>CM077668.1:423987830-424587830 GCA_039707655.1 Elymus sibiricus | reverse complement strand
TCTCACACAAAGAAACAAATGCGGCAAGATACATTATAGCGTTTGGAGGCAGGTGGTGGAGCTGAGCACCGAAGAAGTTCAAGAATCCACGGAAAAAGGGATGGGGTGGCATGGAGAAACCTCGCTCCACGTGCGTGGTGAGAAGCACTCGCTCCCTGGGGTGCGGCGCGGGCTCGATCTCCCCTTCCTCTGGCAGCCTCCACGTCCTGTCGCGGATCAGCCCGTCCACGACGAGCCCGTTGACGTCGTCGAGCATGGTGGTCGGTGGAAGCACGGCTCGCGAGCTCGATGCCTTCCTCCCCTTCGCCGCCTTCTTCGCCTTCTCGAGCTTCGCTGTCTTGTCCTTCGCCATCGTCACCGAGAAAGATTTGCGCAGAGTGGGTTGCGGGAGAAGAGATCGGGCGGACTGAGGAAGTTGGGGAAAAGGGGACCTGTCTCTCTCTCCCTCTCCGCCACGGCCACCCCTTATATCGCCGCCCGCACCGCTCCCCAATCTGCGCCGCTGAACCGCGGGCCCGCAGATCTCCTCAAATCGTGCCTCCGAAGATCCAGCGGTACGTGGCAAAAAGTGGGGCGAAAATCGAGGCGTCACGTCCCACTTTCCCCACTCGTTGCGCTGCAACCGTTCGCGCGTGCTCAAATATAGTTTCAAATCCCGCAAAATCCGGAGCCCGGCAACCCGATTGCTCTCACTTTGAAGACGTGCCGTCAACGCTCGGATCCGCTCCGACACCCGACATATGATTACTCTTTTCACTCGGATGGGAACTACTCACTCGGATGGGAACTACTCACTCGGTTGGAAGCTTCTCACTCGGATGGAAACTACTCATTCGGATGGAGACTACTCATTTCACTCGGTCGTTAATTATATGGTCCAGAATCCGTCAAGGTGCCGCACGAAGAGAATGGCGCCTAACAACCAGTAAGAGTTCTTGAGCGCCTCCGTAGCGCTCAACTCGCTTGGGAATCCGCCTTGA
Organism: Elymus sibiricus; assembly: GCA_039707655.1. NCBI lineage: Eukaryota > Viridiplantae > Streptophyta > Magnoliopsida > Poales > Poaceae > Elymus > Elymus sibiricus. Next base: position 424,586,850 of record CM077668.1, on the reverse strand, counting down.
CTCGACCTGCCTAACCTTGACCGATTCGGGGGCTAATGACGAGGGCATGTACTAGGGATAGGGCAATAGGCCTGACCTACAGGCCCTACCCTAGGACACCACACGTCTTATACTGGGCCCCAGGGCTAGATCAACAACCCAGAATTCCGCAGACTGACATTCACTCGGAGTTCAACGAACCACTCGGAAGACAAGAGTTCACTCGACAGGCTTGTTTCACTCGGAGCATCCGAAAGTCACTCGACCAGAGAAGACCAGGAGACTCCAGGAGCGCAACGGTCGGGACGCACGTTCGCCTGTATTAATTGTAATCCATGCGCCCGTTACCTGGCGCACTTATACTCCTCGTAACCCCTGGTAATGGCTGGCATTCATGGGAGGGCTGGCGAGACTATATAAGCCACCCCCAGCTCCATTCCAAGGGTTCGCATCCTTTGTAAACCATACACTCAATCAACAGCTCCAGAGCACCAAGATGTAGGGCTATTACCTCCACCGCTAGGGGCCTGAACTCGTAAATCCGAGTGTAACACCTGCGCCGTAGCTAGGCTCTGCCCTCTCATCCGTACCCCTACACACTACTGTCAGACTTGCACCCACGGCAGGGGGGTCATCCACTTCCATCCCCTGTCCACATTTGGCCGCACCTGCTCCCTCGCGGGCCACCAGAAACCCTAGCCAGCCAGCCATGGGCTTCTTCAGCAGCAAGGGGAAGGGGAAGTTCAGCGTCGGCGCGAGCTCTTCCCGCGCGCCTCCTCCCCCGCCGCCACTGGCTTGACGTGGCTCGCCACTGCGGGAGTGGGAGTGGCTGTACATACTAGTCCACCAGGCGCGGTGGCACTAGCAGTACCGCCGCCCCCTACAATATCCATATGTCAACCTGCCGCACGGCTGGCATCTGGACCCGCAACGGATCCCCATTCCAGCGGTGCCGCACACCGCGCGGGCGCACGCCGAGGAGGTTCACCGGCGCCGCGAGCTCCTTACGCTGGAATAGCGCGCGATGCGTGCCTACGTGGCAGATTCCCCCAACTGGGAGCGCTGGTTTGCGCTAGAGCGTAAGGAGGAGCGCCGCCACGGCGTCCAGGTCGACCACGCCGTTCCCCCGCCACCCCCAGATGTCTTGCCGGAGGAGGAGGAGGAGGCGGAGGCGGCGTACCAAGCCGCGCTCGATGCGGCCCTGCAGCGCGCGCTCGAGGAGAGACGGCTAGAGGAGGACGCTCATTGGGATGTGTTAGAAGGGATAGAGGGATAGAGGGGGAATTGGTGAAATCGTTGTTTATTGCTTGAGCCTCGTGGCCATATATATAGGAGTACATGATCAACTTGGAGTACAAAACAAGCCAGAACATATCCTAGTCTATCTTATATTTCCTAACTAATCACGATATTCAACATCCCCCCGCAGTCACAACGGTAGCGATGCAGAAGGTGAGACTGGAGAATAATCCAAAGGTTAGTCGACGGACATCCCCCCCACAGTCATAACGGTCGATGCATCGCGGAAGTCGTGGCTGGAGTGGAACCGACGAGGTTGCTCAAGCAAGGCGGTAGCCCTTCGTGCCATTGTCGAGGTAGCCGAGAGCGTAGGGTGGTGTAGCTGTGATCGAGGTAGCCGTGCTCGGGGACGTGCTTGGTGAAGACAGGCGCGTGATCGGTTGATCAGACCGACGATGGCACTATACGCGCCTTGGCGGGGACGATGCGCAGATCGGAGGCGATGGCGACGTCATCGGTGATGTCCCGGGCGATGACGACGAAGACGGACCAGCAATGGAGACCACACGGACGAGCAGCCGGCAACGACGCATGAAGGCGTCCCTTGGGCGGCACGTCCAGCCGTGCCGCGCGGTTGATGACGAAGTGGCCGGTGTAGAGTCGACGCCGATGTTGGAGTAGAGGCGCGCGGGGGTCGACAGCGGCGGCGGGCGACGCAAACCGATCTTAGATCGGAAAAGCAAAAAGTAAAACACCGATCAATGCGATTGGTGGAAGAGAGAAAAACTCGGATCAAGCGATCGGGGAAAAAGACTCTCTAGGGCAGCCGGTCAACAAGACCGGCGGACGAACCCTAGGTACGGGCGGCGCGGCCCCCGGCGGCGGTCATGTAGGCCGACCGCGCTGGGGGCGGCGCTCGGGGCAGAAGCGGCGGGCGGCGGCTAGGGTTTGAATCGGTTAGGCTGATACCCTGGAGCCTGCAGGCCCTCGCCTTGTCGGCGGCGGGGGACTCCGTCCACGCTCCCCTGTTCGTCCCGTCGCCACCTCCTTTCGTCGAGCCCAAGGCCGAGCCGGAGCCCGAGCCCAAGCCCACGCCCACTCGTAAGCGGAAGCCACCGCCGCCCGCTTGGCCTGAGGAGTCCTACTCATGGACCGGCAAGCTCCGCAAGTGGGTGAGTGATACATCTCCAATGTATCTATAATTTTTGATTGTTCCATGCTATTATAGTATCAATCTTGGATGTTTTTATATGCAATTATATATCAGTTTTTGGGACTAACCTATTAACCTAGTGCCCAGTGCCAGTTGCTATTTTCTGCTTGTTTTTGGTTTTTCAGGAAATCAGTACCAAACGAAGTCCAAATGCCACAAAACTTTTTGACGATTTTTTCTGGATAAAAGAGACCATGGAAGCTTCGGGAGGATGCCAGAAGCCTCACGAGGAGGCCACAAGGCAACAGGGCGCGGCCCCAGGGGGGCGCGCCTTGATACCTTGTGGGCCCCTCGTGGGCCCTTTTGACCTAATTCCACTTCTATAAATTCTCAAATATTCGGAAACCAACAGAGAGCCACCCCGAATAACTTTTATGCCGCCGCAAGCCTTTGTTCTTCCGCGATCCCATCTGGAGGCCTTTTCCGGTACTCTGCCGGAGGGGGAATCGATCACGGAGGGCTTGTACATCAACCTTGATGCCCTTCCGATGATGTGTGAGTAGTTTACCACAGACCTACGGGTCCATAGCTAGATGGCTTCTTCTCTCTCTTTCATCTTCAATACCATGTTCTCCTCGATGTTCTTGGAGTTTTGTTGGGATCCGATGAATTATGAGTCTTCTCTGAACTCTTTTATGCATGATTGTTATATCTTTGTATTTCTCTCCGGCTATCGATTTGGTTTGGCCAACTAGATTGGTTTATCTTGCAATGGGAGAGGTGCTTTGTGATGGGTTCAATCTTGCGGTGCTCAATCCCAGTGACAGAAAGGGACATGGCACATATTTGTATTATTGCCATTAAGTATAAAAAGATGGGGTTTAATCATATGACTTGTGTTTACTTTGTCTACATCATGTCATCTTGCTTAAGGCGTTGCTCTGTTTTATACTTAATACCCTAGATGCATGCTGGATAGCGATCGATGGGCGGAGTAATAGTAGTAGATGCAGGCAGGATTGTAACATCCCCATGTATTAAGCTACAGTGATCACCCTTTTGATAATGCCAAGTCACCATGATTAACAGTGCTTGATCATCATTTGGATCATATCTCATTTCAAATTCCAATTCAAATTTAAAGTGGATTTAAAATTTGTTCAAATCCGGGAACTAAAATAGTTCATAATATTGCAAATATTCCCAATGCAATTATAAAAATAAAGACAACATTATTTGAATTCTTAAATACCAAAACAACAATATTTAATCCATTTTCATTTAATTAAAATTCAAATGAAATTATTAGGCCTCCAAACATTTTATAGCAGTACCAAATATTGCATTGTATTTATGTGGCTAAGTCACATATTTTTACAAAAGTCAATTGGTGGCTGAACATTTTTCAAATGAGAGAAAGAAATAAAAACAGAAGAAAAGAAAAAGAAAAGGGGAGGACCTCACTGGCGTACTGGGCCTCGAGTGCACAGTGCAGGCCCAGCCCACCACCTGTCCCCTCCTTCCTCCTGTCGCTCCCGCGCACGCCCGCGCCCGAGCCGGCTCGCCGTCGCAGCCGCGCCCACTCGCCGCCTCGCATCGCTACAGGGCGCCGGGTGGATAAGAAGGCCACCGCGGCCACCCTGGACCGCCCCAGATATTTCCCCCCTCCCCCCTCGCTCGCCTTCTTCTTCTCCCGCCATGGCCGACGCGGCCATCGCCGTCCGCCGCGCACCCGCGTAGCCACTGTGCCTCCCTCGCCTCTCCGTCGTGCCCAGAAGGACCGCGGCCCTCGTCTACGTCGACTGCACCTCCAGATAGACGCCGGGAAGCGCCAACGCCGCCGCCAGCTTCCCCTTCTTCCTCAGATCACCGTAGTCTTTCGTCGTCGTTTCCGTCGCAGTCAAGCCTTCCCCGCGCCCACTTAGCTCACCTGCAGGCTCACTGTAAGCCCGCGCTCCTTTCCCCTCACTCTCCCGCACGAATCCGTCCCCGTAGCCGCCGCTAGCACCATCACCGGAGCTCGGCTCCGCCGTGTAGCTCACCGCTGTCGCTGTAGTCGATGTCATGGCTGTCCGAGCACATGAACGTGCTCGGGGCACTTCGGTGGTCCAGCTAGCACCTCTCATTTGCCCCCGTTCGAGCCACAGCGCCGTTTAGTCAGAGCTCCCGTACGCGCCGCCGTCTGCTGTCGCTACTCCGGCCACTTCCGGCCTCCCCAGTTGCTGCCACTTGCGCAGTTCGATGCGGCGCGGTGTGCTCGTTCAAATGGTACTCGCGGCGCTCGATTGGTCGCCGGACGGCGAAATCCGGCCACCTCCCGTGCGCGCCGCCGTCGTTCTGGTCGCCGGCGGCGAATCGCCGGTCGACGCCGACGTGGCGCTGATGTGGGCACCTCTGGGCCCCACCCCTGAGTCGCTGACGCTGGGCCCCGCGGGCCCAGTTGTCCGGTTAACGGTCGCCGCTAACCGCTGACTGGGCTGGCCCAGCCACTGACATGCGGGCTACTAGCTAATTAAAACATTTTTATAAATAAATAAAAAGATAATTAATCTATTAATTAATCTAATTACTAACTAAGTCACTGACAGATGGGGCCCACCTACTAATTAATCCTGTTTAGTTTAATTTAACCACTAGATTTGCTACTGTTTATGACGTGTGGGTCCCACTGGTCAGGTTTGACCCTGGCCAGCTGGGTTTGACCAGTGATGTCATCCAGACGTCATGCTGATGTCACATTAAACTGTTTTGGATAATTCGAATTAATTAGATTCAGAAAATTCAGAAAATGATTAAAACTTAGAAAAATCATATAAAATAAACCGTTACTCGGATGAAAATAATTTATATATGAAAAATGATCAGAAAAATATGACGAATCCGAATATGCCACCCACATACCAGCCACACCCCTTGATCATGATGAACATGGAACTTTCCCCTCCGGTTCCTCTGACCGATAATCACCCGGAGCTGGGAGAACAATCCCGGATAAATTCCCGCTCCGACTAACTTGTGTAGTGCTGCATTAGAACACCCCTAGCACTGCATGTTGACATGTCATGCATCCTTGCTGCATTGTTTGCCGTGTATTTATTGTTTCTTCCCCCTCCTTCTCTCCCGATAGACCCCGAGACTGCCGACGACATTGCTAAGTACGACTACATCGTCGACGACTAGACCCCTTTAGCAGAGCTTCCAGGCAAGCAAAACCCCCTTGATCATCAGATATCGCCCATTCCTTCTCTCTATGCTTGCATCAGAATTGCTTCTGTAATTGCTCCAATAGCTCCTATTCTGATGCATAGCCTGATTTCGTCGCCTGCTATTGATACTTTACCTGCTATCCTATGATGCTTAGTTAGGTATGCTATCTTTCATCAGCTGGCCCTTCACCCTTGTCCGTTTGCCCTGCTTGTTATTGGGCCGTGATCACTCTGGGTGATGATCACGGAAATGTTACATTACTGCAATACTTTAAACTGTTAAAGTCGGGACGGCTCCAAGAGTGCCCGCGAGAGAATAATATTAAAGACGGGTCGGCTCCAAGAGCACCCGCGAGTGATATTATGGCGGAACGACAGGGCAGGCGGAGACCACCTAGGAGAGAGGTGGGCCTGGTCCTTGGTCGTGGTCCGTGTGTTATCAAGTCGGAGCGACAGGGATCCTGTTCGTCTTCGCGAGTTACTAAACACGCCTAACGGATTTGGGTATTTGATCTGAGATGGCCGCTGGACTATACGCACTGCCACCACGTGGGATAATGGTTATGGGACCCTCTACGTCATATGTATCAGCCGAAAGCTCTTCAGATGTGACAGCTAAGTGATGCGGGCTGATTGTTGGGGTGAGCTGGTTAAGTTTGTTGGTGCTTCCACAGTCGCGCTTGGGCCCCGGCCAGTCTCGCAACGTGCAGGAGTGCAGAGGGCAATGGGCCCAAGACACCTTCGCACTTAGGATTTAGACCGGCGTGCTGACCTCTCTGCTGAGCCTAGGTAGGACTACGCCGTGTCGATTACCCGAGGCCGGGCATTACCCAGCAAGTGTGTCCAGTCAGATGTGATCGACCGTGTTGGGTAACAGTAGTGCACCCCTGTAGGGAAGTTATCTATTCGAATAGCCATGTCCACGGTAACAGGATGCTCAGAGTTGTACCCCGATCTGCTACAACTATGAATGGATACTGTTACAATGATAAAATATTACTATTGCTCTCGGGATCACTTTCTCGCAGGGTAGTCGAGGAAGGATCTCAGGGCATTCCTAAAATATAACTGCTATTATATGTTACTATACTCTACCCTCTTCTGATGCTGCAAGATTGCTTCAAGATGCTAGTCTTTGATAGGCTAGGCCTTTCCCCCTCTGTTCTGGCATTTCTGCAGTTTAGTCCAAAGATATAGCTCCATTCCTTTGATACCGATGCATAATTAGTATAGTTCTGATGTCAGTCTTGAGAGTACTTTGGATGAGTACTCACGGTTGCTTTACTATCTCTTTTCCCCGTACCCGGTTGCTGCAATCAGACGACGGAGTCCAGGAGCAGGAGATCCCAAGAGGCACCTACTACTATGTTGAGCCCGCCGACCCGGAGTAGTTCGGAGGCCCTAGGCAGGAGGCCTTCGCCTTTTCGATCAGTGTCACTGTTTGTGCTAGCCTTCTTAAGGCAAACTTGACTAACTTTGTCTGTACACAGATATTATTTGTTTGTATGACTTATGTATTCGGGTCCTCGTGGCCCCTGGTTTGTAATATGAAGATTTATATTTAAATTTGAGTTTAGAGTTGTGTTGTGATATCTTCCCGTGAGTCTCTGATCTTGAGCGTGCACGTTTGCGTGTCTGATTAGTGCACGGTCGAGCAAGGGCGCCACAATTTGTTATCAGAGCCGACTGCCTGTAGGAAGCCCCCTTCCGATTCCTTGGTCGAAGTTGAGTCTAGTCTTTGAAAAACTATATTTTAGTAACAGTGCTGTGTGGCTTACGGGCCCATGTTGCACATGGATGGTATTAGGATCTTTTATTCCTCTTCCTTACTCTGGGATTCTACTCTCTCTTTTATTCGGGTTAAAATTTTACTAACTCTTACTCTAGGTTCTCGTGGTCACGTCCACCCGGAGCTTTGTTTATCTGCAAATTACTTCCTTGAATGCACGATGCAAGAATTCACTCACTGTCATTTGACAATCTTGAAATTTCCTCTGTTTCAGATGGATCGCTTGTTTCCGCCGCGCCCTGCGACGCAGCTTGTACTTCGGACTTGGGCTCGTGATGCGCCTGGTTTTCCAGCTATCCTAATCGCCCTCCTGACTAGATTGGGCTACCGCTGGTACCCCGAGTACATGGTTTACGAGGATTTCCGTGAGTTCAACCAGGAGCAGTACCATGCCGATGTTCGTATCTTTGATCAGCGGGACGACTCCGTCACTAAGTTGCACACTTTTCATGGTATCGGCGTGACGATTGATATGGCAGTCCATGATGCTGCCCATTCTGCTGTCGCACGTCCTCGTGGCGAGCATAGTCGCTTGGATGACTCCGAGTTCCGATACATCCCGTATGCCCCTGCTGGAGATGATACCGGATACTGCACAGCTGTCTGTGCCCCTTACGAGCGACGTCGATACGACCCGCAGGTTTTGATTCAGTGCACTCAGGCTCTGGATCGCACTGCTCGGGCTCTTGCCATCGAGTTGTTTGCCACTCGAGCACGTCTCTACGATGCTATGACCCAGTTGCTGCCAGCTATTTGAGCAGGCATACATCTAGAGTACATCCTTTACCCGCGCAGGACTCAGATGCCTTCAGGTATCGATTGGCCTGCTGTTGGAGGTCACACACCCGCACGTGGACCTCTTCTCCCAGTTCGAGATCGGGTTCTGCATCAGAGTAGTCACGGAGCGCAAGACCTTTCTGCCGTGAGCACTCATCGTCCACACCTGCAGTTACCTGGTTTCACTGGTTTTCCCCGACGTTGATGTAGCCTTTATTATGTCCCGTTGTTGTATTCCTCACCACGTGCCTGCGCGCCGCCTAGTATGTCTAGCTGTTTAATTTTCCGAATTTATGCTGTCCGTGTGTAACCGACTCTGTGTATGGATCTGTATGTCTTAATTGACTACAGTTATGAATCTATTGCGCTACTTGTTCATTGTCGTGTTATATCATGTTTGTCTCTAAGATACTTGCAGTTGTTTTTACTAAACTACCCGCTGTTAAATCTTTAGCAGGATGGTTAGACCAGGTGGTCGTGGTCATGGCCGTGCTCGCGAACAGCCACCACCGCCAGACTATATGGCAGCTATGATGCAGCAATTCGAGCTGAACCGCCTGTTCATGGTTGGAATCATGGCTCAGTTTCCACACCAGAACCAGAATGCTCAGAATCAGCAACCTGCTCCAATAACTCTGCAGGAGTTTGTGCGTCTCAGCCCTACTGTTTTCCGCAACTCTGAACAGCGACTGGATGCTGAGAACTGGCTTCGCGACATCGCCTTCGAGATGGAATCTGCCAATGTCGCCCCTGCCAACCTTGTCACCTTCGCGTCCTACTTCTTGAAGGGTCCCGCTGCTCAATGGTGGGACACCCACAGGCGCTCACTACCTGCTGGGACAGTCGTTACTTGGATCGAGTTTCAGACTGCTTTCTGTGCCCATTACATTCCTCAGGGAATCATGGACCAGAAGAAAATAGAGTTTCACAACCTCACTCAGGGCAATAGGACTGTCGAAGCTTATCAGCGGGAATTCCTTAACCTGTCCCGCTATGCTGAAGAAGACTTTGCCACCAATGCTCGCAAACAGGAGAAATTCCACGACGGACTCCACCCAGACCTCAAGCTTGCACTTGCTGTTCATAATTTCACCGACTTCGCCACCCTGGTGAACAAGGCTATCCAGGTTGAGACCGCTCAGATGGAGCACAAGGAGTCACAGAAGCGCCAACGTGACATTTTCTCATCTTCGAGCTCAGCACAAAAGCATCAAATCTGGATTCCCAATAGCATGTATCGTCCAACTGCCCCTGCGCTAAGGCCTTCCTATGTGGCACCCCGTCTGCCTCCTCCACCACCGAGGCAGCCGAGAGCCCAAGCTACTCCACCAAATGCTACTGCTCTTCATCCTGAAGATGGTCTGTGTTTGAAGTGTCGCCGCCCAGGTCACCGTGCCAAAGACTGCTGCCAGAATCAGAATCAGTTGGCACTTCCTCCTACTGGCCATGGCAATGGCCGTGGTTACAACCAGACCCGCAACTATAATACCGGGTCTTCTGCTTATGGTCGTGGACAGGCTTACCACGTTGATATTGAAGAAGTTCAAGATCAACCTCATACTGTGATGGGTACCCTTCTCGTTAACTCAGTACCCGCTTCTGTTTTATTTGATTCAGGAGCATCACATTCATTCGTCTCTGGAGCATTTGCATTCATGCATGGCATACAATATGAAAAGATGCATACTCCATTAGTCGTTAAAACTCCCGGGGCCCATTGTCATGCTGACATGATGGCACATAACGTCACCATCAAAATTGAAGGATTAGAATTCCTTGTTTCACCCATCATCTTGAAATCTTCCACCATAGACCTCATTCTGGGAATGTATTGGTTGAAAGCTCACATTGCTTCGATCAATTGTGTCACTAAAGTCGTCCAACTCCTTCACCCCTCCGACGAGATAGTAAACTACTCTGCTCGGATTATCCGGAATGCCGAAGCTCAGATATATGCTCTGAATGATTTGAACGCTTCACCTCTTGAGGGAATTGAGAACGTTCCAGTCGTTCGTGATTTTCTAGACGTCTTTCCAGAAGAACTTCCAGGAATACCCCTGGTTAGAGCTGTCGAGTTCGTTATCGACTTGAAACCTGGCACCACTCCTATTGCTAAAGGTCCCTATAAGATGCCGCCACATGAACTCCTTGAACTTAAGGAGGAGATTGACAAATCACTTCGTCAAGGCTTCATTTGTCCAAGTTCGTCTGCTTGGGGAGCACCTTCTCTCTTTTTTAAGAAGAAGGATGGTACTAACCGATTGGTCCAGGACTATCGGCCTATTAACCAAGCAACAATCCAGAACAAATATCCACTTCCCCGGATCAACGATCTTTATGATCAACTTGCTGGATCCTCTGTGTTCTCTAAACTCGACTTAAGGTTGGGTTACCATCAGATCCGAGTTCGTAAAGAGGATATTCCGAAGACCGCCTTCGTTACCCATTATGGATCATACGAGTACACCGCCATGTCCTTCGGATTAACTAATGCTCCAGCAACTTTCTCTCGATTGATGAACTATATCTTCATGGACTACCTCGACAAATTCATCGTGGTTTATTTGGATGATATCCTTATATTTTCCAAGAATGAAGAAGAACACGCCGAACATCTTCAGCTTGTATTGGAGAAACTTCGAGAACACCAGCTATATGCCAAATTTTCCAAATGTGAATTCTGGTTATCTGAGGTAACCTATCTTGCTCATGTGATTTCCAAAGATGGCATCGCCGTTAATCCAGAACGAGTTTAGGCTATTCTTGACTGGACTCCTCCGCAAACTGTCAAGCAAGTCAGAAGTTTCCTCGGACTCGCTAGTTATTGCCGCCGATTTGTCGAGAACTTCTCCAAAATTGCTAAGCCACTGACTGATTTACTCCACAAAGGCAAGAAGTTTGAGTGGACGGAAAAGTGCCAAGAAAGTTTCCAGACACTTAAAGACAAGTTGACCTCTGCCCCAGTGCTAGCACCCCCAGATACTCGCAAGGACTTCGTGATTTACTGTGACGCGTCTCGTCAAGGATTAGGCTGTGTCCTAATGCAAGAGCGTAAGGTGATTGCTTATGGCTCTCGTCAGTTGCGTCCTCACGAAGATAAGTATCCAACGCATGATCTCGAGTTAGCAGCAGTTATCTATGCTCTAAAGCTGTGGCGACATTACCTTCTCGGTAATCGTTGCGAGATATACACGGACCACCAAAGTCTGAAGTATATGTATACCCAACCAGATTTGAACCTCCGTCAACAAAGGTGGCTCGAGACAATAGCTGAGTATGACATGGATATTTCCTATACCCGTGGCAAGGCTAATGTAATGGCCGATGCTTTGAGTCGCAAGTCTTACTGCAACAACCTCATGGTTCAGCAAGCACAACCCTTTCTCTATGAAGAACATCGCAAGTTGAACCTTCACACTATCCCACAGGGTTATCTCAATACCCTGGTTGTTGAACCGGACCTCGAGCGCAACATCAAGACACGGCAGAAGTATGATTCTAAATCCGAGAGGCTTAACCGCGATCTTTCTAAAGGAAATTCTTCTTTCTTCACTGTTGATAATGATGGTGTCCTGTTCTTCAAAGGCCGCCTAGTGGTCCCCAGAAAGTATAATCTGCACTCGCGTTCGAATGTCATGAAATAAGCACATGACACACCTTTGTCTATTCATCCGGGTAGTACTAAGATGTACCAAGACCTTCGTCAACGGTACTGGTGGCCTGATATGAAGCGAGACATTGCTCATTATGTTGCTGAGTGTGACGTTTGTCGTCGCATCAAAGCAGAACATCAAAGGCCTGCTAGAATTCTGCAACCACTTGCTATTCCTGAATGGAAATGGGACAAAGTTGAAATAGATTTCATCACTGGTTTTCCCAGATCGCAGAAGGGTCATGATGCTATTCTTGTTGTCATTGACCGATTCTCAAAGGTGGCTCACTTTCTGCCAGTCAAGGAGATAATCACTGCTAGTCAGTTAGTAGACTTATATGTTTCCAGAATCGTTTCACTTCACGGTGTTCCGTTGGAGATCAGCTCAGTCCGTGGCAGCCTCTTTACCTCAAGATTTTGGAACAGTTTCCAAGAAGCTATGGGAAGTCATCTGTCCTTCAGTACCGCTTTTCACCCCCAGTCCCAGGGACAAGTTGAACGAGTCAATCAAGTTCTTGAAGATATGCTTCGAGCTTGTGTCATCTCATTCGGTAAGAAATGGGAGGAATCTCTCCCATATGCTGAATTCTCATACAACAATAGCTATCAGGCTAGTTTGAAGATGGCACCCTTTGAAGTTCTCTATGGACGTAAGTGCCGAACCCCTCTGAATTGGTCAGAAACTGGGGAACGGCCACTCTTCGGTCCGGATATTATCCAACAAGCTGAAGAACAAGTCCGCATTGTCCGTGAACATTTGAAAGCTGCTCAGTCTCGTCAGAAGAGCAATTATGACCGAAAACACCAGGTAATGGTCTATCAACCTGGCGAGCAAGCTTACCTTCGCGTCACTCCGATGAAGGGCACTCATCGATTTGGAATCAAGGGCAAGTTAGCTCCTCGCTACATTGGCCCATTCCGTATCCTCGCCCGACGAGGAGAAGTGGCATATCATTTGGAATTGCCGCCGAACCTCTCTCAAGTTCATGATGTTTTCCATGTGTCGCAACTCCGTCGCTGCTTCAAGGATCCTATCCGAGCAGTGGATCATGAAATGCTTGAGCTGCAAGAGGATCTTTCTTATCAAGAGTATCCGATCCGCATTCTTGATCAAGATGAACGTCGAACCCGTCAGAAGGCAATCAAGTTCCTTAAAGTTCAGTGGTCGAATCATTCTGAAGATGAAGCCACTTGGGAACGCGAAGATCATCTTCGTGAAGAATACCCCGCTCTCTTTCAGCCTACCTCTTAATTCTTGGGACGAGAATTTCTTTTAGAGGAGGAGAATTGTAACATCCCCATGTATTAAGCTACAGTGATCACCCTTTTGATAATGCCAAGTCACCATGATTAACAGTGCTTGATCATCATTTGGATCATATCTCATTTCAAATTCCAATTCAAATTTAAAGTGGATTTAAATGTTGTTCAAATCCAGGAACTAAAATAGTTCATAATATTGCAAATATTCCCAATGCAGTTATAAAAATAAAGACAACATTATTTGAATTCTTAAATACCCTTAACCAAAATAAAACAGTACCAAAACAACAATATTTAATCCATTTTCATTTAATTAAAATTCAAATGAAATTATTAGGCCTCTAAACCTTTTATAGGAGTACCAAATATTGCATTGTATTTATGTGGCTAAGTCACATATTTTTACAAAAGTCAATTGGTGGCTGAACATTTTTTAAATAAGAGAAAGAAATAAAAACAGAAGAAAAGAAAAAGAAAAGGGGAGGACCTCACTGGCGTACTTGGCCTCGAGTGCACAGTGCAGGCCAAGCCCACCACCTCTGCCCTCCTTCCTCCTGTCGCTCCCGCGCACGCCCGCGCCCGAGCCGGCTCGCCGTCGCAGCCGCGCCCACTCGCCGCCTCGCGTCGCTAGAGGGCGCCGGGTGGATAAGAAGGCCACCGCGGCCACCCTGGACCGCCCCTAGATATTTCCCCCCTCTCCCCTCGCTCGCCTTCTTCTTCTCCCGCCATGGCCGACGCGGCCATCGCCGTCCGCCGCGCGCCCGCGTAGCCACCGTGCCTCCCTCGCCCCACCGTCGTGCCCAAAAGGACCGCGGCCCTCGTCTATGTCGACTGCACCTCCGGATCGACACCGGGAAGCACCAACGCCGCCGCCAGCTTCCCCTTCTTCCTCGAATCGCCGCAGTCTTTCGTCGTCGTTTCCGTCGCCGTCAAGCCTTCCCCGCGCCCACTTAGCTCACCTGCAGGCTCACTGTAAGCCCGCGCTCCTTTCCCCTCACTCTCCCGCACGAATCTGTCCCCGTATCCGCCGCTAGCACCATCACCGGAGCTCGGCTCCGCCGTGTAACTCGCCGCTGTCGCTGTAGTCGATGTCATGGCCGTTCGAGCACATGAACGTGCTCGGGGCACTTCGGTGGTCCAGCTAGCACCTCTCATTTGCCCCCGTTCGAGCCGCAGCGCCGTTTAGTCAGAGCTCCCGTACGCGCCGCCGTCCGCTGTCGCTACTCTGGCCACTTCCGGCCTCCCCAGTTGCTGCCACTTGCACAGTTCGATGCGGCGCGGTGTGCTCGTTCAAATGGTACTCGCGGCGCTCGATTTGGTCGCCGAACGGCGAAATCCGGCCACCTCCCGTGCGCGCCGCCGTCGTTTTGGTCGCCGGCGGCGAATCGCCGGTCGACGCTGATGTGGGCGCCTCTGGGCCGCATCCCTGAGTCGCTGACGCTGGGCACCGCGGGCCCAGTTGACCGGTTAACGGTCGTCGTTGACCGCTGACTGGGCTGGCCCAGCCACTGACATGCGGGCCCCACGCTAATTAAAACATTTTTATAAATAAATAAAAAGATAATTAATCTATTAATTAATCTAATTACTAACTAAGTCACTGACAGATGGGGCCCACCTACTAATTAATCCTGTTTAGTTTAATTTAACCACTAGATTTGCTACTGTTTATGACGTGTGGGTCCCACTGGTCAGGTTTGACCCTGGCCAGCTGGGTTTGACCAGTGATGTCATCCAGACGTCATGCTGACGTCACATTAAACTGTTTTGGATAATTCGAATTAATGAAATTCAGAAAATTCAGAAAATGATTAAAACTTAGAAAAATCATATAAAATAAACCATAACTCGGATGAAAATAATTTATATATGAAAAATGATCAGAAAAATATGACGAATCCGAATATGCCACCCACATACCTGCCACACCCCTCGAACATGATGAACATGGAACTTTCCCCTCCGGTTCATCTGACCGATAATCACCCGGAGCTGGGAGAACACTCCCGGATAAATTCCCGCTCCGACTAACTTGCGTAGTGCTGCATTAGAACACCCCTAGCACTGCATGTTGACATGTCATGCATCCTTGTTGCATTGTTTGCCGTGTATTTATTGTTTCTTCCCCCTCCTTCTCTCCCGATAGACCCCGAGACTGCCGACGAGATTGCTGAGTATGACTACATCGTCGACGACCAGACCCCTTCAGCAGAGCTTCCAGGCAAGCAAAACCCCCTTGATCATAAGATATCGCCCATTCCTTCTCTCTATGCTTGCATCAGAATTGCTTCTGTTGTTGCTCCAATAGCTCCTATTCTGATGCATAGCCTGATTTCGTCGCCTGCTATTGATACTTTACCTGCTATCCTATGATGCTTAGTTAGGTATGCTATGTTTCATCAGCTGGCCCTTCACCCTTGTCCGTTTGCCCTGCTTGTTATCGGGCCGTGATCACTCTGGGTGATGATCACGGAATTTTACATTACTGCAATACTTTAAACTGTTAAAGTCGGGACGGCTCCAAGAGTGCCCGCGAGAGAATAATATTAAAGACGGGTCGGCTCCAAGAGCACCCGCGAGTGATATTATGGCGGAACGACAGGGCAGGCGGAGACCACCTAGGAGAGAGGTGGGCCTGGTCCTTGGTCGTGGTCCGTGTGTTATCAAGTCGGAGCGACAGGGATCCTGTTCGTCTTCGCGAGTTACTAAACACGCCTAAGAGATTTGGGAATTTGATCTGAGATGGCCGCTGGCCTATACGCACTACCACCACGTGGGATAATGGTTATGGGACCCTCTACGTCGTATGTATCAGCCGAAAGCTCTTCAGATGTCACAGCTTAGTGATGCGGGCTGATTGTTGGGGTGAGCTGGTTAAGTTTGTTGGTGCTTCCACAGTCGCGCTTGGGCCCCGGCCAGTCTCGCAACGTGCAGGAGTGCAGAGGGCAATGGGCCCAAGACCCCTTCGCACTTAGGATTTAGACCGGCGTGCTGACCTCTCTGCTGAGCCTAGGTAGGACTACGCCGTGTCGATTACCCGAGGCCGGGCATTACTCAGCAAGTGTGTCCGGCCAGATGTGATCGAGCGTGTTCGGTAACAGTAGTGCACCCCTGCAGGGAAGTTATCTATTCGAATAGCCGTGTCCACGGTAACAGGACGCTCAGAGTTGTATCCTGATCTGCTACAACTATGAATGGATACTGTTACAATGATAAACTGTTACTATTGCTCTCGGTATCTCTTTCTCGCGGGGTAGTCGCGGAAGGATCTCAGGGCATTACTAAAATATAACTGCTATTATATGTTACTATACTCTACCCTCTTCTGATGCTGCAAGATTGCTTCAAGATGCTAGTCTTTGATAGGCTAGGCCTTTCCCCCTTTGTTCCGGCATTTCTGCAGTTTAGTCCAAAGATATAGCTCCATTCCTTTGATACCGATGCATAATTAGTATAGTTCTGATGTCAATCTTGCGAGTACTTTGGATGAGTACTCACGGTTGCTTTGCTATCTCTTTTCCCCGTACCCGGTTGCTGCGATCAGACGACGGAGTCCAGGAGTAGGAGATCCCAGGAGGCACCTACTACTACGTTGAGCCCGCTGACCAAGAGTAGTTCGGAGGACCTAGGCAGGAGGCCTTCGCCTTTTCGATCAGTGTCGCTGTTTGTGTTAGCCTTCTTAAGGCAAACTTGACTAACTATGTCTGTACACAGATATTATTTCTTTGTATGACTTATGTATTCGGGTCCTCGTGGCCCCTGGTTTGTAATATGAAGATTTGTGTTTAAATTTGAGTTTAGAGTTGTGTATTGATATCTTCCCGTGAGTCTCTGATCTCGAGCGTGCACGTTTGCGTGCATGATTAGTGCACGGTCGAGCAGGGGCGCCACAAGGAGTCGGTCTACTTGTCTCGGACGTGATGCCTATATACATGATCATTGCCATGAATCCGTCATTATTATTTGCTTTTCTATCAATTGCCTAACAGTAATTTGTTTACCCACCGTATGTTGTGCGCTCGAGAGAGAAGCCTCTAGTGAAAACTACGGCGCCCGGGTCTACTTTTATCATATATTAAAATCCAGAAATACTTCGCTACAATTTATTTACTTTTATTTTATTTTGCAATTTACTTTTTATCTATCACAATCAGAATTAATCCTTGCAAATAACCGCTAAAAGGATTAACAACCCCCTTATTTGTGTTGGGTGCAAGTGTTTGCTTTTGTGTGTGTAGGTGCTGCTAAAGGGGTTTTCTGTGGTTCTCCTACTGGATTGATAACCTTGGTTCTTAACTGAGGGAAATACTTATATCTACTATACTGCATCATCCTCTCCTCTTCGGGGAAATACCAACGCAGTCCACAAGTAGCAGTAGGCGCGCCTCCCGTCCACTATGCCGCGATGCCGGACGAGGAGGTCGCCCACCTGGAGCGCTGGAAGGCGCACTGGCTCGCCGAGCAGAAGGCCGACGGCGAGCGCCAGATGCTCTGGGAGTGCGAGGAGGAGGAGGCGCACCGCGAGAAGGAGGAGGAGCGCACCCGCCAAGCCGCAATGTCGCCGCCGTAGCAGACACCGGTGGGTCATGTCTACTACACAACTTATTCTTGTAGACTCGTGTCGGGCCTCCAAGCGCAGAGTTATGTAGGACAGTAGCAATTTTCCCTCAAGTGGATGACCTAAGGTTTATCAATCCGTGGGAGGCGTAGGATGAAGATGGTCTCTCTCAAACAACCCTGCAACCAAATACAAGAAATCTCTTGTGTCCCCAACACACCCAATACAATGGTAAATTGTATAGGTGCACTAGTTCGGCAAAGAGATGGTGATACAAGTGTAGTTTGGATAGTAGATATAGGTTTTTGTAATCTGAAAATAAAAAAACAGCAAGGTAGCAAGTGATAAAACGGAGCACAAATGGTATTGCAATGCTTAGAAACAAGGCCTAGGGTTCATACTTTCACTAGTGCAATCCCTCAACAATGTTAACATAATTGGATCATATAACAATCCCTCAACGTGCGATAAAGAATCACTCCAAAGTTCCTATTAGCGGAGAACATAAAATAGAAATTGTTGTAGGGTACGAAACCACCTCAAAGTTATTTTTTCCGATCGATCTATTGAGTCATCCCTATAAGTGTCACACACAGCCCTAGAGTTCGTACTAGAATAACACCATATGATACACATCAACCAACCCTAATGTGACCTAGATACTCCAATGTCACCACAAGTATCCGTGAGTTGATTATACGATATGCATCAAACAACTTCATAATCATAATATTCATTCCACACAAAGAAGTTCAAGGAGCACCCCAAAGTTTCTATCGGAGAAAAGATAATGAAAACGTGCATCAACCCCTATGCATAGATTACCCCAATGTCACCGCGGGAATCCGCGAGTTGAGTGCCAAAACATATATCAAGTGAATCAATATAATACCCCATTGTCACCACGGGTATTCTTATGCAAGACATACATCAAGTGTTCTCAAATCTGAAATATTCAATCCGACAATAACGAAACCTCAAAGGGAAAAGATTCGATTCATCACAACAAGGATAGAGAGGGGAGAAACACCATATGATCCAACTATATTAACAAAGCTCGCGATACATCAAGATCGTGCCGAATCAAGAACACAAGAGAGAGAGAGATCAAACACATAGCTATCCCTAGCCTCGAGGGTGAACTACTCTCTCCTCGTCATGGAGACCGCCGGGATGATGAAGATGACCTCCGGTGATGATTCCCCCCTCCGACAGGGTGGCAGAAAAGGGCTCCAGATGGGATCTCCTTGGTACAGAGGCTTGCGGCAGCGTAAAAACTCATATAGGTTAACTTTCGGGGGTTTCTGAATATATAGAATTTTTCAGCGTTGGAATCACGCAAAGAGGTGCCACAGGGGGCCCACGAGGCACCAGGGCGCGCCTGGGGGCGGGGGCAGGCTCACCAAGGTGGCTCGTGGGGCCCATGTGGCTCTTCTGCTGCTCCTCCGAAGCTTCCTGGGTCTGTTTTCTTCCAGAAAAAATCGTCAAAAAGTTTCGCCGCATTTGGACTTCATTTGATATGGATTTTCTGGAAAACCAAAAACAAGCAGAAAACAACAACTGGCACTGGGCACTAGGTCAATATGTTAGTCCGTAAAAATCATATAAAAGACACATAAAAGTGCACCAAAATCATACAAAACTATAATAAACATGGCATGAATACACTACTAGGAAAATGCTTATTCGTAGAACTTTACCAGTAGCGCCTGTTTTGGCCACCACGCTACTGGTAAGTAGCAGTAGTGCTTGGTACAAAATGCACTACTGGTATAACTTAGCAGCAGCGTTGGTTTTTCTTGGCCGCGCTACTGGTAAGTGTGCCACAGCACACCCCGAGGTCAAGAGATATTAGCAGCGTCGGTTGTCTACCCAGCGCTACTGTTAAAGCCAGATCTGTAGCGCCTGGTCTAGACAACGCGCTACTGCTATTTTTTCTGCGTGTAAACTTGTAGGCCCCTTTAGCGGTAGCGTGTTTTGCAACCCAGCACTATAGGTAGTGCAGCTACTAGTAGCGCGCGTTGGTGGCAAGCGCTACTGCTATGGTCGCCAGCCAAAATATCTACCACCTCCCCCCCCACTTTCTCCCTCCCCCTTCCTTTCTCCCCCGCCTCTTGCACTTGCTTGTTGGTTCTTCCTTTCAATGCTCCCCCTCCTACCCCTCTCTTTGCCCCTCCACCCCCTCCATTAATGCCCTCCCTCCTCCCTCTCTCTTTCTTTACCCCTCCACCACCTCCATTAATTAATGGCCTCCCTCCTCCATCTCTCTTTCTTTGCCTATCCACCCATCTCCACTAGCTCTCTCTCTCTCTCTCCATAGTTAGAGCTATATGTAGGTACCTCACTATCTAGAGCTACTAGCTAATTAAGAAGGTGCTCGATATACCTCTCGACACATAGGTGAGCAAAAAAAGAGTTGTGCAAGAATGGAAATATGTGTGTGTGCGATAGGACCGAAACTATGCGCGATATGAATATACCGAATTGTGTGTGGCATGTGAGTTTCCTATATTGTGTATTTGTTGAAATGTGGGTGACATGAATTGCCGATGTTTTGCCTAAATGTCGATTCAATTCTGTTTCGGCGAATTTCGGGCAAACTCAATATGTCCTATGTTTAGGGAAGGTCATGTCGAATTTTTGTATGAATTTGATCCATGCATGCATACGTGGTTATAATTCTTTTGCTCGGTGCATGCAGGTGATCATGAAGGTCAATGGAAGGATGGTGGAAAGATATTGGCAATCCGCGGTGGACGACATCTATGAAAAAAGACTGAAGGATGTTTTATGTCCGTGTCAGAAAATGCAAAGGAGGAGTCAGGCTCGACCCCTTTAAGGGTGGTAAATTCAAGGCGCACCGGCTCATGCATGGTTTCATGGATGGCGATGCTCGGTGGATAAGTGAAGATGATGATGATGAGGACGTCGACGGGGCAGGAAATAACGACATTGGGCCAGACGAAGAGATGACCGATTATGGGCCCGAAGAAGAGGGCCTTAGAAATGGTGATGGCGAAGAGGCAGTACAAGGCGGAGAAGACGCGGACATGCCGCAGCCTTCGTCGCTACTAAGTTCAGCCATGCGGGACCCGCATGTTCGAGACCTGCTTTGCAAGGAGACGACTAGCGACAGAGCTGCTTCTAGAGAGGAGGCCAAACTGGCGCAACTGGAGGTAGACTCGATGACTCCATTGTATGATGGTTGCGATCCCAAGGTGACCCGCTTGAGTTTCACGCTAGAACTTCTAAAGACGAAGGCAAAAAACAAACGGACGGATGCAAGCCTGGATGAGCCACTGAAGTATCTAAAGAAGGTTCTTCCCGCGGGAAGCCTATGTCCTACTAGTGTGGAGGAGGCAAAGAAAATCGTGTGCCCTCTTGATCTGCCACACATTAGATATCACGCATGCATCAACGATTGCATCATATATCGGAACGAGCACGCGGAAAAAACCATCTGTCCAAAGTGCAATGCTTCACGATATAAGAAGGCCGGAAAGAAAGCTCCACAGAAAGTTGTATGGTACTTTCCGATCACTCCGCGTCTGCAGCGGTATTTCGTAGATCCTAAGGAAGCAAAGCTTATGCGCTGGCACGCGGAGAGGGTGAAGCCAGATGACGGAGATGATCCAAAGCTGAGACACCTCGCAGATGCTAGCCAGTGGAGAGCATTAAACGCTGAATTTAAATTTTTCGCAGATGATGCAAGGAACATCGTGCTTGGCGCTAGTACTGATGGCATGAATCCATTTGGCAACGAGAACACCAATCATAGCACATGGCCCGTGTTTGTATGGATGTACAAACTCCCCCCTGGAAGTGCATGAAGGAAAAATACATACACATGACTATGCTTATTCAAGGGCCGAGACAACCGGGAAATGATATAAATCTGTATCTCGGGTTACTGAAAGAGGAGCTACAGACCTTATGGACAACGCCGGCCAAGACATGGGACGCAAGCAAAGGAGAGTATTTCTACATGAGAGCCGCGCTGATTACGACGGTGCAGGACTATCTCGGTTATGGCTATATCTCCGGCCAGGTGTGCCATGGATATTGCGGATGCACCAGGTGCATGGATGATACAACTTCTCAGCAGCTATTGAAAGATGGCGGGTCTTCGAAAATCGTGTACATGGGGCATCGAAGATGGCTCGAGAAGGATGACCCGTGGAGAAAGCATGGAGATCTATTCAATGGTAAGGCTGAGCATCGAGGTCCTCCACGTAAGCGTAGCAGTGCCAAAATATATGAGTTATTGAAGAAATGGGAAGAGTGCCCCTCGCCGGGAAAGACGAAGAAAAAGGCGCCGGAGCCACTGCTGAAGGTATGGAAGACGAGGTCTGTTTTCTGGGACTTAGAGTACTGACCCAAACTCGACACGCCTCATAGCCTTGATCAAATGCATATAACGAAGAATATCCTCGAGAGCTTGCTTGGAACATTGATGAACATGCCGGAGAAGACCAAGGATGGGCCGAAGGCAAGAAAAGACTTGGAATTTTTGAATATCAGGAAAGATCTCCAAATGCCCGGTAAAAAGTCGTCGGAGGAGACGGAGACGGAGTCGGAGACGGAAGATAGGGGGAAAAAAGTAAACAAGAAGGAAGAACAATATTGCCCCCCCTCTTGCTTCACTTTACATCCGAAGGAGGTCAATCAATTGTTCAAGTGCCTTGCCGGAATCAAAGTTAGTTCCGAATACTGTGGGAAGATTAGCAGATATCTGGACACCAAGAAAAAAAAGGTTCAGCGGGATGAAGTCTCACGACTGTCACGTGATGATGACGCGGTTACTCCCGGTTGCACTTAGAGGGATTATGGACACACACGTTCGTGAGACGCTTACTGACCTATGCCACTTTTTTGATGCTATCTCTCGAAAGTCGATCAATGTCAAGCAACTCCATAGGCTACAGGAAGAGATCGTTGTCATACTAAATGAGCTAGAGATGTACTTCCCACCCACGTTCTTTGATGTCATAGTGCATCTATGTGTCCACATCGTGGACGATATCATCGACCTAGGGCTGACATTCCTGCATAGCATGATGCCGTTCGAGAGGATGAATGGGGTTATCAAAGGATTCGTTCGTAACATGTCCCGCCCGGATGGAAGCATAGCCCAGGGATATCTAACCAAAGAGTGCATCTCTTTATGCGAGAGTTATCTAGGCACCGGAGACCCTGTTGTTGGTTTGCCCGTCAGCAAGCACTGTGGAAGGCTCGAAGGCGAAGGTCACACCAATGGTCGGAGGGATGTGAATGTGTTCCGCTCGGGCCGACAAAACGAATTTGACAGGGCAAACATAGTAGTGCTACAACACCTAGATGTGCTAGAAGATTTCGGGACACTGCACAAAGAGAACATCGCAAAGAACTACCGTGACCGTGGGGTGCACAGGACGGACGCTGAAGTTATTAGAGAGCACAACTCCACTTTCTTGCGTTGGTTCAAAGAGCGAGTTCTGGCTAATCCCCCGGAAGAGGGCTGTCCGGACGGAACGCTCATATACGCCTTAGCACATGGCCCGTTGGTCAACCTCGCAACTAATCAAGCATACGATATCAACGGATACACGTTCTACACTGAGGCCAAAGATATAAGCAGTGATAACCAGAACTCAGGGGTGACGATGGAAGCCATGACCGGGAACGTAATTGAAAGATATTACGGAAGGGTCGATGAGATCTGGGAGCTTGACTACTCTGGATTGTATAGCGCGACGATGTTCCGTGTCAGATGGGCTAAGAACGTACAAAGAGAAAACCGACATTTCACTATCATGTGTATACCCGACTCCGATAGCGGTACCGTCAACGCCACCGCCAAAAATGAGCCATGGGTACACGCTAAACATGTGACACAATGTTTCTTCATAACCGACCCGAGCAATCCCATCCGTGTTGTCGTGAGGAGAGGCAAAAGGAGCATCGTCGGAATGGATGGAGTCGCCAACGAGGATGACTACGACCAGTACGGTGACCCAATGAGGGAAGATGATGCTGATGACGATGAAACATACGTCAAAAGAAGGATGAAGACTACATTACCTACGAAAGATCGTACTCCCTGGAAAAGGAAAAGTCACGACCATCGTCTCAATTATTCGACAACAAACAAAAGAGGAAAGAAGAAGATCAGTCTGAAGCGTCGTCGACCAAGCTGACAAACTATCATAATTTGTCTATATCAATTTTGTATACGTACTTAACACCGTTAGTGGTCAAATGATGTAATATATATATTATGCACTAATTATATCCGGAGGGTGTTATTAGTCCATAAACAGACCTAACCATAACCCCTGCTACAACTTACAACAAGGAAAGGAAAAAGAAAGAGAAAAATGAAAAGAAAAATGAAAATGAAAAATGAAAAATGAAAAAGAAAAAGAAAAAGAAAAATGAAAAAGACTAGCAGTAGCGCTTTTTATAGGACAAGCGCTATAGCTAAACTGGCCACGGAATTTAAAAAATAAAAAAGAAAAAACTAGCAGTAGCACTCGTTTTCCTAAGCCGCGCTATAGCTAACTTAGCTATAGCGCGTCTTTACGACCAGCGCTATAGCTAAGTTGGCTATAGCCCCGGCCCTGTCCAGCCCCCCACGCACTCCTCTCTCTCTCACTCTCGACCGCCCTCGATCTCTTTCCCCAGCCCACGCCGCCGCCGACGACGCACGCCGGCCGGCCTCCTCTGCCCCGGCCCCCTCTGCCCCGGCCACCCCGATGCCGACCCCCGACCTTCTGCCCCGGCCACCCTGACGCCACACCCACCCTCAACCCCGACCCCGACGCCGCCGGCCTCCTCTGCCCCGGCCCCCTCTGCCCCGGCCTCCTCTGCCGCGACCCCGACGCCGGCCGGCCCCCTCTGCCCTGGCCACCCCGACGCCAACCCCCGGCCCTCTGCCCCGGCCACCCCGACGCCGCACCCGCCTTCAACCCCGACACCGACGCCGGCCGGCCTCCTCTGCCCCGACCCAGACGCCGGCCGGCCCCCTCTGCCCCAGCCACCCCGACCCCCTCTGCACCCGCCCTCACAAGGTTGATTTTTTCCCCACTTTCTAATTTCTAGCGTGATTTGATCTCTGTCGACCCCGGCCAAGCTCAGTTCTTTCTTCCAGTGGTGAATTGGCGTTGAGGTTCAGTGTGGATGGAAATGAAAATGAAAAATGGACATGGCCTAATTTTGTGCAGCCATGGTGTTAATTTTGAACTGGCATTAAATTTGCTGAAAAATGTTTTAATGCCTCTGAACATGGCCTAATTTATCATCAAAGGGAACTCTTTATACAACTGTATGTGAAATGTGTGTGAAATGGCCTAATTTTCTGAAGTTTACACCTGTTTGCAAGGCCCCTTATGAATACATTACTGATGCAGTACTGTTATTGTCCGTGAACACCTTTTTTCTTTCTTTCTCAGTGC
Source organism: Elymus sibiricus (assembly GCA_039707655.1). Lineage (NCBI taxonomy): Eukaryota > Viridiplantae > Streptophyta > Magnoliopsida > Poales > Poaceae > Elymus > Elymus sibiricus. Next base: position 424,561,801 of record CM077668.1, on the reverse strand, counting down.
ACATCAGTGTGATGTAGTGGTAGAGTGTTTAGTTTGTTGCTAGAGTAAATAAAATGAAAATGAAAATGAGGATTTTGTTAAAGTACATTGTTGCTAGAGGTATCAGTTTCAGAATTCAGAGTTCACAGTGAGAATTTTTAAATGAAAATGAAAATATAAATGACAATGAGCATCCCAAAACCCACACTATATATAGCTCTCTCCATGCAGATGCTAGAGGAGAGTGATGACATGCGCATGTGGTTGTTCTTGTTGTGCTGCTATAGAATGTTGTTTGGACAGATGCTATAGAATGATAGTGCACATCCTATATTGTTGTGCTGCTGTTCTTGTGCCAGACATTGGTTGTTTGCAGGGAAACCGATTCCGAGTGGCCTATGTTTTGCCGGAAATGTTGATTCATTTCCATTCCGGCAAATTTCAGGCGCTCTATATGTGCACTTTCTAGCATAGTTCATGCCGAAATTTTCCGTGAATTTCGGCATGACTTGTGCTAGAAAGTTGGACATATCGAGTGCTCGAGATTTGCCGCCACGGGAATGAAACGACATTCAGGCAAAACAAAGGTCACTTTTTTTGTCTTTATTCACTTTATTATATAAAGCTCGATAATTAAACGACTACGACATTGAATCCTATCTAGGAAACATGACCGACAATGATGAGGCCGGAGGTTCTCACACCCAAGAAGGACAAGCACACGCCTACCTCGACTTTCTGGCGGCTCAGGAGAAACAACGGTGGCAGGATCCCCTTGTCATGACGGACGACGACGGTGGTGGCGCCGGCGCCGACACTGATGCCACCAACACCGGCACTGAGACGGGCCCTGATGATGTTGCTAACGACGGCACGGAAGGTGGGACCTCCCAAGCCAGTGAAGGAAAGAAGGCAAAGAGGGCACGACCCCCAAATGAGCTCGGCACCGGAAGACTGGTGGTCATGGCGGTGCACCCCGGCGAGTTCGAGCCTGTAGAGCCGCGGGAAGTGGCAGCGTGTTACGGCAACCAACTAGCATGCATCCTACGGGATACCGCTAACATCAACACCACAAAAATACGGAAGAATGAACATTTGAAGCAGCTGCTCCTAACTAGGTTGGACGCAAGATTCCTGTTCCCCGGCCGGAAAGACGACGTTGACACATGGAAAGATGATGCCATGAAAAAAAATCAACAACAAAGCCCTAGGGAAGTTCAGCAACGCATTGAGCGCCTGGAAAACTAGGGTGAAAAAGGCGATTGAAGTAGACCATGAAACCTACGCCGAGATTGTTGCAGACAATCCGACAATTACGCTAGAGGACTTTGAAAAGTTCAAGGCGACTTGCAATGAAGAAGCTGCCAAGGCCAGGTCGGAGAGAGGCAAGCAGCTGCAGGCAAAGAACATGGGGAACCACTGCATCGGAAGTCGTGGTTACACGGGAAAGAGGCCCGTGTGGGCTAAGGAGGACGCGGAACGTGAACGTCTGGGGATCCCAGACCCCTTGGCTGAGTTCACCGACCAGCAGGAGCACGACTTCATCAGGGCCCTATTCTCGTGGGACCCCAAAAAAAAGATTTTTTTCACCGACGGGCCGACTAGGCAATTCATGAGATTACTGGTAATTATCCTTTTACCACCATATATATTAGCTTCCGATCAATGAAGTCTACTACATTCTAGTCATATTCGTAAACGATTCACACTCCATTTTGCAGAGATAGCAACACAAGATTGCGGCCGAAAGCGACTCGTCGACTCAGTCGACTCAGTCGTCGGCGAAGTACAAGTGGGACATCCCTTTCAACCGGGCCATGAACATAATGATGGGACACCCGCCGGGCCAGCGGCCGCAATATGGACGTGTGCACGGCGCCGGAGACGGCGCCACGTGGAAGTACTATTATAGCGAGGACCCCGAGGCCAAAAGACAGAGAAAGAAGTTCAGTCAAGTGACTATCGACGAGAAGGTGGCGCGGGCGATCGAGAAAACAAGAGCTGATACCAAAGCTAAGGCAATCCGGGAAGCGGTAGCTGCCTGCAAAAATGATATGGCAGCTGCCTTTACAAGCTTGATTCCAAGTGTGGTCAGCTAGTTGCAGCAAAATCCAAACGCGGCACTAACTGATTTTCCCATGCCCAGCTTCACCGGGAGCAACTCAATGAACACCGCACCCACACCCGTACCTGATATGGCAACCGCACCCGCACCTACTTCAGCAACTGCTCCCGCACCCTCACACAGCAGCCCTAGCTCCGTCTCTGGCTTGAATGCCGGGCCGTCGACATTGGCTGAGCTCGATGCCCTCAAGGTAAATACGCTTCACACCCTCATCAACACAACTAATTAATCTTCAGTTCCCGTTCTTTTTGGATCTCTGACGCCGCACACGTACATGTCTTCGTAGGCCGACTCCACTCCGTGCACCCTCCTTTAGCACATGAAGGGCGGGTTGGTGGATGTGGGGAAGGGTACTATAGTGAAGCCCAAGGATCGATTGTTCCATAGCCGATAGATGCCTGATAACGCCTTAAGGGTCTCTGTGGCGAGTGTGAAAGCGGGCTACGAGGGTTTTCCTCATCCCATACAAACCGGTGGAGAGGATGACGAGACCCCCACGCAGCTTGGCCAATGCAAAAATTGGCCGATCCTGTGGCCGAAGAATCTTCTTCGTGTGGAGGTGGCCGGGAGCACACCAACGGGACCTCATCAGGAAGCAGGTATGACCACAACCCCACCTACACAACTACAACAACCATCGTCTGTGCTACTGGGTGAGATCGAGAGACACGAGGAAGGAGGGCCAACCGTTCCGGCGGATGATGACATCGGTCCCATGGAAGAGGATATGGATCATGACATGGAGGAGGATGACCCTCTCCAGTATCTCAATACCGGCTTTGACCACGAAGTAACGATGAGTCAACCATATGAGATGGATGGTGTACCAGAGCCGGAACGTCCTCGGGAGTGCAAGAAGTCTTTGTTCATACAATCCTCGCAGGACACACCTCCAGATGCCGGTTCCACCCAAGCTTATCTAATTAGCCAGAGGCGTTCAATGCTGAGCCCGACAACACTAGGGGCGGTCGTCAGGGAGGGTCTGACAGACCCACCAGCACCTGAGCCCACCAAGAAGAAGCAGAGGAAGAGACCGATGAGAAAAGGCCATAAAGCTGCCAATGGTGCTTCTAGCAGCCAGCCGCCTCCGCAGACCAGGGTTGATAGTGTACCGATGAAACATGCGCCATTACTCCATGTCGCGGGAAAGCCAATGGTACCGGCGGATGCGCTAGCTGCCATAACAGGGGATCTCAGGAGACTCCATGACCATGTGCTGTCGACAAAGAGAAGCCTCCTCGCCTCGAATGATCCAGGATACCCACTTTATACGCTTAGTGTGCCGTATAGTGGCAAGATGTATGTCAGCACATGCCCCGCGGACCTATTCTTCCTGCGATTTGATTACATCTTCGAGATGTTTCAAATGAGGAGACTCGATTTTACGTTCGTCCGCCTGTATGCGCTGCACATGAATTACATCGTCAGGAGAGAGCAAATCACTGGTCTTGCGGTCGCGGACCCATACTACATGCATGAGGGCTTCTTGTCAATCAACGAAGCCAACCGTCAATATGCGAGGGAGTACATCAAAGAATTCTTGGTCATCAATAAGGACAAAGAAAAGATTCTCCTACCTTATCATCCCAGGTAAGTCATCCGCGGATAGCCACTATAACACATACATCCTTTCGTGCATTTCAATAATTACTTTGCATGCATGGAGGCTAACTTGATCGTGTATTTTGCGTAGCGGGGGGGGGGGGGTGCCGTTCTCATCATTCTTTACCCGCGTTTCTCCCACGCTCTATATTTGGACCCATCGAAGAACATAGAGAAGAAAGATTACACACACATAAAGTATGTTCTGAACAGAGCTCTCATGGGCTTCAGCATGCGGGGTGGCTACATCCAAGTCAAAAAAAACAAGTAAGGCCGGGCTGTGTTTCGGCCATAAGACTGACTTCTGTTGCCTCCAGCGACCGGCGACAAGTGATAATGATGGATTCTACGTCATCCATCTAATGATGGAGTACAGAAGGGATGTGCAATCACTTTGCATGACATCTTCATCCGATGCCCATATCCGGAGATGCCCATATCCGATGCCCCTTTCCACCATTCTTTCACAATCCATGGCTAGCCGTATCCACGGGTGCCCTCCAAACCAACACTTTCCAAGGAATTTTGTTGTTATTATATTTTGATTCATTGTGGGACTAGGCATTCCTATTACCTGCCACTCTCTCGTGCAATGACAAGTGAATAAACACTCATCCAAATAACCCAGTTATACAGCGAAAAGTCAAAAAATGGGCTCTTAAGAAGATGGCAGAACAATTCAAGAACTAGAAGAAAAGATTGAACGAACAGTTTGTCGAGAAAGACGAGACTCCAGAATTCACCGGTCAATATGCGAAGATAAAAGATCACTGGCCCGCATTTGTGGCGTACAAGAAATCGGAGAAAGCTAAGAATAGGTCACAGACAAATAAGCTAAATGCTTCAAAGAAGCAGTATCACCATGTTACGGGGTCAGGTGGCTACAAGGTTGCCCGACCTACGTGGGACAAAGCTGAGAACGACCTGCTTGCTAAAGGGATCCAACCAGCGACATTGAACTGGCCCGAACGGGCAAGGACATGGTTCTTCAGGCATGGGGGAACTTTGGACCATGAAACAGGGAAGTGTGTTTACACGAAAGAACAACTTGAAACACCCGTCTCAAAGATTCAGGAAGCAATCAAGGATGTGCAGGAAGGGAGGTTCCATCCCGACAGAGAGAAGGACATGCTGTCACGCGCCATCGGGAATCCTGAACACCCTGGACGAACAAGAGGCACAGCAGGCTCCGTTCCGTGGGTGCATGGGTTTCCCGACAGCGCTGGTTATAGAAGCCGAGGGAGAAAGAAGAAAGAGGAAGCAGACCGGATGCAGAAGGTAGAAGAAAGATTAGCGTTGCAGGAGAAGAAACTAGAGGCACTTACCAGTCAGCGAGCTACCGGCTCACCATCTCAGCAGCACGAAGATCCTTCATTCGATACTGCCCACGAAGCTACCCCACCATCTCAGCGAAAAAGCAGCGTGGCTTCCACGGAGCTCGTTCGGCCTGATATCATGGCTCCTCGCTACCCCGTGGATTATATCACGGAGAGGGAACATTGTGAGCTAATGGCGAAATGCATCAACCTACCCTTGAAGGTGGCGGTCGGCTATGTCTTACCTCCTAGACCTGATGGAACTTTCCATTGCAATCCGATTCCAGATGGCTTTGCTATTGTCAGGGTGGATGAAGTTACCAAAGGATTCGAGGGGCTGGAGCTTGAGTACCCTACAGGTGAAGGGGAGACTCATCTGGTAGATGCCGTAAGGACTACCATTCTATGGAGAAAGGAATACATCGTGCTTCCACAATGGACGCCGCGTCAGCAGACTCAGCCGGAGGAGGCCCCTCAGCAGACTCCTCACTGTCCAGCTCTATCTCCGCTGCCTCAGTCATCTCCGCCACGTCAACACACTCCGCCGCCTCAGTGGTCTCCGCCGCGTCAGCGGACTCCGCCGGAGGAGGCCCCTCAGCAGAATCCTCTGCCGCCTCCGCTGTCTACGCCGCGTCAGCGGACTCTGCTGGAGGAGGCCCCTCAGCAGAATCCTCTGCCGCCTCAGCTGTCTCCGCCGCCTCAGCGGACTCCGCCTCCTCCGCCGCGTCAAGAAGGCTCCTCCCAACAACGGCGGAAGAGACCTGCCGCCGCTCTGGCGGCTAGCAGTACAACAACAAAGAAATCCAGAGCAGGTCTAGGCGTCAAGAAGGCTCCTCCCAAGTTACCATACGACATGCTGAGGAGGAAACCGACGAGTTCGTGGCTGCCGATGTGAAACGCCAGCTTGCACCGAAATGTCCAGATCCAAAGGAGAAAATAGATCCGGTAAAAGCGAAGCGCTGTCTGGATGCCCTTCAGCGCCCACCATCTGCTCCGCCGCTCTCACACTATGACCGCTTTATTGTAAAGACATTTCATGAAGCGAAAAGGTCGGGAAGTACTAGCAGTGCTGCAAGAAGTGGGAAAACAATTCCCCAGCTCGACGAACAGGAAAAACAATCGTGCCCCCCGCTCAAGGTGTTTCCCGATATCGCTAATGATCCGAGGGTAGCGGCCGCTCATCCTGGTTACACTCTTGCTGATTACTTAGGCAATGAGGTACAGTTCGAAATGGCTGAGGTAGCCTTTAGATACTAGCACGGGAAGCCTCTCGTCAGACCTGAGCAGCTCCCGCGTCTATCAACGATGATGTGAACATTGCATAACTGGTACTTGAAAGCCTGCAAGGAAGGGACCAACAGTATCTTAGTGGGAATTAAAGATGAGCACTACTTCAATGGAGTCGAGGCATTGTACATTGAATTTGAAGAATTATTTCAGTTATACAATCTAGCCGCCCTCGACAAAGCTATCATCAGTTGCTATTGTCTGTAAGTATTTTTTCTATAATTAAGTCTCTAGCTCAGCTCGTTCATTGCATGTATAATTATCCTCACACTATATTATGCAGATTGAAGATCCGCGAATGCAGAGGAAAAATCTATGACATTGGGTTCATTTACCCAAATACCGTAAATGAATATACGGTACAAAAAAGCCCCGATGATACAGAGAATTACTTGCTAAAGGCGTTACTTGGAAAACAAAACAAAAGGGAAATACTATTTCCTTACAACTTCAAGTGAGTGTTACTGTCTTGTGCACATTCTGTTTCGCTTACTCAAGGTTAAGTGTAATTGATGAGTTATGCGTGTGCAGGTTCCACTTTAATCTGCTAGCCATTCAGCTTGACGCGGGACTAGTAGTTGTCTTGGACTCGAGACGTAAAGAGGCTAAGGAGTGGGCGGACATGAGTCAAATGCTCCAGAAGTAAGTTCAATCATTATCGCACCATATCGGCAACTTTCGTTTATTTCCTGATATGAAGTAATCATTTTCTTTGCCGGGCAGGGTTTGGAAAAAGTTCACCAACCAGGTTAGGGGTGAATGGAAAAAGGAGCTGCGATTTTCACAACCCAAAGTAAGTACTACTAGCTAGTTCCGCGCATCTCTCATTGATTCTAGTTTCAATACCATTATCATGCTTGATTATCATTTTGATTGAACTCTATTCTCGTAAAGTTCTTGTGGCAGGAACCAGGGAATAATTTATGTGGATACTACGTTTGCGAGTACATTCGACACAAGACTTCTGAGCGGGGCAGATCTGAAGAACAAATTGAAGTATGTAAACAATATTCACATTTTTATTTTATTACCATCAATTGTGTTGAGTTTCATTCATATATATATATATATATATATATATATATATATATATATATATATATATATATTGACCCCCTTCTTTAAATTAGATCAAGCGGAAGCGGGAAGAACTCCGAACAACTGATCGCATACGAGCAATTCAAGAGGAATTGGCGGGATTCTTTGTTGACCATGTCATACCTACAGACGCAGAACTCCATCGGGAGTGGCAATGCGATTTTGGTAATTAGATATTAGGGATTGTAAGAGATGTTACATTGTATATATGCATGAACGTGCACTATACGTAGTAGCGTCGAATAGATATACGAAAACTTGTTGTTCGACCAAGCACGGAGAAAGAGGGGTCACTTCTCTCTATATTCATGACGATTCGTGTAATGGTTCCTTCATTGCTATATGTAGTAGCTAGCGTCGAGTTGAATGGAAAACGTAAATTAAAAACGAAAACCCTAAATGTAAAAGAATTGAATGGTAAACACAAAAAGAAAAGGGGGAAACATAATATGAAACCCCTAAACCCTCCAAAACCCCTAAACCCTAAACCCCTCCTTTGAAAAAAACAGCGCTTGGCAGGGGCTGATGCGTGGCGGCCTTTTAGTCCCGGTTGGTGTTACCAACTGGGACTAAAGGTCCTCCTGCCTGAGTGCTGCGCAGCGGCCACGTGGAGACCCTTTAGTCCCGGTTGGTGTTACCAACCGGGACTAAAGGTCTTCCTGCCTGGGCGCCCCACAGCGGCCACGTGGAGCTCCTTTAGTCCCGGTTTGTAACCCAACCGGGACTAAAAGTGGGGGCCTTTAGTCCCGATTGTTCAGTCCCGGTTGCAGAACCGGGACTAAAGGCCCTCTGGAACCGGGACTTAAGCCCTGTTTTCTACTAGTGTATCCAAGGCAATGATCATGCATATAGGCATCACGTCCGAGACAAGTAGACCGACTCCTGCCTGCATCTACTACTATTACTCCACACATCGACCGCTATCCAGCATGCATCTAGTGTATTAAGTCCATAAAGAACGGAGTAACGCCTTTAAGAACGATGACATGTTGTAGACAAGGTAAACTCACGTATGAATAAACCCCATTGTCGTGGTTTTGTCACGGCAGATGCCCTTGTGAAAGGACTTGGAGACGAGGCCATCGCATAAGTGTGGGAGCTTAACGGGGTTGATCGGGAACGGAAAAACGCCGGGTTACCCAGGTTTGGCCCCTCACGGTGGAGGTAAAGCCTACGTCCTGCTTGATTATATTGCTATGGTTCTCGATTACAAGGAAGCGGATTCGCTAACCTAGCTTTCGATAGATTGCAACTTAGTCTTTTTCGTATAGGTGCTCCCCTTTATATATACAGGCGGAACCCTAGATTTACATAGAGTCCGGGTCGTAATCTCAACCCGGCTCCTACCTTAAGTCTACTTGATCTCCAAGGCAATCCTGAAGCCAAGCATCTTCGTCTTAAGCCGACCCACATCCTAAGACGGCCTTTCCCGCCAGGCCTCCATCAAGCCGGCCCGTCAAGGATACTTCAGCCCTGCAATGAGATGGCCCGCTGAGTCCGCTCTATGGCCGGGTTCTCACCTGCCGGGTCTACACGCTGGGAAACATCCCCAACATTAGCCCTCAGTTTGACTTGAATTCATTCATGTTAAACCCCACCCTGAAAAAGCAGAATCATTAACAAAATGTTATTCCATGGCTTCTCAAGCCGGTTTGTTGGATCGCCGTCCTTATCAGTCATGATTTCCCGGATTAATCCAAACGCCGGTTCATTCCTCTGGTTTCAAACTTTGCAATTTTCATCGCCTTCGTCTCGTGACATTTCAATTTATCTCCACAAGATCCGGAATGACGTCATAGAGAATCTGAGCGGATTTGTATTGCCTCGTCGGGCGCGAAAATCGAGGAGCCCTTTAGCCACTGTTTTACTGTGTCACCTAGGATTTCGTGCACGCCGTTTGGGGGTCCAGCGGCGCCCATAAATAGGCCATCGCCTTCCTCCTTCTCTTTTACTGCTCCTCGTCTTTCCCTCTTCTGCAACACCACCGTGCCCGTTCGAGCTCGTCGCCACCGGAGCCAGCATCTCGCCGCATTCTTCTCTTTGTCGCCGGAGCTATTCGTCATCGCGCGGCCACATCCACTGCAACTCGAAGACCTCGGATTCAAACATCAGATCTGTAAGTTTTTGCCCCCATCGCCATTAGCCTCTGTTCTTCCGTGTTCTTTGCCACTATCACTGCAGATCCAAAACACGTGTGGTCCCTCTGGTTTTTAGTTCGCACGATTGCCCCGCGACACCTTCAACATCAGTAGATCCGCTGTACTGCTTTAGATAATCCCATTGCATTTCATCTTACAGCGTGAAGAACATACCTAGCCTTTATCTTTTCATTTTTATCCATTTTGCCGATCCGTAAAATTTTCTTATTTCATATAAATCGGTTCATGGACTCGTAGCCCAAACCAAGCCTCAACACTTGTAAAAAAATCAGGCTATGTAATATCCGGCTCTTTTTCGTCTAGAACCTTGACCCGGCCTTTAGCTGCACCTCCTTCTGTAACCCGGCATATTATCTCAATTGCCGGCTCATCTGTATTACTTACACTAAACTAAGCTCATGCCTTACCGGCTTATGGTATCTTCTCTTTTTCATATCAGCTGACACCATGCCTCTTAAGCCCAAAGTCGTCAACTGGGCCAAGTCCAGCATGTCTGAACTTAGCCTGCAGGCCTTGGTGGATTCTGGGTTGTTGCCGCCAAAGGAAGCGATTAAATGGCGCGCCCCTGAAGAGGAGATCCACCCTCAGCCGGGTCAGAAAGAAGTCATTGTATTCGCTGAACACCTTTCGAGGTGCTTCCGTCCCCCCGGCTCAAAAAATTTCAGAGATGTATTGCATTTCTTCAACATCCGGCCTCAAGATCTGGCCCCCACTCCATCTTCAACTTATGCCAGTTCCAAGTTTTCTGCGAAGTATATCTACAGCTTGAGCTGTCCATCAATCTGTTCCGGGAATTCTTTTATTTAAACCGCCAAACGGAGCATAAAGACGGCCCAAGCGTTGAGCTCGGCGGAGTCTCGATCCAACGGAGAAAAAATATAGTCTTCCCTAAAGCCAAGCCGGCCAGTCTCTGTTCTTAGAACGTTTGAAGGGTCCAACCATGTCCAGCCCCCAGACCACAAAAGGCCAAGTTATCGGGATCATCCTCAACTCTTGAGCTGGCACATGAGCCTGGCGAGCATATTTCTGGCAACCATCACACTTGCATACAATGTCCTCTGCATCAGCATGAGCTGTGAGCTAGTAAAAACCGTGCCGGAAAGCTTTCGCGACCAGTGATCTTGAGCCGGCATGGTGTCCACACTCACCAGAATGAATCTCATTGAGAATTGCGCGACCTTCCTCAGGCGAAACACAACGTTGAAAAACACCGGTGACGCTTCGCCGGTGCAACTCACCATTGACAATAGTCATAGACTTGGATCGTCTGATGATCTGTCGAGCAAGGATTTCCTCTATTGGCAGTTCTCCCCGGCTTAGATAAGCCAAGTAGGGGACTGTCCAATCAGGTATAGCGTGGACAGCATCCACTAGAGCCGCCTCCGGGTCAGGAATAGCCAAGTCCTCCTCTGTTGGTAACTTGACAGACGGGTTGTGCAAAACGTCCAGGAACACATTGGGTGGCACCGGCTTGCGCTGAGAACCCAAGCGAGAGAGTGCGTCTGCCGCCTCGTTGTGCCGGCGATCAATGTGATCAACTTTGAAAGGATCGATATGGTTGACTAGAGGGGGGGTGAATAGGCAACTACCAATTTTTAGCTTTTCTTAACAAATTAGGGTTAGCAACAAAATAGGTTGTCTAGATGTGCAACTAGGTGAGCAACCTATATGATGCTAACAACAACGACAACACAAGCAAGCAAAGGATACAACGCAACAATAGCTTGCCCAAAGTAAAGGTAAGAAGTAACCACAAGTGGAGCCGGTGAAGACGAGGATGTGTTACCGAAGTTCCTTCCCTTTAGGGGGAAGTACGTCTCCGTTGGAGCGGTGTGGAGGCACAATGCTCCCCAAGAAGCCACTAGGGCCACCGTATTCTCCTCACGCCCTCGCACAATGCAAGATGCCGTGATTCCACTAGTGGTGCCCTTGAAGGCGGCAACCGAACCTTTACAAACAAGGTTGAGGCTCTCTCCACAACTGAATTGGAGGCTCCCAACACCACCACGGAGCTTCACCACAATGGAATGTGGCTCCGAGGTGACCTCTTCCGTCTAGGGTACCCAAACACCCAAGAGTAACAAAATCCACACAAGAAAGTATGGGGGATTCAAATTTCCTTTGGTGGAAGTGTAGATCTAGGTCTCCTCCTTCAATCCCTAGCAAATCAACAAGTTCGAGTGGCTAGAGAGAGAGATCGGGCAAGAAAGCTTGAAGGGCATCAATGGAGGAGAGAGAGAGGCAAGAGGTAAAAAGGTAGGTGGAAGAACCACCTACTTATATAGTGTCCCCCAAATCCAACCATTACAGCCGTTTTTACACTGCAGCGGTACAACCGCTAGAACCACCGGTACAACCGGTATTCACGGGTTCACACTGCAGAAGTGCCCCAGGCGGTACAACCGATGGAGCCACCGGTAGTACCGGTCGGCCGGAGCCAACCAGGAACTACCGCTCCACCACCGCCCAAAAACCGCCTCATAAATAGAAGGGAGTCACCCCATAGCGGTGGTTGGGGCGGTGGTTGTGCCGGTACAACCGCCAGACCAGCGTTCATGTGGTGGCTAAGTCCGGAGCGGTACAACCGGTCCAGACACCGATAGTACCAGTTCACCGAAGCCGTCCGGGAACTACCGGGCCACCACCGCCCAACCACAGCTCCACTACAGAAGGGATTCCGGTAGTGGAGCGTTGCAGGGCCGGAACAACCGGTCAAGCGGTACAACCGCTTTTACAAGCGGTACAACCGCTCGGCACTAAAAACACTGCCACAGAAAGACTTTGAGGACCTCTCTCCTCGAACGGAAGGATATATAGTGGGTGCAACAGAATGTGTATGTGCACCGATTCACCTAGTACCTTCCGATGCGGATTCCCTCTTAATAGTACGGATTTCCTATGACCAAAGAAATAAACGCGTCGGAAACTCCGTCTTCGATCTTTTCCGTCCGGAGGGAATACCTAACCGTCTTGCACCAAACAAGGTGTACCTGAGTAAACTTGGGTGCACGATTAGTCCAAGGTGCATTGTCATCATCACCAAAATCCTAAGGCGGGAAATTCCCTAACAAACTTGATAACCTTTGAAGTGTCCAACAATATTTGTGACCGCATGCCGATAAGCCGCCATAAGGGGATCCTTGGAATCCCATGTACCAGAAACCTGCTGGGCCACCAAGTCTGAGTCGCCCAAACATATGACCCAGCTCAGGTTCATCTCCTTGGCCATCTGAAGCTCATGAAGCAAGGCCTCATATTCTACTGCATTGTTAGTACAGGGGAACATGAGTCTTAAAACATAACAGAACTTATCTCCTCATGGGGAAGTAATCACAACACCAGCCCCCGAGCCTTCCAGCTGCCTTGAGCCATCAAAGTGTATGGACCAGTATGTTGTGTCGGGCTTCTCTTCGGGAGCCTGTAACTCTGTCCAATCATTAATGAAATCCACCAATGCTTGGGATTTGATGGCTGTGCATGGCACATACTTAAGATGATGCGGGCCAAGTTCGATAGCCCACTTGGCAACCTGGCCTGTGGCCTCCCGGTTCCTGATTATATCCCCAAGCGTTGCTGAGCTGACCACAGTGATCGGATGTTCATGGAAATAATGCTTCAGTTTGCGACTAGCCATAAACACTCCGTAGACCAGTTTCTGCCAATGCGGATATCGCTACTTGGACACGGTTAATACTTCACTGATATAGTACACGGGGTGCTGAACTGGATATTCTTTGCCATTCTCTTTGTGCTCTACAACGACTGCCACACTTACAGCCTTGTTACTAGCAGCAGTGTATAGCAACATCGGCTCCTTCTCGCGAGGGGCAGCAAGGACTGGTGGCTCAGACAACTGCTTCTTAAGGGCCTCGAAAGCCTGATCTGCAGCATCACTCCAGACGAAGGTATCTGACTTCTTAAGCAATTGGTACAACAGAATTGCCTTCTCCCCAAGCCGGCTTATGAACCGACTCAGTGCCGCAACCCGCCCAGCCAGCTTTTGCACAGCATTCAGATTGGCCGGCTTAGCCAGGGTTGTGATGGCTTTGATCTTTTCTGGGTTAGCTTCGATGCCTTGCTCAGAAACAAGAAATCCCAGAAGTTTTCCTGCAGGGACACCAAAAACACATTTCTCCGGGTTAAGCTTCATCTGGTAGACGCGGAGATTGTCAAATGTTTCCTTGAGATCCTCCAACGGAGTTTCTTTTTTCCGAGACTTAACCACAATATCATCAACATAAGCATGCACGTTCCGCCCGATCTGTTTGTGAAAGCAGCTTTGGACACAACGTTGGTAAGTCGCATGTGCACACTTCAGACCAAACGGCATGGTTGTATAACAAAAAGGCCCAAAATGTGTGATGAAAGCCGTCTTTTCCTGGTTTTCCAGCTTCATTTTGATCTGATGATAGCCAGAGTAAGCATCCAGGAAGCATAAACTCTCGCAACCAGCCGCAGCATCGATGATCTGGTCAATACGGGACAAGGCAAAGGGGCACTAGGACAAGTCTTATTCAGATCTGTGTAATCAACACACATCCGCCAAGTTCCGTTTTTCTTCAGAACAAGCACTGGGTTAGCTAGCCATTCTGGATGGAAGACTTCTACGATGAACCCGGCAGCTAGGAGCCGGGCCACTTCTTCACCAATAACTTTCCGCCTTTCCTCATTAAAGCGACGGAGATACTAGCGAACTGGTTTGAACTTGGGATCCACATTGAGGGAGTGCTCAGCGAGTTCTCTCGGTACACCTGGCATGTCAAAGGGCTTACATGCAAAGATGTCCCGGTTCTCACGGATGAACTCGATGAGTGCGCTTTCCTATTTTGGATCCATGTTTGCCCCTATGGTGAACTGCTCCGACAAATTGCCCGGGGTGAAATCGACTTGCTTTGTGTCTCTGGCCGACTTGAACTTGAGTAGAGGGTCTGACTCCGTCGTGGGCTTCTTCAGGGAGGTCCTGTCAGACGGGTCTACATTGTCCTTATAATACCGCAACTCTTCTGCGGCGCAAGCCGTCTCGGCATATGCTGCGTCTCCTTCCTCGCACTCGAGTGCAATCTTTCGGTTGCCTTCCACTGTGATGGTTCCCCTCGGTCCTGGCATCTTCATTTTTAGGTAAACGTAGCACAGCCGTGCCATGAACCGCGCATAAGCCGGACGGTCAAATAAGGTGTGGTATGGGCTCTTAAGCTTAACCACCTCAAAGGACAGAAACTTAGAACGCCAGTTATCCTCTGAGCCAAAGGCCACCTCTAGGGAGATTCTTCCCATGGGATAGGCTAACTTGCCAGGAACAATGCCATGAAAGACTGTAGAGGATGGAGTTAACTGCTTATCGGACAGATTCATCCGCCTGAACGTGTCATAGTATAGAATATTGATGTTGCTGCCTCTGTCCATGAGCACCTTAGTCAGTGTATAACCGCCGACTTGCGGCGCAACCACCAAAGCCAAGTGGCCAGGATGATCAAGGAGGACAGGATGATCCGCCCTGCTCCAGGTAACCGGCTGTTCAGACCAGTTGAGATAATAAGGGGTTGCCGGCTCAACCGCATGGGCGGCTCGTCGTTGCACCTTCCGATCCCGTTTGCAGGTACTGGTGGTGAAAACATGACACTATCCACTATTCAACTGTTTCGGGTTACTCTGAAATCCTGTCACACCAGCTTGGTGCTGATTTCCCTGGTTGTGTCACTGATTGCCGCCTCCAGTATTACTAGCCCCCTGAAACCCGCCGCCTTGGCCACTGTTCCCTTGGAAACCGGGTCCTGCGAAGGGCCCCTATGAGCCGGCACCTGAGAAGCCGGGTCCCTGGTTGGCGGGTTGTCCGCCGTTGCCACCCCCATTATGATGATTCTGGAAGACCCGCTTGGCAAACTCTTGCATCACATAGCAATTTTCCCAGGAGTGACTGGATGGCTTGCCATTGTAACTGTGTTTCGGACAAGGAGCCTTGAGAGCTTCCTCGTAAGTGAGAGGGCGATTTCCAGAGGACTGCCTCCTAGAACCGTCGTTCTGACGCTAACCTTTGTTCTCTGTGTTTGTGTACGCCACCAGATCGGAACTGCCGTCGTAACCTTTGCGTTTACCACCATTGCTGTTCTGCCCGTTACCGTTGTTCTGCTGGTGACCCTTGCCACCACATTTCTTGTCTTTACCGGCTTTCTCCTCATCAGACGGCGGGTGTTTAGTATTGTCGGACTCCGCGTACCGGGTTAAGACATCCATCAGATCACCCATATCCTGGGTTTTTCTCTTTAGTCACCCTAATTTCTGGACCAGTGGCTGAAACTTGCATGTTCGTTCCAGAACAAGCACCGCCTGAGCCGCCGAGATGCTGTCAGAACTGTGTATAACCTCGGCAACCCGGCGAGCCCAATGGTGTGCCGACTCATCCTCGCGTTGAACACATCGTTCCAGATGAACAATGGTGGTTGGCCTTTTACAGGTTCCCTGGAAGTTCTTGATGAAGCGCTCCTTCAGTTCCTGCCACATGTTGATAGAATTCAGCGGTCGGTTTTTCATCCAGGTGCGAGCGGGGCCTTCCAACATGAGAGGCAGATAACATGCACACACTGCCTCGCTTGCGCCCAATAAGTCCATAGCCAATTCGTAACTCTCGATCCACTCGGTGGGCTCCAGATTCGCTGTGTAATTAGGAACCTTGCGAGTACCTTTGAAATCTGGGGGTATGCGCGTTTCTCGCAGCGCTGGTACCAAACAACGAGTTCCGATCATGCGACTTGATAAGCCCCCGAGTTCGCCGGCTGTCTGGGTTGTGGTGGGCGGAACAGGTGTTACTGGCGGGTTGATGTGCGCCGGCTGATTGATGCGCGCCAGCGGGTTGTGCCCTGCACGCGCGTTTTCTTCCTCCCACGCTCGTAGGGCTCGAGCGGCGTCCACAATGTCTTGCGGGATCCTGGGCTGGTGCTGCTCTGCCAGCGGCTGGGTGGCTCTCCTGCGGTGTGCGCTGCTGGAGACCGCTGGTGACTCCGGATGCTAGCTCCTTTTACGGCTCTGGTGAGGGGTTGAGTGAAGATGGTGCTGGCTATGCGAGTAGTTGGCCTGCTGCACTACTGCTGTCTTGAGCATCGCACTAGCGTTCCTAGCCTCTGTCTGAATCGGGCCATCCCCCTCGATCAGAATATCCGCCAGGTTGTGGGTTGCTGCCAGCACGTTATCAACCGGGTTGGAGTAATGTCCAATTGGGGTCTGGAACCAGCGAGTGTTGTTGCTGATCTGGCGTGCGATGCCGGGCCGGCTCCCTCGGCTGAGCCGGCTGTTGTTGAAGCGGTCCTCCTGGGGGAACAACTGCAGCCCCCGGGTTCGCCGGAGCCTGCGGTGTGGTGAATAGCTGAGTCGGCTCTAGATCGACCGGAAGCCGACTCTGATGACGCCTCCGGTGGACAAGTTCTTTCTCAGCCTGCCGGCGGCTTAGGTAATTCGCCTCCTCATCCAGACGCTGCCGCTCCTCGGCAAGCCGGGCCTGCACTTGAGCCATGCGTGTGTTCTATGCGTTGATATCCTCTTGGATCTTGGCCATCTGATCGCGACACTTCGTGATCTCCGTGTTGCGCGCTGCTGCGTTCTCTGCCGTGACCGGTTCGGCCAACAGGGCTGCCAGTGTGTTCATCAAGTCCGCGAGCGCCTGCACCCTGGTTTTCTGTGAGCCGGCGGCCGACGCGTCGGCTCCTCCTGAGCCGGCAAGGGTAAGATTCTGCCCGGCCGCGGGATCGGCCGGGTCACGCACCGGATCCTGTCTTCCCGCCATGTACACCGCCGCAAAACAAGGCGGATCTGGGATTTCTGGGAAGATGTCGTCCGCATACCCGAGCCTTCCATCGTACAGAGGACGGATCGACTCGGTCTCTCCCGTTGAGGACTCACCGTCAGATTGGGCGAGCGTATCATCTCTGGATAAGGAGTTCTCCGACAAGGCCATCCCTTGGGTGAACCCTATGAAGGCATGGTTCCGGCCGGCTCGAGTGGGGCCGGGTCTTGCCGGGCTCGGATTAGCGCGACGCGCCGGCTCGACACCGGCGATGTTCTCCAACCCGGCGGCCGACTCGCCGACCACGCCGATGAAAGTATGGATCTTGCCGAATGGGACCCGGTACCCGTACTCGATTGAGTCGGCGTCGGGGCCCCAGTATGAGTCGTCGATGTAGAGCTTCCCGCGGCGGCTCTTCGTCATCATGCCAACCGCGTACTTCCCGAACCCTTGGAGAGATCCCGCTAAGAACTCAACTCCACTGCGCGTAGGCACCACGGTGGGTGCCAACTGTCATGGTTTCGTCACGGCAGATGCCCTTGTGAAAGGACTTGGAGATGAGGCCATCGCACAAGTGTGGAAGCTTGACGGGGTTGATCGGGAACGGGAAAACGCCGGGTTACCCAGGTTCGGCCCCTCACGGTGGAGGTAAAGCCTACGTCCTGCTTGATTATATTGTTGTGGTTCTCGATAACAAGGAAGCGGATTCGCTAACCTAGCTTTCAATAGATTGCAACTTAGTCTTTTTCGTATAGGTGCTCCCCTTTATATATACAGGCGGAACCCTAGATTTACACGAGAGTCCGGGTCATAATCTCAACCCGGCTCCTACCTTAAGTATACTTGATCTCCAAGGCAAACCTCAAGCCAAGCATCTTCGTCTTAAGCCAGCCCACATCCTAAGCCGGCCTTTCCCGCCAGGCCTCCATCAAGCCGGCCCGTCAAGGATCCTTCACCCCTGCAATGAGATGGCCCGCTGAGTCCGCTCTATGGCCGGGTTCTTACCTGTCGGGTCTAGACACTGGGAAACATCCCCAACACCCATCTTTTTACCCTTAATAGCAACGATACATACATGTCATGTCCCTTTCTGTCACTGGGATTGAGCACCGCAAGATCGAACCCACTACAAAGCACCTCTTCCCATGGCAAGATAAATCAATCTAGTTGGCCAAACCAAATCAATAGATCGAAGAAGAAATATGAGGCTATAATAATCATGCATAAAAGAGATCAGAGAAGACTCAAATAATTATCATGGGTAATCTGATCATAAACTCACAATTCATCGGATCCCAACAAACACACCGCAAAAAGTGATTACATCGGATAGAACTCCAAGAACATCGAGGAGAACATTGTATTGAAGATCAAAAAGAGAGAAGAAGCCATCTAGCTACTAACTATGGACCCGAAGGTCTGTGGTAAACTACTCACGCATCATCGGAAGGGCAGCAAGGTTGATGTAGAACCCCTCCGTGATCGATTCCCCCTCCGGCGGAGTGCCGGAAAAGGCCTCCAGATGGGATCTCTCGAGAACAGAAACTTGCGGCGTCGGAAAAAGTATTTCGTGGACTCCCCTAAGTGTTTCTGATTTTTTGGGAATTTATAGTGGAGGAATTAGGTCAAACGGAGCTCTGTGGGCTCCACGAGGTACCAGGGCGCGCTGGCCCCCCCAGGCGCGCCCTGGTGCCTCGTGGGCACCCCTGGGGTTTCTGGCCTCCTCCCAAAGCTTCTAGTGTTGTATATGTCCAGAAAAAAATCTCCAAAAAATTTCTTGGCATTTGGACTTTGTTTGGTATTAATATTCTGTAAAACAAAAACAGGGCAGAAAACAAGAACTGGCACTGGGCACTAAGTTAATAGGTTAGTCTCCAAAAATGATATATAATTGCTGTAAATGCATATAAAAACATACAAGATTGATAATATAACAGCATGGAACAATCAAAAATATATAGATACGTTGGAGACGTATCAATCCTCTCTCCCCCTTTCTTTTTATCCTTGTTGCCGACGTTCTCCAGTGAATGATTATTGATGCCTGTGAGCGCAAACTCCTTGCACACCCTGTCTCCCCTTCAATGCACTGCCCAGTCCCTCAGTATGCTGATGATACATTGATTGTCATGAAAGCAGATCCTAGTGCCGCATCTCATCTCAAACGCAACCTGGATGATTTCTCGCTTGCCACAGGTCTCTCGATTAATTTTGTTAAAACTACAGTAATTCCTATTAACGTTGATCCCGAGTCGGCCTCTGGGATGGCATCCTCCTTGGGTGTTGTTAATGCCGCTTTCCCTCAAAAATACTTGGGTCTTACCCTCTCCCCCCATAAACTCTCCCCTCAGCTTTCCAACCGATCATTGATCGGTGTGACGTTTACTTGGCAGGTTGGTGCGCCCTCATGTTGTCCCGTGGGGAACGCCTCGTCCTACTTTCGGCGGTCTTGGATAGTCTCCCAACCTATTTTATGTTATGTTTACCTTGCCCGTGAGTGTTCTTGAGGAGATCGACAAGCGTAGGAGGATTTTTTTTTGGTCAAACGATGATTCTTTCTCGGGGGCCAAGTGTCTGGTTGCGTGGGATCGGGTATGTACACCTAAGCTAGCCGGTGGTCTTCGGGTTAAAAACATGCGAGCATAATTATTTTTGACTTATGTTGAGATTTGCATTCAAATTCTTGCACTCCCCCCTTTTTCCTTCGAAGGACTGGATCCTCAACCACTCCCCG
Organism: Elymus sibiricus; assembly: GCA_039707655.1. Classification (NCBI taxonomy): domain Eukaryota; kingdom Viridiplantae; phylum Streptophyta; class Magnoliopsida; order Poales; family Poaceae; genus Elymus; species Elymus sibiricus. The sequence goes on along the minus strand of CM077668.1, from coordinate 424,541,727 downwards.
TTGCATATAGGTCTAGGTAAAAATGCTTCCTTCCTTGGTAGAGCTATCTTTAAACACCTAAATGCTCTTCACAAGATTTCACAAGTGACTATTGGAGATGGCTCCTCTACCTTCTTTTGGTTAGATGGTTGGGTTCTTCCCGAACCCCTCTGCATTGCTTTCCCTGCTCTCTTTTCACACCACACAAAACCCAATGCTCGTGTAGCTAATATCATGATGGATGGGATTGATCCGGGCTTGTGTACCCGGCTAACCTTAATTGCTTCCAATGAACTTGCTTCCTTGAGATTTCTGTTGCAGGATGTGTGTCTAACAGGTGCACCCGACACCAGGACCTTGCTTAATGGAGCCCCCTTTCCACCAAAGGAGCTTATGATACCCTTGCTTCATAGCTTGATGACCCCACACTTGCATACATTTGGGACTCACGTATCCCTAGCCGTCTGCGGGTCTTCGGATGGCTCTTCTACCTCGACAGGCTTAACACTAGGGCTAATTTACACCGTAAGACCATCATCGAGTCTTCCACCTACCCTAGATGTGCAGCTACACCTGAAGACCGAGCTCACCTCTTCTTCAACTGTATGGCCGCCCGCGGCATATGGGACGCCATTGGGCTCCACCCATGTTCCTCACCCTTTGCAGATCTCTGGTCGTCCTCTGGTCACGCGGGGCTCCCAGGGTTAGTGTGGCCTTTCATTCTTTTGCTCATCATCTGGAAAATTTGGGACACGCGGAATGCTAAAATGTTTCACCATGTTGATGTCTCGCCCAATGATGTACACTAGTAGAAAACAGGGCTTTTGTTCTAGCCGGATCGGAGCAATAGTCCCGGTCGTGTTACGAACCGGGACTAATGTGAGCATTAGTCCTGGTTCGAGCGGCTAGGACGCCGGACGAGGCTCGGCAGGCATCAGTCCCGGTTCGAATGGGACCTTTAGTCCCGTTGCAGACACCAACTGGGACTAAAGGGGTTGCGGCGGGCGCGATACCCTTTCGTCCCGGTTGGTATCTCCAACCAGGACTAAAGGTCTGTCTTCAGTCCCGGTTTTAGACCCCAACCGGGACTAAAAATTTGCCTATATATATCCTCGCCCCTACCCACCCTCTCCTCTGTTTTTTCCTCATAGAAGGTGGGAGGTGTGTGCTAGTTTGTTTTCCCTTCCTATGCACAAGAGGTGTTCGATGAAATGCCTGAGAGCATGATGCCACTTGAGTTCACACCAAACAAACATGATATGAGGTGCCCGAGCCACACTTAAGCTTTCTCCTCTTTCTTGACCGAGCCACACAATCCATTATTCTCCTCCGTTCTTCCTCCAAGCTCGACCTCCAAGCTCCATTTTCCCCAAGATTTGTCTAGATTTGGCGGTGCACCAACTATCCAAGTGTTCTAAAAGGTTAGCAACTTCATCCTTTCATGTCTCATTGCTAGTTTAGCTCATTTCATGCTCTAGAAGTAGAGTGATTTGTGGGTTTTGGTGGAGGAGTGTATGTGGGAGTTTATTTGATTTAGATGCAATTTGAGCTCAAATTAACTTCTTAGTTTGCACATGTGTAGGGTGCCGTCCCGTCCCCGTCCCCGTCCTCACCGCCGTTGATCGCCCGCGCCGATCTCGTCGCCGGCACCACCGTGGTGAGCCTCTTGTTCTTATCTTTTTAAAAAAAATCTTACTTGTATGATTTAGATAGTTACTTGTATAATTTTCTTACTTGTATTATTGTTTGTTATTATATAGTGCCATGGTTTTGATATCCGCCCCCGTCGGCTCTCGTCCGGTCTATGATTCGGATGTGGTATATTATCTTTTATAACTATTTGTTTCATTTAGTGTTTATGACAATTATGCCGACCAACTTAACATAGATATTTTTATCTAGGAGGTATGTGAACCGGAAATTCCAACCGACCCTCTTGTCGAGAGGTTAAATTTAGTTGAAAAATAAAACAATTATTTGAAAGAAAAATTGAAAAGAATTGAAGAAGAGAAGATGAAATTGGAGTTGCATGTTGCCGATGTCGTCGATCTACACAAGATCCAGATGGATGCAATGCGCTTGCAGATTAGAAAGATTAGAAAATATGCCATTGATAAAGAGGCTTGGAATCATTATGCCGTTGGATCAATTGTTACCTTAGTTGCGATTTTGATCGCATTTGTTGGTGCATTTAAATGTTTTACATAGTTGTATGTTAGTTTCAATGTATGTTTTAGATGCTCTAGATAGTTGTATGTTGTTTTATGAGAACAATGTATGAACTTTATGTATTTATTTTTGCAGTAATAACATTTGATCACTACTGTACTTTGGTTTTAATATGATGAACTTGTATTAATTTGGTCATTTCTCTATTCATGATGTTCTGTAATGGTTTTTGATATACTTAATTATATAATGTAGATGAACCGGCAATGGATGTACGGTGACCGACGCACTGCCGAGTACATTACGGGCCTGCATAATTTTATCGGTGTGGCTCAGGCAAACAGTCTGAATGGTTTTATGTGTTGTCCATGTGTTGACTGTCGGAATGACAAGGATTACTCTTCCTCAAAAATCCTTCACACCCACCTGCTTAAGTCCGGTTTCATGCCCAGCTATAATTGTTGGACCAAGCACGGAGAAAGAGGGGTTATGATGGAAGACAATGAAGAAGAAGAGGATGATGACAACTATCCTATGTTCCCTGAATACGGTGATACTGCAATGGGGGAAGTTGAAGATCAAGCGGCACCAGATGTGCCCACTGATGATCTTCGCCGGGCCATTGTTGATGCACAGAGAGAATGCGAAAGTTGAAGTTGGAGCGCATGTTAGAGGATCACAAAAAATTGTTGTACCCAAATTACGAAGATGGCAACACAAAGCTCGGTACCACACTGGAATTGCTACAATGGAAGGCAGAGAATGGTTTATCTGACAAGGGATTTGAGAAGTTACTGAAAATAATGAAGAAGAAGTTTCCAAAGGATAACGAATTGCCTGACAGTACGTACGAAGCGAAGAAGGTTCTCTGCCCTCTAGGATTAGAGGTGCAGAAGATACATGCATGCCCTAATGACTACATCCTCTACCGCGGTGAGGAGTATGAGAATTTGAATGCATGCCCGGTATGCGGTGCATTGCGGTATAAGATCAGACGAGATGACCCTGGTGATGTTGAGGGCGAGCGCCCCAAGAAGAGGGTTCCTACCAAGGTGATGTGGTATGCTCCTATAATACCACGGTTCAAATGTCTGTTCAGAAGCAAAGAGCATGCCAAGTTGTTGCGATGGCACAAAGAAGACCGTAAGAAAGACGCGATGTAGAGAGTACCCGCTGATGGGTCACAGTGGAGAAAAATCGAGAGAGAGTGGCCGGAGTTTGCAGATGACGCAAGGAACTTATGGTTTGGTATAAGTACAGATGGCATGAATCCTTTTGGGGAGCAGAGCAGCAGTCATAGCACCTGGCCTGTGACTCTATGTATCTATAACCTTCCTCCTTGGTTGTGCATGAAGCGGAAGTTCATTATGATACCAGTGCTCATCCAAATCCCTAAGCAACCCGGCAACGACATTGATGTGTACCTAAGGCCATTAGTTGAAGAACTTTTACAGTTGTGGGATATAAAAGGTGTACGTGTGTGGGATGAGCACAAACAGGAGGAATTTGACCTACGAGCGTTGCTGTTTGTAACCATCAATGATTGGCCTGCTCTTAGTAACCTTTCAGGACAGACAAACAAGGGATACAATGCATGCACGCACTGTTTAGATGAGACTGAAAGTATATATTTGGATAAATGTAAGAAGAATGTGTACCCGGGACATCGTCGATTTCTTACGATCAGGCATCCCTTAAGAAAGAAAGGCAAGCATTTCAAAGGTGAGGCAGATCACCGGAAGAAGCCTGCCCACCGTACTGGTGATGATATATTTGATATGGTCAAGGATTTAAAAGTAATCTTTGGAAAGGGTCCTGGCGGACAATCTGTTCTGAATGACGCTAACGGACACGCACCCATGTGGAAGAAGAAATCTATATTTTGGGAGCTACCCTATTGGAAAGTCCTAGAGTTCCGCTCTGCAATCGACGTGATGCACGTGACGAAGAATCTTTGCGTGAACCTGCTAGGCTTCTTGGGCGTGTATGGGAAGACAAAAGATACACCGGAGGCACGGGAGGACCAGCAACGTATGAACGAAAAAGACGACATGCATCCAGAGAAGTATCAAGGTTGTGCCAGCTACGCTCTTACCAAAGCAGAGAAGGAAATCTTTTTTGAATGCCTGATCAGTATCAAGGTCCCATCTAGCTTCTCGTCGAATATAAAGGGAATAATAAATATGGCAGAGAAAAAATTCCAAAACCTAAAGTCTCATGACTGCCACGTGATTATCATGCAATTGCTTCCGGTTGCATTGAGGGGGCTTCTACCAGAAAATGTTCGATTAGCCATTGTGAGGCTATGTGCATTCCTCAATGCAATTTCTCAGAAGGTAATCGATCCAGAAATCCTACCAAGGTTACAGAATGATTTGGTCCAATGTCTTGTCAGTTTCGAGTTGGTGTTCCCACCATCCTTCTTCAATATTATGACGCACGTCCTAGTTCACCTAGTCGAAGAGATTGCCATTCTGGGTCCTGTATTTCTACACAATATGTTCCCCTTTGAGAGGTTCATGGGAGTCTTAAAGAAATATGTTCATAACCGTGCTAGGCCAGAAGGAAGCATCTCCAAGGGCCATGAAACAGAGGAGGTTATTGAGTTTTGTGTTGACTTTATTCCTGACCTTAAGCCGATTGGTGTTCCTCAATCGCGGCATGAGGGAAGACTAAGTGGAAAAGGCACGCTAGGAAAGAATTCAGTAATATGTAGGGACGGACTTTCTTTCACTCAAGCACACTACGCAGTTCTACAAAGTTCTACCTTGGTGGCCCCGTATATCGAGGAACACATGGATATTGTACGCTCCAAGAACCCAGGGCAGTCTGACGACTGGATTACACGTGCACACATGGCGACTTTCGGTGGTTGGTTGCAAACACATCTCACGAATAACACCACTGTTGGAGATCAGTTGTACTTGTTGGCCAGGACACCATCTTCGACTGTATTGATTTTCCAAGGGTACGAGATAAATGGGAATACATTTTACACGATCGCCCAAGATAAAAAGAGCACCAACCAAAACAATGGTGTCTGCTTTGATGCAACAAACACCAATAGGGAAAAGGACACATATTATGGTTACATAGAGGAGATATGGGAACTTGACTATGGACCTTCTTTTAAGGTCCCTTTGTTTCGGTGCAAATGGGTCAATCTGACAGGAGGCGGGGTAAAGGTAGACCCGCAGTACGGAATGACAACAGTGGATCTCAACAATCTTGGGTACACAGACGAACCATTCGTCCTAGCCAATGATGTGGCGCAGGTTTTCTATGTGAAGGACATGTCTACCAAACCGAGAAAAAGAAAAGATAAGGAAGCGAATACATCATACGATGAGCCAAAGCGCCACATAGTTCTTTCAGGGAAAAGAAACATCGTGGGAGTGGAGGACAAGACAGACATGTCAGAAGATTATGAAAAGTTTGATGAAATTCCTCCCTTCACAGTGAAGACTGACCCAAGCATCCTGTTAAAAGATGAATATTCTCCATGGTTACGGCGCAATCATAATCAAGGGACACACGCGAAGAAAAAGTTTTATACCCCAAGATCCCACTCTGGGATGTGACCGGCTTCACCGTCATCACTTTCTCTCTAGTGAGTTTCCGGACTTATAGCTGGAAAGTCCCACTTCGGACAAACCAGAGGGAATCTTTGTAAGAGTTAGGGTATATATGTGTTTTGGCATTTGAAACATGATTTTTGAATAATTTTTTATTAAGTTATGAATTTTCAATTATTCCTATCCTTTTAGTATTTTAATTATACAGAGGAGTTAATCAATGCAATTATGTCCAAACAAAATATGAATGTCTTCTGAGCATTCCAGATAAGCCGCTTGAGGTTGATAGGCATAGGCCATACACCCTCACCAGTTGTAGTGATTTCAGTCCCAAGTTTTGCAAGATTCCACCCCCAGCTATCACCGGTCATGCCCCCCGTTTTGACCGCATTTTGAAATCGGCATAAACAATTCAAAAAAAATATCAAAAAACAGTCACCTATTTTTCTGATTTGTAATTATTTCACTATGTATTTTGCAAGGTTTCTGATCTAAAGTATAGTTAATAGAAAGTAAAATTTGTACAACTAAAATTTTCATAAAGTATTTTTTGTTAAAAACTTTAATAGCAAAAAGAATTAAATCAAAACTAGGCATGTATGCTACTGTTTTTGAATCTGTTTAAAACAAAACTAAAATAATTTTATAAATTAAATTCCTTTAAACCACTGGACAATCAATTTCATTAGAAACCATCATACGCAGTTAGTCCCGGTTGGTGGCTCCAACCGGGACTAAAGGCCTAACCTTCCCACCCTTTCGGCCGCGGCCAAAATAGCTTTAGTCCCAGTTGGTGGCTCCAACCGGGACTAAATGCCTAACCTTCCCGCCCTTTCGGCCGCGGCCAAAAATAGCTTTAGTCCCGGTTGGTGGCTTCAACCGGGACTAAAGGCCTTCCTTTAGTCCCGGTTGAAGCCACCAACCGGGACTAAAGCTATTTTTGGCCGCGGCCGAAAATGCGGGAAGGTTAGGCCTTTAGTCCCGGTTGGTGGCTCCAACCGGGACTAAAGGCCTAACCTTCCCGCCCTTTCGGCCGCGGCCAAAAATAGCTTTAGTCCCAGTTGGTGTCTCCAACCGGGACTAAAGGCACACCCTTTCATCCCGGTTGGTGGCTCCAACCGGGACTAAAGGCCTCGCGGTATTTAACCACCCCCTTCTCTCTCAACCAATCTTCCTCCATTTTCACGCGAAACAGATCGAGCCGCCGGCCTCCACGTGCCGCCCGAGCCCGTCGGCGCCGCTCTCCTCCACGCGCCGCCCGAGCCCGCGCCGGCGCTCGTCCATGCGCGCGCGCCCTCAACGTTCGCTCCCGCCGCCGGCCTCCATGCGCCGCCCGAGCCCGCCGGCGCCGCTCTCCTCCACGCGCTACCCGAGCCCGCGCCGGCGCTCCTCCCCGAGCTCCCCGGAGGCCGCGGCCTCCTCCTCCCCGAGCTCCCCACCGCACAGCCGCCCTCCTCCATCCCTCTGCCCCGAGCCCAAGGTTTACTCCCCTGCCTAACTTCTCTGGGTTTTTTTTACTAATTAGGGTTCGATGAGCTAATAAAAGTGCTTGATGATGAAATTTGCAATGTTGTGCTTGATGATGAAAATTGAAAGTTAAAAATTGAAAGAAAAGGAAAAGTGAAAAAATGATGAAAATTGAAAGTAAAAGATTGTGCTTGATGTATTGCAATGATGAAAATTGAAAGTAAAAGTGTGTGAGCTAGTGAGGCAGAGAGAGGTTTGTTCCTCTTTTTTTTTTTGCTTTTTTCTGTTTTATATATGTTGCTCATGTATGGATGCTATGGTTGTATGCTAAAGAAATTGAAAAAGAAAAAAGTGGATATGTTTGCAAATTTTGCTGGATCTAGCATTTTTGTATAGATATAGGTCAATGTAGTAGAGTTTAGCAATATTGATAAAAGAAATAAAAGAAAAGGAAAGAGAAAGAAAATGAAAGGAAATTAAAAAAGAAAAAGAAGTTAGTAGTAAAAATGTGCTATCTTTTGTTAAAATGTGCATATGTGTGGAAATATTTGCAAATGGAGTAGTTATTTGATAGGTGTCTAAAAAAATATAGACATGTGGAGAGAGAAAAAAAGAAAAATTAAAGAAATCTGATGCAAACAATGAAATAAAGGCGAGCCGGAGCAACGTCTCACAATGAACAAGAAATAGACCTGATTTGTTTTCATAGGAATTTGTTCTCGGCGACGATGCCCGGCCCGCATCCTCGTCGTCGACTCGGCGGCGACAACCAGTTTGAGAGGCGCCATGTCCGGGACTGGGCTCCGCCGGGCTGGCACCGGGAGGTGCTACCTTCCGGGGCGCGCAGCTTGGTGAGGAATCGGGGTCTCGTCGTCGACGTGGAGCTTCTTTGGTGGCGGTCGCGTGGGCCACTATCGGTGCAGAGGGAGCCGACCCCCGAGGAGGTGGTACGTCACCATGTCAGGGAGGAGGACGAGCACGTCCGTCGCTACATGGTTGCGTTGGACGTCAGGTTCTCCAATACCTGGCAGTTTCTTCAGGGATCTCACCTGAGCTATGATCCTGTCATGGTTCCTTCTCTGTGGGTGTTCACCGCCCGCGGCTCAGGAACCGCGAGTCGACGTCCAGTTTGATTGGGCGAGATGTATTAGTGATATTATGTGATATTATTGTTGCATTAACTGGATTATTCGAAATGTATTAGTGATATTATATGATAATATTATTGTTGCAACTGGACTATTCGAGATGTATTAGTGATATTATGTGAATTTGTTTTAATAATGTGATTTTTTTAATCGAGATGCAAATAGACATGGAAATGTGAATTTGTTTTAATAATTTGTTTATAGCATTGAAATAACTTGCAAATCTTTGCAGAAACTATGGAGCACGGCAGAGACGAAGAACAAGAAGACATGTTGGGGGAAATAATCCGCGACGGAGATGATATCACCTCACAGTATCTGACGGCTCCGGTGAGGGAATGGAGGGAGAAGATGACGGCTCCGGTGTTGGAACCTTAATTATTACAAAGTCCGGCGAGGTATATTAATTAAGCCTCTGCTGACTAGATGCATTAATTGAGTTGTATATACATATATTAATGCTTCTTTCTTCTTTTAGCCCTCCGGATCGAGCCAATCTTCTATAAAGAAACGAGGCCTGAAAAAAAGGTTGGGCGATAATGAAAGGTTCAAGATCGAAGAAGTCGCTGAAGATGGCAAACCGATTGGTCCCGCGCAGAACGCAAAAGCATCTGTAAGTCAGTGCGGAGTTATTGTTAGGGACAGCATCCCGATCACCATTCGAGAATGGAATAAGCCAAAGGCGGATGTAGTTACTTATGTCGACGATAGATCCAAAGAAATGCTTTGGAATACGCTCATGACAAATTTCACCCTACCGCCAGAGGTGGATCCAAATAACAAAGTTATAGAGCGAAAAGTCAAGGCGTGGACTCTTAAGAAAATGGCCACACAATTCTGCAACTGGAAGAAAAGATTGCACCAAGACTATGTCCTTGAAAACAAGACTCCAACATTCACCGGAGCATATGAGAAGATAAAAGATCACTGGGACGCATTTGTGGAGTACAAGACATCGGATGAAGCTAAGAAAAGGTCAAAAATAAATAAGCAAAATGCTGCAAAGAAGGAATATCACCATGTTATGGGGTCAGGTGGCTACAAGGTTGCCAGGCCTAAGTGGTAGAAAACTGAGAACGACCTAATTGATAAAGGGATCGATCCAGAGACATTGGAGTGGGCCGAACGAGCAAAGGCTTGGTTCTACGGGCATGGGGGAAAGTTGGACCCAGAAACAGGGAAGTGTATTTTTACAAAAGATCAACTTGCAACACCCCTCAAAACCCTTAAAGCTGCAATGAAGGACGTGCAGGACGGGAAGTTCAATCCCGACAGAGAGAACGACGAGCTGACACGCGCCCTCGGGAATGCTGAACACAGTGGACGAACACGAGGCACATCAGGCTCCGTTCCGTGGAAGATTGGGTTTCCCGACTGCAGTGACACTTATAGAAGCCGAGAGAGAAAAAAAAACAGCATGCAGATCGGCTGCAGCAGATAGAAGAAAAATTAGTGTGGCAGCAGAAGCAAATAGAGGCACTTACCAGCCAGCAAGCTACCAGCCTATCTCAGCGACACGAAGATCCTGCATTCGATACTGCCGGCCCACCATCTCAGCGGAAAAGCAGCGTAGCTTCCACGGAGCTCGTTCGGCCCATAGATGATATCACGGCTCCTCGCTACCCCGTGGATGATATCACGCAGAGGGAAAATTGTGAGCTACATGTGAAATGCATGAACATATCCGTGAAGGTGGCGGTCGGCTTTGCCTTACCTCATGTACGTAATGGAACTTACCATTGCTCTCCGACTCCAGATGGCTATGCTGTTGTCGGGGTGAATGAAGTTATCAAGGGATTTGAGCAGCTGGAGCTTGACTTCCCTACAGGTGAAGGGGAGACTGAACTGGGAGATGCCAGAAAAAGTACCATTCTATGGAAAAAGGAACACATCGTGCTTCCACATTGGATGCCAAGGCTATCGACTCCTCAGAGTAGCAATCCAGCTCTATCTCTGCCGCCTCAGCCGTCTCCGCCGCCTCAGCAGATTCCGCCGCCTCCGCCGCCTCAGCCGTCTCTGCCGCGTCAGCAGACTCCGCCGCCTCTGCCGCCTCAGCCCCGGGTGGATATACGGAAGAGAACCGCCGCTCCGGCGGCTAGTACTACAACTTCGAAGAAATCCAGAGCAGGTACAATGAACAGCGTCAAGGAGGCTCCTGCCAACTTACCATATGAACTGACTGATGAGGAAACCAAGAAGGTCGTGGATGCCGATGTGAAACGCCAGCTTGCACCGAAACGGCCCGAGCCAAAGGAGAAAATAGATCCGACAAAAGCGAAGCAGTTTCTGGAAAACCTTACGCGACCACCGCCTTCGCTGTCATCAAACTATGACCGCTCTATTATGAAGTCACATAAAGAACATCGGCAGCGGTCGGGAAGTAGTAGTGCAAGGGGGAAAACAATTCCCCAGCTCGGAGAACAGAAAAACCAATCGTGCCCCCCGCTCAAAGTGTTTTCCGATATCGATTATGTTCCGGAGGTAGCGGCCCGTGATCTTGGTTTCACTCTTGGTCAATACTTAGGCGACGTGGAGTTCCCCACGGCTGATTTAGCATACAGATACCAGCACGGGAAGCCTCTCGTCAGACCTGAGGAGGTCCGGCTTCTACCAACACAAATGCGAAGATTGCATGAGTGGTACATGGAAGCCTCAAAGGAAGGGAGCAACTGGCTCATGGTGGGAATTAGAGACGAGCATTACTTCAGTGGAAACGAGGAGATAAACATTGAATTTGAAGAATTATTTCAGTTATACAATCAAGATGCCATCGACAAATCTATTGTCAGTTGCTATTGTCTGTAAGTATTATTTCTGTAATTAAGTCTCTAGCTCAGCTCATTCATTGCATGTATAATTATCCTCACTATATTATGCAGACTGAAGATTCTCGAATGCAAAAGAGGACAAATCTATGACATTGGGTTCATTAACCCAAATAACATACATGAATATACGGTAAAAAAAACAACGCCAAGAACACAGAGGATAACTTGCTAACGGCGTTAATTAAACAACAAACCAGAAGGGAAATACTATTTCCTTACAACTTCAGGTGAGTGTTACTGTCTTGTACACATTCTGTTTCGCTTACTCGATGTTAAGTGTAATTGATGAGTTATGCGTGCGCAGGTTCCACTTTATTCTGCTAGTCATTCACGTTGACGCAGGAGTAGTACTTGTCATGGACTCGAAACGTAATTTCAATCATTATCGTACTATATCGGCAACTTTCATTCATTTCCTGATATCAAGTAATTAATAACTCCTTTATTCATTTTCTTTGCCGGGCAGGGTTTGGAAACGGTTCACCAAGAAGGTTAGGGGTGAATGGAAAAAGGAGCTGCAATTTCGACAACTCAATGTAAGTAGTACTAGTTAGGTCCGCGCATCTCTTTGATTCTAGTTTCAATACCATTATCATGCTTGATTATTATTTTGATTGAACTCTATTCTCGTAAAGTGCTTGAGGCAGGGAGACGGGAATAATTTATGTGGATACTATGTTTGCGAGTTCATTCGCCAGACGACCTGTGAGAAGGGCAGAATTTTAGAAAAACTTGAAGTACGTAAACAATATTCACAATTTTATTTTATTACCATCAATTGTGTTGAGTTTCATTCATATATATTGACCCCCTTCTTTAAATTAGATCGAACGGATGCGGGACGATCTCCTACCAAAGGATCGCGTAAAGGCAATTCAAGAGGAATTGGCGGGATTCTTACTTGAAGAGGTCATATCTAAAACCGGAGAATACCATCGGGAATTGGTAGGGAATTTTGGTAATTAGATATTAGGGATCGTAAGAGATATTATATTGTATATATGCATGAACGTGTACTATATATAGTAGCGTCGAATATATATACGAAAACTTGTTGTTCGACCAAGCACGGAGAAAGAGGTCACTTCTCTATATTCATGGCGATGTTGTGTAATGGATCCTTCATTGCTATATGTAATAGCGTCGAGTTGAATGGAAAACATAAAATAAAAATGAAAACCCTAAATGAAAAAGAATTGAATGGTAAACACAAAAAGAAAAGGGAAACACGAAATGAAACCCATGTAAATAACAAATGTTTGGTACTGAAAATAAATAGTGTTTACATATAATTTATTTTAAGTGCACAACTCAAACAACAGCTCATTGGTTTCCATTGTGGGTCCACATATGCTCCACAAGATCGCTGAGGAGCTGCGTGTGCACCTGATGATCTCGAAGATTCTGATGCATCTGCAGAAAGTTTATGAGCTGAGTTGCATCTTGATCTTCCGGGATTTCAACTTGTTCTCCAGGTGCTTCGAAATCATTGGTTTGGGCTACACCATCACCCTCATCCTCGACAATTATGTTGTGCAAAATTACACATGTCATGAGCTGCCACAAAGTCTCGGATTCCCACATCATTGCAGCGCCGCGAACAATTCCCCAACGAGCTTGAAGCACACCAAATGCCCTCTCCACATCCTTCCTAGCCGCTTCCTGCATTGTTGCAAAGTGGCTCTGTTTTCTGCCACGCAGTTCGGATATTGTCTTCACAAACGCCACCCATTGAGGATAGATGCCATCAGCAAGGTAGTATCCCATGTTGTAATCTCGGTCGTTGATGGTATAGTTACAAGGCGGTGATTCCCCCATTGCAAAGCCTCCTGAACACCGGAGATCGTTGAAGCACGTTGATGTCGTTGTGAGAACCCGGCATTCCAAAAAATGCATGCCAAATCCATAAGTCATGTGATGCCACCGCTTCCAGTATGATGGTGGCCTCTTTGGTGTGACCTTGATACATTCCCCGCAAACCTTTGGGGTAGTTTTTCCATTGCCAATGCATGCAGTCAATTGATCCGAGCATTCCTGCAAACCCCCTGGCCTCTCCAATAGCCAACAACTTCTCCGTGTCCTGCACATTTGGTTCTCTGAGATACTCAGGTCCAAACACCTCCACCACGGCGCGGGCAAACTTGACAGTAGTCTTCGGGCATGTGCTCTCCCCCATCCTGACCATCTCACCAACGGCATCTACAGCAGTACCAAGTGCAAGCATCCTCGGAGCAACCATGCATTTCTGCTTGGCACCGAAGGATAGTTGGCCGCAGCAATCCCTTGTGAGCTTGAAGTAGTCATCGTGTGCCTCCACTCCAACCACAATGTGCAAAAACAATGGTTACCGCATGCGAAAACGGCGACGAAACTATGGATCATCCAGAAATGTTGGGTTCGGAGCAAAGTAGTCCTTCAGCAGTAGCCGAGCTCCGGACACCCTATCCCAATTGATCACTCTTCTCCCTTTGATTGAGCCCTTGAAGTTGAGAATATGCTCCACTTGCCGGCCCATTTCCTCTTGCATGCTCATGACCATGATCATGTCCACTTCTTTGTCCGAATCCGAGGAATCGAAGAACTCATCTTGAATCATTTGATCAAGCTCCGTCGGTCCATACTCCTTGTCCGACGAAGCATCGGAATCCATCATTTTCCCTAATAAATTCACAAAAAATCTGGTCAGACAATGTGTCGAACACATGAAGCCCAAGGCGGAGCCAGAGAGTTGCCGGACGTACCGCGGTGGCATCCGGGCCGGCTACGATGTCCCAGGCGGCGACGACGGGACAGAGGACTGCTCTGTTGGAGCTGGCGGCGGAGAGGCTAGGAACGGCTGCGGAGCGGGCACGGCGGCGGAGCTGCGAGACGGACGGCGCGCAGGAGGAAGAAGAGAGGACAGAGCAAATGGATCCGGCAAGTTCTAGGGGTGGATTTGGTGCAATTTGGAGTGGGGTCGCGTTGTCGGGTCCGACGTGGCGGACGTGCCCGGGCACCCCATATCCGCCCCATATTTGGGCTAGATATAGGGGGTGCAGGTCAGCCCGGGCGTTTGAGGCCCGTTTGAGGCGCCCGGCTGGGTCGAAAAATCATGACCGGTTAGTGACCGGGCGGCCCGCCCGGGCGTATGAAACAGGTTTGAGGCGCCCAGCTGTAGATGCTCTTACCTAGTCTATAAAGACTTTTAAATTTTTTGAAACTAGCTGGGCTACCCGCGCATTTGCGCGGCTAGATTAACCCCTTTGGATTTTTTTCCCTTTTGTTAACTATATAGCCTCTCACTCAACCATTTTTTAGGTTAAATTCTCCACCAATTGTATGCCATTATACAAAAAAAATGAAAATGCAAGTGCATTAGGTTATTAAATAAATTCTTTGGCATGTGACATTGGAAGAACGATGCAAAACCATATATATGATTTCATGCAAATCTTGTTGTTTTTTCCTCTTTAATCCACTCTTCTTTGCCATTGCTCAATAAGTTTATGAGCAGTTCCCTACCAAGAATTAAATCTAAACATGAAAGTTTGCATGTAAAGCTCTCTTCTTTCACCCATATCAATCAATTGCCACATTCTTGGTTACATTTATTGATTAATGCTGTTTACCAACATATGTATCCAGAGATGCACATCTTGTATGATGTTTATTTTTGTCTATTATATTGATAATATTTAACGTAAATATTCTCTCTAACTCGCTCCATTCAAAGCTTATTCATGATGATCATGCCCTTGTTGTTTTGTGTCATCTTGTATTTTGATATTTTCGTTAATTATATGAATCCTCAAAAGCTACTATCGATCAAATATTTTTAAATGTATCTTTTTATGAAATTCATATGGAATGATAATATTATTTGGGAACTTCATGTTATCTTTTATTCCGAATTCGAATTTCATACAGGAAGTATATGCTTACATTCTTCATCTGAGTTTCCTTTTGTTAAGTTACTGAGTACAACTGTTCTCTTTATTAACCTATATAATTGTACAAACTATTTTAATTTCATTTGTTTATATAACTCCGTTGATTTATCGTTCAAAGAATGCTTGAGGCAATATGTATACCTTGTGAAACAATTATTGAACTTTAGTTAAAATATTTTCATTAGTTGTATGGGTTTGTTGGTAAGGATTATGGTATATGTCAGTGTGAAAGGAAATACTGTGGTTAGTATCTTAGCTCATTATATAAACATAATAATATAAAGTCTCATTCAACTTTAGCTTTAACTTGCGCTTTCAATCATTCATTTGTGTCTATCTTTCCATCAGAAACTTAGTTCAAAGCTAATGGGTAGCTTCTACATAAATATTGCTTGTATGCACTTATGTAAAATATAAAAGAACAGACTCATTCACACTGTAATAGTTTGTATTGAGAGCCACCGCAATTAATATACTGCAGATATATATTTCAATCTAATGTTGTGCCTTGTTTTCCAATCGACCGCTAGCTTCACTAAAATAACTGTGTATAGTCACCTACAAAAAAAAAATCTGATGATTAGATTCACATATTTGATCATGGCTTGGGCGTGTGTGATGGGTCCTTATGAAAGTTTTTTTTTCTTTTGTCTTATAACCTCCAAACGCACCATGCTAGGTGTGTATTTAAATTCTTTTCATCGTTCCATTTTACTATGTTTTGTGGGGTTCCAGAGTTTTACTATTGTTACAGTGGATAGATCCATACATAATTCTATCGTGGTGCATTGATCATTTAAATCATCCTATGGGATGACTTCTTATTGGAAACTAATTACTATGTATTCATACAATGCATCTACAACCTATTTCACGTGCATGGCTTTGGTGTCAAACTCAGAGATGTTCTGCTATCTTTTCAGTTTTGTCATGTCGGTCCTTACGTGACTTGTACTTTGATCTTTATGATATGAATGAGACACGTATTACCATGCAAAAAAAAAAAGGAGGTGACATAATTTATTCGAATCGACTTGATCCATTGTGCGGTCAGTTCGAATTTTATTTTATGACGCAGAACTCTAAACTTGGGTCGTCTCATGTGATTGATTAGGATAGGAAATAATCGGAGCCCAACTGATGCGAACTGCGTGGCACATCGGATAGAAAAAAATCATGCACCCTGTCTGCCATGCTCCATGTGTCACCGTCTTTGCCGACATGGGATCACCATCTATTAAAACAGCTTCCTGGCCTTCTGACGCTGTAATTTCTGGCCATATCGGACTCGAATTATATCTTGCCTTAGACCTATAGACCCATTACTGCTTGCCAGATCGATATCGCCATATAGGCCTGTCATAGACCTGGCTGCAGACTGATCTAGATCGATATAGCTGTGCGGATTCGTCCCTAACCTTGCTGCAGATTCAGGGATCCTTTGCGTGTTCACGCGAGATGGTGGTGGTCGCCGGGGCTCATGTATCGCAGTCTTTTTCTCATGTATATATATGCTGGGCTATATAGAAGGGTTGCTGCTATCTCCAGGTCAACTTGATGGGCCTTTGTGCATGTCTGTTTTTTCTTGGCAAGATTTGTGCATGTCTAGTTGTTGCTGCACATCCTTCATGTGTGCTTCTACAGTTGTTTGGAAGCCACGATCAACCCTACCTCTCCGTCGTGCACAACCTGCAAATATGATGGCTGAGATTGTTGACTGCATCCGTGTTTGTTGACCAGTCAGAAGCACTTCCAACCTTATCGTAATGGAGCTTGTCATAGACCTCATCGTAGACTCCAAGAACTTGTTGTACTCGTGCGGAACGCTGACATCTATATAGATCCACTCAACGGCGCCGTTCTCCTTGGATGCTGCTGGCATTATTGTCGTCGGCCGACATGCCGTATCCTCCGCGCTTCATTGTGAATCAATCTAAACAAATAGACCAGCTATGGAGTATGGATAGGTGTCCGAGTGCTTCTTACTTTGTTGGCCTTATCTCGATCCCTAGTTGCATTACGCCTGGCCGAGATGCTCAAATACTATCGAAGCCAGTGTGATTGATTTGCCGGCGTCAACTCGCCGGGAGCAATCTGTACGTACAAAGCTAGCTAGGCTTGATGGAACGCACACACAAAAACGATCTATGGCCAAACGCACAGGTGTATTAGAGGGACGTACATGTATTTATATACACGGCTAAGCGCAGACCAAACAACAACCCCGTGATAGTTCCTACTTTTAATCGGACACGTGCACAATACCATGTTTAATTTCTAACATTGGCCCTTCCTAAAAAAAATTAAAATATTGCCTTGGAGTACACGAACCGACTTTATGTACGTCGTTAGACTCAAGCATGCACGTGAATTACAGCCAACATACTAATTAATCTGTGCCGTTCAAAAATCTTTAACTATAGAGTGATTAATCTCCATCGTTCGTTTTCTATCGTTTTTAAGTATATAATAGATAGATAGATAGATAGATAGATAGATATATTCACGTGGGGAGCCTTCCCCCTGACAGTTTCAAAAAAAATTGTATCAAAAAAGATCTACCCGTGTAGTAATATGACTGACGGAAGAGATGGACAGGAAGATGGATAATGCCACCAAACGATCCAATCGGTAGACCAGTTTATAATTCCTACTAAAACATGTGCATTAATCTGAACCAGAACTGGAAGGCACACTATGAGTAGACACAACACGTGAGTGCATGCATCAAGTTTAATCTAAACAAACACGAGCCTGATGAGTCCAACAAGCACAAGTGCGCACAACTATTCTCTGTGCATGGGTAGGTAGGTGGCAGTACTTTAGAGCTACTAGGTGCACAGCACGGGACGGAGGGACATGGACAAGAGAAATCCTGAAGAATCGCGCGCCATGCAGCTTTGGCGCATGTTGCCAACGACGCAAAACAGACCCGCCACGCCATGCGGCACCATAAGTCCAACTCCGATGACAGACACGGTGTT
Organism: Elymus sibiricus; assembly: GCA_039707655.1. Lineage (NCBI taxonomy): Eukaryota > Viridiplantae > Streptophyta > Magnoliopsida > Poales > Poaceae > Elymus > Elymus sibiricus. The sequence goes on along the minus strand of CM077668.1, from coordinate 424,523,648 downwards.
GTCTTTCGCAGTTGGCACCGCATCCCTGGCGCTGGCGCTTGCGCGTACCACAAGCCAGCAGGAGGACGGGCACACAAACAGCAGACGGCCTCGCAAGTCCCATTGTCCCGAAGCCTGGCTCCCCGGAGACGAAGACAAGAGGGAAATCAACTCGCATCAGCCCCGTTGCTTTTGTCTTGTTTTTGGCTGGGCGCTGGCGCTGGCCATTGTTGCCATCCCGGATGGATGGATAGCGTGCGTCCAATCCGATGGGGTCGGGGGTGGCTACCGTTCGCATGGCGTTTCGTTGGGGTTCGGAAACCAACCTGAGCGCAGGTGGAGGCCGCACGCGGCAACGCTCCAAAGCGTCGGCCTCGTGACGGAGACACGGGCAGGGGTGGCGGGACGGAATTTAAGGCCGCCTGCGATGCGTCCATGGAGACACCGGGCAGCCGACACCCAAAAGCGCACTCCACGACAGCGGCCGCGCCTCCTTTCCCTGACTTTTGTTTGTCTGTTTCGTCTGGCAAGCAGCCGTATCGTGCGCGGCTCCTCCTCTGCATGGCCGGGCAGCGATAAGTTCAAAATTATTCTTTTTTTTTGCGGGTAAAGTTCAAAATTACTCTCTGTTTAGCCGGTGTTCAATGCCAGTCCGGCAGTCCCTCCCTCTGCCGCATTAAACAGGCTGGCCGGCCGAGAAAACCAACTCTGACGCCCGCGTATTGATGCACGCGGACGCTTGATCTCACCGGCATTCACAATTTAAAGGCGGCCACAACTGGCCCGACGAACTGCACACAACAACCCCATCCGCTCCATGTATTCCTCCGGTGCACCACATCCGCCATGACCGCGAATGGGTACGCTCTGTGGGAGAGTCTGTCAAACTCTGTTTAGCCACGCCGATGGGAGCCGATGGGAGAGGCCATCGCGGACCAGAACGGCGCCAGTTGCGCGTCCTACGTGCCGCCAAACTCTGTTTAGCCGCGCCGGTGGGACGACGAGAGTGCGGGCCCTCCATTTTCATCGTGGACCTCACGTCCACCGGTAACGGACAGATCGCGGACTCCTCCAAGGATGAGTAAGGCAGGGGAGGCGGCAGGGCATTGTGTCCCAAGTGGGTCGGTCCGTCTCCCATGTTCTAATCTTTCTCCCCGGAGACTGCACCTTCACTTCACGGGTCTTGTCGCCGCCACTCATGGAGACGGCGGATGGAGGACGCGGTCGCCGGAAGGAAACAATAAGGACTTGGACGACGGACGTCGCAGTAGTCTAGGTTTAGGTCTGGTTCCTTTTTTTAATGAAAATTGTCTGAAATGTAATTAATGTGCTCCGGTTTGTATGAATATCATCCGGTTTGCATGAATTTCGTCCGCTTAGTTGAAACAGTGTTTGAAATATATGCGGGTAGCGTTGGATGGCCGCCTCCCACATCCGTGTCCGTGAACTGGCCCACCCTATCCGTAAACGAATGCGGTGTCCAATTTACGGATCAGCGTTGGAGATGCCCAACTACTACCCTTTTGTTTTTCTCCTGGCTTGTTGATCAACTTGCGTGCCCTGTCCCCTCCTCTTCTCGTCAGCTAGCAATACGCCAATGAAACACCAGAAAGGTCTATGTCGCTCTCGTGAATTACATTACCTACTACTTTGGGCTGCATTAACGGCTGGACCAGCCTGTACGACACACACATCTGTTGGTTTCCTGTCACGGGTCGTCGCCGGTACCGTTGTACTCCAAATTAGCATGACCATCGTTCCAGAATTTAGTTCAAACCTTTCTAGATCACAAGCTCCCATGAGATCAAATGTACTAGTACTCCGATATTTCCTAAAGAAAAATAACTGAAAATGTCGAGCCATCAAAGTTGAAACATGTTATCTGCGAACTAAACCATGTGTTTGTCTTTGTCCTGTCCCCAAGGAGATATCCAAGGCCCGGCATTGGTTTCAACGAAATGTTCGGCCGACCCTTTCTGCCACCTGCACGGTGACGAGATTGGCTTCAAAATTCAGGTCGTTGTTGCTCGAGCTAGACTTTCTTGATGAATTGGTTGAAGGGCCAGGTTCAATGTACCGTACAGTTCGGGACATGTACGTAGAAATTAGAATCCTGTCCAAGAGAGAAGATTCCAGAGCTACGTACAACAAGCATAGTATGAACTTACTACTCCCTCCATTCCACAATGTAGTGCGTTCGCGCTTCCCGAGATTTAAGTTTGATCATAAATTTAACCAACGAGACTGACTGCGGCGGGAGCAAAAATTATACCACTAAATTTAACCAACAATACGAATTCAATGGTATAATTTTTGCTCCCACCGCAGTCGGTCTCGTTGCTTAAATTTCTGGTCAAAGTTAGATCTCGGAAAGCGCAGGCGCACTACATTGTGGAATGGAGGGAGTACTCATTTGGTCGTGGAAAGGCCCGTTTGCCGCCATTTCGCTATGCCAAACTTATTGTTTGGACATTAGCCAAGACCTGCATGTGTTGTTTAAGATTTGACAATCAATTACTCTAACCGGTCATGTTTCAATACAAAATCACCGGCTATTCACCCGCAAAAAAATAAATAAAAAATCACCGGCTATTGATGCGATAGATTCATAATATATGTGGTAAGTTGGGGCTGCTTGCAACGCCTAGCCAGAACCTTATTGTATACCCATGGAAGGTTGATCTGAAATATGGAAATTCCTTCCAAATCATATTAGGTGAAAACCTTGTGTTCGGACAGTCTTGTGGCCTTTTGATTCAGCACCCATCAATTTTTCTTTTCTTTGAGAAACTCGGTCCCCGTCCACCTGCTCACCACCAATCTCCCATGCGGGTGTCCGTCTGATGGCATCGCACGCAACAGACTTGGCATACACGCACGCATATACGACCTTTGTTGTCGCATGTCGGTGTGCTGGTGCAGCGACACACTGGATAATCAGCACCATCTACTACAGAAGTTTCTGCTTGGTTCCTAGTTGATCATCCACCAAACACAACGCCTTTTGAGAATTGGTCTATTAGATGAATTCAAGCGATGCAGTGTGTTAGCACCACACTACTTCTATTACTCGATTCCTTTTCCACTCTCGGTCATTTCTATCGAAAGTTGTTTCAGCTGAACTGTCAGAGACGCTGGCCACACTAACATGAACTATCAGTGAGTACCACCACTGATTATTTACAGAACTATCAAGCAGTGCAATGTGTTCTTCTTTTCTTTTTTGCGGAAAGCAGTGCAATGTGTTAGCACCACACTACTTCTATTGATCAAAATAATAATCAGCCAAATAATAATCTGCTCACCCTCTTGCTATGTTTTTTTTTTTTTTTTTTTTTTTTTTTTTTGCGAACAACCATCTTGCTATGTTGGAGTACAATCTTAATTAATGAACCATCCCTCTTGTACGCGTAGACATTGAGCACATAAAACGTATATATGATGAAACCGTGTTATCCTCTCTCTCTATCTCCTCCAGTACCGTTCTCTGACTCATCCCGTGTCGTTTATGCGATGACTTCAACCAAGCCTTGCAGTCGCGTTCGCAGTCTGAATATGATGTGGCCCTAGAAGATTATATGTTTATCTCCCTTTTGTTTGCGGTGAACAAGACAAGGCCATTGATAGTTCAGTAACCAGTTTCCAACCGAAGATCCTGCGGAGAGGGGAAGAGATGAATAAAACGCAACTATAACAATCATTTGTTAACCAGTTGAACATGCATATACAACGGAAATACAACTCCGTTGAATATGCACCCATTGAGAATAACGATACGTTGGGCAAGACAACAAATTGATTTGATTTTTTTACGGGTTAGGAGTCCCACGTGACTTGATGCATGATCGTGTTACGTATCCTATAGCTAGTTTGTATTTCCCATTCGCCCATGTCAACGTACGTGCTTTGACCGGTCACACGCTTAATGAAGGATATGAGAATAGCATATACTCACTTCGTCTGGACTTACCTATCGCTAAAATGGATGTATGTAGACGGGCTCTCGATCCCCTCCGCGCTACAGTGCCCCGGAGAGAAAAGGGAGGCGACTAGGTTTCCGCCCAGTTCTGTCGGCGCCGCCGCGGGTTCTCCCTCTCTCCCCGGCCGCTCCGGCGGCGGGAGGGTGGGGGAACCCTGGATCCGTGCGTTCGGCATGTTTATAGGGTAGGAATAGGTGCGCTGGGGGCGTTGTTTGGAGGGAGGCGGCGGCGCCGCATCGCGGTGGTGTGCACGAGCTCGGCCTCCCTGTCCGGCGAGGGCCTTCGGGCCGGAGTCGGCGAGCTCGCTGCTGTAGATTCCTGCCGGTCCGTACGGCCGGCGAGGTTAGGGCTGCTCGCTCTGCGCGCGCGCAGGCAAGCTTCGATGCTGGGTGGCCGTCGTCCTGCTTGCGGGGTGACGGCGCTGAGGCGGTCTTTTGCTGCTGATCTGCTCTTGGTGGCTCGCGAGGTAGTGGCCACGGGCGGATCTGGTTGCTGGCCTTTCAATCGGGGCTGGAGCGGCGGCGGCTACGGCCTCGATGGAATTTTGTGCTCTGGCTTCGTCATCGCGGCGACGCTCACTCCGGCGTTGTTTTGGAGCCAAGGAGCCTGTACAGGAGTGCTGCTTCGGCGATGCTGCGTTTGCAGCTGCAGGCTTGCCCCAGGTTGTCCTCCCGCTTGGTCGCTGGCGTGGGAGGGGAGGATTTGGTGCCGGTGCTTCCTTGACTTGGCGTTGCTCCATCGTGCTGGTACGCAGAGACCGAAGCCGATGACTTCCCGTGCGCGAAGATCCCGTCCGCAGATACAAAGATCACGCTGGCTCTGGGTGAGAGCAGCGACGGCGGCGCGGCGACGCGTCCTCGGCTCGCGCTGGAGTTCTGCTGGGTTGTCCTCGCAGGGGCCTCTTTGTAATTTTCTTTGTTGCAGGGTGTGTTGTACCACTTTGTGTCCTTCTAAATAGATCTGGGGGCTTTTCCGCAAAAAAAATGTAAGCGACAAGTTATTTCGAACGGAGGGAGTACTAGCGAAGATGAAAAAAAAAGTTGTGACACGTTTGGAGATGACATTTTGCTTGCTGGATTTATTACTAGTCGCTACTGGTGCAAGGCACTCAGGGGCGGAGCCAGAATTTGAGTATAGGGGCGGGCGGCGCGGGGGGGGGGGGGGGGGGGAAGCAAACTTGATAAACCAAAAAAGTTATATGCGAAAAAAAACATGTACCATAATATCATATTATTGTGTCGTTTCAACACAATCAAAATATAGTTACATTTGTGTTAGTCTAAATTTCTCCTGCAATTGCCAATAAAATCAAAATTATTAAAAATTTCATCAGAAGATAACCTAATTGCTAAATATTTCCCTTTTCAATTTAGATTATCTTGCAATTCTGAACAAGACCACTAGTAGAAAACAGGGCATCAGTTCCGGTTCCAGAGGGCCTTTAGTCCCGGTTCTGCAACTGGGACAAAACAATCGGGACTAAAGGACCCCACTTTTAGTCCCGGTTGGGTTACGAACCGGGACTAAAGGAGCTCCACGTGGCCGCTGTGGGCGCCCAGGAAGGAGGACCTCTAGTCCCGGTTGGTAACACCAACCGGGACTAGAAGGCAGCCACGCGTCAGCACTGCCAGGCGCTGGGGGTTTTTTTTTTGAAAGGAGGGGTTTAGGGGTTTTGGAGGGCTTAGGGGTTTCATATTGTGTTTCCCCTTTTCTTTTTGTGTTTATCATTCAATTCCTTTACATTTAGGGTTTTCATTTTTATTTTATACTTTTCATTCAACTCGACGCTAGCTACTACATATAGCAATGAAGGAACCATTAGACAACATCGTCATGATCAATATATAGAGAGAAGTGACCTCTCTTTCTCCGTGCTTGGTCGAACAACAAGTTTTCGTATATCTATTCGACGCTACTACATATAGTACACGTTCATGCATATATACAATATAACATCTCTTACGATCCCTAATATCTAATTACCAAAATCGCATTGCCAATCCCGATGGTATTCTCTGTCTGTAGGTATGACATGGTCAACAAAGAATCCCGCCAATTCCTCTTGAATTGCTCGTATGCGATCAGTTGGTAGGAGTTCATTCCGCTTCCGCGAGATCTAATTTAAAGAAGGGGGTCAATATATATATATATATATATATATATATATATATATATATATATATATATATATATATATATATATATATATATATATATATATATATATATATATATATATATATATATATATATATATATATGAATGAAACTCAACACAATTGATGGTAATAAAATAAAAATGTGAATATTGTTTACGTACTTCAAATTGTTCTTCAGATCTGCCCCGCTCAGAGATCTTGTGACGAATGTACTCGCAAACGTAGTATCCACATAAATTATTCCCGGGTTCCTGCCACAAGAACTTTACGAGAATAGAGTTCAATCAAAATGATAATCAAGCATGATAATGGTATTGAAACTAGAATCAATGAGAGATGCGCGGAACTAGCTAGTAGTACTTACTTTGGGGTGTGAAAATCGCAGCTCCTTTTTTCATTCGCCCCTAACCTGGTTGGTGAACTTTTTCCAAACCCTGCCCGGCAAAGAAAATGATTACTTGATATCAAGAAATGAACGAAAGTTGCCGATATGGTGCGATAATGATTGAACTTACTTCTGGAGCATTTGACTCATGTCCGCCCACTCCTTAGCGTCTTTACGTCTCGAGTCCAAGACAACTACTAGTCCCGCGTTAAGCTGAATGGCTAGCAGAATATAGTGAAACCTGCACATGCATAACTCGTCAATTACACTTAACCTCGAGTAAGCGAAACAGAATTTGCACAAGACAGTAACACTCACTTGAAGTTGTAAGGAAATAGTATTTCCCTTTTGTTTTGTTGTCCAAGTAACGCCTTTAGCAAGTTTTTCTCTGTTTCATCGGGGTTTTATTGTATCGTATATTCATTTACGGTATTTGGGTTAATGAACCCAATGTCATAGATTTTTCCTCTGCATTCACGGATCTTCAATCTGCATAATATAGTGTGAGGATAATTATACATGCAATGAACGAGCTGAGCTAGAGACTTAATTACAGAAAAAATACTTACAGACAATAGCAATTGACGATAGTTTTGTCGAGGGCGTCTTGATTGTATAACTGAAATAATTCTTCAAATTCAATGTACAACGCCTCGTCTCCATTGAAGTAGTGCTCATCTTTAATTCCCACTAAGATACTGTTGGTCCCTTCCTTGCAGGCTTTCAAGTTCTAGCTATGCAATGTTCGCATCATCGTTGATAGATGCGGGAGCTGCGCAAGTCTGACGAGAGGCTTCCCGTGCTCGTATCTAAAGGCTACCTCAGCCATTTCGAACTGTACCTCATCGCCTAAGTAATCACCAAGAGTGTAACCAGGATGAGCGGCCGCTACCCCCGGATCATTAGCGATATTGGGAAACACCTTGAGCGGGGGGCACGATTGTTTTTCCTGTTCGCCGAGCTGGGGAATTGTTTTCCCACTTCTTGCAGCACTGCTACTTCTGCTACTTCCCGACCTTTTCGCTTCATTAAATGTCTTTACAATACAGCGGTCATAGTGTGATAGCAGCGGAGGAGGTGGTGGTCGCTTAAGGGCATCCAGACAGCGCTTCGCTTTTACCGAATCTATTTTCTCCTTTGGATCTGGACGTTTCGGTGCAAGCTGGCGTTTCACATCGGCAGCCACGAACTCGTTGGTTTCCTCCTCAGTCATGTCGTATGGTAACTTGGCAGGAGCCTTCTTGACGCTTGGACCTGCTCTGGATTTCTTCGTTGTTGTACGGCTAGCCGCCGGAGCGGCGGCAGGTCTCTTCCGCCGTTGCTGAGGAGGCGGAGTCAGCTGACGCGGCGGAGACAGCTGAGGCGGCGGAGGATTCTGCTGAGGGGCCTCCTCCGGCGGAGTCCGCTGACGCGGCGGAGACAGCTGAGGCGGCGGAGTGTTGTGACGCGGCGGAGACGACTGAGGCAGCGGAGATAGAGCTCGACTGTGAGGAGTCTGCTGAGGGGCCTCCTCCGGCTGAGTCTGCTGACGCGGCGTCCATTGTGGAAGCACGATGTATTCCTTTCTCCATAGAATGGTAGTCCTTACGGCATCTACCAGATGAGTCTCCCCTTCACCTGTAGGGTACTCAAGCTCCAGCCCCTCGAATCCAGTGGTAACTTCATCCACCCCGACAATATCAAAGCCATCTGGAATCGGATTGCAATGGAAAGTTGCATCAGGTCTAGGAGGTAAGACATAGCCGACCGCCACCTTCAAGGTTAGGTTGATGCATTTCGCCATTAGCTCAGAATGTTCCCTCTCCGTGATATCATCCACGGGGTAGCGAGGAGCCGTGATATCAGGCCGAACGAGCTCCGTGAAAGCCACGCTGCTTTTCCGCTGAGATGGTGGGGTAGCAGCTTCGTGGGCAGTATCGAATGAAGGATCTTCGTGCTGCTGAGATGGTGCGCCGGTAGCTCGCTGACTGGTAAGTTCCTCTAGTTTCTTCTCCTGCAACGCTAATCTTTGTTCTACATTCTGCATCCGGTCTGCTTCCTCTTTCTTCTTTCTCACTCGGCTTCTATAACCAGTGCTGTCGGGAAACCCATGCACCCACGGAACGGAGCCTGATGTGCCTCGTGTTCGTCCAGGGTGTTCAGGATTCCCAAGGGCGCGTGACAGCATGTCCTTCTCTCTGTCGGGATGGAACCTCCCTTCCTGCACGTCCTTGATTGCTTCCTGAATCTTTATGACGGGTGTTTGAAGTTGTTCTTTCATGTAAACACACTTCCCTGTTTCTGGGTCCAAAGTTCCCCCATGCCCGAAGAACCAAGTCCTTGCCCGTTCGGGCCAGTTCAATGTCGCTGGTTGGATCCCTTTAGCAAGCAGGTCGTTCTCAGCTTTGTCCCACGTAGGCCGGGCAACCTTGTAGCCACCTGACCCCGTAATATGGTGATACAGCTTCTTTGCAGCATTTAGCTTATTTGCCTGTGACCTGTTCTTAGCTTTCTCCGATTTCTTGTACGCCACAAATGCGGGCCAGTGATCTTTTATCTTCGCATATTGACTGGTGAATTCTGGAGTCTCGTCTTTCTCGACAAACTGTTCGTACAATCTTTTCTTCCAGTTCTTGAATTGTTCTGCCATCTTTTTAAGAGCCCATTTTTTGACTTTTCGCTGTATAACTGGGTTATTTGGATCCTCCTCTAGCGGTAGGCTGAAATTTATCATGAGCGAGTTCCAAAGCTGATCTTTGCATCTATCGTCGACATAAGAAACTCCATCTTCCTTCTTCTTATTCCATTCTTGGATGCTGATCGGGACGCTGTCCCTAACAACAACTCCGCACTGATGTATAAATCGGTCTTGGGTCCGCTTGGGAACAGTCGGTTTGCCATCTGGATCGACTTCTTTGATCATGAACCTTTCATTCTCGCCCAACCTTTTCTTCGGGCCTCATCTCCTTATAGAAGTTTGGCTCGATCCGGAGGGCTAAAAGAAGAAAGAAGCGTTAATATATGTACATACAAAATAATTAATGCATCTAGTCAGCAAAGGCTTAATTAATATATATACCTCGCCGGACTTTGCAACAGTTAAGGCTCCAACACTGGCGGAGCCGTCATCTTCTCTTCCCTCACCATCGGAGTCGTTGAGAAACTGTGAGGTGATGATATCATCATCTCCGTCGTGGATTATTTCCTCCAACGCTTCTTCTTGTTCTAAGTCTCTATCGTGTTCCATAGTTTCTGCAAATATTACAACATGGCAATATACAACCATGCATGAGAGATGGATTAGTGGCAAACATAGACCTAATCACAACAAGGAATCATATGCATATGAGCAATGGATTAGTGGATTATCGGGGTTATGTTTTAACACGACCCCCCCCTCATGTCGAAGTCAATGAACAACATGAAAATTTGTAAGTGATTGCTAAACTTTTATGCTTCATTTATATGAAGATCAATTATCCAATATAACTATGTTCGCGATATGAGGCATTGGACATTATCTAGAATCATATCTGATGAGTCGTCCTATCTTTCGGGAGAGGATACTTTGCGGACCGCCTCTCTCATGCCTGTCCGACGTGCAAATCAGGTTTTCATATGCCTCAAAATCAAAGTTATCGGGGTTATGTTTTAACGACCCGCCCCCTCTCATGTCGAAGTTACGACGATATTTGTACAAGATGAATACAAGATTTATACACAAGATGAATACAAAATGAATACAAGATTTATACACAAGATGAATACACAACTCAACAAATGAACCAACCATCATCCTATGAACAAAACTCAACATACGACAAATGGACACCTTTTGTCGAACAGCGGAGGGACGATCAGGGACCAACTCCACGGAGATGCAACACCACAACCTGTAATTCCACGGAGATGTAACACATGGCAAAACATGCTTACTGAACTAATTCAAATGATATTTGCATAGTGGCAGAAAACAGATTCATGATGCAACCTTTGAGGCAAGTAAAATATATGCTACAGCAGTTTTTCATGGCAACAAAGAGCATGGCAAGCATGTACTAATTACCCTCAACAAAACACCCTTACTGATCATGATCCAAAGATGCACAGATTTGTTGCAAACCTCAAGGCAAAATGCAAAGTATTAATACTGCCAGTTTCAGACTTAAGAGAAAAATAGCATGGCATCTATGGCAGAAATGAATAGATAGCAAGTTTACAAGCTTGTAGCACTCACTACAGGTCCTAACATGGAATGAACTAAAATCTACTAGCAAGATGACATCAAAATGCTCCTACTTCATGTTAAAAGATTGCCCAAAAGATGCTTGCATTAAAACATACAAAAAAGACAAAATGAACTCAAATGCAAAAAATTTGTTCTTTGATTTGCAAAGGAGCTATATTCTCCCCAATTCTTTTGCACCCACAAAAATTACTTCATCTATTTGACAGTACCCACAATCCATTCCACCAAAAACATTTGGTTCCATAGTTCAAATTTTTTAAATTTCATTCAGTTCAAATTTGGACCAGATTCAAACTCCATGGTCAAAGCCCAATTTAAATTGCTCCAAAAATTCTGAAACTTTGCCAGACTCTCTTTTGTGCATCAACACCTCACCACAAAAATTCTCAAAAAATCCTAAAATTCCTAGAGCCCTCTGGCATTTCATCATACACTTGATGTGCACTGTCAAAAATTTTAGAAAATTCAGAAAAAAATATGTGGCAGCAGGGGAAGGGGGGAGCTCACTGGGGGCGGCGCGCGATGGAGCTGGAGGGCCGGCGACGAGGGGAGCGGGCTCGGTGGCGGCGATGGCGAGGAGGTCCGGCGACGAGGAGTGGCTCAGGGGCGGCGATGCTCGGGGAGGTCCGGCCGGCGACGAGGAGCGAGCGGGCTCGGGGACGGCGTCGGGGCAGGGCTCGGGGACGGCGTCGGGGGCGGCGACGAGAAGCGGGCTCGGGGAGGCGACGGCGAGGTCCGGCAGCCTGGCGGCGTCGAGGTGGTCTTCGGCGCCGTCGGGGGAGAGGGAGATCGAAAACTAAGATGGCTTTAGGAAAATTTCCTAAGTGCTGCTTATATACACGGAGTTTTAGTCCTAGTTGGTGGCACCAACCGACACTAAAGGCCCCCCTTTAGTCCCGGTCCGAGCCAAGCGAGAGGAGATCGCACCAGTTTATATACGCGGCTGCGATCTCTCTCCCAAGTTCCTCTCTAAAGCAGGCAGTTAATAGCCTAACATCTGCCATGTTGGGCCTACTAGCCTCGTGGGCTTGCATCCTGGCTCATATGTAGTTGGGTTTCTAGTCGTATCCAGGCCGTGGTGTCTGCTAGTAGGCGGGTATTTTTTTTTTTATGTTATTTTTTGCATATGTTATGTTTTTTTATTTTTTATATTATTTTTTGCATATGTTATGTCAATTTTAATATTCTTTCATAACCACTATAAAATATATGGCACATGTTATGTCTTTTTATTTTTTATGTTATGGCAATTTTAATTTTTTGCATATGTTATGTTTTTTTATTTTTTATGTTATTTTTTGCATATGTTATGTCAATTTTAATATTCTTTCATAACCACTATAAAATATATGGCAGATGCTATGTTTTTTATTTTTTATGTTATGGCAATTTTAATTTTTTGCATATGTTATGTCTTTTAATTTTTTATGTTATTTTTTATGTTATGGCAATTTTATTTTTTTTGCATATGTTATGTCTTTTTATTTTCTATGTTATTTTTTATGTTATTTTTTGCATATGTTATGTCAATTTTACTATTCTTTCATAACCACTATAAAATATATGGCACATGTTATGTCTTTTTATTTTTTATGTTATGCCAATTTTATTTTTTTGCATATGTTATGCTTTTTTATTTTTTATGTTATTTTTTGCATATGTTATGTCAATTTTAATATTCTTTCATAACCACTATAAAATATATGGCACATGTTATGTCTTTTTTATTTTTTATGTTATGCCAATTTTAATTTTTTGCATATGTTATGCTTTTTTATTTTTTATGTTATTTTTTGCATATGTTATGTCAATTTTAATATTCTTTCATAACCACTATAAAATATATGGCACATGTTATGTCTTTTTATTTTTTATGTTATGGCAATTTTAATTTTTTGCATATGTTATGTCTTTTTATTTTTTATGTTATTTTTTATGTTATGACAATTTTAATTTTTTGCATATGTTATGTCTTTTTATTTTTTATGTTATTTTTTGCATATGTTATGTCAATTTTATAGAGAGGAGCGGGCTTGAGGTAAAGTCGGAGGTATGTACCTCATTTTTATATAATTTTAAGTTAATATTATTTTGATTATAGCTAGAGTTTTATAAAAGCTTTTTAGTTGATTCTTTTTGCTATTGAAGAATATTATAGTTTTGTTTTAGTTGATCATAACTAGAATTTTATATAACTTTATTCTTTGACACATCAGGTGGTGGTTTGTCAATATGTTTTTGAAAATATTGAGCAACCAACCGGTGCTCAGAAGACATTCATATTTTGTTTGGATATAATTGCATTGATTAACTCCTCTGTATAATTAAAATACTAAAAGGATAGAAATAATTGAAATTTCATAACTTAATAAATAATTATTATAAAATCATGTTTCAAATGCCAAAATGCCCTACCTAGATCTTACAAAGATTCCCTCCGGTTTGTCCGAAGTGGCACTTTCCAGCTATAAGTCCGGAAACTCACACTAGAGAGAAAGTGATGGCGGTGAAGCCGGTCACATCCCAGAGTGGGATCTTGGGGTATAAAACTATCGCGTGTGTCCCTTGCTTATTGCGCCGTAATCATGGATAATCTTCATCATTTAACAGGATGCTTGGGTCAGTGTTTACTCTGAAGGGAGAAATTTCATGACACTTTTCATAATCTTCTGACATGTCTGTCTTGTCCTCCACTCCCACGATGTTTCTTTTCCCTGAAAGAACTATGTGGCGCTTTGGCTCATCGTATGATGTATTCGCTTCCTTATCTTTTATTTTTCTCGGTTTGGTAAACATGTCCTTCACATAGAAAACCTGCGCCACATCATTGGCTAGGACGAATGGTTCGTCTGTGTACCCAAGATTGTTGAGATCCACTGTTGTCATCCCGTACTGCGGGTCTACCTGTACCGCCTCCTGACAGATTGACCCATTTGCACCGAAACAAAGGGACCTTAAAATCACGTCCATAGTCAAGTTCCCATATGTCCTCTATGTAACCATAATATGTGTCATTTGCCCTATTGGTGTTTGCTGCATCAAAGCGGACACCACTGTTTTGGTTGGTGCTCTTTTTATCTTGGGCGATCATGTAAAATGTATTCCCATTTATCCCGTTCCTTGAAAAGTCAATACAGTCAAAGATGGTGTCCTGGCCAACAAGTACAGTTCATCTCCAACAGTGGTGTTATCCATGAGATGTGTTTGCAACCAACCGCCGAAAGTCACCATGTGTTCACGTGTAATCCAGTCATCAGACTGCTCCGGGTGTTTAGAGCGTAGAATATTCTTGTGTTCATTGATATAAGGGGCTACCAAGGTAAAATTCTGTAGAACTGTGTAGTGTGCTTGCGCCCAAGAATGCCCGTCCCTACATATTATTGAGTTCGGTCATAGCGTGCCTTTTCCACCCAGTCTCCCCTCATGCCGTGATTCAGGAACACCAATCGGCTTAAGGTCAGGAATAAAGTCAACACTAAACTCAATGACCTCATCTGTTTGATGGCCCGTGGAGATGCTTCCTTCTGGCCTAGCACGGTTACGAACATATTTCTTTAAGACTCCCATGAACCTCTCAAAGGGGAACATATTATGTAGAAATACAGGACCCAGAATTGCAATCTCGTCGACTAGGTGAACTAGGACGTGCGACATAATATTGAAGAAGGATGGTGGGAACACCAACTCAAAACTAACAAGACATTGGACCAAATCATTCTGTAACCTTGGTAGGATTTCTGGATCGATTACCTTCTGAGAAAGTGCATTGAGGAATGCACATAGATTCACAATGGCTAATCGAACATTTTCTGGTAGTAGCCCCCTCATTGCAACCGGAAGCAGTTGCGTCATAATCACGTGGCAGTCATGAGACTTTAGGTTCTGGAATTTTTTCTCTGCCATATTTATTATTCCCTTTATATTCGACGAGAAGCCAGACGGGACCTTGATACTGAGCAGGCATTCAAAAAAGATTTCCTTCTCTGCTTTGGTAAGAGTGTAGCTGGCAGGACCTTGATACTGCTTTGGATGCATGCCGTCTTTTTCGTTCATACGTTGCTGGTCCTCCCGTGCCTCCGGTGTATCTTTGGTCTTCCCATACACGCCCAAGAAGCCTAGCAGGTTCACGCAAAGATTCTTCGTCACGTGCATCACATCGATTGCAGAGCGGACCTCTAGGTCTTTCCAATAGGGTAGGTCCCAAAATATAGATTTCTTCTTCCACATGGGTGTGTGTCCGTCAGCGTCATTCGGAACAGATTGTCCGTCAGGACCCTTTCCAAAGATTACTTGTAAATCCTTGACCATATCAAATATATATTCACCAGTATGGAGGACAGGCTTCTTCCGGTGATCTGCCTCACCTTTGAAATGCTTGCCTTTCTTTCTTAAGGCATGCTTGGTCGGAAGAAATCGACGATGTCCCAGGTACACATTCTTCTTACATTTATCCAAATATATACTTTCGGTCTCATCTAAACAGTGCGTGCATGCGTGGTATCCCTTGTTTGTCTGTCCTGAAAGGTTACTAAGAGCAGGCCAATCATTGATGGTTACAAACAGCAACGCTCGTAGGTCAAATTCCTGCTGTTTGTGCTCATCCCACACACGTACACCTTTTATGTCCCACAGCTGTAAAAGTTCTTCAACTAATGGCCTTAGGTACACATCAATGTTGTTGCCGGGTTGCTTAGGGCCTTGGTTGAGCACTGTCATCATAATGAACTTTCGCTTCATGCACAACCAAGGAGAAAGGTTATAAATATATAGAGTCACAGGCCAGGTGCTATGATTGCTGCTCTGCTCCCCAAAAGTATTAATACCATCTGCACTTATACAAAATCATAAGTTCCTTGAGTCATCTGCAAAGTCTGGCCACTTTCTCTCGATTTTTCTCCACTGCGACCCATTAGCGGGTACTCTCAACTTCCCGTCTTTCTTATGGTCTTCTTTGTGCCATCGCAACAACTTGGCATGCTCTTTGTTTCTGAACAGACGTTTCAACTGTGGTATTATAGGAGCATACCACATCACCTTGGCAGGAACCCTCTTCCTATGGCGCTTGCCCTCAACATCACCAGGGTCATCTCGTCTGATCTTATACCGCAATGCACCGCATACCGGGCATGCATTCAAATTCTCGTACTCCTCACCGCGGTAGAGGATGCAGTCATTAGGGCATGCATGTATCTTCTGCATCTCTAATCCTAGAGGGCAGAGAACCTTCTTTGCTTCGTACGTACTGTTAGGCAATTCGTTATCCTTTGGAAGCTTCTTCTTCATTATTTTCAGTAGCTTCCCAAATCCCTTGTCAGATACACCACTCTCTGTCTTCCATTGCATCAATTCCAGTGCGGTACCGAGCTTTGTGTTGCCATCTTCGCAATTTGGGTACAACCCTTTTTTGTGATCCTCTAACATGCCATCGAACTTCAACTTCTCCCTTTCACTTTCGCATCCTCTCTGTGCATCAACAATGACCCGGCAAAGATCATCATCGGGCACATCTGGTGCCTCTTGATCTTCAGCTTCCCCCGTTGCAGTATCACCGTATTCAGGGAACATAGGATAGTTGTCATCATACTCTTCTTCTTCGTTGTCTTCCATCATAACCCCTCTTTCTCCGTGCTTGGTCCAAACATTGTAGTGTGGCATGAAACCCTTCGAAAGCAGGTGGAAGTGAAGGGTTTTCGAGTCAGAGTAATCCTTCGTATTCTCACAGACAGTACATGGACAATACATAAAACCATTCTGCTTGTTTGCCTCAGCCACATCGAGAAAATTATGCAGGCCCGTAATGTAGTCGGAGGTGCGTCGGTCACCGTACATTCATTGCCGGTTCATCTGCGTGCATTATATAATTAAGTATATCAAAAACCATTACAGAACATACAAGTAAGAATTTTTTCTTAAAAAAAAAGATAAGAACAAGAGGCTCACCACGGTGGTGCCTGCGATGAGATCGGCGCGGGCGATCGACGGCGGTGAGGACGGGGACGGGGACGGGACGGCACCCTACACATGTGCAAACTAAGAAGTTAATTTGAGCTCAAATTGTGCATCTAAATCAAATAAACTCACACATACACTCCTCCACTAAAACCCACAAACCACACTACTTCTAGAGCATTTGAAATGAGCTAAACTAGCAGTGAGAGATGAAAGGATGAAGTTGCTAACCTTTTTAGAACACTTGGATAGTTGGTGCACCGCCAAACCTAGACAAATCTTGGGGAAAATGGAGCTTGGAGGTCGAGCTTGGAGGAAGAACAGAGGAGAAAGCTTAAGTGTGGCTCCGGCATTTCATCAAACACCTCATGTGCATATATAGGCAAAAAACAGAGTAGCCCACACCTCCACCCTTGCACGGCCAAAAAACAGAGGAGATGGGGAGGGAGGCGTGGATATATATAGGCAAAACTTTAGTCCCGGTTTGTGTCTAAAACCGGGACTAATGGCCTACCCTTTAGTCCCGGTTCCAGACACCAACAGGGACTAAAGGGCAGCAACCCCTTTAGTCCCGGTTGGTGGATGGAACCGGGACTAAAGGTCCCAGCCGAACCGGGACTGATGCCTGCCGAGGCCCGGCCGGCGTCCTAGCCTCTCGAACCGGGATTGATGTTCCCATTAGTCCCGGTTCGTAACACGATCGGGACTAATGCTCTGATCTGGCCAGGACCAAATCCCTGTTTTCTACTAGTGGACGTCTCCATTTGGACCGGGATTGGCAACTTGCACATTAGCCCCGTTAACAATATCATTAGGTTGGGAACTCAATACAACATGCTTAAAACTCAAATTAATCAGTGTGATGTTTGACGGTGCTTTTCTTTTCATAACCCTTTTTGAGTTTTGCGAATGCTTTTCATAACCACTTAGCAGATCAAACTATCAAAAGAAATTTCAAATGAACTACCGTCGTAAATCACCATTAAAATAAGAAAAACTGGATATAGAATTTCGACGCGCATAGATGAGGGTTGAGAAAGATTAGCAGACAGTATTAGTGATGCTAACCTTGATAGTTGACTGGACCGCTGGAGAACTGGCGGGAGTAGTCTGCAAGATTGCTCATCGCGGAGCCAGTGCCGGTTGATTTAATCGGACTCAAATCTGATCATGGCCACGGAGGGCAGGAGGCAGCCGCAGCCGCCAGCGCTTCGCCTCAATTCACGTCGGGGGCTCGTTGCCTGCAACCTGCAGCGTGATTCGTGCCGCGAGAGTCTAAAAGCATACCTCAACCTTCGAGCCCCCGCGCCGCTCCTTCCCGGGGCGACATGGGCAGCAACGGACCGAGATCAGGTGACTTGCCTCTTGGCAGTCACCGCGTAACATGCAGGCTCACATCTGCCATGCATTTCTGATCGGAGGGACATCAACGACTGAAGGCCAAAGCTGGCCACTTAGCAACGCACCTGGTTGACCACGGTGGAAAAACGATTCAGACTTTGCGTTTTCTTATTTCCTATCATTATTATTTTTCTCATTTCCTATCATTATTAAATTGACGCGGAAGTACGGTGCATAATTAGTCTCAATCTCATGCTTGTTTCTCCTCCTGACTAATATTTTTCTTTAGGGAACCCCTGACTAATATTTGACAACGTTGCAGGGCATCCTAGAATGTGATTCATCAAACTGATTTATATTTTCATATATATATATACTACTAGTAAGAGCATCTACAACCACAATTACCAAAATCCGTCCTCCACGGACATGTCTGCGGACAGTGCCCGGACAACACAACAAAAATCATTTTCACATCCGGATACTCCATTTGAAAATCCTCAAATCCATATTATTACATGCACGTGAAACCTAATCTAAAGCGGAGCCCGTCCGGATCCGGCGGCTCCGCCATACCCATGTCCGGCGGTTGGCTGCGCCTACCCAAATATTGGTCCGGTTGCCGGCGAGGTAGAGTAGGACATGGGACATGCATCGGCTCACGGGACTCGAAGCGCCGCCGTCTCTCATGCCCTACTCTTCCTCGTCGGAGCCCGTGCCTTGCACGTCGCTGGTGGATGTGAGGTCGATGATAGATGTGCCGTGGTCAGAGCCGGCCACGTCGACCACCACGCGGTTGCGGCGGCAAGGGTTGACGTGCACCATACGTGGCGCCGGAGAGTGCGACTCCGCCTCGCCAATGCCCACCGCAAGGGTTGACGTGGTCTCCCGCGTTTGCTGCCTCGCCCGGCGGGCACCGCGTCAGATGGACCGCACTGCCTCCAGCGAGTTAGCAACGACACAACTCACGTCGGATCCATGCGCCATTTGAACGGACGCAATGGATTCCCGGCGGATGGAGTCCGACCGCTGCCGTCGGGCGGACTCATCCCGGGAACAACGGAGCACAAGGCGTACGTCCATCTCCTCCTCGGGCCCGCGTGGGCTACAGTGGGCCAGATCCGACGTGACGGGCGTGTCCGGGCGCGCCCGGGCGTCCCCATATCCGCCCCACATATGGGCTGGATATGGGGAGTGCCGGTCAGTCCGAGCGTTTGGGCCGGTTATGGTGAGCCCGATTGGATGGCGTTTTTTCGTCCGGACACTGACCGAACAGCCAGTCCCCGGCATTTGGGGCGTATATGGAGAGTCCGGTTGTAGATGCTCTAAGCAGCGCATGCTTATCAGTTCCATCTCAATGTTAATTTCAGGACATTTCAAAACGTCATTATTGATTAACACAATGTTGCAAAACTATCTTGTTTTTTGCCGACAAGCAATGAAATAATTATGGCCGCTGCTACAAATCAGCCGGATGATTTTCTAGGAAAATCATCCGCCTAATTAGACGTCCGATATGGCACTGGTGGCCGTCGATCTCAGCAAGGCAGCCTGGCGTGTTCCCTCCTCTGAACCCATCCACCACGCGATTCAGTTCAACAGCCCACGTCTCCTCTGAAGACCGATGTTGCACAGCAACGCAACAACCCACCGTGATACCTGCGCCTACGACATCTCGGCACCGGAACCGCCGGCGACCGTTGCATCGCAGCTCTCAGAGCCGCCGGCGACCGCTGCAACGCAGCACCGGGAGCCACCGGAGGGCTGCTCCACGGCAACACCGAGCGCGACGTCTCCGGCGAAGCTTCATTGCAGCTCCGGCGAAAACTTCATTGCAGCTCCGGTGAAGCTTCATTGCAGCCCCAACGGAGTCTGTTCCGACCCCATCGCAGCTCCAACGACCGGGCGGAGCTTCAATGCAGCCCTTGGCGGCGCGCCATGGCAACACCGAGCGCGACGTCTCCGGCAAAGCTTCATTGCAGCTCCGGCGAAAGCTTCATTGCAGCTCCGGCGGAGTCCGTTCCAACCCCATCGCAGCTCCAACGACGGGGCGGCGCTCCAATGCAACCTCGACGGCGTGAAAATAAGCTCCAACATAGCACCTCCTCCGTGTGGCATTGCAGCACCGGCGGCGAGCAGCGCCCGCCTCCGGCCTTCGTGCTGCCTTGCAACAACGGCGGCGAGCAGCCCAACCTCCCTCCTGCACGCTGCGTTGCAGCACCGGCGACGAGTGGCACCAGCCTCCGGTCTTCCTGCTGCGATACAACAGCGGCAGCGGCGCTACGCTTGTGGCCCGTGCACCCATGGCGAGCAGCACACTGCTGCTTCCAGCTCGCAACAATGGTGGTGCGCCCCCATGGCGAGGAGCACACAGCTCGTGGTCGCGTTCGCCCCTCGCTCGCAGCAACAACTCCTATTTGGGCGGGGTGCAGCTGGTGGTGGTGGTCGTCGTCCATCCCGGTTTGCAGCAGCGGCGGCTGGTGGTCGGCGTCGCCATGGGCATCTCTCCCTCTCAGATGCAATGGAAGAGGAGGTGGGGAGAGGAAAGAAGATGAGGGGGAAAACGTGTGGAGGAGCAGCCGTGTGAAGGAGATAAACTCGAGGGTAAAGCGG
Organism: Elymus sibiricus; assembly: GCA_039707655.1. Lineage (NCBI taxonomy): Eukaryota > Viridiplantae > Streptophyta > Magnoliopsida > Poales > Poaceae > Elymus > Elymus sibiricus. The sequence continues at coordinate 424,503,014 of CM077668.1, read as the reverse complement.
TGGCCTCGTTCTCTCAGGGACACGTGTCAAGCAGAGCAGCCGGTTTACGTGACGCTGTTTTCAGCCGGTTGATTTTAAACGTTTTCCAATAATTATATAAGTCATTCATTGAGATATATATGAGTTATTACAACGTGAGAAGAACAATTCTCAGACTATAAATTTTATTTAAAAATATAAAAATTAAAATGAAAAAATAAAACATAAACGGGTCTGCATAAAATAAATCTGGACAGATCAATTTACATATTTGTTTTATTCCAGTATATTTTCTTACATACAACAAAAGTTTTCTCATGCAAAGTCTGTATCATTTTTCCACCATGGTCAACCAGAGCGTTGCTAAGTGGGCAGGCCTTCGGTCGCTGGTGTCCCTCCGATCATGAATGCATGGCAGATGTGAGCCCGCATGTTACCCGGTGACTGCCAAGAGGCAAGTCACCTGATCTCGGCCCAGCGGCGACCCCCGCCCCTCCCGCAGCCTCCACCCACCAGCCTCCTCTCCCCCTCGCCGTCGCCGGTGGCCTTCGGCAGGCAAAGCCTGCGCGGAGCCGTCGGCGGCGAGGTTCTCTCTGGCTGCTGCTCGCTCGGGAGGAGGGGATCTCGCGTGCGGTTGGCGGTTGTCCGGCGCTTGGCTCCGGGGCGGCGTCCTTGCTTGCGGCGGAGGCGGTCTCCGGTGTGCGGCGCGGCGCCTGGTCGCGGTGGTGGGCGTGCCATCGCGGTGCGCGCGGTCGCGGTCATCATGCTCGTGTGGTCCCGATCCGATCTGTGATCTCGCGAGCAGCGGTTGGTGCGGACGGTTGAGGGAGGCTCGGCTCCTCTGATGCGCGTCCTGGAGTGGCCTCCTGCAGCGTTCTCTCCGGCTAGGTGCCGTGGTGGTTCCGGCTGGTGCTTCGGCTGGTCGGCTGCCGATCTGGTGGCTCGTCCGGCGAGTTGGGGGTGGGGTGGCGGCCCTCCCTCCCTGCTCGAGGCTCTCCTTTGGCGCTGCAGCGGCAGTGGGTTGCTGGATCTGTCCGGTTTCGGACGGATTCGGCTCGTCAGCGTTTGGCCGGCGGCGAGGATTGTGGTGGCTCCTGCTTGGTCATGGCGCTATGGCTTCGTGGGAGGTGTGCGGGTCAGCGGAGGTGCTATGCGTGAGGGTGTGGGTGTGGGTGGTGCTCCGGGCGAAAGCTTGCCGTGCTTTTGCCGGGCGACGGCGTCGGCGTCTGTGGACATCGTTTCACCTCCTTGGAGGCGCCGCCGTGGAGTCCACCCTTCACGCACCCTTGGATCCAGTTCTTCGGGCGAAAGCCTAAGACCCAGTCGGGTCGGGCGATGGCGTCGGCATCGTCGCTTCCCTCTTTGGGGCATCGCCTGGAAGAACTTTGGATCCCGTTTGCACGGTCCATGGGCTGGACGCTCGCGACATTGCGGTCGGCAGGTGTCCGTCCGGCGATGTGTTTGTTCGCCGCGGCTTCTTGTGTGGCAACGATGGTGGCTTCGGGCGGAGCTAGCTTGCTGATGGGTCTTGGTAGTCGGTCTCTTCCGGCGTGTTTGAGGGGTCGCCGTGCCTCGCTTTGTCTTTCTGAAGTCGGAGCTGCTGAGGAGGGGCCCTTGCGGTGACGATGACACGAGACGGGTGGTCGGCTCTGGCGCTGGCTCGGCGCAAGCCCAATGCTTTTCTCCTGCAATGCTCGTCGACAAAGTCGGAGCTGCCTGATCGCCGGCGCGTGTGGCTCACTGTTTGGCATCGACCGGCACAGGCCTCGATGCTTGTTTGTGGTGAGGGCTTCTTCGGTGGTCGTCGATGGTGGAGTCGGAGTCGCCCTCGCGGAGGCGTGATGACGATGACGCCGGGTTGCACCTCGACGACGCTTTTCTCCTCGGCGGTGTGTGTGCGTTCTTGTGTGGGTTGCCAGGTCACCCTGTGTGCCTTGTTTTTGCGGGCGAGTTGTGACGGTTTTCGCTCGGTTTTCCGTTAATTAACCGGGCAATTCTCTTTGACTTTTTTTAATGAATTGGGCCTTAAAGGACCGCGTTTCAAAAAAAAAACACGTCGGCAGCTAATCATTTTTTTAGGGTAAATAACGCCAGAGGCTACTGGTACTTTTTTGTTTGGAGAACCAAGGGCTAGCAGTACTAGGAGAGGAGCGGACGCCATGATCATATTGGGCTTTATTATGGGCCTTTACCCTTCTGCACATTTTACAGTATGTTTTGAGTTATTAAGGGGGGCCAAAGTACGTCCATTAATCAAGTTTTATCGCTAAATACACCTAGGTGTTATAGAAATCGTCGATCGTTAAGGGGGGACAGGTCCCTGCTCGCCCCCCCTTGGCTCCGCCACTGCAGGCACTGATCCTATTTTAAACTGCACCGTCCTTCACTGCCTGATCAATGCACGGACCACGACCAGTGCAGGACCGTTGAGAGCAGTTAATTATGTATGCACGATCGATCGGCCATGCCCGCTGGTCAAACCTGGAGACAAACGAGCCGCCAGGACAAACGAGCATACTATGCAGTAATAAATCCAGTCCGAATACTCCAAAATTCTCCCGGACAAACGAGCAAGCGAAGACAGCTTCCAATTCCACGCATGGCCTTTGTGCTCTTGGCGTTGGCGTGACGAGTCAGAAACGTATGCATTGCGTCTGCGGCGTGTGCGTGCATGCATGCATGCATGGAGCCCTTACCCAGAGGTGAGTTGTGTCGGTGCGGCGGGTCTAATTCGCTGGTGGTAGTGTTCTTCACACATACGTACATACGTGCCTTGTTTTCTAGCACTGCTTACGTACATCTCAACATTTTCTGACTGTGAAGAGGTGGTTTTGCAGAAACGGCCCCAGAAAGCATTGATGAGAACAGCATATCACGTGACATGACAATGCAGATCACAGATAAGTTTGTCCCTTGGCTTGATCAGCCGTTTATATCGTCCGCCCGGCCGCGCGGAGCAAAGAGACGCCTCGACCGAGTCAGCAGGCACGGCCAAGATGCAAAGGGTGGGCGCGTGGCGCCGCGCGGGACCCGCGTCCGCAAGCGACACAAGCACAAGAAACCTCCGTCCAAGCCCCGCTTGTCGTCTCGTATCGTCTTTTAATAGCAGGCGGCAACAGCACCGGGCCACACCGCCCCCTGCGTCTTCGTGTTCCTTCCGTCCTTCGTTCGGATCCGAGGATTTTACTATGATTTCCTTCCCTTTCCTGGGACGGCTCCAGCGTCTGCTATGTACTCCCTCCGTCCCAAAACAAGCGACTCAATTTTACACTAACTTTTAGTACAAAATTTAGTGTAAAATTGAGTCACTTATTTTGTGACGGAGGGAGTGTACAGTAGGTTGCACCGTAGCGCGCGGTGAGAGATCGCCTGTGGTGCTTTCACAATGGACCATCGATCTCATTTACCCGTCCAAAAAACAATGGTACTACTCCATTTCCTGGCAGGGGGGAGCTCTGCATTTTTCACACACATTTTCCGCATAGCGGCAAGCGGTAACGAACAAGAGATGACGACGTGGGTGCTAGCCTAGATTCACCTCATCTCACCTAGCCGGCGTGACGTGCAGCGTGCACACACGCACACAGTACAGTACAGTACAGTACCCCCACCATCGTCTGCTCTCGAGTAAATTTCGGCATGTGCCCTAGATTTTCAAAGCGCCCACAAGGAGCCAGCAGCAGGAGAGGACGACGACGCTGCGTTTTATTTTGTTGCGACGTCGTCGTGGCGTTGCGCGGGAGCGGACACGCGCGCCTTAATTATTCCACCTTCCCTGCACGTCGTGACAAGGGTGGTGGGGTTCGCTCAACTTATTGGGTGCGTCAAAAGCTACCGCCTACTCTAGTCAGTACAAAGTGTCAAAGTCTATCCTGCTCTGCTCCCATAGTAGCAGTGCAAATGCGGCAGTACGAGACACTCAAGCCTGTACGCACCAATTAGAGCAAAAACCATGGCAACGGCAACGACAACGGAAACGGATGAGATGACACCAGCGCCTTGCCGTGCTTATACGTACCAAGTTTCAGCTTAACTTTATCATGCTACAAATTTCTTGGTAGTAGAATCGGCACATTTTCAGCAGGCCAACTAAGTTGTGCCATGAATGTGCAATGGGAAGTGCAGTTCAGCAGTTCACGGGACGAGATATAAACTCCAAGCAAAAGGACGGTCCAGAGGAGAGTTCCGTGGATGGATTCAGACGTTGCCATATATGTCTAAAGAGGAACGCAGGCAACTTTGGCTGCCTACGATCGAGCGGGATGATTCCATCGCCGCCTGTTGCCTGAACGACAAGGTGGGGAACCAAGCCTAGATGCTAGCAGTACTCCTACACTGTGCACTAGCAGTAATGAACAGTGCCATAGCATCCAGCTCAGAGGTGAAGCTTTCATGACTCGTGAGGAGATTGTGGACGCACACTTGTCTAGCTTGATTTTACAGCATGTGTTTACCTCCACTCCTTCTGTTCATTTTTCCCTCAAAAATCACGCGTGAATTTCGCACCGAGGAAAACAAGAAATGCCTTTTGGGGACGGGAAACATAGCGGAAGCTCCCCAAAAGTTCAGTTCAGAACAATTTATGTCGCTAACCCGACAACTGGATTGTAAAAAAAGTTAAGACGGAAGTGTTGAATTCGATCCGAGGCATCAAGTTGCGTCCCGTAATCGACTTCTTTCGATGACAAGAAAGTTTTCGACGCCACATATCAGAGTATCAGACTCTCGAATGGGCTTGTCAGTCAGTCAGTCAACTCGTAAGCTTAGACGTAACTCATAAGGAACTGATCGCATCTGGGTTTATCCCCTTTTCACCAAATGCAACCTGCCCTCTTTAGTACTATGATTCGATTGAATAGAAATATAGACTGACAGTTAGATATATAAACAACCAAGCAATTCAATCGATCAATCCGCATAGGTCGTTCACTTCATCATTCCTGCTAAAATTTATGCACTAATGTGAACCAAAACAGGAAGGCACACACGCAGCGCATGCATATGCATGCAGCAAGTTCAGTCTAAAACAAACGGCGATCCTACTAAATGAAACAATAAGAAACAAGAAATGAAGCTTTAGTTGTGAAACGCCTAGCTAGCTAATGTCCATGGATAGTACTAGGTAGTAGTAGTGAATTCTAGCTAGAGCAGACGGATCACGCCTCTGCCTTCTCTTTGTACGGGTTATCAAGCATCTCACATCCTGTTTTCGTCCATTTTTCTACCCTTCTACTATCCACTAGCAAATCCTAGCACCAACGCCGACCACGTCGGCACTTCCACCTTCTTCAGTGACTTTATATCGTCGGGAGCAACTAGAGTAGAATCTGGACTTGTGGTAGAAGAATAGAAAAATTGATTCTGGGCCGTTAGATCGAATATGAATGGGTACAGATTGTAGTGGGGGAATCCGTGCAAACAATTTAACATTCGAGTCCCTCTCTCCTGGTCAATTTGCTCCCGGTGCCCTTCTTCGAGCCCTCCATAGCGGCAGTGCAGCCAAGAGCGGACGTTTGGCTCCCGGGAGCCATGGAGGCCTTTTTTTGAAACAAATCAAAATTCAAACTTTTCGGTTTCAAAAAAATCTGAAAAAAATTGTGCAATTAAACAAGTATGTTATGTCTATGTGTGTAAAATTTCAGAATGAAAAACGTTGAAATGCGACCTGTACAAAAAAGACAAATTCATGGCCTGCGATGATGAATAGTATCATGTGTTAAAAAGACCCAGATTTGTCTTTTTTGCATAGCCCTCATTTCAACGTATTTTGCCCTGAAAATTTACACACATGTATGTTATGCCTTCATGTATATGTGTGTTTTTTTCAGAATTTTTTGAAATGTAGAAAATATGAAATTCGACAAAATTCAAAATTTTCAAAACCGAGCTCCATGGAGCTCGGCCTCCAAAGACAATATCTGCAGTGCAGCCCCCAAATTTTCCCAATCCCTCTCGCCCATCTCTGTCTCTCTCGCTTGGCGACGGTGGCGGCGTTCAGATCCGGTGCCAAGCTTGTACTGAAGTTGTCGTTCCATCTCCGCTCTGACGGCTCCTGACCGTCTGGGCGCCGGCGGCCCAGTTCGAGTACGAGGATCCCTGTAGCTCGGCTACCAAGCTCCGCCCCAATCTGTGCCCCCAGCAGCTCACTTTATGGCTGTCCCATGTTGGGCTCATCTGCTCCTTCCCCTCTCACGCTGAACATCAAGGTATGCTCCTGTGGCAAGTCAACTTCAGTTTATTTTGATTTCTAATCTAGCGAATATGAGGCAGATCCCTTAACGCCTCACGTTGTTGCACTTGATGCTATTTTCCTGTGTTTGTGTGCTTGCCTACATTGATAAACCTGTACAGAATAGAATATAAGGTTGCAAGTTGCCACGTTTGTTTAGATCCAGTTTGTTTAGATTCAGTGTGTGTTAATTGTTTTGCATTTTTAGATTCGAAATCGTTCTCTGATTAATGAATGGCGCATGGTCTGATTGAGTTATTCTCGCATCATATCCATATTACACTTCATTTTTTGGAAAGGGCTGAAACTGTTTCGTCATTGACGTATAAAGAAGTGATTCTTGAGAATAGATGTGTTGCCTTGGTTCTTAGTATTACACGATTACCTTGTTCTAGCAATTGACAACGCGTTCAAATCCCTTTGACTGAACTTTTGACGTCAATATGAGCTTGCGATTGATGATTTATTGTAAATTTTATCGGCTCGTAAAGACAAAAAGAAACTTTTAACTGCCGTATAGTTGGTTGGTTACCCATTCATGTACAAGCATATTCACGAGCAGCACCTCCAGAGACTTATTCAGGACGTACAAATCCAACAAAAAATACTCACTAGTAGAAGCATTAGTATTCCTATTTGAACGACAGATGCCAAATCTGTCAGGATTTTCTGGAAAGCATGCTTCTGTTTCTGAGTCAGTTAAGAGTTTTCTTTAGTAAACCCATAGCATCTCCTGTATCAATTGCTAAGAGATGTGTCCCTTGCAACAAAGTCTGTGCAGCACAAAGAAGATGAAATACATTTTAATCTTTTAATTATAGTTTAATGCAAGGAATGAAAAGAGGCAACAACTAATTAGACTATTAGGTTTCCTACCAAATTACTATTGGTAATCATATCACTCAAGTAATAATGTTGTCAAAAATTATCACCATAGAAAATATATATCCTGTGATGCCATGAAGCATCCTAAGTGTCAGAAACAGAACACAAAATCTGGTAAAGAAATGGCGAAATGTGAAAGTTGTTTTGAATATTTGTGCAAATAATTATATCACACGATTTTCTTATGCAAATGGATGAATCAAGTTGAAATGGTCATACCTCGTGCTCTCTTTAACCTTCTCTACTGATTTGGTACTAACATTTTCTTTCTCGATTAATGAACCAGAAGGCTCTAACAGAAGAGGTCCTGACTCAGAAGGACTCGTTGTTTCATATGGAAGGGTCGTTTTCATGGAACAGGACATGGCTGGATGAATAACTCACCAAAGCTGAAGAAATTCTACAACAGAAAAGCCAACCATTATGGTCTGATTGTCGCGGTATGTAAGAGAACTATAAATAGAACATGAATAATTAATCGCCATATCATTCCCATGAATGTTGCTGAGTCTCAGGTTCAAGTGTTCGCTCAAAAGCCAATTGCAGTGTAACATCCCCAGATCTTAACCCTACCATTTTCCTAATTAATTAGCCATGTCATCATGATCACCCTAAGTAAATTGCATTAGAGAATAATCCAACTTCAAATTCAAAATTTAAAATAAAGTCAAAATTAAAAGTTATCCAAACAGTAGAATAAAAATGTTCATAATATTGCATTTAATTCCAGAGAAATTATAAAAATAAAAACAACATTATTAAAATTCCCAAATTAACGCTAGCTTCCAGAAACAGTGACTTAGCAGCCACTTTAACCCATTTTCAATTATGAAAAATTTAATTGGATTCAAACTAATCTCAAACTTTTTGTGGCAGTGTCTAAAAATGCACTGGAATTAATGGGCCAAGTTTCATATTTTTCCTAAGCCATTTGGGAACCCAATTATTTTCTTCCCCCCCCCCCCTGTTTATTAAATAAAGAGAAAACAGAAAAAAGAAAATCTTACCTGGCGCCTGAGGCCCAGCCGGCCCAGCCCACCGTACCGTCTCCTACCTGCTCCCGCCGCCGTGTCGTGCCCGCCATGGCCGCGCGCGCCTCGCTCCGCCCACTGGCTGCCACGACGCCGGAGCTGGTGAGAGGAGGGGATAAGGCCGCCCCATCCTTCCCCTGGACGCCTCACCACCCTCTCTCTTCCTCTCTCGCGCGCGGTCGCCTCTCCCCCTCCTATCCAGTACGTCGCCGTTGTCGCACGTCGTCGGTCCCATGGCCACCGGCGTCCTCGAGCTCAGCAACCGTGTCGGGGAGGTGCGCCGCTCACTGCTACTTCCTCCTCGACTAGCTACGGGAGCCGGGGAGCCCTTCCTCGTCGGGATCGAGCCGCCTTCTTCGTCTCGGACTCTGGCGATTTCCGGCGACTCCAGCCTCTCTGCTGCTCCTAAACTGTCGCCGGCCGCCGTGTGCCTCTTCGTGAAGATCCGCCTCCTCTCCCCTCCCTTTTTAGCTGCCCCATTCGAGCTCTAGCGCGCGCTGCCGCTTTGACCGAACGCGCCGCCGCCTCGCTGCTCATCGGAGCTACTCCGGTGACCTTTTGGTCACCTGCGCGTGTCAAACGTGCTCGCCGCATCACGTAGAGCCGCCCTGGCCTTTTTGCTAGCTCAAACGCGCGCGGCTGGCGCTAGTTCGCCCTCACCCGAAACCCACCGCCGCCGAGCGTCATCGCCGGCGACGTTCCGGCCACTCCCCGCACCTGAGACTGCCCCAGATCGACGCAGCGTGCTTCGGCCGTTCGAACGCAAGTCGCGGCGCACGAAATGGTGGACCGTGGCGATTTTCCGGCCGTCTCCGGCGTTTGGCCACCGCGAGGAGCTCGCCGGAGCCTGTTCTGGCACCGGCGCCGACGTGGCTCGGCTGGGGTATACCGTGTGTCGCTGCCAGCGGGCCCCACTGGCCAACGTGCTGACTGGGCAGCCCAGTGGCACTGACGTGTGGGCCCCGCGTTAATTTAACTATTTTGTTAATTAAAATTAATTAGTTAATCTAAATAGACACTGACCGTAGGCCCCACCTCACTAATTAACCATATTTAGTTTAAACTAATTACTGATTAACCCAGAGTCACTGACCAGTGGGACCCACTGTTCAGGTTTGACCCGGGCCGGCTCAGTTGACAGGATGACGTCATCCCGACATCATGCTTACGTCAGCAGACACTGTTTCGGATAAATTAGAATTTATTAATTAAAATAATTCCAGAAATTTTAGAAAATTGTGTAAATCTTTGAAAATTCATAGAAAATAAACCGTAGCTCGGATCGAAAAACTTTCTACATGAAAGATGATCAGAAAAACGAGACGAATCCGAATACGTGGTCAAAATGCTTGACCATTACTCCTATCTACCTGAACATGGAACCTTCCCCTCCGGTTCAGTATACCGAAATCAGCCTAAACGTCGGGAAAATTTTCCCGATTCGCCCGCGACGTATAACATTGCATTAGGTCACCTCTAACACTACATATCGTCATGCCATGCATCTGTATTGCTTGTATTTGCTTTTATTTATTATTTCTTCTCCCTCTTCTTCTCCGATAGCCCCCGAGACCGACGCCGCTCCGGAGACCGACTACATCCCCGACGACCCTTCCTTTGCCGCAGAACAACCAGGCAAGCAACCCCCCTTGACGCATGCCAATATCACCTATTCTTTTTCCCTCCTGCTTGCATTAGAATTTGCTACTGCTATTGATTTATCCTATTCTGATGCATAGCCTGTTTCTTGTAACTTCTGTTGATACTTTACCTGATATCCTGTGGCCCCTATTCCTTGTCCTAGTTGCCCCGCTTAGTTACCGGTGCCCCGGTCAATGTGACCGACGGGCTGAGACCAGCACATCACTGCACACCCCTTAAGTTGTTCAACTCCACAAAGTTATCTCGAGTGCCGAGGGTGATACCTCTTATCTCACTCCTGATATGCCTCTGTGGTACAGCTAGTCGGTTGTGGGATACGGGTTTGATTCCTCTTCCACCACCTCCGATGAAGCTTCTGTCGTACAACCCCTCAAGTGTGGATCCATCGAGGGTGATTCCTCCGGGTTCACCTTGACGGTAGCATCAAGTGGGAATCCATCGAGGGTGATTCCTCGGATTACCCTCTTGATGTTACGGACACACGGTTACATTTAATTGTTGTCCCCTTGTACTGTTATTGCAGGACTGAAGGGACAGGCGGTACTACCCCGGTAGAGGTGGACCTGAGTTCCCGACAGTCTCCTGGGAAGACGGGTTGACCTGGGAGGCACCCGCGAGATAATTACGAGGCGCGGCTGGGCAGGCAGAGACCGCCCTAGAGAGGGATGGGCCTGGCCCTTGTTGCACTTCCTCGAGACGGGGCGACAGGAGTACTGATCGTCACCGCGAGCTCCTAATAACACGTTTAACGGATTTGGGTATCTGATCTGAGTGGGTCGTTGGCCCTATACGCACTACCACCACGCGGGATAATGGTTTATGGGGCCCTGTACACCGTATGTATCAGCCGAAAGCTCTGTCAAACGTCCAGTTCAGCATTGCACTACTAGAAAAAAGGCTGTTAGTGGCGCACCTATTTTGGCTATTAATGGCGCACTATAGGTGCGCCACAATTATCACGCCACTAGTAACAAATACTAATGGCGCACCACTGGTGCGCCATTAGTATCACAGATAATAGTGGCGCACCACATGGTGCGCCATTGATATGCCTTCTGGTGCGCCATTGATATGCCTCCTAGGGGCCCTGGTATTTAACCGGGTGCGCCATTGCTATGCCTCCTGGTGCGCCATTGATATGCCTCCTAGGGGCCCTGGTATTTAACTGGGTGCGCCACTAATATGAATTATGGTGCGCCACTAATATTAATTCTAGGAATTATTATTTTTTTATTTTCTGGTATTTGCACAGGTTACAGAATACAATACACAGCACAGAATAAAAACAACACATAATATAAACAGCACATATATAATACAATTCGTCATATTAGTCTCCGAATTCGAAATAGCGAACAAAGTTCAAATATTAGACAAGTTTAGGTCTCGAGACCGAGTAGCGAGTTTGTCGTCACATTACAAAGTCGATATCATCTAAACTACCATCACATAGAAGAGAGCTGCGGTCACGATGAGCATCATCGCGATGAAACTGGTCTTCATCCGGTTCCTCCTCCGCTCCCTCCTCTCTCCCGCTAGATAGCGCGCATATCTAGCTTCCGCCTCCGCCCTAGTGGTGTACCCTTTGTAACTGTTACCGCTGAAACGGTGAACCTGTTTCCGACACTCCTCCCAGTCGTCGTAGACTCCGGGAACCTCACCCTTGTACACGACATACGACGGCATCTCTATGCACTAGACAAACAAAACGTTAGTATATAAGCAATATATAAGTATGCAACAAAAGGATCGGAAGAGAAAAGCAACACATTAATAGCACGGTTCATGGTCCTACTAATAAATAGCATCGATTACATATAAGTTGAACGACTGTCCAAACTAAAGAGACATACAAGTTCATTAAAGTTTAATTACAACATGAGCTAATCGATATTTCAGAACTACATAGCATCAATACTTTCGACTCGACTCAGGGACCAGAGCATGGATGAAGCCGCCGTCTTTCGTGATGGTCATGAATGTGCGGTTGTTGTCAGCCTGCATTTGTAGCGTTGTTTCTATTTCACTGTTGGACGGTTGATAGTTGAGGTAGAACTGCCCCGAGGTACAAAGGACATCTTGATAGATGATGTCCGCTAACTCCGACTGGATGCGAAAGAATTCTTGTCTGATGTCCTCGTCCTGGATTGCCGACAAGCGTGCGGCCCATTCTTTGAGATTATTTGGTAGCATACGCTGATGATGGTTCCGTACGATCGCCCGCATGTGATGGAGGGCGTAGTAGGCATCCTTCTGACTGCCAGGCGGCTGCTTGACGCAGGGGAACGTCGTTACGTGGGTGAACACGTGCTTGCCGTACCTACAAATTGGCCTCCTGAAGGTGCCTCCAGATTTGGCGTAGCCGGGGAGAGCATCATCAAGAACTTTCTTGATATTTGTGTAGTCTTTCTTCGACTGACGGTCCGAGTCGAAATACGTGGCCATGGAATATTTCGGGCTTAAGAGGATGAGTGTGCACCGTGTGTCACTGCACAAAACACGAAATGTTAGAAAAAAAAGAACGATCGAAATCTAAGAAATCATATGTTACGGGGCGGTGAGGGGATGACTTACTCGGAAAAGTAAGGCACGAGGAAGTTATCCTTATCTGGGTTCGCCAGAATGACGCCTTCAAGGTATGAACTCGCGACTTGCCGGTCCCCAGCGCTGCCCAAGATCTTGGCACGCATGTAGAAGGGGTCGACTATCACGATGTCCGGGGTCTTGTCTCTAATGATCCGCATCTCCATACTGAGCGAAAATAGCCGAATGAAGGTGTAGTGCAGCGGATAAAGGTTAAACATAGCGAAGATGTCATCAAACCGCAGGACGATCATACGCCCGATGGTGCTATCGACAAAGCCCTTGCCCTCTGGCACCTTGGCCACGAAAACCGGGTATGCCACATTATTCTCGGAGAGACGCCGCTTCTCCATAGAAAGAACACCGTCATGCAGACTCCGCATAGCACCGGTTGCAGCATTGAGCAGATTAGTCGGTAGCATCGGCCTACCCGCCACATGCACCCTCCTCGAGATATCCTTAGGTATTGGTGGCCCGTCCTGAGCACGGATCGTACTCGGTGCCGGCTGGCTCGCACCCTTGTTATTTTTTCTTTTCCGTTCCTTCTGCTTCTTCTGCTGTAATGGGATCGAGTTCTGCTCAGAGACCACCTTCTTGAGTGTGTTGGGGCTGATAATATTTCGCACCTCGGCTGTTTGAGTCTCGGTGAAGGCGGCAGCTGGAGGCGTCTCCTGAGAACTGAACAGACGATGCGTGTTGCAATTGGGTTTCTCCGCGGTACCAGCTAGATCGCGATCGTCTTTTGCAGGATTGGGTTCTTGAGAAGGAGGCCCCAAGAATTCGTCACCGTACCCATGTTCGTTGATGTACTTATCGACGTTGGAAAATGTACCGTCGTCGTCGTCCGGATCCTGTGCCATATGCATGTCCGGATCAGCTGACGGCGGTAGCGTTGCGGCGGTCTTGCCATGGCTTGGCGCCGGCACGACTGGCGGTGTTGTCTGTGGGGTGGTGTCCCCCGCCCCCAAACGAATCTGGCTCTTCGGCCAAAGCATGGACCAGTTTAAGCAGGCGCTGAGGGTCATCACATCATCTTTGTCGGCCCCAGGGGGTCGATGCGGAGGTAACAAGTCGTCGCAGCCCCGCAGCACCCGAACCAGTTGAACCCTATACACGGTGGGTGGCATCGGATTACCGTGGAACACGCGGTTGCCCGGTTCAACGATTTTGGCCTTGGCGACATCGATCAACTCGCTGTCCACGAAGTGCAGGAGAGTGCATGGAACGTTGGCGGCGCCCTGCGAAAACATGTAGGGCGTCAGGGATGCCCAGTCAAAGGCAAGGAGATGAAGTCATCGGCCGAGGCTTAGTTACCGTGATGGCGTCGAGCTCGGCTAATGTCGAGGCACCGCCAACGGCGGGCATGCAAGTGACGGAGGGGCCGCTTGCTGCCGAGGTGCCGACCGGCGTATTCTTCCCACACCCGGGTGCATTAAGCTCCAATACTGGCGCCGACGCCGGAGACACCAATGCCGCCTCCGCCGGAGACACCAATGCCGGCGCGTTGTGCGAGTTGCTGCCCGTGAAGCTGGGAATCGGGGGCGGCCCCTGTTGGCCGCCCGCAATCCACCCCCACAGCCCCTCAAGCAAGGAAGGCATAATGGCGGTGATCGTCGCTCCCAGTTGGTCTCGCACTTGCTCTTGGACTATCTCCGGAATCCGCGCCACTTGTGCCTTGAGTTCTTTAACCTCGCGCTCCTCGCTTTCCGAGCTGGTCTTTCTCTCCTTTCGCCCAGCCTTATAGTATTCCGACCATTTCATGGACAAGCCTTCGCCGGCCACACGACCAGCTGACGATGGCTTACTGAACTTATCCTTGTGTTTCATTATGTTCAACGCCCTATTTAAAGTGGTGTCCCAAGGGGCAGACGGGGAGCTCTGAGACCCCGCGCTACTGCTTTCAGTTTCCTGCGGAAGGTACGTGAACCATTTAGAAATTTGGCTTCATTAATTAGAATGCAACCATATGGAGCTAATTACGCGGGGGTGTATTCCTATCCGCGTGCCAACGCAGGAGCTCTGCTAGCTTAGGGTCCGCGAAATACCGCTGCAGACGAGGAGTGATCGGAAAGTACCACACCACTTTTCGAGGAGCTTTCTTCCTCTTCTTGTATCGAGTGACGCCGCACACCGGACATATGGTAGACTCCGCGTGCTCGTCCCGATAAATGATGCAATCGTTCATGCACATATGGTATTTCACGTGCGGTAAATCCAGAGGACACACGATTTTCTTCGCCTCCTCGAAACTGGTCGGCCACTTGTTCCCCTTGGGAAGACGTTCGTGCCAGAATGACATGTTCTCGTCGAAGCATGTGTCGGTCATTTTGTGTTTTACCTTCATCTCCAGAGCCATGAGCGTTACTTTCAGGCGGGTATCCTCGGGCCTGCATCCTTCATACAATGGAGTAACCGCGTCTATCTCCAGTTGATCCAGCTTGGCTTTCTCTCGGGCGGCAGCTCTTGCGTTACCTGTCTGCTTGAGAAGCAGCTCTTGAATATGAGGGTCCTGCACCCAGCCCATCGATGGTCCATCGTCGTCTGCTCCGGCATCTTCATCTTCATGATCATGCCCTTCGTCTTGATCTTCCTCATCATCATGTCCGGCATCTTCTACATGATGACTGTGTCCTGCATCTACTTCGTGATCATGTCCTGGAGATTCTTCGTCTTCTCGCCCGCCCTCGCCGCTATTGTCTTGCTGCCCTTCGTTATTTCTTGCCCGGCCCCCATGGACGACTTCATAATCATCTTCATCACCTTGCCACCGATAGCCATCCATGAAACCACGCACGAGCAGGTGGTCCCGCACCTGTCTGGAATCCGGGTCCATAAGGCTCTTCAGCTTGCATCTTCGACACAGACATCTTATCTCCGTCTCGTTCTTTTGAAGCATCTCGGCCTTCGCGGAGCTCAAAAACCTATTCACGATGCCTTCGGTCATCGTGCGGACCATGGTCGCCTGCGGGGTAGAGCAAAACGATATTTTAGAACCAAAAATTTTTTTGGCATGACTTTGCCTAAAAATAGGACCAAAAAGAATGCATAGTGCCAAATTCTCGCCGAAACGGAAATGAATCAACATTCCAGCAAAATATTGGCAACTATCGCATTTCAAATACCGGTACCTGCAAACACAAACATATGCAACACCACAAACATACGTAGATCTAGCTCAATGAGAAAAGTGTAGATCTAGGCCATAAAAAGTGTGTACGTTGGAGGGAGAAAAAAGTAGATCTAGAACATAAAGAAAGCTTTCCCCTTACTTACCTATCAAAAAAAGGAAATTTAACCACTTAATTTGTGTGAATCTATGGTGCAAATGAGGTGAGGAGGAGGAGGCAGCCGAGACCAAGCTTGGTAGAGGTGGAGAGAATGAAGTGGGGAAAGTGAGTGTGGTAGGTGGCTGTCAAAAATATCTAGCTGCTCTCAGGTTACTAATGGCGCACCTGGTGTGTGGTGCGCCATTACTAGTTTTGGAAAAAAAATTGAAAAAAAAATTGTTAGTAGTGGCGCACCGGGGTGTGGTGCGCCATTACTAGTTAAAACTATTAATGGCGCACCACACCCCGGTGCGCCATTACTAGTTTTGAAAAAAAAATTGAAAAAAAAATTGTTAGTAGTGGCGCACCGGGGTGTGGTGCGCCATTACTAGTTAAAACTAGTAATGGCGCACCACACCCAGGTGCGCCATTACTAGTTTTGAAAAAAAAAATTGTTAGTAGTGGCGCACCGGGGTGTGGTGCGCCATTACTAGTTAAAACTAGTAATGGCGCACCACACCCCGGTGCGCCACTGGTAAGTCTGGGGAGGGGGGGTGTGCCCAGTAGAAACTTAGCAGTGGCGCACCACACACCAGGTGCGCCATTAGTAATATGGACATTAATGGCGCACCCATATCTGGTGCGCCACTGCTATATAGCAGTGGCGCACCACATACATGGTGCGCCATTAATGTCCATATTAGCTATAGCCGTTTTTCTAGTAGTGTTGTGGCCGGGTCGGATCGGCGCCCCAGAGGTGGTGCCTGGATCCACCTTGCGCACAACAACCCGGAGTGCACAGGGCGATGGCCCAAGACCCCTGAGCGCTTAGGATGTATACCGGCGGGGACCTCTCTGCGGAGCTCTAGGTAGGGCTGCGGTGTGTAGACCAATCGAGGCCGGGCATGACCCAGGAAAGTGTGTCCGGCCGGAGTTAATCGAGCGTGTTGGGTAACAGTAGTGCACCCCTGTAGGGAAGATTATCTATTCGAATAGCCGTGTCCACGGTAACAGGACGCTCAGTGTTGTATCCCGATCTACTACTACTTGAACTGGATACTTTTGAATAATTGGAAGCTCCGGGATCGCTTTCTCGCCGGGAGTCGAGAAAGGATCCCTAGGCTTTGTTACAACATGCTTGCTACTTTATTTATGTTACTAATCTGCACTCTTCTAATGCTGCAAGACCGCTGAAGATGCTAGTCTTCGATAGGCTAGGCTTTTCCCCTCTCCTCTGGCATTTCTGCAGTTCAGTCCACATATACATCCCTTCTTTGATACCAATGCATAAGTAGAATAGTTCTGATGTAAGTCTTGCGAGTACTTTGGATGAGTACTCATGGTTGCTTTGCTTCCCTTTTTCCCCCACGCCCGATTGCTGCGACCAGATAGTGGAGCCCCGGAGCCAGCTACCACAGCCGACGACTACTACTACCCCTCTGGAGGAGCGTACTACCACGTGGAGACCGCTGACGACCAGGAGTAGTTTAGGAGGCTCCCAGGCAGGAGGCCTGCGCCTTTTCGATCGTTGTTGATGTTTTGCCCCGCCTTCTTAAGGCTTATCTGTTAAATTTATATCTGTACTCAGATATCTAATGCTTCCGCTGATGCTTGTATGACATCGAGCTTATGTATTCGAGCCCTCGAGGCCCCTGGCTTGTAATATAAAGCTTGAATTATTTTATTTGTGTAGAGTTGTGTTGTGATATCTTCAAGTGAGTCCCTAGGCTTGATCGTGTGCATTTGCTTGTATGATTAGTGCACGATTAAGTCGGGGGCGTCACATGTAGTCTCATTTGTTATCTAGAATTATATGTTAAACAAACATATCTCCTGTTTTTCGTATTATCTGCACTATTTTGCACTCCCATTATCTTCGGTCTTTGCTATGACAGATTGTTTACCTCGAGTATTATGATACAGAAACTCTTTTCTATGCCTAAAGAACATTAGAACTGTTGCCATAAGTTGATGTGCCCTTGTTCTGGTCCATGTGAACATCTCACATGCGAAAGATGATCTTCCCTCTGACTTTGCAATTCTCATCCCAGGATCTGGTAATGGAGGGGTCAATAGTGCAAAATCGCCTTTAGGAGAGCCCTTGGTTCCAATGGTCGCAAACTGTGCACCAACACTATCAGGTGAGAACAACCGTCTAGGAAAGGCAAGAATATCTTGATGTGCCTAATATTCTGTTATCCTTGTTTTGATGTTGTTTTGCTGAAAATGGTTTGCAGCCGTCGAATCTACCATAGTGTTCAAAATCAAGATTTCAGCGATGCTATTTGGAGAGATTAATTCCGCAATGCTTCTCATTGATAATTTCAGTACACCGAAAAAGAAACAATCAATATCTCAAGAGGTACCCACGTTATGGAAACAGTTTGCATGGTTGATGAAACTGCCGGTTCTAAAAGCTCAATGCCATGGTTTGGTTAGACTATGGGTATCTTGTGTGAAACTGAGGAGCTAAGCCAAGCTTTTTGTAATTTTACTATGTCTTTTATTCGTAGAGGCTAGTTTCTGTGCATACTTGTGTGCTAAGCTACCCCTAGTTCATGACCGGAGGTTGTGGGGTAATGCTTTTCTGAATCAACTTGCTGTTTGCATCCAAACTGAGTAAACTTGAGCACCTTTGATTGTGAAAAAAAAGGTATGGTTCAGATTATGGCAGTGCACACATCTTTAAAATGTGTGGCTGAGGACGATGAACCTAAGTTTGAGGGTATTGGTAATTTGCAAGCATCAATTCTGCTGAGTTAAGAGGAGACACAAACGTGTGAAGTTTGAAATTGGTTTGTATTACAAGGATACAACGTTCAATATGAGAAACTTTGATGTTGTTACTGCAAAAGCTCCTGTTTTATATCTAACTGTACTAGGGGGGTTTTCATGAAATGTTGCAATAAGTGGCCTGGGATCCCTCAAACTGAATCTGTACCAACCAAGTTTGATCCGACGACCCAGTATCAATTTTTCTATTCTTCTACCACAAGCCCAGATTCTACTCTAGTATGCTATATCGGGCCATCCGCGGCGGTTGGTGGCAGATCCGCACGAACCCATGCGGCGCAGGGGCACATTGACCCATTCCTCGGCGCCGTGAATCCATATCAGATCATCCGCCGCTGCTTGGTAGCAGATCCGCCCGATCCCGGGCGGCGCAGGGGCACATCTACGAATTCCCTAGTGGCGCGACTACATATCAACGCAGGCCCTTTCGACGACGTCGTCCTGGATATCCGCCTAAGGGAGCTCTCATGCTTCATGCTGATGGATTCTATATGTTGATTTGGTGTTACATGCTTATGGATTTGTGTAGGCGAGTCGATGCTCTTTTATTATGGACTTGTGTAGGCCGATTTGATGCAGTATGATTAGGGATTTGTGTAGGATTTAGAAAGTGAAACTGTATATCCCGCAAACCCTTATTAGTCATCTTCCACCGACTTTCTCTCGTCGCCATGTTCGACCCAGTCCGATCAACCATCTGTTCGCATTCAAATGGTGAATCATACAGAGAGGGACCCTTCGCGTACAGGGTGGTAAAGAAAGCAGAGAATCACAGGCTATACCGCTTGGGAACGACTTGTGTAGAATCTGAGCTTGCTGTACAAAAATAGAAAAAAACATTCTGGACCACTGGATTGGAGATGAATGGTACAAATTTAGGTGGAGGGATCTCAGCCCACTTAATGAACATTTTGCAGAAACCCCCCTACTGATAGTTAGACGTGAAATAGGAAGTTTGCATTATGCACCTCAAGTCTTCGTGAAATACAACCATTTTCAGATATGAACAGTGCTAATGCTCATCTCTTACTCGGAAACAACTGGTCTCATCTAAAATCTCAGCAATTATTTACTGCATGAAATCCATACACATTTACGTGAAAGCACTAATTTTTCAGGAGAGCTGAACATCTTGGTCACTAACAAATGTCAATATATATCACACATATTTTAGCACGAGAGATAATAAGCCATCCTGGATCAAGTAGAACCACACGCTACATGTCAAACTGGAAGTATAGCAATTTAAGGATTACAATTATCGCTGCTCAGCAAGCATTTCAGTACTTGAATACATGAGAACACAACACAAGAGGCATGTAGAACCACACGTACATGTCAAACTGGGAGTAGAGCAAATTAAGGACTGAAATTATCAGTGGTCAGCAAGCATTTGAGTACTTGAGTACATGAGGCATACATATCATTTTTAGTATATGGCCAACAAGACCAAGTGGTAAGGAGTGAAATTATCACCGCCCAACAAGCATCTTGATGGTACAAGACCAAAAATATCTACCACTTTGCCTCGTGTTAGTGCTTCCTGGTAATCGAGCTTCCTGCTGGGAGAGATGACAACCTCCATGGACTCCTATACACTTGATCAGTTCGATCTACCTAGCTAAACACACCAAGTAAATAGGTGTCAGTTTGAAACATATACCAAATAGCATATCTTGAGAAGAGAGACAGTCATTATATATGTCCACCTTCATTCAGCACTCCAACATAGGATACATAACCTATATGTCAAACTTAGGATGAAATTCCTCAAACATATTAATACATATGTAACCAATCAGGATAACTTTGTAGGTCAAGCTGGCTTTCCAGCTTCTACAGGGGAGTTTTCAAATCAAATAAAATGGCATGTGATAGTTGGATATGTCTAACAGAGAGTACACATATTTTGTTGCAGCATAGTTCATTATTTACAATTCCAGGATTAGTTAAAAGCACAAATGAGAACGACAAATAAGTGACATTGCGCAATTTAAAGGGAGTTTTATGACTGCCCTGCAGATGCAAATTATTATTCAAATTTGATAGCTATAAACAACAAATTTGATGGAATGCATTATATTATACCTTGTAATAATAATAAAACCACAGCAGCATGGGAAAATATAAATAAACTAGATGCCAGATAGGCTCATGTCATGGACGAAGGAATAGTACTAAAATCACATACACACATCCTTGCTGTAGCGATACCAGAGGTCAGTAAAAGTTGAAGGCGCACATATCTTTGGTAAATGATCTATGTATGCGTAATCGTTTCAATCAACCTAGTTGAGTGGTCATAGCAAGACAAATTAGTGGTAGTCTTCAAAGCAAGAAGAAGCACAAACCTCTATTGTTTTGTCGTTTGTTTCTTAGAACATGTTCTTGCATCATGGAACACCATTTCCTTACAAATGCTACATTTGCGCGCGACTTTTTGATGAATTCCAGGCCTTCTCTTCTCACCAGATACACTCCTCACACCATCCCTATGGCCCTTTATTCTAGAGCATGTGCCCCTTGCATTGATATCCTTAGGTGTGAGGATGGTAACATGCTTTGGAATGACGCTCCCAATACATGACTCCTCATTTTCTTGTGTATTGCATGGTATGGCCAAAACTAGTTGGGCTAAACCCAACTCAATGATACACAAACTACTGTGCAGGAATTCAATTCCTTCCATGGAGCCTTTGGAATTTCGTATGAGATCTTCTAGCTTGTCCCTGACAGCAACTATCTTCCTTTTCACAACAATGTCAACCGGATCTATTAAATTTTCTGCAAGCACATTCCCTTCCCCATCATAGACAATGTCCCTAGGAATAGAAAAAATATCACATCATCATCATCATGTGGGTCAAGGTAGATAACTATTAATGTGTCTACATCTACATGATAAGAAATATACCTTTTGCAATTTTTTTGCCATCGCTTAAGAATATAAAGGCTTGGCAATTCATTTTTTTTCGCACCCCTCAATACCCGGATAATGTGACGGCACACAATTCCCTTGGACTCAAAAAGCTTGCAAGAACATTTAGCGGTCATGGATGTTGTGTCATAACACACTTCTCTAATCTTCTTGTATTGATCGCTGACAAACATGATTTTAATCCCCTCACGATTTTCTGTCTGCTGAACATCACAATCATCTCTAGCAGCAAGCACCTCAGCCTGAAACAATTCAAAAACCTCATGTGTGAATACCGCCCTGCCTTGTCTCTCTATTTCCCATGATGTCAACAACTCACTTGTTGTGTATTCACTTGTGTTATCAGCAATCAGCTCACTTTGCCTCTGACATTTCAAAGCAGTGTCAAACCTCAGCCAAAACTCAACAAAGGTAAGCTTGCGACGGATGAAACGTTTAAAAAATGAATTTGCACTCTCTGAAATAGAAGTTGTCTTGAGTAGACCAGCTAGGTGAATGTCCATGAAGTAAGCTGGTATCCATGTCGCACGAAGCCTATACCTTTTGACGAACCACTCGTGGTCCTCCAACTGAAACTCTATGATGAAAGACTGCCATCTATCCTCAAATTCAGCAGGTGTTTCAGAATTCCACACACAATATTTCAGCCTATCATAGAACACAAGGTCATTCCTCAGTTCCGGACGTACCTTCCCTGGAACCTTTTCCATAATGTGCCACATGCACAATCGATGTGTCGTGTTCGGTAGAGTTTTTCCAATTGCATTTTTCATCCTAACGCATTCATCAGTTATGATCACTCTAGGCGCAATCCCACCCATTGCTCTAAGAAATGACCTGAACAACCAAATATAGGATTCTTCTGTCTCATGAAGTAGAAACCCCGCCCCAAAAAAGACACTTTGCATATGATGGTTTACTCCAGTGAAGGGTGCAAAGGTGTATTCATATTGGTTAGTACTGTATGTCGAATCAAAAGATACGACATCGCTGAAATGACCATAGTTTTTTCTACTTGATGCATCCGTCCAGAATAAACGAATCAATGTACCGACCTCATCAACTTCATATTCAAAGAAAAAACCAGGGTTCAGATCCTTCAATCTACCAAATTGGTCCACCAACATTTGAGCATCACAATTTCTTATTTTATTTTTCAGTCCACCGTAGTGATTCTGTAGGTCTTTCTGGGTGCACCCAACATGCTCAAAACCACCAGCACGAACATTAAGCAGCCTATATGCTAAGGCAGTGCCAATGCTAGCTTTCTGGCAATCGTGAAGTGTTGTCTTCACTCTCTCACTAACTGGACGATTGGATCTAATCAAGTGTTGCTGGCTAGGTGGCACAAAAGGGTGATTGTGATATTCAGTGAGTGAAGCTATCTTGTATTTTTCATTACTTTCCCGAGTGACATATATATAAGCTTCACATCCACATCTAGTCAATTTAACCTTTCTCCTTTTCTTTGAAGCCTCAATAACAACCATACCTTTCTCGGGACGAAAGCCTTCTTTTGCACACAGGAAGCGTTTCCGTTGAAGCACATTATCTATGATCCTTTGTTGTCCAAGACGAACACCAAATCCGACATTGTGTGCATATGTCCTGTAAAATTCCAGTACCGAGCCAATGTCATCAAATATCATCCCTACTTTTGGCTTCAAGTCCTCGTCACACTGGGGTTTATACAAAGAACCCTGCAGCATTAATTGCAAGTTTAGTAACATTACCCTCACGTGACAATACCATCTCACTTGTAAAGACTACATGGTATTCAGTTATGAGATCTCATTTTGTCACTGCCAAAAATATAGTTTTAATCAAACTAAATTCAATTACTACTCCCCATATGGAATGTCCATTTAACGCGAGTATTACAGGCTGTGACAAGTGTTATAACACAATAGGGCCGTCTAGTTTCTACCGTACATATCTCCGTTGTTTAGTTTTAGCATATTTGTTTCCCACCTAAGGTTTGACATGGACATGACATATGATAACTGTATTCATGGAGTGTATTCATGGAGTTTAACATGGACAAAACATAAGAAGTTGCATTACATTATAATACAAAACTGCGTGTACCTCTTGAGAGAATGATTCTTTTTTTTCGGTGTACTGGAATCATCAATGAGAAGCATTGGGGAATTAATTTCTGCAAATGACGTTGCATCGCTGAAATCTTGATTTTGAACACTATTCACCGATTCCACGGCTGCAAACATTTTTTTAGCAACCAACATCACACGCGGTATTAACACAACATTAGATACATCAGGATATCTTGACTTTCTCGTATCGCTATTGTCACCTGATAGTGCTGGTGCACATGCTGCGATCATTGGAATTGAGGGCTCTACTAGAGGAGACATTGCACTGCTACCCTCCATTACTGGATCCTGAGATGAGAATTGCAAATTCAGATTGGGGATCATCTTTTCCATGTTAAACTTCTGGTGCATGGACCATATCAAAGGCATGGCTTATGGGAACAATTCTATTGTAGGGAAATGTAATTAATTACTCTGGTACAAAAGGCTGAACAGAAGGACAGGAAAATATTCATGTGCATAGAAATACTGGAGCGAGCACCCAGCCAATAACAAATGTCAGAATTTTGTGGATGAAAGATCAACAGTAAGCATTAAAAAGGAATTGCCAACCCAAGGAATCCCCTAGCAGAACATGCAATTGACAAAAGAAAAACATCAATAACTAGCTCTGCAGTGGGAACAATAACTATCACAAGTGCAAGTGACTGGACATAGTGATGCCTTGTGCCACTGTCGAAATAAGGAACAGATCAAAGGAGAACAACATCAACCGTATACTTATGAACAAATGCTGCATTTCCGTGCGACGGGTACGCTCATACATCCCAATAATACTTGCTTGTCTGATTTAGAACATCAACAACAACTTTTACCAGAGCAATTACATTTTACTTGACCAACATCAAGAGTTGAACTAATATAAAATGCATGAGTATTTATTATGTGAAGTCTTGGTAATTACAGTACATATTCCCTTTCTGCATAGAAAATCAAGAGTTTGGGTATGATGGCTATGATGGCCAATTTTAAATTCAGACCTGTGTTTTTGGATACAATATCAGAACTTCTTTTTGAAAAAAAAAGAGATTTCCCCTATCTTATTTCATTTCTATAAAAACCAATGTATTGCTACAGAGAAAGGGGAAAAACATCTAAAGAACTCTACAAAGTGTTCCAGATCAACATTAGAGCAAGGGAGGCTAAAGTAACCCATGTACTGGGCAAGCTAAGAAGGTATCCGACACAGAGCAAAACAAAAGCAGTAGAAATGGAGGTCAAAAACTATCATCATTACAAAACCACAACATATCAACTTGTTCCATTTGCTTCAGCTGATTGGAAAGTTGTCCAGCAGCGATCCACCAAGCTATTGGAGTTAACAAACTTGTCCGTAGAGAATAGTTGTTTGTTTCCTATAGGAGTCCTAGTGATCAGCGGGACCATGTGATTAGATTAGGAAAGGAATCAGTTTGAAATAGGTTAGGAGTTGTACAAGTCGGTTGCACGGGCGTGTATATATACATGCATCAGCATATGTATCTTTGCATGGAGAGAGAAAAAAGAAAAAGAAAAAAAAGCCATTGTGTCTCGTGTGTGTGTGCGTTTCGGCTTGCCGCTGAAGAATCAACGCAGCCAGAGCAGCCTACTTCGTGTACTAGTGCATCTCGCCGGAATAGCTAGTTTTGCTAGCGTATTGCTTCCAGCTAGAAATCAGTTAGCGTTTATGTACAGTTGGTAAACGCGCTTCCCTTGGTACGGCTGAAGTAGCCATTGAAGCCAACACAAGTTTCCATGAGCCAGTAGCAATACACAATACCATAACTAAGTCATAGAACTAATCAACATGCTGTTGTTGGATAAAATAAGAATCCAACGAACATAAGCATCATCCCAGAACGGATCAGCTTCTATTGCAGTCGGGCTGCTGTTCATTCTTCTTCTGTTGCTAGTCAGCAACTAAATGAACAGATTCGACATTAACAAGTAGAAAGAATATAAAACTATAGAGATATAGTATCAACCTAATAGCTAATAAAAATTTAAGAGTTATATTTACCTGAAGAACGGAGATCCGTGGTGGCCTGTTCGCAGAACCAGAAGGGGGCCGGTCGGGAAGGAGGCGAGGATCCACGACCGCCGAGCTAGTGCTGAATCGCGCGAGGGGGTGGGGGGTTGGAGGAGCACGGCCGCGAGCTGATCTGGGAGCCTGGGAGTGGGGAGGACGCGAGGAATCCGATCTAATCTGCCTCAAACTCCGCCACCGGCGACGAAACGGTTAGGAGCCATCGGAGAGGCCGAGAGGAGATGGATCAGCATCTTTGCTGCGCGTGCCCGCCCAGCTTGGCTCAGGATCTGGGCCGCCGCCGCTGCCGCCGCCGAGAAAATTTCGATCCTCCGCCATCGCTGTGTAAGAGGATTTGGTACAGACTAGGGAGGGCAGCGGAACCAAATTTGCTTGTAGCGTCGGACCTTTTTGCAAATTTCCTGCAAAGATCCCTCCATCCGGACCTGTGCCGTCGATCTCTCATCCGATGGCCCAGCATCATTTCTTCTATTTTTTCACCACAAGCCCAGATTCTACGCAAGTCGTTCCCATACCGCTTTGGCGCATGGCGCCAAGCGGGAACAGACCGCCGCCGGTCCGGTCCGGTCCCGTCCCGTCACGCCACCCTATGTGGCACCACAAGTCCAACCCGAAGACAAACAAGCATGGGTGTTGTGTTGGTTCTCGCACTTGGCGCTGGCGGACGGGCACAAGTGTCCGATGCCCACGCCAAGCCTCGAGAGCAAGGACAAGAAGCGGTGCACCTCACCACGTCGCCTTCCCCGCGGGTTTTAGCTGCCATCCGTCCAAACAGGATGGGAACGCCGGGGTCGCTAGCGTGCGCTTAAATGGTGCTTTGTTGGGTTCGAAAACCACCCGAGCCCAGGTGGGCAACGCTCCACAAAGTCCAAGAGGGGCTTCACTCGTGATGGAGGCAGGAGGAGTGGCGGCCGTGTGCGATGCGTCCAAGGAACCCGGCTCGGTGACAGCCCCGCCGCTATCCCGCCGCTATCCCGAAGGACCTGGAAAGCTTAAGTAGTATTCAGCGGTTACAGCACATAGCTCATACAAGGACTCAAAGAAAACTAAAATAGCATCTAAGTCCCTGACTTTTACAAGAAGGACCTCAAACTGAAGAGTAGAATTGCAATCGGGTCCTGAAGAACCTCCGCCCAGATGAAGCCTCGCCATCGCCGGGAACGAATCACTTGGGACACCGAAACCTTCACAGCAGCGAGATGAGCCTTTTGTTTTGTTTGCACTTCTTCTCTCGTCGCTTCCGCGCCCGGACAAAGTCGGGTGGGGAGGGCAGCGATAAGCTCGAATTTATTGGGGTTTGGTTTGGACACTTTTGCAGGTCTTCACAAATCACAATGGTCCTGCGTGCGTGCGCGTACGTGTTGCAAACTGCCAAATGGGAATCCATTCGTTCTTGGCCGTACATATTACCATACAAACACGTACACGGATAGGGAGCCTAGCCAGCTAGGAGTTGCTGTAAAAATAGGCAGCGTTCTGTGCACAACAGCACAACAAATCATCAACCCACGCGGCAGGCGTGGGTTATCGGCTCCCGAGCTCAAATGCTCTCTGATAAAAAATAAAATAAAATTAAATTAAAAAAAGTCTAATTTTTTTTTGTGATAAACTTTGACAAATGTTTTGTGTGTTTGCAAAATTTTATCATAAAAAGGACATTCGTGGAAGTCGTGACAAAAAGAACAAAATCGATGCTTCAAAAATGCTTTTTTAGTCGGCCAAAAAATGCTGTTTTTGAAATCATTTTGGAGTCATGATTTTGTTTTTTTTCATGACTTACACGAATGTCATTTCATCATGAAATTTGTCAAGCATACAAAAAATTTGTTAATTTTTTTTTCTTTTTTCTTTTTCTTTTTCTGGCGAGGACCAATTTGGGCGATTTGTAACTCAGGCCGCCTCGACGACGCAATGCTTGTGCTGGTGCTCGTGGAAGTGGATAGTGGCAGGCGATACATGGATCTAGCGCGGGCGGTGGCAATGGGTGCTTGGGGTGGTTGCGCGGTCCTGTTTCGGACAAAACGTGGACCCGGTGGTGGCCCTCCTTGTCGATTTGGTGGCGGCGACTAGGTTCGTTGATTTGGGCAACGAACTTGGTTGATTTGAAGTGGGGTTGGGGGGGGGGAGATAGAGCGAAGACATTGTAAGCATAGATAATCATATGGACATACGAATACTCACCCCCAAGGATGTGCACACACGCATCCTATCCTATTACTCTTTTTATGAGAATTGATGAAGTCATCGCAAACAGCTCGTTGGTCATCTAGTGAACATCATCGGAAAGATCCTGAGGGGGAATAACCACAAGGGTTAAAGGGCTATCTAGGTTCTTAAGAGGGAATAACACCCTCGGCGCTAGATGTCCACTCGACCCCTAGCCA
Organism: Elymus sibiricus; assembly: GCA_039707655.1. Taxonomy (NCBI): domain Eukaryota; kingdom Viridiplantae; phylum Streptophyta; class Magnoliopsida; order Poales; family Poaceae; genus Elymus; species Elymus sibiricus. Next base: position 424,475,124 of record CM077668.1, on the reverse strand, counting down.
CCGACCCCCACTACACTATGTCCACCTAAGGATGAGCAGAAATCTGCAGTTTTTGAATAAATAATCAGTATATACAGTGTACCATATCTCCGAAAAAGGGTTTCCCCCCGCTTTGTATTACAAAGCAACAACACCGATACAACCACCGATAGGTGCTGGGGCGGAAGCAGCACAATCACGTCCAAAAGAAACGAAAGAGAAAATACAAAAGGAACAAATGCCCACACCGGCGGATCAACAAAAACGAAGAAGCCTCGCGACCGCTGCGCCCACCGGAGATTTCCCACCAAGCTCCTAGACTCCGAAGCGCCGGTACCAAACAACACCTCCAAGAAGGGACACGACGATGACGACGCTGCTGCCAAGGGTTTCCCCCGGTACGCGGCGAGGAGAGAGGAAGGGTAGCCCCCGATGCCCTCCAGGGAGGTCCGGCGGCACCCTCAGGCGCCACCGCGTCGGTGTCGGACAAGTCGACAGGGATTTCTCCCGATCCCAACCATCACCCCGGGCGCTCCGGAGCACTCCACCAAACCGGCCACCACCCTGCGCGAACACGATCATGAAGGCATCCACGCTGTCTCACCACGGCACCGCGAGGTGAGGCCTGCACAAGAAGAATAAGAGCCGGGACTCGAGGCAGCAGTACCGTCGGCCTGCGGGAGGGCACGACCTCCACCGTCAACGACGGTACCCGACCGGATGTGCCAGCAGGAGCAAACCTGGCCCGTGGGCCAACAGGCCCGGCCGGGCTCTGAAATGCCCGTGAAGCTCCCGCCGGCGCGCTGCAGAGAGCATGCCGTCGGCGTCGCCGCCCCCGTCCGAGCTCGTGACACGTTTGGAGACGACATTTTGCTTGCTGAATTTGTTATTGTTGCCCGTGCAAGACACCGATCTTATTTTAAACAGCACCGCTCTTCACGTCCTGATTAATGCAAGTACAGCTACTACAACTACTACAACAAGTTTTGCCCGGCTCCGATGAGGGAGGGGCGATGACGGCGGTGCGCCTTCGGCTCGCTTCAACGCTTGTAGGCGTCGCTAGGTGGTCTACGGATCTGGTTGTAATTTTTATTATTTCTTGTGTTCGTTGTACTGCTATGATTAAAGAGGAATAGATCGGATGTTTTTTCAAAAAAAAAAAAAATAGAACCGTTGAACAATTAATTAAGCACAACCAGGCGACGCCCGCTAGTCAGGTCAGGTCAGGTCAAACCGTAGAAAAATCGACCGCATGCATAAGTATGCAACAATCCAAATATCCGACCCGAATGCTTCGGAAATCTCCCAGACAAACAGGCATGCCAAGACACTCATCTTCGGGCTGTCATCGTCTGAGCGGAGAAAGTGCAGTGTGAAAATCTCCGCTGGCATGCATCGTGCATGAGCATTGAGCAGGCGCTGTACGGCACGCATGGTGTCATCGTGACGAGTCGCAACCGTGTGCGTGAGTTTGACTTGCGTGGCTGAATCTTTGCACAAAAAATCAGTGGGTTTTTTTGAAAGCGTCCCGTGCATTTCATGGCATGAAAATTCCGAGGCCAAAGACGAGATGCATGTCACCCCTGTTTCCAGGCTATCTCATCGAGCAGTCACGGTCTGTTACGTGTACTACAGTTGGGATATGGTACGTCAGTCATAGTACGGGAGAAATTTTGCTTGCTGAATTTGTTATTGTTGCCCGTGTACTAGAGTCAGTCTCCAGTAGTAATATGATTGACGTACGGGAGAGATCGACAAGACGATGGATAATGCCACCAAACGAGCCCATCGATCGGCAGATCACACCATCAGTCTTGCGAAAATCTCTGCATTTATCCGAACTAAAACGGGAAGGCACACGATGAAGAGATAATAGTAGAACACATGCATGCAGCAAGTTAAATGTAAAAAATCTTACGTAGAGTGCACGGAATGGAGGGAGAGAGTTTGAAAGAAGAGGCAGACTGAAGAATCGCACGGCATGCCGCTTTGGCACATGGTGCCAAACACAAACACAAAAGAAAAAGAGATGATCCCATCTCAACCCACCACGCCACGCCATGGATAGCTCCAACTGAGACGAGGACAAGCACCATGCTTGTATTTCGCATATGGCACCGGCGCTTGCGCATACCAGCCAGACGAGAACAGGCGAGAAACAGACGTACAAGGCCTCAAAAGTCCAGCCCGTGCCACGCTCTCCCCTCCCATCCCCGGAGGCAAAGACAAGAAGCAAATCACCTCAAATCCGTTGTTTTGCCCGTGGTTTTTGGTTGGGAGCTGGCGTTGGGATGCACCGTGGATGGATAGAGTGCGTCCAAAACGGATAGGCTCGGGCGTCGCTAGCTTCTGGATGGCGTTTTGTTGGGTTTAGAAAGAAACCGACCTGCTCGCAGGTGGCAACCATCGAACCACACCAAAAGCGTCGGCCTCGTGACGGAGACACCAGCAGGTGGTGCCACTGCCGGTGACGGAATTCAAGAGCCGACGACCAAAAGCTTGCTCCGCGACAAGGCCAGGCATGGCGTGGTGGCCGCTGTCCGTTTGTTCCCACTCACCTTTCTACCATGCCACGGGCCGTGCCTTCCTACTCTCTCCCATACTTTCTGTCTTGTTTCTTTGTACGCTTCTTTCGTCCTCTTTCTTCCTTAGCCGGACAAGTTGGAGTGGGGAGGCCAGCGATGAGTCCAAATTTATTTGGTTTGGACGCTCTTGGTGGAGCTGCTTGGTTACAAATCAAGAGCCTGTCATGACTGCTGCTATCCATCACCTCTATGCAGTGCACTTGTGGCAAACTGCCAAAAGGAAAATCAATTCGTTATTGGCCGCACACAACTACACCGTATTTAGCACGACCCTAGCTAGCTTAGGAGGAATTGCTGCAAAATGTGGTATGCGCTGCAAAAACGAATTTGCGTATCCGGCTACGGTCCGACTCGGTTCAGATTGGCTGACGTTGTGAAGCCATGTCTCTCGCTGACTTAGGCAAAACATCCACCGTGCAATATGCATCCCATGGCTGCTGCACTACTCAATTTTCTCAGTGCAAAGGAGGTAGCCCAAATACAGCCCAAGAAGCCCACGTTGTGGAGGCAGGGGATATTTACTCTGGTTTTGGCGGGGAGGAGGGCTGGATTGGGCGAGAGCAACTAATTAAGGAGCGTTCCTTCGTAGCGCTAGGAACGAATGGCGCGGGAGCGCTCCGCGCGCGACACGCGCGAAAACCAGCCGATGCGGTTGGTTCCCGGTTTTCCCTTTCCGGTTTCAGGTTTCGTACGTTTTGCAGTTTGCCCCTCGTAGTACGTTTTTTTTTCGTTTTCCCCTTTCCGCGCGATAACAGACACAAATACCAGGCAACCGCGTGGTTGTTCCTTGTTTCCCGTTTGTTTCCCTTTACTTTCCCATTATATTTCTGGGAAATGGAGTTTTATAGGGAAAGTACGGGCGGGGGCTTCCAACACTATCAAATGTCAACTTTTAACTAAGCAAACATGAACTTTACTTGTCGTCGCGGTGGCACACGGCGCCTCCGGCGCGAGACGTCTCCTGCTCAACTTTGGCTCGTTAAATTTTCATAAACATCTTGAAGGAGGGGCATAGGTCGAAGTGTGTGTTGGTCGTGCAGCGCGTTTGTCGTCGCGGTGCCACACGGCGCCTCCGGCGCGAGACGTCTCCTGCTCGCCTTCGGCTCGTTAAATTTTCATAAACATTTTGAAGGGGGGGCATAGGTCGAAGTGTGTGTTGGTCGTGCAGCGCGTTTGTCGTCGTGGTGGCACACGGCGCCTCCGGCGCGAGACGTCTCCTGCTCGCCTTCAGCTCGTTAAATTTTCATAAACATCTTGAAGGGGGGGCATAGGTCGAAGTGTGTGTTGGTCGTGCAGCGCGTTTGTCGTCGCGGTGGCACATGGCGCCTCCGGCGCGAGACGTCTCCTGCTCGCCTTCGGCTCGTTAAATTTTCATAAACATCTTGAAGGGGGGGCATAGGTCGAAGTGTGTGTTGGTCGTGCAGCGCGTTTGTCGTCGCGGTGGCACACGGCGCCTCCGGCACGAGACGTCTCCTGCTCGCCTTCGGCTCGTTAAATTTTCATAAACATCTTGAAGGGGGGGCATAGGTTGAAGTGTGTGTTGGTCGTGCAGCGCGTATGTCGTCGCGGTGGCACACGGCGCCTCCGGCGCGAGACGTCTGCTGCTCACCTTTGGCTCGTTAAATTTTCATAAACATCTTGAATGTGTGGGGCATATTAGATCGAAGTGTGTGTTGGTCATGCGTTCTGCTTCTCCAGGAAAGGCACGGGCGAGAAGCATCTTTATGATGGGTGCGCAACACGTAATCATTGACGAGGCGCGTGAGGCATGGGTATGGAGTCTCCAGAGGCATGGGCGTGCGTTCTCAAGAAGCACGGGAGTGAAGCCTCTGGAGGCACGTAATCATTAACTTATTTATGTCGCTATATAGTTTTTGTTAGATGGATAGTGGACACTTTGCTTAAACCTTTGACAGGACCTTGCTGGATGGCAGGCTCTTCCTCAGGCTTCCTGTTTTCCTTTACACCAGTCATTGCTGCATTAAAAATGGTCAGGTGTTAGAAGCATAGTTTTATCTCAAAGCAAAAGGGGACATACATTGCGTGAAAAATAAATGTATGGTTAGTGAGGCACAGGTTGTTTCACCACAGAAGCACAGGTGCACCTATTCCTGGAGCACGGTTTTTAATATGAGAGGCACTTAATTTGAAACAGATATAATCGAGGGGTAGGGAAAATCTCGTGTAATTATCACGTTTGATATCTCAGGATGCTCCCAGGGTTTGAATCTACAGTGGTGGCCTTGTTAGTGATGGCAGGTACGTTTTAAGCAGTATCCTCCGACCAAGATAATTACGCGGGGAGGAGTAACATTTCTATTTCACTCTTGTCCACGCTATTCCTATTTGTTAGAGAAATTGAAACAGGATATTCGATAACTGAGTTGTTGCGCCGGCTAGGGTTTCTGTCCGTGGAAGGGAGGGATCACTACGAGCGACCTTGTGGATTGGAATGAAGTGGATGAATTGTTACCTTCGGTTGCGTGTGTGGGGTTTCTCGCATCCATCGGCTGATTCTGTCGTTGCCATTTTTTGTTGTGATCTTCGCTGCCGGTCTTGAGAGCGCAGGTCGTCGACGTCAGTCGCCACCGCCGGGAGGGGATTTTGGTGCTGTCGCTGGCACCTTTTGACGGTCTGTATCTCGAAGTGTACGGCGGTTGGCGAAGCGCGGTGGCGGTTGTCCGGTGAGGCGAACTCGATTTCTAATTTGGGTTGGTGTGCGGGTTTGGAGGAGGGGGCAGAATGAAAGAGGAGAGCGTGCGGGAGTGGAGAGATTTGGAGATTTCGGGTGTAGAGGGGTAGCAAGAGAGTAGTAGAGGGAGGGAGAGTTGGAAATGATCGAACCGTCTCCAATCTTCTACCGTCCGTTGATGACCCACAAGTATAGGGGATCAATCGTAGTCCTTTCGATAAGTAAGAGTGTCGAACCCAATGAGGAGCAGAAGGAAATGACAAGCGGTTTTCAGCAAGGTATTTTCTGCAAGCACTGAAATTATCGGTAACAAGTAGTTTGATAGCAAGATAATTTGTAACAAGTGACAAATAGCAATAGTAACAAAGAGTGCAGCAAGGTGACCCAATCCTTTTTATAGCAAAGGACAAGCCGGAACGATCTCTTATAATAAGTAAAGCATTCTCGAGGACACATGGGAATTTCATCTAGTCACTTTCATCATGTTGGTTTGATTCGCGTTCGCTACTTTGATAATTTGATATGTGGGTGGACCGGTGCTTGGGTGCTGTTCTTACTTGAACAAACCTCCCACTTATGATTACCCCCCTTCGCAAGCATCCGCAACTACAAAAGAAGAATTAAGATAACTCTAACCATAGCATTAAACATATGGATCCAAATCAGCCCCTTACAGAATAGCGCATAAACTAGGGTTTAAGCTTCTGTCACTCTAGCAACCCATCATCTAATTACTATTCCACAATGCATTCCCTTAGGCCCGAAGATGGTGAAGTGTCATGTAGTCGACGTTCACATGACACCACTAAGAGAATCAACAACATACATATCATCAAAATATTGAACGAATACCAAATTCACATGATTACTTATGACAAGACTTCTCCCATGTCCTCAAGAACAAAAGTAACTACTCACAAATCATCTTCATGTCCAAGATCAGAGGGGTATTAAATAGCATAATAGATCTGAACATATAATCTTCCACCAAATAAACCAACTAGCATCAACTACAAGATGTAATCAACACTACTAGCAACCCACAGGTACCAATCTGAGGTTTTGAGACAAAAATTGAATACAAGAGATGAACTAGGGTTTGAGATGAGATGGTGCTGGTGAAGATGTTGATGAAGATTGGTCCTTCCACGATGAGAGGATCGTTGGTGATGTCGATGACTTCGATTTCCCCCTCCCGGAGGGAAGTATCCCCGGCAGAATCTCTCTGCCGGAGAGCAAAAGTGCTCCTGCCCAAGTTCCGCCTCGAGACGGCAGCGCACCGTCCCAAAAGTTTTCTCTCTATTTTTTTAGGGCAAATGGGCTTATATACCAGAAAATGGGGCCAGAGGCTGGCCAGGGGCCCCACGAGCCACCAGGGCGCGCCTGGGGGGGGGGGTGGCGCGCCCTGGTGCCTCATGGGCACCTGGGTGGCCCCCTCTGGTACTTCTTGCTTCCAGTATTTTTTATTTATTCCAAAATAAATCTTTGTGAAATTTCAGCTCATTTGGAGATGTGCAGAATAGGTATCTCTGACATAGCTTTTTCAGGTCCAGAATTCCAGCTGCCGGCAATCTCCCTCCTTGTGTATATCTTGCATATTAAGAGAGAAAAGGCATTAGAGTTGCTCCACAAAGTGTTATATTGATTAAAAACACTATAAATAACGGTAGGAAAACATGATGCAAAATGGACGTATCATCCGTTTGGGCATCAAGACTGGTGCGGCCTTGCTGTGCTTGTTTCGTTTGCTTGCTTCTTACTAAACAGTCAGTTTGCGGTGGGATGCTAGCATTTTTTGATTTTAGTGTAGTGACACAACTAAAAAAAGAAGAAGCACGTGATAGGCACCGGTGAGAAGCATCTCGAGGCATGGGTGCGCAGCACCTAGTCATCCGCGAAGCGCGTGAGGCATGGTGTGGATTCTCCAGAGGCATGGGCGTGCGAGCTCCAGAAGCAAGGAACTGAGCCTCCACAGGCACCAGAGGCATGGGTCCGAATACTCAGTTATAGAGGCACGGTTGTACATAGGGCAGTGGCACAGCCTTGTAGCTTGCTGCGCCCGGCAGCAGACGGCTGTGGCTCCTGTAGGCACCAAGAGGCACGGGGGATCAACGTCTGGAGTCACGTGTGTGCAGCACCTAGAGTCACGGTGAGGAGCCTCCAGAGACATGGCCGTGCGACCTCTAGAAGCACGGGAGTGAAGCCTCTATAGGCACAGACGTGGGGCTGCTGTAGGCATGGATATGAATCCTCTCCATGCACAGGTGTGAAGTCTTCAGAGGCACGGGCATGTGGCATTAGAGGCATGGGACCGAATACTCAGTTAGAGAGGCACGGTTGTACATAGGGCAGTGGCACAACCTTGTAGCTTGCTGCGCCCGGCAGCACACGACTGTGGTTCCTGTAGGCACCAAGAGGCACGGGGGATCAGCGTCTGGAATCACGTGTGTGTAGCACCTAGAGTCACGGCGCGTGGCACGTGAGGCACGGGGGTGCAACCTCAAGGGGCACGTGAGTGAAGCCTCTACAGGCATGGGCGTGAGGTTTCTCGAGGCGAGGCATGCGTATGAATCCTCTACGTGCACAGGTGTGAAGTCTTCAGAGGAACGGGTGAAAGAACATGCGCTGCCCCCATGTTTGGTTTTGGTAATTGATGACAATCCCTATGGACTAATGGTTGCCTTGAGTTATATTTGAAGGGTTTGTCCATAGGCTTTTCTTGAAGTACATTTGTTGGTTTCAAGGAGATTTTGAGATGACCAAGGTGGTTATTCATGGAGTTATCCAAAGATTGGTCATGTAAGAGATGAGCCTATTGCAAGCATGTCTTGAAGAAGAAGATTGTGTGGACATTCATGTTTACCTTCAAGACATCATCTTAATGAAGAGAATTGGAAGAACATGCGCTGCCCCCATGTTTGGTTTTGGTAATTGATGACAATCCCTATGGACTAATGGTTGCCTTGAGTTATATTTGAAGGGTTTGTCCATAGAAGATTCAAGGTTGATCAAGACTAAATATGAAGAGTGATTCAAGTTGATCAACACACAAAGCGTAGAAGATGTACCGAGTGGGATCAAGTGATCTCACGGTATGGTAAGCATTGTCCATTACACTTTGTGTACTAACCCATGTTCTATGCAAGAGTTCTTTGTGGGGTTAGGTTTGTTTCCATGGGCGTGCATCAAAAGGAAGATTTCATACAACCCATGGAGGATGACATCAAGTGGTGATCGTCATCAAGATTGCGGTGTGCAAGTTCAAGTGGATCATCACGAAGAGATCACATGCTTGAAGCTTGCCGTCCATTGTGGTGACAATGGACTTGTGAATATGTGCCGAAGAGTGGCTCACCCATAGTGGAGTATGGGGGAGCAATCTACTAGTCTTCATCGAGCCGACGCAATCAAGAAAGGTGGTCCAACTTGAGGAGGTCAAGATCGTCATCATCTAGCTCAAGTGGACTATGCGCAAGGCAAAGGTTTGCCCTTGATAGGTTTTCTATTTTACCGGTCTCATGGTGGTAGTTGGGAGACCGGGTTATAGGATCGATAGCCGTACTATCAAGGGGGGCTCTCAAGTGAGTAGCTTGATCGTATCGTTCGTAGAGAGCTCAAACCATTGCATCATTGCATCATCTTTCTTGGTTCTTGTTTGGTGTTTCTCTTTGTGAGTTTTTGAGCTTATGGTCATCTTCATGACAAGCTCGAGTTCATCGAAAACGGAGTTCATATATGCATCTTCTATGATGTTTTCGATGTTGGAGTTTATGCCGGTTCTTCATTCATAGAGGTTTCTCATCTCTATATCTTAGGCATATCTCCCCTGCCACTTCTTATTATAACAAGCTTGAGTTTATGCCGGTTCTTCACTCATAGAGGTTTCGCTGTTGGATAGTATTTGTCGTCATCTATCCAACAAGCTTGAGTTTGCTCAATTCGGAGCTCATTTGCAGAAGTTATGGCAGTTTCAGTCTCTGGGCAGTTTTCTTGTCACCCAAGCGGTAGTACCGCTCGGTACCACGGTAGTACCGCTTATGCGGTAGTACTGCTATGGTCTACCGCAGCGAGTACCGCTTGTGGGAATTTCTTCTGTTGCCCATTCTTGGTGAGCGGTAGTAGCACGGTAGTACCGCTTATGCGGTACTTCCGCTTTCTACTACCGCTTCCAGTACCACTTGCTGAAATTCTTCTGGTGCCCTGTTTTTCCTTAGCGGTAGTAGAGCGGATGTTGGGCGGTAGTACCGCTTGCGGCAGAAGTACCACTCCAGTACCGCTCCACTACCTCGTTTCTGGGCTGTTCTACGAACCTTTGCGGTAGTACCGCTTGTGGGGGCGATAGTACCGCTTTGTGCGGCACTACCGCGCTCCTGTGCTTGCTGTACTCATTGGCTTCGGCTGGTAGTACCGCTCTAAGCGGTAGTACCGCTCCTTGGAGCGGTAGTACCGCTTGAGTGCGTCTAGCACAGGTAACGGTTCGATTTGGTGGGGGGTTATAAAAGGGGGTCTTCTTCCCCCTTGCCCCCAACGGTTCTTTTATCCCCTTGCAGCTCTCTCTCCTCCATTGTTGACCTTCTAGAGCTTTGCTATCTCTCCATCCCTCCAATGATTCTTGCTCCTTCTTGAGGGAATAGAGAGAGGAGATCTAGATCCATCTTTCCACCAATCACTTTCTCCTCTATGTGAGGGAAACCTTGTGGATCTAGATCTTGGAATTCTTGGTGTTCTCCTTGTTCTTCCTCTCACTTTCCTCCATAGCTTTTGTTGCTTTGGTGGGATTTGAGAGAGAGGGACCTGAGTACTTTGTGTGTTCTTGCCATTGCATTAGTTGCATCGGTTTGAGTTCTCCACGGTGATACGTGGAAGTTAGTAGTTGAGAAGCTTATTACTCTTGGGTGTTTGAGCACCCTAGAGCTTGTTACTCTTGGGTACTTGGTACCCTTGAGCTTGTTCCTCTTGGGTGCTTGGGCGCCCTAGACGCTTGGTGGTGCCTCGGAGCTCAATCATTGTGGTGTAAAGCTCCGGGCAAGCGTCAGGGTCTCCAATTAGGTTGTGGAGATCGCCCCGAGCAATTTGACGGGTTCCGGTGACCGCCCCCAAGGGTTGCCAAAGTGTACGGGTTCGGTGACCGCCCTCAAGGGTTGCCATTTGTACGGGTTCGGTGACCGCCCTCAAGGGTCCCTTAGTGGAATCACGGCACCTTGCATTGTGCGAGGGCGTGAGGAGAATACGGTGGCCCTAGTGGCATTGTTGGGGAGCATTGTGCCTCCACACCGCTCCAAACGGAGATTAGCATCCGCAAGGGTGTGAACTTCGGGATACATCGTCGTCTCCGCGTGCCTCGGTTATCTCTTACCCGAGCCCTTTACTTATGCACTTTACTTTGTGATAGCCATATTGTTTCTTGTTATATATCTTGCTATCACTTAGTTGTTTATCTTGCTTAGCATAAGTTGTTGGTGCACATAGGTGAGCCTAGTCGATTTAGGTTTTGTGCTTGACAAATTAAACACTAGTTTTATTCCGCATTTGTTCAAGCCTAAACCGTAATTATTTTAAAGCGCCTATTCACCCCCCCTCTAGGCGACATCCACGATCTTTCAACGGGCGTGTGGCACTAGAGGCATGGGTCCGTATACTCAGTTAGAGAGGCATGGTTGTACATAGGGCAGTGGCACAGCCTTGTAGCTTGCTGCGCCCGGCAGCACACAGCTGTGGCTCCTGTAGGCACCAAGAGGCACGGGGGATCAGCGTCTGGAGTCGCCTGTGTGTAGCACCTAGAGTCACGGCGAGTGGCATCTGAGGCATGGGTGTGCAACCTCAAGGGGCATGGGAGTGAAGCCTCTACAGGCATGGGCGTGGGGTTTCTCGAGGCGAGGCATGGGTATGAATCCTCTATGTGCACAGGTGTAAAGTCTTCAGAGGCACGGGCGTGTGGCACCAGAGGCATGGGTCCGAATACTCAGTTAGAGAGACACGGTTGTACATAGGGCAGTGGCACAGCCTTGTAGCTTGCTGCGCCCGGCAGCACACGGCTGTGGCTCCTATAGGCACCAAGAGGCACGGGGGATCAGCATCTGGAGTCACGTGTGTGCAGCACCTAGAATCACGGCGCGTGGCACGTGAGGCACGGGTGTGCAACCTCAAGTGGCACGGGAGTGAAGCCTCTACAGGCATGGGCATTGGGTTTCTCGAGGCGAGGCATGGGTATGAATCCTTTGCGTGCACTGGTGTAAAATCTTCAGAGGCACGGGCGTGTAGCACCAGAGGCATTGGTACAAATCCTCTGCGTGCACGGGTGTGAAGTCTCTTAAGGCACGGGCGTGTGGCAGCAGAGGCATTGGTCTGAATACTCAGTTAGAGAGACACGGTTATACATAGGCGAGTGATACAGTCGTGTAGCTTCTACAGGTACATGCAGATGCATACGAATCTAGAGGGATGGGTGTGCAGGACAAAGAGGCACATGCGATCAGCATCCAGAGTCAAGTGTGTGCATCATGTAGAGTCACGGCACGTGGCACGTGAGGCACGTGTGTACGGCCTCCAAAGGCACGGGAGTGAAACCTCTACAGGCATGGACGTGAGGTTTCTCGAGGCTAGGCATTGGTATGAATCCTCTGCGTGCATAGGTGTAAAGTCTGTAGAGGCATGGGCGTGTGGCACCAGAGGCATGGGTCCGAAATCCGAATACTCATTTATAGAGGCACGGTTATAGAGGCATGTTTTCTTCATAATGTTTTTGTGCCTAGTTCAGTTAGAGAAGCACGGTTGTACATAGACTAGTGGCGCAGTCGGGAGATACACCGTAAGAGCCATGGTTAAGCTTGTAGAGGCGCAGAGGAATTACATGAATAAAAGATTTAGTAGGTACATGATCACAATACGAGGCACGGTTAAACCATTTTGTGAGGTTTGGATGGAATTAGTCTCACTTGCTAATCAAGAGGTTTTAGTTTGCATTGTTGTCGAAGATCTTTCTAATTTCATCACCCATATTAGTGGGTTTCACTTCATTCTGTTGGCTGAGTAATAACATGTATAGTGCTTCCGCTCTCCATTGCTCTGTTTCATCCTATGAAAAGTTTAGCAAAACAAGAAAAAATATATCTTTGAATTAGTGCATGCAGGTTTATTATATCTAGAAGAAGTAAAATATACTCCAAAGTTTTTATACAGTGCGTCTAGAATAGTTTCAATGAAAACTTACGTCAAAATTATCTTTGTCTTCAATGAAGTCCTTGCCATCGTAGAGAAATGCAAACCTTAGAACAGCGAACGGTGATTCACCTTTCTCAACTTTTGGAACACCTTGTACAAAGTGAACGTCCCATTTGCTCTTTTCGTTTTCCATTTGGTTTTTGAATATGATGTTGAAGACTTCTTTAAACCTCGGTACCTGCAATTGCATTTAGTTTTGGTTTTAGAGAATCATGCAGTGCAACTCGTAAAATGAAATAGTGTTATTTACAACACTTACCACTTTGTTTTTATGGTTGTGGTATTTATCATGGTCCTTCTCTTTTTTCCTTTGAAAGGCCGCAATGTCATCAAGTGCTTTATTTGTTTGATAAGTACGCAGATTTTGTAGTTTTACTAATGCTTGTTCCTTCTTGAATTCTTTGAGAAAGGTTTCTTGAGGTTCAATAATGTGTAGTTTGCTCGTATATCTGTCCAGCATAAATAGTATGTACCGGTCTTCCTTCTCGAGTGGTATGAATACCTATGTACAAAAAAAAATATGTTAGATGAGAGTTTAGTATAAAGGAATATGTTAAAACACATATTTTGATTTTGTTGTAGGGAAAACGCTAATACCATTTTTGCTGTGGAGAGCTTCTTCTTTTGATGGTCTTTAAGATATATGGGAACCAATTGATGCATCCTATCCTCGAAATTAGTTTTAAAGTTAGAAGCAGATGTAGATGTATTCTTTATATCCAGTATATGCTACAGACAATAAATATGAGATAAAGGAGTTAGAAAAAATAAATTGGTATCAATAGATAAAATAGTCGTTCCAAATAGACAAATTCATGTGGTTTTTTGAAATTTACCTCTTCGAAGCTTGTGCCTAATATTAGTCTATGGCTTTGCTTTGAAGCCTGTCTGCTTTCCCAGATTTCTGCTATCTCATCGAGCACCCTCTTTTCAATGTGGTCACGTTTGTTCTTCTGTGCTTGTCTTGGACCAAGTACTGCCTTGAGGCTGGCTCCAGTTAAATACGTGCTTTCGCCATGTGTACGTGTCCGGCTATATATATGTGTTCTGTTGACAGGACAGTAAAAGAAATTTTTCTTGTGAGATTCAGTGACAAACAAATTGATAAACAAGAATTTAAGAATGTTTTTAGTTTGGTGTGTTCTTTCTCTGACTGTGTCCTCACTCCAACTAATTTGAGTTGCATAAGGAAACAACTCACCTTTTGAATTTTTTCTGCCAGCTCTCACTCATGACTATTTGGTAGAGCTGAGACACCTTGTCCATGTATTCAAAAGAGTATTCATGTTCTGAATATTTCATGATTCTTCTTGCTTCATCCTTGTTTTTTCTCCTTGGTTCTGTCAAAGCAAGTAAAAATTTATAGCTGTTACTATTAAAAGTAATATGCAAGCTCTTGTCATGCTGAAAAGATAGACCAACCATGAGTTGTTGAAAAGAGTAAACAGAAAATAGTTATATTACCTTTCCTAGTCGAATTTTTGTTTGTAGTTTCTGGTTTGAAATCTTTGATTTTTCCTGGAAGTTCATCCCACTTTATTTGGTTGGTGTTACCGTACTCTAGTTTCCATTTGGCATCCACCTTGGTAGGCTGCAGGCATGTCATTGGATGTGTTATTTTTTTCATGGTCTCCACGTATATGTTGATTTTTTTTAAGAAATCAAGTAATTAAGCTAATTAAGTAAATTGTTGTGCGTGATATTTACTTACATGAAAATCCTCTATGTCCTTGGTCAGAATAATGCCGTTCCAGTATTTTACAAACTAGACTATGAAGTGTCCGCATTGCGTACCCTCTTGTTTCGGCACGCAAACTCTGTAAGGTATGTCTGCTATCCTGACCCAATTCGGTTCATTGCTGGCTTTTAGTGCTGATTCTCCGTAATGCTTCTTCATCAGTATGTACATCCTTTTAATCTGTGATTACATTTTGGTTTTGTCGTTTGGATGCACAGTTGAGAAAAGTAATCATATTGTATTATCGTCAGAAAAAAAGTAAAGCAAGGTTCAAAGGACATACCAGTTCTGTATGATTCCTATGGTGTTCCTTCCAAGTCGCATCGTTTTTGAGTATGTAATTCAATGAGTCAAGTATGTCGATGGTACTCTTGTACTTGTTTAACACATACAACGTGAAGTGATGAGCCATGTAATGAGGTATCATGATCTGCGTTGTGTGTCAGAGAGATAGTTGAAAAAGGTCATGGTTGTTGGAAAAATTAAATTTCATGCAATTGTTCAAGCTTGAGGAGAATAAATCATGCATGCATACTTTTATTCGGTAATAATTCTGAACTTACCATCTGTAGGAACGAAGTATGTCTACCAGAGGGGGGGGGGGTGTGAATGGGAGTTTTAAATTTTCTTCGGAAATATCAAAACTCTCGGAACTCAGCAGCGGAGCGAATGAAAATAGTGTAAAGTGAGCGAATACAAACTGACGAATGGAAACTAAAAGCATGCATCGAGACAAATCACATGATTGAAATATGTCATACAGCACAGTTCAAATGTAAAGGGGAGAAACAGAGGTGACCAGTGATGCTCGATGGCGACAAGGAATTTGGTAGACGAGTTTGCCCTTCTGCAAAAGGACTACGTCTGGTTGGAGGGGTTGTGATTTAACACAGAAGATAAACTCTCTTCGCCCTATTCTCCTCGACAATTGGTTTGTCAACGAATGCCGATCACTCGTGGTAGATGCTTGAGGCGATCTCCAAACCTTTACAGACTTCTTCTTCGAGAACCACAATTACTCTTGGTCTCTAAAGAAATTGACACCTAACCGTCTAGAGAGTTCGCAGCTCTCAAGAGTAATAGGCGGAGCGTACTGATCTTAGATTCGAGTGATGCTGAACCACTATCTAAATTTTCCGCTCTGGGGTTTTCTCTCGGTGGATTTTGAACTCAAATCACTCAGGAGAGGGGGTTGCTCAACAATCTTCTCACAATCACACGGAGCAGCCACCGGACAACGCCGGTGCGGGGTGGCTATTTATAGCCGCAGCCTTCCCTGATGGGAAATGACCATTTTGGACACGCGGTCCAGCCAATGGCTAACCGACACGTTCACAACGGTCGGATTTTAAGAGCAACGGTAACATTACTTGAGGAACAAGTAATGCTAGCTCCTCGGTCAGAGACAAATCTCTTGCAGCGAAGAAGATCACAGTCTCTTACTGGCAAGTATTTGCTCGGAACACAAGGAGATTTCTCTCACAACTTTCATAGGATTTGGGTTTAGCATCAGAGAATCAAAGCTTCGAATGCTACACACCTCTTAGTAGTACGGTGGTCCTATGACTCAATAAAGAGAAGAGAAACAACAAAATAAATGCTACGTCTTCACTTCGTCTTCAATCTTCTCAGCCGCAGTCACTTTCTCCGGATGAGCACCGAACCAATTGCTTTGCATCAGCAATTTTTGAGGGGTCACTCTTGTGCTCATAGTCTTCGGTGATAACCTTCACTGCCATGCAGGGGATTTTCTTCGGAGTTTGAAGCAAACTCCTCTCGACTCCAGGGACCTGTTACTCTGTGTGCACTAGCAAACACATCAGTCCCTTACTGTTTATGTCAACAATCTCCAAAACATAAGGAGGCAAATTATTGCACCATCAATCTCCCCCTTTTTGGACGATTGTTGACAAAACAGATAATCATCGAAGTGAAGATAGATAAGTGTAAAGTAATTCCAACAAGAGTGAGTAAGTGTTACTTTGCTCAATGATGAAATAGGCTCCCCCTAAATGTATGCAGGGAAAAAGGATATGAGATAAATTCTCCTGCAAGTATTGAAGTATATGGAGGAAATTTCAATCATTCGAGACAGTGATTCACACTGGTGAGTTATAATCCATCGAGATCGTAGTGCAATCATTCATAACTTCCGATAATAATTCCACCTGCAAAACAAGTGTTTCGAGAGAAATAGCGCAGCAGGAGGGGTTATTAACATTACAACACAGAAGTTATCGATTTTTACAACTTAGTACAGATAACCTTAAACCAGAAGTTGCAAACTCGCACGAAACCAAAACCAATGAAACACAGAAAGCAAATCTATCGAGACTCGATGTAATTCTCCCCCTTTTTGTCAACGAGTGTAAAAAAGGAGACGAATAACATAAGTGCAAAAATGCAGAACTTGGTTCAATCGGTGGCATCTCCAGAAGAACTATCCGAGGTGACTTCTTCTTCAGAGGTGACGGGATTGTCTTCGTCTTCAGCAGCATCAGATTTTCCTTCAGGAATAATAACGTGGGGCTGAGCAGACGAGGGAACATTTGGAGTAGCCACAAGAGGAACACGGGATATCACATTGCCTTCGGTAGGTTTTTCGGTCGGTGAGGTGGCTTCAGACTCGTCAAGCAGTTTGCGAAGCTTGAGATGAAGAAGATCAGTGGTTGGCTCACGAACAGGTAGAGGAGGGGTACTCCGATCTTGAAAATCTTCAACAGTGAAGCCTTTGTCAATATAATCATAGAGCTCTTGGAGATTGACATTCAGGAGTTGTTTCTCGGTGAAGAACTTGCGAAGCAATTTCCAGAGTCTCTTCTTGTTTTCATCAGCTTTGAGATGCATGATCCTGGTACGATTGTTGAGAGCATTTAGCTCGGAGGCGAGATGTTCTTTTTCGCGTCGATCCTCGGCGATATGCTGCAGCAGCAGTTGTTGTGTACGCAAACTAACTTCGAGTTGCGATGGAGGTTGAGGCGAAATCTTTCGGTCGCGCTGAGGAAGACGTGGCCCGTCGAATTGTTTGTGATATTCTTGGGGGCTTGATGCGGGTGATTTACCCAAAGTAATATCTTCCATAACTTGCAAGGTATCGCGAACAGGAGGTATGAAGCTTTTATGGTTTTCCTTCGCAAGATACAAAGTGCGCATTGCATGATCAATAACTTTCTGGATCCAGGGCGTGAAAACTTTGATGCAGAAGGGATATTGGGCAGAATCCTTCAGAATACGCAGAAACATGTCTTCGACGTCGAAGATGTATCACTCAGAGATTGCATATATAGCATTTTGAAGAACATCTGAGATGGATTTGTCTGGATTCATACCCGCCAGAGGGAAAATTGTGTAGGAGAGCATGTGAAATAGCGTCTGATTCTCGAAGGTTAAGTGCTCAGGACGAGGAGGACCAGTGTAGTCACGAATCTTTTCTTGATCCATTGTGCACCGAAAAGATTCATCTGATATGACATCAATGTTGTGAAACCGAATTTCAGTGTCACCATGCTCAAAGCGAGGGAAATGGAAGAGCGAGGCAAAATCTATTGAAGTGCATTTGATGCGTTTTCCTTCGGTCATCCACTCCATAATCCATTTTGAGCTATCAGATTCATCACCAGAGATATACAGTGTAGCATAGAACTGAATAATAATCTCTCCGTTTCAAGGGTGCTCGAATTCAAATACCTTGGTGAGGCAGAAATCATCCAGATCTTGAAGCAATTGATTGAAACAGCCAATATTGCGCATTGCAGGAATATTCAGATATTCGTGAGGAAATATCTTTCAGCTCTCATAGAGGACCCGAGAGTAATATATGGCCTGTTCCTTAGTCCAGAAGCGAGGCGATCCCGAAGTGCGCAGCCCATCATACGGACTATCTTGAAAGAATTTGGGGTGCGCATTCCGATTGAAAAGAGGACCTTTCGCGTCTGCTCCTGACGAGAACAAGGGCAGTTCTTCACGAGGATATGGATAGTTGAGTTCTTCTTCAGGAGAGAGAAATTCATCGCCATATACAACTGAGTCAGTACGGCGAGCAGAGACAGATTTCCGTTCGGAAGGACCAGCATCTGGAATTCGTGTCGCTGTGTCGATACTTAACTTGAGTGGAGATGGAGCAGGTGTTGCAACAGAGGGTGCTGCAGAGGCAGTAGGCAGCAGGGCAGGTTCATCCACGTTAGGCACTGAGGCTGAATCATGCACTGGAGGTGGTTGAGATTGTTCCACTGGAATCTGTTGTTGCTCGATCATAGGAGAAGCCGAGACTTCTGGAGCTTCATGAGCCGGAGAAGCTTGGGGTTCGGAGCGAGGAATTTCACCTTCCTCAGAAACTGATCTTTGCGAGGGAATATCAGCTCGAGCAGGGGATGCCACAGGCACGGGTTCAGTTGGCCTTGGCGAGGGAGGAGCATCCAAGTCTTTTACTGGGGGGTTCGATGGAGGAGCTAGCTCAGGAGATTTTTCTTTCTGGGACTGAGCAACTGGGCGTGCAGGCGATTTTTCCTTCGGAGCAGGAGGTACATTTTTCTTTGCAATTCTCTTTCCTTGCTTTTTCTTGAGCTGAGCAACTTGATCAATGTGGCCTTTGACCATATCATTGTAGCCAGTGACTTTTGCTTGATGTTCATCACAGATCTTGCGAACAATTTCGTCTAGATCCGTGTGAAAGCGTAACCTTCTGTGACGGAGGGGAGTCATGGCACGGTTGACATCCTTGTAAGAATCTCCGAGCACTTTAATGACAAATCTTGAAGAAGCAGTTTTCATTCGACCATCAAGGTCAATTAGTTCGGCAGAGAGAGAGAGAGAGAGTTGATCTCAACTGCATCTTCTCTCATTTCTTGAATTATGAAAGTGGCCTGTGTAATGACTTCAGCAGGAATAGGCAGAGAAGACACTTCACCATCGAATGGATTGTCTACAAATTTATCAAGCTGTTCCATGATGAATATGTGATCATAGTAGTGAGGAGCATAAGACTTGGCAATAGGAGTAGTCTGCACAAGAACTTGCTCGGAAGGAGGTTTAGAAGCCAACGGCTGAGTCAAAGTAGGCGCAAACTTAGCAGCCATCTCCGTCGGAGCAGTAGCTTGTGGAGCATTTTTCTCGGTAGGCGCGTTGATTTTCTTCAAGTCAGGCTTGGGAATACTTTCGCCTGGCTTTGCTGAACTCACAGGGTGTCAACTACCAAATCTTGCAAATTGATAGCATCTGGATGAGGAGTTGTGTTCACATGCTGTTTCATAGTGATAGTGGTAGCAGGAGTTTTTCTAGCAGTGATCTTCTTCGGTGGTGCTTCTGGAGCCATATGAACCCGAAGATCAGGCAGCACAGTTGATGTGGTAATATTCACTTCCACGCTGAGAGTTGCATCAACTTCTTCCTTGGTGAGCGGAGGGTCATATCCGAAGAATCATTCATTTTAAATTCATCAGCTTGTTTAGCCTTTTTCTTCTTTGGTGCACTCTTTCTCTTTGATGCAGCAGCGCTGGGATCATGCTTGCGTTTAGAGCGGCCTTCAGATTTTCCTTCGGCCTTTTTCTTCTCGACATCATCTTTGAGAAGGCGAAGGTTTTCCTCTTCATGAGCCTTTTGCTTTTCAGCCCTCTTTGCTCGCTTGATGGCATTGCGCTGACGCTTAGCAAGCTCATCAGGATAAGATTCAGGTGTACGAAGGGAGGACTCATGAGCATTTGGTGGAGGAGGTGGTCTCTCTTGGGGACCATTTGGTTTTATGAGAGAAATTTCCCGGCAGTCACCCCATGGTGGATGAAATGCAAAGTTTTGAGCAAACCGAGGATGAACAAATTCATAGTTGAACCATTTGCGCACCCAATGAAGTCGAATCCATTGTTGACGCGTATCTCTCTGATGTTTGGTTTCTCCTGGAACAGTATCGTACCGATCATGAGAGGTATACTCAGCTGTGTTTGTGTATGCCTGTCTGCCACCCCTCTGCTTCTTCGGAGCATTCTCTTCTTGCTCATTAGCATTTAGCTCGGTTCTTTTTCGCTTGCTGGTTGATGGGCCTACCGTTGGGCCCTTGGCATTCGGAGCTTTAGATTCGTCAGCTGTACCCAGAACAACATCATCTCTGTCAGCCAGGCTCACTGGTTGAGCCGAATCCTCAACAGACTGCATTTTCCTGTGAATAAAGATAGATGCGAGGGAAAATGAGGACAGGGTTACGAATGCACACAGCGAAGATTTTGAAAAAGAAATCGTTTTGATGAAGAAGTAGATGCAGACTTTGAGTAATGTTTTGGATGAAAGAAATGTGGAGAACGAACTAGTAGGTTCAAAGAATATACTAGTTAACGTACTAAGCATTCCATTCGTACGAGACACAACACAAACCCTAGATCTGAAATTTTCGGATGCGAGGGACAACTACAAACCACATCCGCACAAGTTACCTATTAGTACAGATCTGGGAAATGTGGTAAAAATTAGACAATTACTACCGCGGACAAACTCGAACAAGATGAATGGAAGAACGAGTTCACACAACCCATACACTAACTCGGTGATGTGCAGCGACTACGGCGGCGCGGGGATGGAGTTGATCCGCGGCGGCAAGGAATGACTCCGGCGACCTCTTTTCGGCAGCAAAGCGGCGAAGATGATCGACATCGTCGAGCTCGAGGTGGAGCAGTGCGGTAGGGCTGCGGAAGGTGATGGTGGCGGAGATGCGAAGTGAATTGAGGGATGGTGGCGGCACAGAATATATATATATATATATATATATATATATATATATATATATATATATATATATATATATATATATATATATATATGCGAGGAGGAAATAACCACACCCGGTGAATCTGATCGGACGGCCACAGTTAGAGGACTATTGTGATTCAACGGACTAGATAAACTGGCAGTTGATGAAGAGCACGTGGCAACCGTCACCAAAGAACGTGGTCCTGACTTGGGCGGGAAACCCCAAATTTTGGACAGCTTTCGCCAAAACATATTAAGCTCGGACCGAACCTTTAATGTGGTCAAGGACACCAGATAAAGTTTCGTTACCAGATGAAGTTTGTGCATTCATAACGGAGCAACATAGACTGGAAGAGATAGAATAGAGAGAAAAACAGGGTCCTAGGTATTTCACTCAGACGAAGAAACACAAACACCCGAGAGAGAAGCTATGAGTGAAATACATTCGGAGTAACACAAAAAAAAACTTCAACCGAAAGACAACTCAATGAAGAGAAATTGTGGTGGCGTTCCCCACCGTATAAGAACTGTATGGCCCCGAGCATCGCACAATTATCGTGGCACCCGGTTAGTCTAGTTCTTCATTAATGTATTCACTCTTAGAAAGAAAGTTTCACTTTGTCGAAATTTTCAAACTCTTCAAGTGTTGTGCACCCATTCCTTCTAAGATGTGGAAGTGATGGTACGGGTGCCGAGTCCAGTTTAATGCACGTTTGCGGAATCTAGGATATTTAGCTCACACCGTAACGCACAGAGTCTTTTCTCATCGAGAGGCTTGGTGAAGATATCGGCGAGATTTTCTTCGGTATTGACGTGACTGATGACAGTAT
The DNA here is from genome assembly GCA_039707655.1 of Elymus sibiricus. Classification (NCBI taxonomy): domain Eukaryota; kingdom Viridiplantae; phylum Streptophyta; class Magnoliopsida; order Poales; family Poaceae; genus Elymus; species Elymus sibiricus. The sequence continues at coordinate 424,453,347 of CM077668.1, read as the reverse complement.
CCTCTCGAGCAACATGATCGCGTAGGAAATGATGTCTGATCTCAATATGCTTGGTGCGAGAGTGCTGCACTGGATTGTGTGCAATTTTGATCGCACTCTCATTGTCGCTCAATAGAGGAATCTTCTTGACCTTGATGCCATAATCCTTCAGAGTCTGCTTCATCCATAATAACTGAGTGCAACACGCGCCAACAGCAATATATTCGGCCTCAGCCGTAGAGAGCGAGACACAATTCTGCTTCCTTGACGACCAACGTACCAATGATCTACCGAGGAAATGGCATGTCCCCGAAGTAGATTTCTTGTCAACCCGGTCACCTGTATAATTTGAGTCTGAATATCCAACGAGGTCAAACTGTGCTCCCTTAGGATACCATAAACCTAAGGTGGGGGTGTGAGCCAAATATCTCAGAATACGCTTGACCGCTTGGTGATGCGATTCTTTTGGTGCAGCTTGGAAACGAGCACACATACAAACACTCAACATAATAGCAGGTCTGGATGCACATAAGTAGTGCAAAGAACCAATCATCGAACAATAAGCTTTCTGATCGTAATCTTTACCGTACACATCTGCGTCCAGCTGGCCATTCGTGGGCATGGGAGTTTTGTAGCCCTTCTATTTGCAATCTTGCATTTTGAACTTCTTCAGACAGTCTCTCAGATATTTCTCCTGAGATATGAAAATTCCATTGTCCTGTTGACGGATTTGTAGTCCGAGAAAGAGCTTGAGTTCACCCATCATAGACATTTGATATTTCTCGGACATCATTCGCCCGAATTCCATGCTGCATGCATTGTTAGTACATCCGAAAATAATATCATCCACATAAATGTGACACATGAATAGATCACCTTCAATAGCACGAGTGAAAAGAGTGGAATCAGTGGATCCTGGCTTGAACCCTTTGTCGAGCAGAAACCTCTTCAGAGTGTCATACCAAGCTCGAGGGGCTTGCTTCAGCCCATACAGAGCCTTTTTCAACCTGAAAACTTTGTGAGGAAACTGAGGGTTTTCAAAGCCAGGTGGCTGCCTAACATATACTTCCTCATCAATTTCACCATTGAGGAAAGCACTTTTCACATCCATTTGATAAAGCAGAATATCATTGTAGTTTGCATAAGCGAGAAGAATACGAATTGCCTCAAGGCGAGCAACAGGAGCATATGTTTCAGCGAAATCAATACCTTCTACCTGTGTATACCCTTGAGCGACAAGATGCGCTTTGTTTCTCACAACAATGCCATTTTCATCTTGCTTGTTTCGGAAGATCCATTTTGTGCCGATGATATTGTGCTTCTTAGGATTCGGTTTGTCAACCAATTCCCACACATCATTCAATTCGAATTGCACCAACTCTTCTTGCATGGCATTCATCCAATCGGGATCATTCATGGCTTCCTCATACTTGGTAGGTTCTGTCAATGAGACAAAGGAGAAACTGCCACAGTAGTTAGCCAATCGAGTGCGAGAGCGAGTTGTGGGTCGGTAACCTGGATTCTTGAGATCTTCGAGGATTAATGCAGGGTCAACTCGATTTGCCACTTGTGGGAGAGGATTTCCTTCTTGATGATCATTTTCATTGTCCTCAGTATCAGCATCAGGATGAGCATTTGTATCGCCATTTTCATCGGGATTGGTGTTTTGATTTGCACTTGCATCTGGGTTGCCATTTGTGTTTGGTGTGGCATTTTCTTCGACAGTAGATTGGCGTGTTCTTCGTGCTATGGGGGCATCTTCATCGGAGGAGTCAGGTGTATTTCCTTCGATTGGCCTGACATCCCCAATGGCCATTTGCCGAATAGCATCCGAGATCGGAGGTTCATCTATCACATTAGGCAGGTGCTCCTTTTGAGAGCCATTAGATTCATCAAATCGCACATTTACCGTTTCCATAACTTTCCCGTGGTGAGAGTTATAGGCACGATAAGTGTGCGAGTTCGAGCCATAACCAAGAAGAAAACCTTCATGTGCCTTAGGTGCAAACTTGGAATTATGATTCATGTCACGAATATAGCAAGGTGCACCGAAAACACGTAAATAAGAAACATTCGGTTTCTTGCCAGTGATAAGCTCATATGAAGTTTTCTTAAGGAATTTGTGAAGATAAACACGATTGACAACATGACAAGCAGTGTTAATAGCATCAGCCCAGAAACCAATGGGAGTTTTATACTCACTGAGCATTGTTCTTGCCATTTCGATGAGAGTTCTATTCTTTCGCTCAACAGCTCCATTCTGTTGGGGAGTGTATGCGGCAGAGAACTCATGAGTTATACCATGTTCGTCGAGAAAATCTTCGATATGAGTATTTTTGAACTCAGTACCATTGTCGCTTCTGACGTGCTTAATTCGCACATCATATTCATTCTGAGCCTTCTTGGCGAATCTTTTGAAGATGTCTTGGGTGCAGGTTTTGTCTTCGAGAAAGAATACCCAAGTGTATCGAGAGAAATCATCAACAATAACCAGACCATAATGGCTGCCTCCGAAACTTGCATAGTTTTGAGGTCCGAATAAATCCATATGAAGAATTTCCAGAGGTCTTGTTGTGGTCATGACAGTTTTTGACGAATGGTGCTTCTTGGCCAATTTGGCGGCTTCACACGCACCACAGAGACGATCCTTGTCGAATTTCACATCAGGAATGCCACGAAGATGATTTTTTTTCATGAGAGTTTGCAAATTTCTGATACCTGCATGACCAAGTCTTCGGTGCCATAGCCATTCTTCGGTTGCTTTTGCAAGCAAACAAGTTTGGACTGAGGTACCCTTAGAGAAATCCACAATATATAAATCACCCTTTCTATTTCCCTCGAAGACGAAGGAATTGTCAGAAGCCATAAAGACGATGCATTTGGATGATGAAAATAGAACTAGCATGCCTAGAACACAAAGCTTGCCAACTGACATGAGGTTGAATCCAAGAGACTGAACAAGTAAGACATCATCAATGTTCTTGTCCTTGGATATAGCAATTTTACCTAACCCAATTACCTTTCCTTTGTTGTTGTCGCCGAAAGTAATATACTTCTGAGATGAAGGAGTTAAGTTGGGGTCGACAAACAACGACTTGTCTCCGGTCATATGACTAGTGCATCCACTATCCATTATCCATTCGGTACACCCAGAGACATAGTCCTGCAGAGAAATCGGGCTTTCTTAACCACTCACATCTTTGTAGGTGGCTTCGAAACATATGAGCGAGCAGGATATGATTTCTTTCGATAGTCATACGAATTGTGACTTGAATGAGTACGAGCATAATCGAAAGAGTATGCATTGAAATTCTTCCCAAACGAATGAGTATAGTGGTTAGACGAGGTATGCATGTACTCATTCTGTCGAACCTTTTCCAGGAAGTATCGAGCATTTTCAGCCTGCATGGTTAGTAACGTAGTAATAGGCAATGCTTCGATAGTTTTCCTAGGCACCCTGATAGCTTTCTTTGGGGGGCCATTCCTGCTGTTTGGTCCAACCTAGCGAGCAACAGCCTCACCACGTTGGTTTTTGAACAACTTATAGTTGTCCAGAGAATCATCATATGAGTATTCAGGGATAGGACAGTCATATCCCGAAAGTAAAGATGGATTGAGCGTTTTGCTCTTGGCTGGCACCCACACAGTGCGAGGTATTGATCTGGTTCCCAGTAGGTGTCGTTTTCATTCAGTTTCCTTTCGAAACCGATACCTTCTTTCCTGGGATTTTTGTGAAGAATGGATTTCTTCAGAACATCACACATGGTTTGATGCCCTCTGAGAGACTTGAACATTCCCGTCTGAAGAAGATCCTTCAACCTAGCATTTTCATCAGAAATAGAACCATTTTCCTCGACAGAGGGGTTAGCATTCACAGAAGATACAGCGTTTGATTCAGAGTTACTGCGTTCAAGGCATTTTAGGCAGGGTGGTACAAACACTTCAGGTTTCTCTTTGAGTTTTTGGGTGAGAAGAGAATTTTCTCTGATCAAGTCATCATGAGCCTCTCTCAGCGACTCGAGTTCCTGTTTCCTTTTCAGGTAATCATAAGTAAATCTCTCGTGGTCGGCCGAGAGAAAATCATGACGACTTGATAGTTCTTCCATTCGAGACTCGAGAGCAGAATGCTCTTCTGTCAACGATTGATTTTTCTCCATCTCCTCAACCAACAACCCTTCAGATTTCCTGAGGGTTTTCCCAATTTTCTCGAGAGAGTTTTGTTGCATATTAGCAATTTTGATCAGTTTTGCATGGTCATCCTCATCCGTAGAGTATTGATCACTGGAGTAAACCTTGTGATGTTTGGGGGGTACCTTTTGTTTCGAAGCTTTGGCCATGAAGCAGTAGGCAGGGGACTCATTGTCGCTCGAATGATTCTTGAAGAAGTTCAATGCAGGAGCAGAGGTACATGCTATGCCAGCCATGCCGGAATCAGAATCCTCATCGGATTCATCAACTTCATCGGAGTCAGATAACTCTTCTTCATCGGAATCCATCTCCTTGCCGGAATCAGAGGTGTTCTTGCTGTTGGATGAGGACTTGGAAGGATTCCTTGAGGAAAATCTTGACGAGGACTTGGAGAAGGAGCTGTCCTTCTTCTTGAAGAACTTCTTCATTTTCTTCTCATCATCGGAGTCGTAGCTCTTGCTCTTGCCTTTGCCATGGCTGTTTCCTGAATCATATCTTCCACTGGCACGGATTTCAGCTTCCCAGAGAGGGAAGTCCGAAATGAAATGTCCTGGCTTTTTGTACTTGAAACAGGTGTAATCTCCAGTAGGGTTTGATGAAATTTGGAGCCGCCAGAGTTGCTGGATCCTTTCTTCTGAAACTGATTTTTCCATTGAAGGCACTGGAATCTTTTCGTGATTAATGCGAGATCCTTGCTGATCCTTTCTGGGTCATCTAAATCTTCTTCGGCATTTCTTTCTGACACTACTGGAATCAGAGGATTTGCCATCAGCCACTTCTTTGCCGGCTGCTAGGAGACGGCAAAGGAGGTCTTTGCCGTCTGCTTTCAAAAAACAGACGGCAAAGAACTGGCTGATGGCAAAGATCATATTTGCCATCAGCCACTTATTTGCCGTCTGCTAGCAGACGACAAAGAAGTGGGTGGGGTCCAGTGGAGGCCACCGCTGTAACGGCCCACCCCCCACCTCTTTGCCGTCTGCTAGCAGACGGCAAAGAGGTTAGTACCTAATGGCCGTCACCCCCACCCCTCCTTTCTCTCTTCTCTCTCTGCCTCGATCTCTCTTCCCCGACCCCCACATCGCAGCCGCCCCTGACCCCCACCGCCACCGCCGCCCCAGACCCCCCGCCGCCCCGGCCCGCCGCCTACCCAGGCCGCCCGCCGCCTGCCCAGGCCGCCCGCCGCCTGCCGCGGCCGCCTTGCCCCACGCCGCACTGCCCAGGCTGCCCCCTCCCCTGCAGCGGCCGCCCCGCCCCCCTCCCCTGCGGCGGCTCTCCTGCACTGGACCCCTCCTCCACCGCCCCCCTCCACCGGCCGCCCCCCTCCCAAGGTGAGCTCTTCTCCTCTTTTTTTTTTCTTTTTTTAGATTTAGTTTAGGTTTAGTTTAGTTTAGGTTTTTTTTTTCTGTTTTTTAGGTTTAGGTTTAGATTTAGTTTAGTTTAGGTTTAGTTTAGGTTAAGAAGAAAGAAGAAAGATGAAAAAAATAAAAGAAAATAAGAAGAAGAAGAAGAAGAGGAAGAAGAAGAAGAAGAGAAAGAAGAAGAAGAAGAAGAGGAGGAAGAGAAGAAAAGAAGAAGAGCAGGAGGAGGAGGAGAAGAAAACAAGAAGAAGAAGAACCGGGTCGAGGGGTGCGTCGGCGCGGACGGAACCGGGTCGAGGATCGCCGGTCGCCAAAACTAGGGTCGGGAACGAGGGTCGAGGATCGCAGGTCGCCAATGGGTCAAGCGTCGGGCCAGAGGGTCGAGGATCGCCGGTCGCCGAGGGGATAGATGGTGGAGCCAGTGGGTCCCGCCGGTCCCGGCACCGTCGCCCAGGCCGAGAATCCTCCGGTCCGAGTGCTGACCCGTCGAACGTGCATCGCCATACCTGAGGGCGCCCGGGGATGAGCGGGTTAGGGGGTTCCTCGGCGTCGATGGAACCCTAAATGACGGCTATTTAGGTTAGGGGGTTCCTCGGCGTCGATGGAACCCTAAATGACGGCTATTTAGGTTAGGGGGTTCCTCGGCGTCGATGGAACCCTAAATGACAGCCCGACACGACACCTCGACACCCTGACACCCCGACACGACACCGTGACACCCCGACACCCCGACACCAAGACACGACACCCCGACACCCCGACCCGACACTCCGACACCATGACACCCCGACACCCCGACCGACACCCCGACACCCCGACCCGACACCCCGTCATATATTTGTGAATTATGAGTTAGGTCATATATTTTCTGATTTTGTTTAATAAAAACATCATATATATTTGTGTTGATCGGGTGGATTTAAATGTGCAGTTGTTTCGTCGCTGCGAGGGTCTGGTGTTCGACGACCTCCCCGTGCGTTCGACGAGCTCCGCCCCTGCGTTCGTGGGTGAGCACAAATGACATCTCCTCCTCCCCCCTTCATTTGCTCTGTTCCGGTCTTCGTGCCGATGAAACTTGCTAGCTATCGGTGTCTTCAATCATCAGTATGCGTGCCGAAGAGTCGTGTTGCAGGCTGCTCTTGAGAAAGAGAGAGCGAAGACCCAGGAGCTTCTGGCAGAGGCAAAGAGGCAGGCGGCAGAGAGGGAGAGGGAGTTGGAGGAGAGGACTACTACGCTGTTGGAGGAGGAGAGGAACCGGAACGACGCGTCTCACCGGGCCTTATACGAGCTCTTCGTGGTAAGTTTCTTCTGCATATTAGCCAAATCATGCACGTAATGTTTGTTTCATTACTAACTAATATGACTGACTCATGAAAACCAAATGTGCAGACCATGTGCCAGAGCAACGGTCAGACCCCTCCGCCGATGTCAGTCATTGCTCCGGCAGGCACGGTGAGTTTCATTTGAATGGTCATTAGTTACTAGTCTTCACACTTGAGTTGCATCGTGCTAATGAGACATTGCAAATGATCTTTGGTGCAGCTTAACTCCCGACAAGCATCGACCGATCCTTCTGCCTCTGCCGCTGGCGCGACCGGTCCTTCACCTCTGTGATGACGGTACATTTTCCCTAGTGTTTTGCTTAACAAATGCATACTTAGCTTAAGAAATGACCTATTTAGCTCCAAAATGTCATATAGTTAGCTTATTTTCCTCGAAAATGACATAATAACCTTACTTAGCTCCAAAATGACCTATTTTACCTAGGCTAGCTCAATAATGACCTATACTTAGCTTAATTAGTTCATTTATGACATAATTAGCTTACTAAGGTCTAAAATGGCATAATAACCTTGGTTTAGCTCCAAAATGTCATATACTTAGCTTATTTTCCTCGAAAATGACATAATAACCTTACTTAGCTCCAAAATGACCTATTTTACCTAGGATAGCTCTAAAATGACCTACACTTAGCATTTTTTCCTCCAAAATGTCTTAATATGCTTAGTTAGCTCAAAAATGGCATAACTACCTAGGCTAGCTCAAAAATGACCTATACTTAGCTTAGCTAGTTCATTTATGACATACTTAGCTTACTTAGGTCAAAAATGGCATAATAACCTTGGTTTAGCTCCAAAATGTCATATACTTAGCTTATTTTCCTCGAAAATGACATAATAACCTTACTTAGCTCCAAAATGACCTATGTTACCTAGGTTAGCTCTCAAATGACCTATACTTAGCTTAGCTAGTTCATTTATGACATAATTAGCTTACTTAGGTAAAAAAAATGGCATAATAACCTTGGTTTAGCTCCAAAATGTCATATACTTAGCTTATTTTCCTCGAAAATGACATAATAACCTTACTTAGCTCCAAAATGACCTATTTTACCTAGGATAGCTCTAAAATGACCTATACTTAGCATTTTTTCCTCCAAAATGACTTAATATGCTTAGTTAGCTAAAAATGGCATAACTACCTAAGGTAGCTCAATAATGACCTATACTTAGCTTAGCTAGTTCATTTATGACATAATTAGCTTACTTAGGTAAAAAATGGCATAATAACCTTGGTTTAGCTCCAAAATGACCTATTTACCTAGGTTAGCTCTAAAATGACCTACACTTAGCATTTTTTCCTCCAAAATGACTTAATATGCTTAGTTAGCTCAAAAATGGCATAATTACCTAGGTTAGCTCAATAATGACCTATACTTAGCTTATTTAGTTCATTTATGACATACTTAGCATACTTAGGTCAAAAATGGCATAATAACCTTGGTTACCTCCAAAATGTCGTATACTTAGCTTATTTTCCTGGAAAATGACATAATAACCTTACTTAGCTCCAAAATGACCTATTTACCTAGGTTAGCTCTAAAATGACACAAGTAAGCAATAAGAAGAAGAAAAAGAAGAGGAGAAAAAGAAAGAGAAGAAAAATTCTTCTTCTTCTTCTTCTTCTTCTTCTTCTTATTCTTCTTTTTCTTCTTCTTCTTCTTCTTCTTCTTCTTCTAGTCTTCTTCTTCTTCTTCTTCTTCTTCTAGTCTTCTTCTTCTAAATTTCTTCTTTCCCATTTTGCAGATTTGCTTCAGATCACGGAAGCTTGCATTGATGGAGTCTACTCTTCTCCTTGTCCTTCCTTTTTGTTTTGATTTTGTAGGATGAACAATGTGAAACTTGCTACCTATATATGTATGTATGGATGAAACCATTGTATATGGACTTTTTGCTTAATTGTTGGATATGTTGGCTATATATATGTTGGATATGGACTTTTGATTTGGTATATATATGTGTTGGATGATCATATCCATATGGCAGGGATATGTATGCTTGTTGAAAGTATTTTCAAATGAATATATATATATATATATATATATATATATATATATATATATATCTGTGAAATTGATTGAATTTAAGAAAAAATAGAATTAACAGGGGCAATATAGGCACTTTGCCGTCTGCCAGCGGACGGCAAAGCTGCCACATGGCAGCTACCTGTGCAACCTGGGGGGCACCTGGGCTGGCCTATTTGGGCACTTTGCCGTCTGCCAGCAGACGGCAAAGGCTGGTGTGCTTTGCCGTCTGCTAGCAGACGGCAAAGGGCATGCAGTGGCCCCAGCTGACGCCTGACGTTAGCTGGCAGACGGCAAAGAACTTTGCGCCTTTGCCGTCTCCTGGTAGACGGCAAAGTACGCCGTTAGCCACCTAACGGGCCTAACACTATCCCTATGCCGTCCAAGGCATTTGCCATCTGCTTGCTTAGTATGGCTGACGGCAAACTTCTTTGCCGTCCGCTTTATTTAAGCAGACGGCAAAGCAGCCCTCTGCCGTAGCTCATTCAGCCAGATGTGGGGCCGTCTGCTAGCTGACGGCAAAGGGCTTTGCCGTCCGCCAGACATTCCTTTGCCGTCTGCCATGGCAGACGGCAAACTGCCTGATTCCTGTAGTGTGAGGAAGATTCAGCCACACCCTTGAGAGCATGACTTTTTCGGTGACTTGAGCCATAGAGATCTCTCTTCTCTTCTTCTTGTTCCTCGTGGGTGTTGAGTCTTTCCATGATATCAGCTGAGTCGAGAACTTTGAAATCAGCTCGTTCCCGAATCATCAGAACTAGAGTGTCGAACGAACTGTCAAGGGATCGGAGCAGTTTCTTCACAACTTCGTGATGAGTGATGTCTTTGGCACCGAGACCTTGCAGCTCGTTTGCAATGTCACTCAGGCGATCGAAGGTTTGCTGGCAGCTTTCATTTCCGATTCGCTTGAACCGATTGAACTTTGCCCGAAGTGTTTCGATGCGAACCTCTTTCTGAGTTGAAACACCCTCATTTATCTTTTCGAGAATGTCCCACAAGTCCTTTGCAGTTTCACACTAACGATAGCAAAGAAATTGAGCATGAGAGAGATGGCCACCAATTTCATCTTTGGCTTGAGCATCCATCTGAATGAGTTTCTTCTCATGGTCAGTGGAGACCTGGGGCACTTCAACCACGAATCCATTCTGCACCACATTCCACATATCATCATCAATAGCTCGGACACGGATCTTCATCTTCTCCTTCCAGAAGGGATAGTCCGTCCCATCGAAGATGGGAATCTTGAGGTGCGACTTGTAGCTCACTGAAGACATACTTAAACTCCAAGGTGGTTAGACCAAGATAAACAGGGTCAAGGAGTACCATGCTCTAATACCAATTGTAGGAACGAAGTATGTCTACCAGGGGGTGGGGGGGGGGGTGAATGGGAGTTTCAAATTTTCTTCGGAAATATGAAAACTCTCGGAACCCAGCAGCGGAGCGAATGAAAACAGTGTACAGTGAGCGAATACAAACTAACGAATGGAAACTAAAAGCATGCATCGAGACAAATCACATGATTGAAATATGTCATACAGCACAGTTCGAATGTAAAGGGGAGACACAGAGGTGACCAGTGATGCTCGATGGCGACAAGGAATTGGGTAGACCAGTTCGCCCTTCTGCAAAACGACTACGTCTGGTTGGAGGGGTTGTGATTTAACACAGAAGATAAACTCTCTTCGCCCTATTCTCCTCGACAATTGGTTCGTCAACCAATGCCGATCACTCGTGGTAGATGCTTGAGGCGATCTCCAAACCTTTACAGACTTCTTCTTCGAGAACCACAATTACTCTTGGTCTCTGAAGAAATTGACACCTAACCGTCTAGAGAGTTCGCAGCTCTCAAGAGTAGTAGGCGGAGCGTACTGGACTTAGATTCAAGTGATGCTGAACCACTATCTAATTTTTCAGCTCTGGGGTTTTCTCTCGGTGGATTTTAAACTCAAATCACTCAGGAGAGGGGGTTGCTCAACAATCTTCTCACAATCACACGGAGCAGCCACCGAACAACGCCGGTGCGGGGTGGCTATTTATAGCCGCAGCCTTCCCTGATGGGAAATGACCATTTTGGACACGCGGTCCAGCCAATGGCCAACCGACACGTTCACAATGGTCGGATTTTAAGAGCAACGGTAACATTACTTGAGGAACAAGTAATGCTAACTCCTCGGTCAGAGAGAAATCTCTCACAGCGAAGAAGATCACAGTCTCTTGCTGGCAAGTATTTGCTCGGAACACAAAGAGATTTCTCTCGCAACTTTCATAGGATTTGGGTTTAGCATCAGAGAATCAAAGCTTCGAACGTTACACCCCTCTTAGTAGTACGGTGGTCCTATGACTCAATAAAGAGAAGAGAAACAACGAAACAAATGCTATGTCTTCACTTCGTCTTCAATCTTCTCGGCCACAGTCACTTTCTTCGGACGAGCACCGAATCAATTGCTTTGCGTCAACAATTTTAGAGGGGTCACTCTTGTCGTCATAATCATCGGTGATAACCTTCACTGCCACGCAGGGTTTTTCTTCGGAGTTTGAACCAAACTCCTCTCGACTCCAGGGACCTGTTACTCTGTGTGCACTAGCAAACACATCAGTCCCTTACTGTTTAAGTCAACAATCTCCAAAACATAAGGAGGCAAATTATTGCACCAACACCATCTTCTTTTTAGAAGGTTTTTTCCTTTCACAAGGGTTCCAAATGTGTTTAGTGCTTCGACCTCGTCGAATTCTCTTAGGTCTCCTTCTTTAGAATCGAGACCGAGCACCATCTGGAAGAAAGAGAGTACATAGTTTTAGTTTAGAAATTTATCACAGCAATGGTGGATGTGTTTTTGTGTAAGAGGTACTCATACATTTGCAAACTCTGCTTGTAGTACGATTGTGTCATTTCTGTTGAATTGTTGCTGTTCTGCCCATTCTTCCAATAACGCGTTTGCCATCGAGCCCTCCATTTGTGCATCTCCTTGTCGTGCCTGGTCCATCATGGCTTTTCCGGTAATGTTATCTTCTCGCTTTGAGCTTTTATATACGTTTTCTCTACAAGCAAAAAAGGTTTACGCATAATAGAGTCAGTGGTTAGCTGGTTTTAAGAGTAGCTGCACTTCTCTGTTTCTTGTTTTTGGGAAAAGAGAGAATCTACTTACTTTCTGCATTCTTTCTGTCCTTCTCGGCTCATTAGATATTTATAAAGTGACATGGCCTTGTCCTTATAAATGAAATCTCCTGGCACAAATGTTGGTATGTTGACTTTCTCAGAGACCCTGGTCGATCGCTTCAACGGCCTCTTGATTGAGATTATGTTTGTTGAGCTGATCTCAGATGATTGAATCTTTGAAGGTTTTGGAGAATCTTCCTGCAACCTTGCCAGATGCTGTCTGTTTTTCTTGTTATATTCATGCTGTCGTTGATCATCGATGCCCGTTTTGAAATCATCGAATGCCATTTGTCTGTTTAAAACAAGTTCGTTGTATGTTCTTAGTTCGTCTGGGCTACGGCCTACAAAAAATTTATCATTTTCTAGAGCCTTGGTTAACGCTTCGTGTGATAAGAACGCTAGAGAGACGGTACTTGAGGTACCTTGCTGGTCGTTTCTGGATGCTCTACTTGAGGTGTTGCATCCTGCTGCTTGTGTTCCCAATTTTGTGTTGTCGTTTTTGTTGGTTTTTTTAACAGAGACGACAGCATCGCGTTTCCTCTTCTCAAGTATCTTTTGTTGTAAGATCTTCTTATTGTCGATGTCCTTCTTTTCTTCAGCAACAGGGTGCTTGTTCAGCTTGGAAAGCTGGTCTTGCGCAGTTGGTGTATCCTTCCTTCTTTTATCCTCTTTTAAACCAGTGTGTGTTTGCTCAAGTTGTTGTGCTATGATGCTGTTGCTGTTGCTGTAGATATTTTCTTCATATTGGTGAGTTTCCTGGTGTTCAATCTTTTCTTCTAGGGGTTGTCGATCTGGTTCTATTGGTGGATCGTCGTGTTCGTGTTCCCTTTGTAAATCAGCTTCTGTTTGCCCATGTTGTTGTGAGTCAATTTCTTCAATCGGTTCCTGGCTACTTACATGTATAACTTCTTGCTCTTCGGTGCATGTGTCAGTAATATCAATAACTTCTTGGTCTTGACTGCTTGTTCCAATAGTTTTTTCCTTGGGCTCGGGAGTTGGAGGAAACTCTTCTAGTACGTCACATTTTGTCCGTTGCATTTCTGTGTCTCCGATGTCGACTTTATGCTTCAGCATATCTGCTAGAATCTAGAAAAAAAAACTCATTATTAACTGGTAGGCTGAAAAATTATGAGGCTTGGTTTCTAAAAATTACTTAAGCAAAGTATTACTTGCTTGTCTTTAGAAATACGAACCTGTGGTATAGTTGATTAATGATAGTACGGTATTGTCTATGCGTTGGCTGATTAGTTGATATCGAATTTTTTTCCTCAACTCTGGGACATGTTCTTCCGTTAAGACCACTGTTGTTCCATCTTGGGAGTAGTGCTTCACGTTCATGTACATATAGAATGCGCAGTCCATTCTGCATGTAGAAGAATGATTGGTTATTATTGCTGGCCTGTGTCATGAAAATACCTTATATTTTATATAAGACGTTGGGACAGTTTGGGTAAAGCTGCCCTAACGTTCTGTATTTAGGAATGGAAGTAGTAAATGTTGCAGGAAAAAAAGAGAAAGATTGGTAGTGTTTATGTCTCTCCTCCCTAAAGCGGCACCTGCATTTTGACCTTTTTGAAATGGTCGATACTTCTTGGTGAAAGCTGGAGCTCTGTGCTCATTTGCTTCCAGATCTTCTTCAATCTGCTTGTTACAGTGTTGAAGAATTGTACTGTCCCGGGATATGCAGTTAGAGAGTCAAGGAGTTCGAAGAGCTCTTTTTTCATGTTAACTGTGATGGTGAAATAGTGACCGATATCTCCATCTTTCTTATACCCGCCTATGGAAGTCGGTAGAAAGAACTGCAAGAGGCAAAATAAAAAGAAACCATTTGCAATCCTTCTTAGATTTAGGCATGGTTTGTTGGACATAAAAGAGAACTGTAGAGCCATTATTGGATTTTCGTATCTGTAACAGGTGATCTGCTTACCATGTCATAATCTTGCAGTTTTTCTCTTTCTTCTACATTGAAAAATCTTTTAAGCCTGGCAGGTAGTAGTTTATTTTAGATATGTGCTTGGTCTTTATTTTTGAAGCACATTGGATCATTGTCATCGGCTCGCTTTATTGAGTGCTGCTTGTTTTGTCATATCTACACAAAAAGGAATTTGTCAGTTCACTTGTAGACAAAGTTGATCGATTGATATACTGGTATTCATTGTTGACACGTTTTTGCCGTGATCTTTACTTACAATGTTGTTTAATGATAGAATCTTTCGTCCTGTGCCCTTGAGTTCATTTCTCAAGATCACTAGCATGGGCTCGATGGCTTCGCTGCTCTCTGGATTTCCGACGGTGAAGCTTTCGGCCACATGTCCTAGATTGACATTTAACATCTCCGTTATCATGAAAAGCTTATCTCTGCAATGTATATTTTGAAAATATTTTAGTTTACAGAGTTTACACGGAAAGACATTGAAAGAATGTGTTCTGTGGTAGTTACATGAACTTACCCTGCTTTCTTTGTCCGTGGCCTGCATACAGCGTTGTACAGGTCTTTGATGGCTTTGCTCACGGGATCACTATCTTTGCTCCCTTTCTCCTTTGTAAAACCCTAAAGGGACATCATCACATGCAAGCACAAGCGAAAAAAGAACAAGAAAGGAACGACAAAGGACAAGGCGTATCTTCTAGCAGCGAAACAGGCAAGACAAAAGAAACTTATGTACTATGTCACAATCTGTAAATTAAAACATAACAACAAAAGAGCCAGCACAAAATAAACTTAGAGGAGAACATAGGGGTCAGTAAATGGGAATGCATTTGTGCCTGTGACGGAAGCTATTTTTTAATTTCAAATAGAGCAGCTTATGTAACTTTACGTTTTCGGTCGTTGTCGCCGCTCGAGCGCCTGCTACTTCTTGTTCGTTAACTGAACGATTTTGGGCTTGGTCATGAGTGCCATCCCTATCTACCATTGGAATATCTTATTCCCCTTGTTTAATGGTCTTCTTTGGTTGCTTTTGTTTATGTTGAATGTCGGTGCTCTCCTCTGTTTGTTGCGGCTGGTGTAAGACAAAAAAGTAGTTAAATGGGACTGCATATCTGTCTGTGCAGCTATTTTTTTATACATATGTTGTAGAAACATGTTTTGTAACTTCACCTCTTCAGTCATTGTCTGCGGTGCCGTGTGTGCTTCTTCTTCTTCGTTTTCTGAATGTTTTGAGTCTTGTCCAATTGCAGCAGCATTGTCTATTATTTGTAATACCTCTTGCTCTCTAGTTGCAGGGTTGTCTACTACTGTAAAGACACGTTGTCCTTGTTTCTTGTCGTCCTCTTGCTGTGAGTTTTGCTGCTCTACGGCAGTGCTTTTGTTTGCTTCTTTTGTCTGTTCAATCAAAAATGTAGATAAAGGTGGGGCTTCATTTGTGTGTGCTTAAATGTTTTATATTTTCTTATGTTACAGAAGCAGGTCGTCCAACTTCACCTCTTCAGCCGTTGACGCTGCTGGGGTATTTTGTAGTTCCTGTTTGTCAAGTGAAGGTTGGTCTTCATTTGCAGCACTGGCTATTATTGCAGTGACAACTTCCCCGTGTTTTGTGGCTTCCCCTGGCTGTGGTCCTTGCTGATTCTTGACAGCAGCGTGCTCGTTTGTTTCCTGTGTTGTTCAGAGAAAAAGGTTATTCATACCTTGCAATTCTTGTATTTTCCATATTGTTGTGGTAGGCTGTACTAGGTAGTTCATCGCTTATAAATCTTCAAAAAAGGGTTGTTGTTGAATTTTACCTCTTTGTTGGTGGTTTGGATGTTTTTGTCTGTGTCTACTCTTTCTTTGTCAGGTATAAGATGGTCTAGTTTGTGGTCATCTGGGATGTTCGGGTCAACTTGTGCTTCGTCGGGGGCTGAGTCTAGCTCGGCTGGACTGCGGAGCTGAGTCAAGTATGTTTGTCAGTTAACTCAAAACTCTATGCAGTTTAAAAGTGGAAAAGGGTTGTTTATACTCACATGTTTTCTGCTTTCTATCCCGGTTGTGTCCTGTACTGCTTTCGCGGTTGTGCTTGATGGACCATCATCTATTGTGAGGTTGGATGATTTGTTCGTTGGATCCTCGTGCTCGGTGTTGTTGCCATCATCCTGCTTTCGGCCTTCATCGTGGGCTGGCATGCGTGCCTGGAGATTATGAAACAAAAAAAAATTAGTGTGAGTATGAGAACAGACTGGCGTGATCTGCAACTTTTATTTCTGCTGCTACTTTTCTTTGTTGCTTTTGCTGTTCCTTGACGTTTGTGTTGCTTTGTACGTGCTTCTCCTTGTGTCTCTTTTGTACCTGCTTGTGCTCCTCTGTGTATTTCTTGTTAATCGTTGTCTTTTGTATCCTGGATCTTGTCTTTCTCTCCTTCTCTTCCTCTCCTTGGGGTGCCTTTCTTTTTCGCGTTTCTTGTGCTACTGTTGTCACTACGCCTTCTTTTGTGTGATCGTCATCAACTACTCTAGTTGTGTCTTCTGCATGTTCTTGCTCTACTGCTATCAGGTTCCCCTCATCCCTTTCCTTCTTTCTTGCCTTCCAAATCATGCGCTGGAAGTCACTGTGATGATCGAAAGCTTTTACCAGTGATTCTCTGGCTTTTTGATCGAAATCTTCCTCTTCATCAGTGCATTGGAATCCTGCTCTGTTTCTTATTGCGGGTAACTGTGATGCTTCATCAAGCACGTTTTTCAGCATTGCATTGATTTTTTTGAATCTTTCTGCTGATCCTTTGCCGGTGCTTGTCTCGACTTCCCTGCTTCCCCTGGTGCTGCCCGGTCCTTCACGCCGGACCTTGGGTGGGGGTGGTAGCAGTTTGGTCGTGTGCTGGTGATGTTTTTGTTGCTGTGCTTGTATGAGTTGCATTGAAGGCAAAGGTGATTCCGTGTTTCTTTCGTTTGTGTAGAAGATCCTGTCTGCTTTTCCTTTCCATGTCTGCGTTGTTTCGGTAGAATGAAATTTGTTAGAATCGAAAATGTTTTTACAAGGTACAAGCAATTTATGGATGAAAGAGCCATACCTATATCTTGCCAAATTCATAGTGATCCGGACATCCTTTTCCATCCTTCTTCATGTCTGCTCTAGATACTTTTGTTAGATCCTTCTCGGTGAGATGGTTCGCTTGTGGTGTCGTGGCCTTGTCCATTCTCTCAGCAATTTTGCGACTTTCTCTGGTGCTTGGTAATAGCAGGGAGTCGAGGTACATGATTACTGGTCCCTGTGCCAATCCATTGAGGTGCTTTTTGTTCTTAAATTCCTGTTTTTCCTCTTCGTGTTTTTGGCATTTTTCAGCTCCAGCCTTAATCCCTTCGACGACGACCTGGCAGTAGTCCATTTGTGCCATTTCTTTATAATTCATTTTCTTAACCATTATTGCTTGCTTGCTGAAGATAGGGGCAGTTGTTCCACAGATGACCTTGTGGAAAAGAATGAGGAAAAGTATTTTAACTACTTTCCTATTTGCTTCTGGCTTGTCTATTTCTACTAATTTTTTCAGCTTTTCAAACAGATCTTTAGTTTTGAAATCTGTTTTTTTGTGGCCTAGTTTTGACGTCAGTCCCTTCATATCTCTGGGGGAAGTCTGCGGCCTTGGTGCTGTCTTCGGTTTGCCATTTAGGAATCCAAAAGCCTTACGGATGCCTTCCATGGTAATCTTGATTCTCTTGTCTTCATCAGCTTCTCCAAAGCTTATCGTCATGTTGTCCGTGTTCAGATTTCTGTAGATGTGTGCTGCAAGTGGCCTGTTGATGGAGCCTGTTCTCTTGCAGTGCTCTATGTTGCCAAATCCTGCCTCCCGAACATCTCTTCGGTGACGTTCTTTAAGTAATTCCCATGCTTGTTTGACGTGTATGAATGTTGCTCCTGCTTTGATTCTATATTTGTCTTCATCGGTTGTTGCCTCTCCTTCATCATCTGTTGGTGCTGCCAATTCGTTCCCGCTTGTCTTTCTCCTCTTTGTGCCCTTCCTATTTGTTTTTGGCTATTTCAGAAAAAGAAAAAAGGGGTTTCGTTAGAAAAGGATCATTTGGTTTTCAGTGGTAATCAGCGGCAAACAAAAATTCCTAGAGAAATGTGTTTTACATGATCGCTGTTGTCCTCTTCGGCATCATTGCCGTCCTCTTCGGTTTCATTGTCCTCTGGAGGAATGAAATCGGCATCGCCTTCTGTATCATCGTTGGCACCATCAAGCTCTGAATCTTTGTTGGCGTAATCCTGTTCTTGTTGCACCCGTGGTCGTTTGTTTTTCTTCATGCTTTCAGTTTGTTTGTTGCTCGTGGGTGGTGCTGGTGGCGGGAGTACCATTAGAGGCTTTGGCTGTTGCAAGGTATCACTTTCGAGGATGACATCAGTGTTGTTCTTTCGCTTTTTCCTTTCATCTTCAGGAGGAACAACAACCTTTGTTTCTGATTGCCTCTCTCGTCTGCTTGTTTTTACTCGTTTGCTCTTGATAGCATCATTTTTATCTATCTGCCTGCTGTAAGTTACCAGTGGTGTATTGTTTTTGTCCAGGATTGGCATGGCCGCAGCTTCGTTCTGCTTGGTTTGTTGCGTACTTTTTTCTAATGGGTGAGGAGAGATGTTGCGTCTTTCTTCATTTTGCATGTTAATTTCAGGCAAGATTGTTTGAATATCACTGTCTTCGTGACCTGCATAATGATCAGTTGACAAAAAAGGATATTGATTCATTTGCAAAAAAAGGAAAGGGATATACTTTTGGAAACACATAGGCACAGTTTTATTTGCAGAATATAATACAATTTTTTATACTTGTTTCAAGGAAAACGGTTAACTTATTTGTGTCGATATATAGTTTTTCTTAGTTGGACAGTGGAGTGGACACTTTGCTTAAACCTTTGACAGGACCTTTCTGCATGGCAGGCTTCCTCAGGCTTCCTGTTTTCCTTTACACCGGTCATTGCTGCATGAAAATGGCCAGGTGTTAGAAGCAGAGTTTAATCTCACAGCAAAAGATGACATGCATCGCGTGGAAAAAATAAATGGTATGGTTGAAGAGACACAGGTTGTTTCACCGTAGAAGCACAGGTGCACATATTCCTGTACCACGGTTTTTGAAACCGGAGGCACGTAATTTTAAACAGATATAATCAATGTGTGTAGAAAATGACGTGTAATTATCAAGTTTGGTCTGTCAGGATGCTCCCAGAGTTTAAATCTACAGTGGGGTCATTCTTAGTGAAGTCAGGTACGTGTTAAGTAATATCCACTGTCCAAAAATCTGTAATGGGGAGGTGTAACATTTCAATTGCAATCTTCCCTACGCTATTCCTATCTGTTAGAGAAGTTGAAACAGAGTAATTCAAAAACAAAGTTTCTGCGCCGGCTAGGGTTCCTGACCGTGAAAAGGGGAAAATCACTATTTCCGCCCTCGTGGAATGGAATGGAATGTACTAACTTTTACCTTCATTTGTGGGTGCTCGGTTTCTCGCATCCATCGGCTGATTCTGTCGCTGCTCTTTGTTGCAATCTCCGCCGCCGGTCTTCAGAGCGTAGGTTCTCGCCGTCAGTCGCCGCCGCCGGGAGGGGGGTTTTGGTGCTGTCGCGGGCAACGTTTTACGGTTTGTGTCTCGCTATGGAGGGCGGTTGGCGAAGTGCGGCGGTGGTTGTCCGGTGAGGCGAACTCGATTTCGTAGTTGGGCTGGTCTGCTGGTTTGGAGGAAGGGGCAGTAGGAAGGAGCAGAGCGTGCGGGGCGGGGGGGCGTAGTGTTCGAGATTTTCCCTGCGAAAGGTGAAGGAGGAGACCAGCAGAGCGAGGGGAATGATCAAACCGTCTCTAATTTCCACCGTCCGTATAAGCATCAAGATTCGTGCAACAGTCTGTGGGCCTGTCTGCGTTAGTTTTTTGACAACCTGGGTGTTTTTTTTGCTTGCTTCTTATGTGTCAGTCGGTGGGACTCTGGCATTTTTGTATTTAAGTTCAGTGACACCACTAAAAATAAAATAAAAAAGGTAGTGGTACGGCGCCCATGTCAAGAAAAATGCAAAAACAGTTGTTCGTGGGAGCACGATTGTGCCTTTGTTTTCCAAATGTTTCCAGTGACACGTTTCACCGTGTGAGGCACAAAAGGGCAACACCCGGGGGCACGGTTTCAAGAGCACAAAAGGCATGTTTGTGCCTCTGTGTTTCAAAAGTTTCCAGTAACCCATTCACCCTGAGACACATGGCCGTGATGTGTCTACAGTTTTGTATTAAGTAGCGCCACGGTCGTGCCTCTTCGTGTTCCTGATATTTTTCAGTGCCTCGTTTACTCATTGAGGAACGGATGTGATGGCATTATAGTCGCGGTCCTATGTTATGGAGAGGCAGTGACATGTTTCCGTTTTCACGTACACTGGGAGGGGCGATGATGTGAAGCCAAGGTAGGCACGTTTGTAGAAGCATATGTTTTCGTTTTCAAACGAAACAGGCACGGGCGTGCCTCTCTATGTTGCAATTTTTTTCAGTGATGCGTTCATTGAGAGAGGCTCGGCCGTGTCTACTGTGGAGGCACGAAGTTGTCTCCAGTAAAGGCATGGCGGTCCGTCTTTTTTTTCCAATTGTTTTCGTGGTGTTCCGTTTTAAGAAGAGGCATGTTGATGCCTCTGTATTCCAAATGTTTTTTGGCTGTCACGTGTAACTGTAGGAGCACGGATGTGAGGTCAACAGGGGCACGTCTCCGTATTAAGCAGGGTCACGTTCGTGTGTGTTTGTGTTCCAAATGTTTTAGGCTGACATTCGCGGAAGTGAAGGCCGCGGAGGCACGGGTCCCTAATAAGCACAAAGAAGTTCTTGTCTCTTTGTGTTCCAATGTTTCGGCTGGCAGGCACGGATGTGATGCCCATAGAGGCACTATTCGGTGTTAAGCAGAGTCGCGTTCGTGCGTCTTTGTGTTCCAAATGTTTCTGCTGATTCGTTCAGGTCGAGAGGCATGGATGTGAAGCCTGCATAGGCACGTTTCCCTATCACGCAGGGTAACATTCGTGCCTGCCTGTGTTCCAAATATTTTTGGTGACATGTTTAACTGCGAGAGGCTCGGAGCTGCTGCCTCTATCACGCACGGTTCTGTGTTATGCAGAGTCACGTTCGTGCGTCTCTGTGTTCCAAATGTGTTCACTCAGAGAGGCACGGCCATGACTTTTGTGAGAGAGGCATGGACGTGACATGCCATTTGTGCCTTCTCGTGTTCCAGACGTTTATAGTGGCTGTTTTAAGTGTGTGGCGTGGAGCATCTGCATGCACTATTTTAGATGGGATGGACGTTCGTGCCTGTTTTGCAAATGTTTTTATAGTTCACTGTGAGAGTCATGAACGTGCGGACACAACAGGCACAATCCTGTATTAAACTGCGATACGCTTCGCTGTGAGAGGCACGGCCGTGACTCCTGTGGAAGCAAGAACGTGACACGGACGTGAAGCGTGGAGCTTATGCCTGTGCGATAGTCTCGTTCTATATTAAGCAGAAAGTAAATCTCCTTGGATCTGATGGCTAAGAATAATACCAACGTATGTGTCTCTGTTTAATAAAGAGAAACCCTAAACCATGTGAACGCTACGAACGAATGGTTCGTAGCATGCCTCAGAAGAACGCCTCGAACTACGAGAGGCATGAAGCATAGTCACGTTCTTGCCTCTCTGTTTTTTCGCTGACTCGTTTACTGATTGAGGCACGGACTTGATGCCAGTATATAGGCAAGGTCCTATGTTATGCAGGGGCAGCGTCGTGACTCTATTCACATTGCGCCGACATCACATTTAGTGTGAGAGGCACGCATGTGAATCCACGTGAGGCACAGTTTTAGAAGCAGGAGAGGCGCGGTCGTGCTCCTCTTTTCCTGATATTTCACTCGCATGGTGTTTAGGAGAGGCACGACAGTGTAGACATGAGTGGCACGGTTTCATGCGAAGCGGAGTCACGGTTACGTTTGAAGAAGAGTCATGGTTACATGCGTTTCAGTCAGAGAGAAATGGCCTTCTCGTCACGACCGAGCCACAAACATGAATTCATATCGGGCACGCTCGTGCCGCAGTATTCCAAATGATTTCGTTGGGTTATTCAGTCATACGTTTTGTGGTGAGGAGATGTTCACTGTGACTCTGTGAGGGGCCCGGATGTGAAAGCACGGTCGTGCGTGTATGTTCCAAGTATTTTCAGTGACGACACTGTTCATTGTTAGAGGCACGTGCCTGAAGTTATAAGAGGCACTTGTTTCAAGCAAAAGAGGTTTTAGAGGCACGAAATTACATCCAACAGAGGCAGCGTCGTCCGTCTGTGTTACAATAGTTTTGCTGGAAGTTTGGAGGTGTGGGGTACAATTTTGACTCAAAAATTCAGAAAAAACAAATACGCCTCTGAAGATAGCGTGATGGTTAATAATATATTGAAAATAGAAAAACATACGATCAAAAAACCACGTTCAAAAACCCACGATCACAGACGACCCCCACTCTGAGCGGTTGTGTCGCCAAAACGACGATCACAAATGCCCTCAACCCACGATCTGTATAACCGCAACGTCGGAGAGATCGTGTAGTCATCGGTTGCCGCCATCCCACGCCTTAAATTCAGACCTTCGCGCAGTCTTCCTCCTCCACAAACATTGCCATTCGCTTCCATCCCTCCGTTCCCACTAATCGTTCTCCACAGAAACCGTTCTCCCTGTGATGGGGTTAATCAAGGAGTTCAAGGAGGTGCGAGCCCACGGCAACACCATGTTGCACGTGATCCACACCAGCGACTTGGACGAGGCGGCGACCATCGTCGAGAAGTACGAGCAGCACCTCAAGTACCAGCGGCACAAGATCGTCGGTGTAGATGTCGAGTACAGCAATGAGGGTGCAGACAAACAGAAAGCCACCCTCGTCCAGCTCTCCGTCGGCAAGACTTAGTCGGTGCTGCTGTACCAACCGAGCATCACCGATGACAAGTGCCCGATGTTCGACAACTTCCTTCTCGACCCAAGGTACGCCTTTGCTGGCTTCTCCATCGACGGGACATAGAGAAGCTCGAGCGCGTTGGGCTGGAGATCACCAACTTTGTCGACATCCAGAAGGAATGGAGGGTGCCCGAAGCTACCAAGGCGATGGACTCGCTTGGAGACGTCTTCGGCGTCCTCATCGACGACTCCTACAACGACATGAAGAAGAAGATTACTGACGCGGAACACAAGCGTTGGGAGTGCATGCCCCTGTCCATGAGGTACATCGAGTATGCGGTAAAGGACGCTTACGTGGCGTACGAGATATGGAGCCGGATCACCATCACCCAGGACGGGCTTCGCCGGGCAAAGATGGAGAAGTCTAGGAAGCGCCCCAGGACCTGGGGAGACTACTACTGAAGACGGAGATGGGGCCGCCCAAGGAAGTGTTTGTCAATGTGCTCGAGCCAGTTTAGATTTGTCATCGGATTTGCTTTCTATCTAGTTTGTAGTTTTCTTGTGCTAAATTTAGGTTTGCTTGTTTGCTTCTTATCTAGTTTGCTTTGTAATCAGGCTCGAACACTATGTAGTTTGCTTATGTTATGAACAAATTTAGTTCTAGTACATTGTTGCACCTTCTCTGTTACAAATTATTGGAGTTCACTAAAACTTCGGTGACATGTTTACTTTGAGAGGCACGATTTTAGTATCATAGGAGGCATGTTCGTGCCTCTTTGTTCCAAATGTGTAACGTTGGATGCACGGACATGAAGGTGTAGGTGGCACGGACGTGAAGGTGTACGTGCCTCTGTGTTCCAAACCAGGCACAGGTGCGACGATTGTCGAGACACGAAATTACATCCAGGCGCGCAGAGGTTTGTTTTGTCTTGTGTAATTTTGTTGTCAGGAACTTTGTTAACAAGTGTAATTTTGTTTCCTGTATCGCGTTAATTTTCCATGATTTTTCCCATTATATTAATGGTATAATTGGAGGTTTATATATCAATTTTAATCTTTTACTTTGTGAGGCACGGAAGGGAAGCATCTAGACGCATGTTTTTAAGAGCATAAGAGGCATGTTCTAACCTCTTTGTGTCCCAAAAGTTTTGAGTACCATGTTTAACTGTGAGAGGCTTGAAGGAGGAACGGACATGAAGCAACGGGAGGCACGTATGTGAAGGCGCGTAATGCACGGACGTGAAGCCCTTCAGATGTTTTCAGTGACACATTTTCTCTGCGAGACGCATGATTTTAGTAGCATGGGAGGCACGTTTGTTCCTCTGTGCTCGAAATGTTTTCACTGACACGAGTGATTGTGAGTGGCACGGAAGTGAAGCACCATGAGGCATGGTTTTAGACCCACGGATTATGAGGCGTCTCCTGTGGACGTTGTGCGAACGCCACATGGCGCCGCTCCGGAAACCCAACGGTACGACGGGCGTCTCCTCCGGTGGGGATGTGAATTCCGCGTGGCTCCGCTACGGAAGCCCAACCGTCCGACGGTCATCTCCTCTGGTTGGGGTGTGAACGTTAAGTGACACCGCTCCGGCTCCTTGCCCGAGGCCTAGTTCCAGCTATTCAAGCCAAACCGCGTCCCTTAGCCCTAGCCACATCCTCTTCCTCCCTTTGCGCACCGCCAGCCCATCCATTTCTCTTGCTCTTCTCGCTCCTGCCCCCCTCCGCCATGGCTGGGAAGAAGAAGACTACTCCGGAGTGCCGCTTGCAGATGCAGGAGGAGATCCTAGCTGGTGAGGGTTCCTCATCTGTAAGTTGACTCTGTTTCTACTTCTTGCATTTTCTCTCTCTCTTCCTGCTAGTTGATTTAGTTGTGAATTATTGTTGTCAGGTTCCTCCTAATACCATGAGGATGTGTCTTCCTGATGCTGGATCAGAGTCAATTGGAGCTAGGCTTAGGCTCCATCGCGAACTTGAACAGAAACCCTCTACAGTAGGATACCAGCAGCATGAGGGTGTATCTTCCAGCAGATTAGGGAGGAGTTCTGGGTTGAGAAAAAAGAAGGGGGCGGTGAGCAGGGCGGTGGCGGAAAGAGGTAAGATGTTCCGTGGCGACGCGGAGGCCTCACGGGCTGGCGACGGCTGTCACAAGGAAATTCATCTTGGAGGCGAACAAGCTCAGAGCTCCATGTTAATTAATCTTAATAAGCTGCTTGATCAGATCAGTGCCTCGGTTTCAAAGCTGGAGGATGACAAGTCATACGAGCAGCTTTTGGGGGTCACCTATAGCTGGAAGAAGCTCTTCGAGGCGAGCAATGCCGAGGTGGAGAAGATGGACGCGATCATCGAAGAACTTCTTGATTAGAAGGCGAAGCTCCTCGCCGAGTGCGACCGTCTGGTGGAGGAATCAGTGGCCGCTATGAAGCAACGTGCGGAGGAGATGAAGGTCGTGGAGGCTATGAAGAAGGAGATTGAGAAACTCCGCGCCCAGCAATCCAACAAGAAGGTCGCTGGGATCTAAGTAGACAGCAGCGACCCTGATTGTTGTCTGCGTCTGAAGTTATTAAGCAGTGGACTGGAGTTTCTTATTTTGTCTTGTGTAATTTTGTTGTCAGTATCTTTGTTAACAAATGTATTTTGGTTTCCTGTATCGCGGTTGTTTTCCTTAATTAATCAATGTTATTAAGCAGTGGAATGAAGTTTCTCATTTTTTCTTGAGTAATTTGGTTGCGGGGAACTTTGTTAACAAATGTAATTTGGTTTCCCGCGTCACGTTGATTGTCCTTAGTTTTTTTATATTTGTGGGAATTGGAGGTTTACCAGGTCAGATGTCAACTTTAACCGTCTACTTTGTGAGGCACGGAAGGGACGCATCCAGAGGCACGCTTTTAAAAGCGTAAGTGCCACATTTTTAAAAGCATGAGAGGCGCGCTTTGTAAAGCATGTTCGTGATGTCTCTACAGCCACGGTTTTGTACTAATTAGCGTCACGCTTTGACATTTTCACTCAAAGAGTCACGGACGTGACGCTACAAAAGGCACGGTCGCGTATTTCGAAGAGGCACGGATGTGCAGCAACGGGAGGCACGGACGTTTTCTGTGTTTGAAATATTTTTCGCTGACTCGTTCAGTTATAGGGGCATGGGACGTAGGTAGCCGTGCTGCTTTTTTCACATACACTAAGAGGGGCCCTGGCATGAAGTCAAGGTAGGCACAGTTGATTGAACACTAAGAGGTACCGTGCATCTCGTGACCTCACGGCCATGGCTCTCACGGTGAACACGGTGGAGGAAATATTTGCAGACCGTGCTTCCGCTATCTATGAAACCGTGCGTCTGTCATGGCTTCACTTCCTTGCAGGGGAAACATTTGGAAGACGATGGGAGGACACTGAATCTCCTTAATGTGAAACCGTGCTTTCACAATGAACGTGCCCGTGGAAAATTTTGCAACCCACAGAGGCACGATGCATGTAGAAGCGTGCGTGCGACGTCGAACAGAATCCAGTGACAAAGGTATGCCTGTAAACAATTAAAACACAATGGGTCACGCCCGTGCCTGGGCTGCGTGTAGAACAGTGCATCTGGTACCTTCAAGGCCATGCTTTTATTTAATCTTGTGCAGCCCTTGACTTGTTAATAATTAATCTGGAACCCTCCCCTTCCCCTCCCCACTTAACATTTTTGTATCAGCGCAGTGAATACCTAGCCTCTAACCCATTTTTCCAGATCCACCGTACAGAGCGCTGGTCGTAGGCGGCGCGACCCCAGCAATGGAGATGGAGATGGAGATGGAGCCCGGTGCCCCAAGCACCAAAAGGGCGAGGCTCGCGCCACCGGCGACACCGTCCTCTAGGGGTGTGGTGGTGGAGGAAGGGGCGACAAGCGGCGACGATGGTGCGCCCACTGGATCCGAGGAGGGCGAGGAGGAATCTCGTTCGGACCGCATCAGCAACCTACCGGACACCATCCTAGGTGAGATTATCTCCCGTCTCCCCACCAAGGAGGGCATCCGCACTCAAGTCCTTGCATCTCGGTGGTGCCCTCTATGGCGCACCACTCCTCTGAATCTCGACTGCCGCGAGATCCCTGCCGCTTGTGTTTTTAACCTTCCAGAAACAGTTCAGATTGAGATAATCTCCATGGATTCCGGCGGTGAACCCCCCACCTGGGAGCTCGTCCGTGAAAGGTACTTCGCAACTCGGTGCCATGGTAAATCTGACGCTGATGATTTCAACCTTCCGGAGGCCATCCTCTCCGGCCATGAGGGCGCAGTTCACTGCCTCTCCATCCCGGCATGCTACCTCCAGTGCAGACCCTATGCCGTCGACTTCTGGCTCCAATCCTCGAAACTCGACAATCTCCAGGTGCTCGAGTTCTTCTACCCAGAGGATAGACTAGCACACACATGCCCTTCATCTGCGCCCTCTGCACCAACGTCCATCTTTCGGTTTGCGTCCTCTCTCCACACCGTCACCTTTGCTCTTTGTCAAATACCAGACAATTATGTACAAATGCTTGAACTACCACTGCTCGAGATACTTTCGCTTGTGGAGGTTGATATATCAGACGTCTCGCTTCAAAGCATGATCCACTCTAGTTGCCCTGCACTCAGATGCCTGCTGCTTGTTTTGAATATGGAAAGCCATTGCATCAGAATAAACTCACCTACCCTTGTAAGCATTGGCATTCGTTGCGACGGCATTGCCGAACTCATTATAGCGGATGCTCCCTCACTTCAACGCCTGATTCACGATATTCAGACCAGGGACTTGCAGATAACTGTCATCTCTGCACCTAAACTGGAGACCTTGGGCAAATTCCCTAATTTTTTCTCTGAATCAAAGGTCACATATCACCCTACTGTTATCCACGTACTCGCTTTTATCTGCATTCATTCGAGTAAACAAGTTTCATGTAATCCAACCTTTATTCCATTTTTAATATTATTATCCATGGACCATGCAGGGTTTGCCGACAGTCAGCCTATCAACAGTGCTGCAATCTGTCAAGAGCTTGCTTATCCACATGGCTTACGAAGTGGACGCGGTCGTTTCCTTGATGCGATGCTTTCGAAGCCTGGAAAACTTGTTTATCGAGGTGATGATTCTCACACACATTGAAAGCCCATACAATGCATAGTGTACTAATCCCTCCGTCCCAAAAATCTTTGTCTTACATTTGTTTAGTTACATCTGTGCACAGACATGTTTTAGTGTTAGATACATCTGTATCTAGACAAAACTAAGAAAAACTTTATTGGGGCGGTGGTGATAGAATTAATCGTTCCTTTGCTCTTTCGACATATTCTCTCTTTATAGACCTTAAGTATTTTCAATCCTCATGTTTTTCTAGGGAGGTGTTCGTTATGGAGTAACAAATAGGTGGCGTCAGAAGCACCGGGTGTTTCTCAAACATCATGACATTCGTTTGAAGACAGTTACTCTGGAAGACTATGAACACTACCGGGTAAACATTGAGTTTGTGACATTCTTTGTTCTGAATGTAAGGGAGCTAGAGACCATCAGGCTTAAGTTTTGCTTCCACAAAGACTTCGCGGAACAATTTTCCAGTGTCGTTGCACCCTTTTGAGCTTGGCTGATGTGTAAACATGATCAAACGGTGCTTTTAGTTTTTGCATCGTCTGTAAGCTTGTTATAACAATCCTTGGATAGAAACAGTTCTAGATGTGCTCGTCTTCCACTTATGGAAAGTAGTATGCAGGACCCGGGTTAGATTCTGTCAATCATTTTCGACGTATCCACTGTTGTTGTCTACATATGGTCACAAACAATTACTGTGCTTTTGCATCGTCTGTTAACTAGTAGTTGCGATAAAAATAATCTATGTGAATGAGTGGCCTAGAAAACATTTGGATCACAAAGGCACGACCGTGACTCTGTTTCAAATGGAATCTTGCCTCTCGTGACCTTACGGCCGTGCCTCTCACAGTGAATGTGTCGGTGGAAAAGTTTTGAATACAGGGAAACACGATGCACGTACAACCGTGCCTGTGTTGCATTTAGAACAATACCTCTCGTATCTACCTCTCGTATACACACAAAGGAAGGTGCAGTTGAGTGGGTCAATAAGGCTTCTAAATGTGCTCGCCTTAGATTATCATCAAGCTGCTCCCACGTGAGTTTGGAGTTAGAAGACAGAAGAGTTGAATACCTGGATTTGACGGATGCATTCAGGTGTGGATGCTGAAAACAGGTGTGGAGTTATTTGTGCCCGAATAAACGTGTGCCTCCCTGTGTGAACTGAACGAGCGACCTCTCTGTCATGTATATTTTTGAACAAATCGTGCCTCTCAGTAACTTTGATTGTCCTTAGTTTGTGCGGTCGATTATTGCAACACTATGAGATGCCAATTTTAATCTTTTACTCTCAGTGGCACGGGTGTGATGTTGCTACCGAGGCGTCGAGTACAATTTTGCCTCAACT
The DNA here is from genome assembly GCA_039707655.1 of Elymus sibiricus. Lineage (NCBI taxonomy): Eukaryota > Viridiplantae > Streptophyta > Magnoliopsida > Poales > Poaceae > Elymus > Elymus sibiricus. The sequence goes on along the minus strand of CM077668.1, from coordinate 424,424,025 downwards.
GCAGTGTTGTCCGGCTGTGTTCCAATTGTCTGCATATTGGCACGTTCACTCAGAGAGTTATGGACGTGTTGCTATGACACGCACGGTCGCATTTTATGTAGAGGCACGACAGTGCAGACGAGAGGCACGGACCTGAAGCCGCGGGAGGCACGTGACGCACGGACGTGAAGCCGTGCCTCTGTTTTCCCAATGTTTTCAGTGACACAATTTCACAGCGAGAGGCACGATTTTAGTTGCATGAGAGGCACGTTGGTGCTTCTGAGCTCGAGATGTTTTCACTAACACGACTCATTGTGAGATGTCGGAAGTCGAGACTCTAGAGGCACGGTTTAGTAGTATAAGAGGCGTGGGGGTGACGTTATTGGAGGCACATTTTTCAAGCATGGAGTCACGGGTTACAGTGGCAAAAAGAGGCACGGTCGTGTGCGTGTGTTCCAAACTTCTCTAAAAATGGCACGTTTACTTATTAAGTCCGTGCCTCTGTTTTCCGAATATTTTTCACTGACTCGTTGACTCGTTAAGGCACGGACCTGATGGTGTTTTCACGCGGAACAAGCATGATCGTGTCTCTTATGTTTCAATCGTTTTCAGTTTTACGTTCATTGAGGGAGGCACGAAATTACATCCCGCGAATGCAAGGTCGTCCGTTTGTGTTCCAATTCTTTCCACTGTCACGTTCACTCAGAGTGTCACAGACATGACGGTACCAAAGCCACGGTTGCATATTACAAAGAGGCCCAGACGTGCAGGAAATGGAGGCACAGACGTGAAGGCCCGTGACGCACGGAGGTCAAGCCGTGCCTCTGTTTTCCAAATGTTTTCAGTGACACGTTTTCACTGCTAGAGGCACGGTTTTGGGGCATAGGAGGCACGTTCGTTCCTCTGTGCTGCTGATATTTTCACTGACATGACTCATTGTGAGATGTCGGAAGTAGAGCGTCTAGAGGCACGGTTTTAGTAGTATAAGAGTCATGGGGGTGATGGTATTGGAGGCACGTTTCCAATCAAAAGCGGCAGACTCGAGGTTCTGGCTTCCCATTGTGGAGGCATGAAATTACATCCAGCAGAGGCACGGTAATTCCTCCGTGTAGAAGTGGAGTGGTCGTAGTGTGGACGAGCAGTTGGGGAGACGACAGGAGAGGAGTGGTTTCCAGTGCGCGCAGAGGTCGAGGTATTTAAGAGAGATTGTGGGAATACGAGGCGTCACTTTGCTAAGTTTGACCGTCTGACGGGTGTGTGCGACGGGGTGCATTTCGGGATTCAAAACCAGAACCATCAATAAATTTCTACCTTATTTTCCGTAGTATTCCAAATTAATTGCAAACCTAAACGTGTTCCGAATTTGTAGTATATAAAGGGCACCTACTCCAAAAACACTGCACATCCCCATCCCTCCTCGTCCACAATTTTCTACAGAAAAACAAGAGTTTCTTGTTCGTAGATCTTTGCGTGTGCCATGGCCGGTAACCAGGGAGCAAGGACCAAGGCCGCGGAAGCAAGAGAGAGGTCCTGCCGTAAGGCAGTAGCCGTAGCAGAGGTGTCCTGCCGCGCTGCCGAGGTCTCGAACGATCTCTCACGGGCAGGTGATTGCTCTCACAAGCGCATTCGTCTTGGAGGCGATCTCGACGAGCCGGCAGTGCTGAATTCCTTGGACAGCGACGATGTGCTCGCTGAGCTAATTAAGCAGCAGGAGCTGATCGCCCGCTTGCAGAAGCTACTGGAGAAAAGCGATGCCTCGGTTGAGAAGGCGACCGGTCTCATATCGCGTCTTGCCAATGAGCTCCACAAGCAGAACGAGGAGGCCACCCGCTGGATGAAGCTGCACGAGAAGAACAGTGCCTTGGTGACAAAGCTGGATGCCGTCATCGAGGAACTTATGGACGAGAAGGTGAAGCTCCTCGCCATGGACAAGCGACTGGTGGAAGAATCCATGGCTACTGTCGAGCAACAAGTTGAGGCGATGAAGAATGAGATTGAGGAACTCCGCGCCGAGCAACCCAGGAAGAAGGTCACTGATGACTAAGTACAGAGCAGTGGACTGAAGTTTCTTATTTTGTCTTGTGTCAAATGGTTGTCAGGAACTTTGTTAGCTAATGTATTTTCGTTTCCTGTATCGCGTTAATTTTCCTTAGTTAGTCAAATCTATTTAGCAGTGGACCGAAGTTTCTTGTTTTGTCTTGTGTAATTTTGGTGTCAGGAACTTTGTTTACAAATTTAATTGGCATGTTCCAACTTTCTGCATATTGGCACGTTCACTCAGAGAGTTACGGATGTGATGCTATGACACGCACGGTCGCATATTATGTAGAGGCACGACAATGACGGACGAGAGGCACGGACCTGAAGCCGCGGGAGGCACGGACGTGAAGCCGTGCCTCTTTTTCCCATATGTTCTCAGTGACACGTTTTCACTGCGAGAGGCGCGACTTAAGTTGCATGGGAGTCACGGACCTGAAGCCGCGGGAGGCACGGACGTGAAGGCGCGTGAGGCACGGACGTGAAGCCGTGCCTCTTTTTCCCAGATGTTCTCAGTGACACGTTTTCACTGCGAGAGGCACGATTTAAGTTGCATGGGAGGCACATTGGTGCCTCTGTGCTCCAAATGTTTTCACTCAAACGAGTGACTGTGGGCGGCACGGAAGTGAAGCCCCACGAGGCACGGTTTTACCCCCACAAGAATATGAGGCGTCTCCTCTTGTTGGGATGTGAACGCCATGTGGCGTTGCTCCGGAAGCCCAACGCTTTTAAAGGCATAAGTGCCACGTTTTTAAAAGCATAAGAGGCATGCTTTGAAAAGCACGCACGTGGAGTCTCTACATCCACGGTTCTGTACTAATTAGCGTCACGGCCGAGCCTCTGTGTTCCAAAAAAAATTCGCTGACTCGTTCAGTTATAGAGGCATGGACATAGGCGGGCGTGCAGCTTTTTTCACGTACACTAAGAGGGGCCCTGACGAGAAGTCAAGGTAGGCACGGCTTTACAAGCATATGTTTGTGCTTTCAATCGAGATGAGCACGGCCGTGTCTGTATGTTCCAATTGTTTTCAATGATACTTTCACTGAGAGAGGTACGGCCGTGTGTCTCTTGGAGGCACTGCCCCGGATTATGTAGAGGCACGGGCGTGAAGCAACAGGAGGCACGGACATGAAACAACGAGAGCCATGGATGTGAAGCTGTGTGATGCACGAATGTGAAGCTACGTGTGGCACGGACGCGAAGCCATGCCTATGTTTGTCGAATGTTTTTCACTGACATGTTTAATTTGAGAGGCACGATTTTAGTATCATTGGAGGCATGTTCGTCCCTCTGTGTTCCAATTGTCTGCATATTGGCACGTTCACTCAGAGAGTTACGGTCGTGACGCTATGACAGGTACGGTCGCATAATATGTGGAGGCACGACAGTGACGGACGAGCAACGAGGGGCACGGACCTGAAATAATGGGAGGCAGGGACGTGAAGGCGCGTGACGCACGGACGTGAAGCCGTGCCACTTTTTCCAGATGTTTTCAGTGACACGTTTTCACTGCGAGAGGCACGATTTAAGTTGCATGGGAGGCACGTTGGCGCCTCTGTGCTCGAGATGTTTTCACTGACATGACTCATTGTGAGAGGTCGGAAGTAGTGCCTCTAGAGGCACGGTTTAGTAGTATAAGAGGCATGGGGGTGACGGTATTGGAGGTACGTTTTTCAAGCATGGGAGTCACGGGTTACAGTAGCAAAAAGAGGCTCGGTCGCGTGCGTCTGTTCCAAACGTCTCTAAAAATGGCACGTTTACTTATTGAGTTTGTGCCTCTGTTTTCCGAATATTTTTCACTGACTCATTCACTCGTAAAGGCACGGACCTGATGATGTTTTCATGTGTCTCTTATGTTTCAATTGTTTTCAGTTTTACGTTCCCGCGAATGCAAGGTCGTCCATTTGTGTTCCAATTCTTTCCACTGACACATTTACTCAGAGAGTCATGGATGTGATGGTACCAATGCCACCGTTGCATATTACGAAGAGGCACAGACGTGCAGGAAATGGAGGCACGTGATGCACGGACGTGAAGCCTGCCTCTGTTTTCCAAATATTTTCAGTGACACGTTTTCATTGCGAGAGGCACGATTTTAGTTGCATGAGAGGCACGTTCGTGCCTCTGTGCTCGAGTTGTTTTCACTGACATGACTCATTGTGAGATGTCGGAAGTAGAGCCTCTAGAGGCATGGTTTAGGAGTATAAGAGGCATGGGGGTGACGGTATTGGAGGCACGTTTTTCAAGCATGGGAGTCACGGGTTACAGTAGCAAAAAGAGGCTCGGTCGCGTGCGTGTGTTCCAAACGTCTCTAAAAATAGCACGTTTACTTATTGAGTCCGTGCCTCTGTTTTCCGAATATTTTTCACTGACTCGTTCACTCGTAAAGGCATGGACCTGATGACGTTTTCACGCGGAAATCGTGTCTCTTATGTTTCAATTGTTTTCACTCGCAGAGGCACGCTTTGAAAAGCACGAGCGTGAAGTCTATACAGTCTATAGCCACAGTTCTGTACTAAGTAGTGTCACGGCCGAGCCTCTGTGTTCCACACATATACATCCGCATACGCAAAATGTGACCGTATTTGCACGCCCGCGCAAGTTTGGTGACTGCAATCACGTATTTTACAAGTTTGTGCACCAAACTGACCGCCAGGTGCAAGTTCTATGACTGCCAGTCTATTTACCTCGAGAGGCATGGACATGGACCGCCATGCAGCTTTTTCATGTACACTAAGAGGGGCCCTAGCGTGAAGTCAAGGTAGGCATGGTTTTACAAGCATATGTTTGCGCTTTCAATCGATATGAGCACGGCCGTGTCTGTATGTTCCAATTGTTTTCAATGATACTGTCACTGAGAGAGGTACGGCCGTGTGTCTCTTGGAGGCACTGCCCCGGATTATGTAGAGGCACGGGCATGAAGCAACGGGAGGCAAGGACGTGAAACAACGAGAGCCATGGATGTGAAGCCGCGTGATGCACGAATGTGAAGCTACGTGTTGCACGGACGCGAAGCCGTGCCTATGTTTGTCGAATGTTTTTCAGTGACATGTTTACTTTGAGAGGCACGATTTCAGTATCATTGGAGGCATGTTCGTGCCTCTGTGTTTCAATTGTCTGCATATTATGTGGAGTTACGGTCGTGATGCTATGGCAGGTACGGTCGCATAATATGTGGAGGCACGACAGTGACGGACGAGCAATGAGGGGCACGGACCTGAAGTAACAGGAGGCACGGACGTGAAGCCGCGTGACGCACGGACGTGAAGCCGTGCCTCTTTTTCCAGATGTTTTCAGTGACACGTTTTCACTACGGGAGACACCGCCCCGGACTATTTAGAAGCACGGGCATGAGGCAACGGGAGGCACGTACTTTTCTTTGAGAGGCACGATTTTAGTATCATGGGAGGCATGTTCCTGCCTCTGTGTTCCAAATGTTTTAGTAGCATTGGAGGCACGAACGTGAAGGTGTAGGTTGCACGTTTATCAAGCAAATGAGGCATGGCTTTGACCCTTGTGGAGACACGAAATTACATCCGGGCGCGCAGAGGTCGAGGTATTTAAGAGAGATGGTGAGAATATGAGGCGTCTCAGGTGGGTGTGCGAACGTCGCGTGGTGTCGCTCCGGAAACCCAACGGTTCGATGGGCGTCTCCTCCGGTGGTGATGCGAATGCCACGTGGCCCTGCTGCGGAAGCCCAAAGGTCCGATGGGCGTCTCCTCCGGTTGGGATGTGAACGCCGCGTGGTGCCGCTCCGGCTCCTTGCCCGAGGCCAAGGTCCGGCTATTTAAGCCGAACGGCATCCCCCACCCGTAACCACATCCCGTTCCTCCCTCTTCCTGCCGCTAGACCGAGCCAATCCATTTCTCTTGCTCTTTTTGCTCCTAACCGCCTCCGCCATGGCTCGGCACAAGAAGACTACTTACGCCATGCTGACTCCGGAGGGCCGCTTCCAGTTGCAGGAGGAGATCCGTTCGAGGCGCGCCACGCGGGTCGCAGCTGGCCTGCCTATGGATTCGCCGAAGCCGGAGGAGAATGATGAGGAGGAGGAAGACGAGGGTGACGCGTTGGAGCTCATGCAGGGGGTTGATCCAGTGGAGGAAGACGTGGTGGAGCCAGAGGAGGAGCCGGCGTCGTTTTCGGGCTTTGCCATGGAGGATGACGAGGAGGAGTTCGTGCTGGGCGAAGCAGCGTTTGGCAGAGCTGACCGCCATCCTAGAGTCCATCCAGGATGAGGCGTATGTGGAGTCCAACCGGCGCTTCCTCAAGGAAGAACAGGCGAAGACCGATGCGCTTTTCGACGAGCCAGATGCGAAGGAGGAGGCGGAGGCCGACGCCGACCCTAGAATGGAGATAGTGCACATCTCCGACGACGGCGAGTAGTGTAGTCTTGTTGTTAGATGTTTGCTTCACATGGTTTATTAAGCAGTGGACTGAAGTCTCTACAGCCAAGGTTCAATATTAAGTAGCTTCACGGCCGTGCTTCTGTGTTCCAAATATTTTTCTGTGACTCGTTCACTCATAGAGGCATGGATATAGACAACGTCGTGCTGCTTTTTTCATGTACACTAAGAGGGATCCTGACGTGAAGCCAAGGTAGCCACGGTTTTACAAGCATATGTTCGCGCTTTAAATCGATATAGGGACAACCGTGTCTCTATGTTGCAATTTTTTTTCAATGATACGTTCACTAAGAGAAGCATAGCCGTGTGTTTCTAGGAGGCACGGTCGATCGCCCGTGTCCAAATTGACGCTACGGCAGGCACGATCCCGTATTATGAAGAGGCACGGAAGTGACACCACGAGAGGCACAGACGTGAAGCAATGAGAGGCGCGGACGTGAAACAATTGGAGGCACCGGTGTGACGCCACGTGAAGCTATGTGTGGCACGGACGTGAAGCCGTGCCTCTGTTTGTCAAATGTTTTTAGTGACACGTTTCACTTTGAAAGGTACAGTTTTAGTAGCATAAGAGCCACGATCGTGCTTCTGTGTTCCAAATGTTTTCACTGACACGAGTCTCGGGCGTGCCTCACTATGTTTGAAATATTTTCTCTGACTTGTTCACTCATAAAGGCATGGACCTCTGTTTTCAGATTCACTTCGTAAAGGCATGGATGTTTAAGGCAATAGAGGCACGGGTGGAGGCACCGATTTTTGCGAAGCTGGCGTACTACCTTGTCTCAGGTAGGATCACTGTTGTGCAGTATACACAGGGGTATTTTTGAGTTAATCGCAACAAAAAACTTAGCATGTTGGTCTGTTGCAGAGCATAGTAATTCCGTAGTGAATATGTAAACAACTCATGTGGTAAGCAAGGAACATCGCTAAACTATGCAAAAAGATACTTCACCACACCCATTCATTCCCTGTTATTATTCCGCAAATCCATTTATTATTACCACAGATAAATAAAGTAATCCATGACAGTAATTCACCTTTTTGATTGAGAATTTATAACATCGTCCTCTTGGATATAATTATATGCTCAGTTATATACCGTGACATACCTAAATTGCAAAAGTGCAATGTACGGCATGTTCAAAAACCAAATATAGATAGGACCTACAGCTACTAGAAAAACATTATCAGGAAAGGTCATTGATTATCAGCTGCAACAGCTTCATGTTTCCTAAACTTGGCCAGCGCTTTTCAATGGTGATAAGGACAATTGAACCAACCCTTAGCTGAGCTTCACGGGCAAAATCTGAAAAACCGGTCACCTGCATTCGTCCATCTGCTTGTATCGAGTATGTCATGGTCATGTCAATTGCATTGTACAACTGTGATAGGCTGATTGCACCCTTCTCAGGTAGGTATCCCAGGTTTAGCTTGAGACGTCTCACAACAGAAGATGGGATTCTCTGCAGATTGTAGCGATATAAATAAATAAAATAATTATACAAGGACATAAAACATCGTAACGTAATTACCAAATGAAACCATGAGTAGATCAAAACAAAGATTAAATGACCAACCAAACGACCATTTATGACGTTGGTGACATTCAGACGGTGGACAAAGGGTACGGTGGGGAACTCGTCGGCGTCAAAGACAAAGTATATTAACTCTCCCATTTCTCTGAAGGATAGATTTATGCCTGGACCGTACACTGTATTCCCAATGTACTCTTTCCCCGAAGCATTTAGATAATCAAGCGCTACAGGAAAAAAACTCATTTTAAACCAGTTTGCTTGAAGAAATAAATTCATTTTGAACGGGCGAAAAAGTATAGTTATTATACCGAGAAAGAAAATTTGAATCCAGGTGATCCAGTTAAATTGACAATCAACAGTATTGCAAAATGTTTTGAAAATAACTATGATTATAATTATAACATACATTTCATGGACAGAGGTAGGTAGGAGCAGCTTGGTAGTGCAAACAAAGTAAGCTGATAAAGAAAGTTGACAAAGTAGGACAGAAGTTGATGCACTTACCCAATGATGGCTTGGGAAGGGGTCTGTGACCTCCTCGAGATTCACTGAGCCTCAGGTCTATCTCAATGGACAGACTCGCGGTATCTAGGTTTATGATGATTAGATCTCGATAACGAAGATGATAGTCGCTCATTAACTTTTCCCAGCTAGGTCCATGAATTTTAGATCGGTGAGGTTCATCGGTGATGTAGATCTCATATGACATACCTTCATTGGTGATCAATACTGGGTTCCTTTGTTTTCCTTGTTCTTGAAATGCTTCCTACTTCCACTGGTTGATTGAAGAAGTGACTTGCTGCCTGCAATAGAATGGCACATACTGCAAAAAAAAACTTCAAGTTCTGAGACCGATATGTATAATCAACACAGACATGGGTTTTCTGATTTCTACAAATTGTTTCAAGATGTAGCATCTCATAAAACATAAAACAATGAAAATTGAAATCATTTCATTATGGGAGAAACTTGAATTCCATGCCATCAGAAACATACAGTAGTTGGTAGTAAGTGATGGGCATGGGGTGCCAAACATTTCTCCTTACCAGGCATGTCTTGCAGCAACGTGGAAGGGGTAGTGTTATTGTAGTGTGCAGAAGACCTGATTCCAATCCAGGGCAACTGAAGTTGCTACATACATCACAAGACATGGTTTCCCCTGCAATATGTAGCAAAATAAGGTATATATGAAATTCTCGACAGAAGCAATCTTAAGTTATCTTGAAAAATTATTCGGCTAAAGGGGGTATTTTCATAAATAGTCATTCAAAAACATATTCCTAAAAAGTCATGCGCACAACATGACAGTTTTACAGCGGTAGTAATAATAAAGGACATATGAAATAATTAAATCAGTGTTAATTGTTCAACAGGGTTGCTTAATTTATGACAATTCAGTATTGACAGCGGTTCACATTGTTGCAATGTCACTCTCACTCAATGAAAGGATCTCTACTTAGTTATAAAAGCAGCAGCATTACGAAATGTATATTTCGACACTAGATAAACAGAGAGCAGAGGTAATAGTATGTTAATCAGGAGGCTCAAAAAGTGTTTGTAACATTAAAATTACATCTAGTCAGTCAGATCTGCATCCAGCAGCGTCATCCACACCCCTAACCTACTGTCGCCAACGCCAACCACACGAACATGTGTAGCTAGTCTCTGAAACGGGTGATCCAACAAGGTCAACCACGCCCCCAGCCTACACCGCCCAAACCCCCGGCCTCCAGCTCCCCGCGGCTGGTTAGCAATACCACACAACGTCTCCCCGCTGCCTTCGACCTCCGCCTGCCGCCGTTGCTGGCAAGCCCTATCAGGCTTCACTTTAAACTCGACACCTCCCTCGGTGAAGTTTATTTCTCACCTGGAACTTGGACGCCGTAACTCGCTGTCGCTCGTAGCGTCATTCCTTTCTCCGGTGAGGTCGTTGGTGTCGGACCCACGGGCCGTGCACGATTTGGCTGAGTTCACAACAAATTTCCAGGCAATTATTAGCATAATAGCGTAGATGTATCGCTTTAAAACACGAACAAGCAAACCAACGAGATTGAAACGGATCACACCATAAAACTGATGTGGAAATGAAGACAAAATGTACTAACCCTAGATCGAGTTGGAGAAGCGACAAAGAAAAGAGGGTGAACTGTACAGCAGCTGAGTCGGAGCAGGTATACAGGTTTGCAGAAAACAGAGAGTTATATTATGCGCTTGCTCACTAACATGGGGCCACAAAGAAGATGATGCGCTTTTTTTTTCTTTTCTTTTTTTGAAGGAACGCATGTTGCGCTTTGGATGTAGAGGGTTGGCAGAAAATGATGTCAGTTCCAGGAAAAGTGCACAATGAGACAACTAGTGCAATTCTCTTCCCAGATGCAGCTGATTTGGCAAACAGAGGCACAGACGTAATGAGTCAAAGAGGCACAGACATGGTGGTTTTAATGAGGCACGGTTTTAAAAGCACATAAAGCATGGCCGTGCCTCTGTTTCCCTAATGTTTTCCCTGACACGTTCACTCAGAGAGAGGCATGGTCTTTAAGCAGTTGGGGTACAGTTGTACATGTTCCTGACGCACGACCGTGCTTCTGTTTTCCGAAATGTTTTCCTCTGACGTGGTCACTCGGAGGGACAGGGACGTGAAGCCACGGTACGCACGGTTCTATAAGGATACGAGGCACGGAAGTGCTTCTGTTTTTCCAAATGTTTTCAGTGACACGTTCAGTCAGAGAGGCGCGGTGTTTAAGCAGTTGAGGCATGGTTGTACATGTCCTTGATGCACGACCGTGCTTCTGTTCTTTCGATTTTTACCTCTGTACTTCACTGACACGTAAGGCTTGGTTATATGTTATGAATAATCACAGTTGTGCGTTTTCTGCTTCTAAAGCACTGTTGTAAACGGTTTCACGACTGTGCCTCTGTGTTCCAAATGTTTTGACTGACACGTCGAGTGTGAAAGGGACGACTATGACTCCGGAGGGACTACCTGCAGCAGACACACATTCCCGCATGCGTGACAGGCATGCCTCTGTGATCCATGTTTCTTTTTAGCACGTATGAGGTGATTTCTTTGTGTTTTGTGAAATTGTTCACGGCTCTACAAACACATAATGAATATTGGAAACAGGAACCACAACATTGATATCATAAATATTCATGTTTTTAAATATGAACTTATCGCCCAAAAAAAGAGCTTACAGACGGTACGGTGCAAAAAGAATGAGAATTGTTTGACCATGTTTACGCAAGACCCACACTGAATATGGCAAGTATATCTCTCCACACCTGTTTTCAGCATTCACAGTTGAATGGATCGGACAAATCCAGATATTCAATAGTTGTGTTTTTTAAGTCCATGTGCATATGCTTGCAAGTTGTTGTTAATTTAAGCTGAGCACATTTAGAAGCCCTATTCTCCATTTGTAGTACCATTTGTTGCTCCTTGTAAAATTCACCCGTGAAATTTTTGTGCAATCCAAACTTAAGCTTGATACTTAGTAGCATCCTCGCATTGAGAATAAAGAATGTCACAAATTTAGTGTTTGCCTATGTGACTTCATAATCTTCCAGCGTTAATGTCTTCAAACAAATGTCATGATCCTTGAGAAACACCCGCTGCTTTTGACGCCATTCATTTGTTAAACCTCGTTGATCCCATCCTCCTCCCTAAAAACACATGAAAACTGAAAAGACTTAAGGTCTATAAAGCATTGCATAGTAGGTATTTGATTTTTTTTCAGCACACATAAGCTGATTTTATTTTGTTTCATGGAGCTATTCATGGCTCTACAAACTCATAATAATACACATGAAGAGCAACTGAACGGTTGATGCTAATATCACACACACACACACACACACACACACACACACACACACACACACACATATATATATATATATATATATATATGGTATGAGCTTCCAACGTGTGAGAAATCATCACCTCAATAAACAAGTTCTGCAGGCATCGAAAGCATCGCAACAAGCCTACGACCTCATCCAGATTAAAGCATGTCTGTGAGATAAATAAGGTCTTGACAGAATCCAGCACCGCGGATGGGCTACTTATGGACAGACCCTTCATTGAGCACAGAACATTATATTATTAGCTTGTGGATGTGAATCTTGTGTGCTTGAATAATGCAGCTCAAAGTAAAGTACCGTGCAAAGGCAGTGCCTGTATAACTGTAGAGTCAATGACAATCTTTGATTCATCGGATAAATCAGAAATTTTTTCCATGGTGTCCAATTTAGGCGCAGAGACAACGGTTATTTCTAGTTGTGCATCTACAGAGTCGTGGAGTAGCCTTCGAAGTGAAGGGGCATCCTCAATGATGAGCTTTCCTCTATCAGAACGAATGCCAATGCTTACAAGGCTAGGCGAGTTTATTCGCAGACAGCAAAATTTCTTATTGCAAACAAGCAGCAGGCACTGCATGGCAGGGCAACTGCAGTGGATGACGTTTTGCAAAGAGACATCCGATATGTAAACTTCCACTAGTGAAAGTCTTCTGAGCAGTGGGAGGCGAAGCATTTGTACCAGATTATCTTGTAGTTTGCACATGGCGAAGGTGACGGTGTGAAGTGAGGAGTAAAACCTCAAGATGCACGCCGGTGGCGAGGGCATAGATGAAGGGCATCTGCGTGGTTGTCTGGACCCTGGGTAGAAGAAATTCGGGAATTAGTAGTAGAACTCTAGCACCTGGAGTTTGTCCAGGTTTTGAGACTGAAGCAACTCATCAACTACACAAGGTTGGCACTGGAGGTAGCTTGTCGGGATGCACATGCGGTGAACTGGGCCCTCATGGCCAGAGAGGATGGCTACAGGATCATCAGCGACAGATTCTCCACACCAGTCGTGACTAAGAGGTCGGCATTGAGTTCCGACGTATGTTTTCTGCACGACCTGCTTGTTGGGCAGAATGCAGACGATTTTGCAACAGATTGTTTCTAGAGCCTTAGTAGGACGAGTGTCAGGGATCACACGGAAGTCGAGATTGAGAGGTGCGGTGCGCCATAGGTGGCGCCACCGAGATGCGAGGACTTGGGTGCGGATGCCATCCTTGATGGGGAGACGAGAGATGATCTCGCCAAGGATGGCGTCCAGGAGGTCGCTGATGCAGTCCAGACGAGATTCAACGTGCTTCTCGGATCCAGTGGGCGGACCCTCGCCGCTCCTCTCCATGACCTTAGCGGGCAGGTGTACAACCGGCTTCGCCCGTGCCGCGAACCTCGTCTTCTTGTTGCTAGAGGCACGCGTCTTCATCTCCATTACCGTGGGCGTGCCGCCTTCGTTGCAGCTCTCTGTGCGGTGGATCTGGAAAGAGGGCTAGGGTTTCACGATTCACCTTTTTTCTCGAAGTATATATATATATACCTAAACTAAAAGGGTTCAGTGGGGTGGTGCACCAATCACGGCCTTGACGGTGAAAGAGGCATGGTTGCACTAAAGCAGAGCCACGCCCATGCCTTTCCGTTCAAGTAATTCCACTAACACGTTCATTCACCCTTCGCACACAAGTGAAATTTATGGAGCCCTGATGTCTACTACACAACTTATTCTTGTAGACTCGTGTTGGGCCTCCAAGCGCAGAGTTTTGTAGGACAGTAGCAATTTTCCCTCAAGTGGATGACCTAAGGTTTATCAATCCGTGGGAGTCGTAGGTTGAAGATGGTCTCTCTCAAACAACCCTGCAACCAAATAACAAAGAGTCTCTTGTGTCCCCAACATACCCAATACAATGGTAAATTGTATAGGTGCACTAGTTCGGCGAAGAGATGGTGATACAAGTGTAGTATGGATAGTAGATATAGATTTTTGTAGTGCAAACAATAAAAAACAGCAAGGTAGCAAGTAACAAAAGTGAGCATAAACAGTATTGCAATGCTTCGAAACAAGGCCTAGGGTTCATACTTTCGCTAGTGCAATCTCTCAACAATGCTAACATAATTGGATCATATAACAATCCCTCAATGTGCGACAAAGAATCACTCCAAAGTTCCTATTCGAGGAGAACATAAGATATAAATTGTTGTAGGGTACGAAACCACCTCAAAGTTTTCCTTTCCGATCGATCTATTGAGCCATCCCTATAAGTGTCACGAATAGCCCTAGAGTTCGTACTAAAATTACACCATATGAAACACATCAACCAACCCTAATGTCACCTAGATACTCCAATGTCACCACAAGTATCCGTGGGTTGATTATTCGATATGCATCAAACAACTTCAGATTCATAATATTCAATCCAACACAAAGAACTTCAAGGAGCACCCCAAAGTTTCTATCAGAGAAAAGATAATGAAAACGTGCATCAACCCATATGCATAGATTACCCCAATGTCACCACGGGAATCCGCGAGTTGAGTGCCAAAACATATATCAAGTGAATCAATATAATACCCCATTGTCAACACGGGTATTCATATGCAAGACATACATCAAGTGTTCTCAAATCTGAAATATTCAATCCGACAATAACGAAACCTCAAAAGGGAAAAGATTCGATTCATCCCAACAAGGATAGAGAGGGAAGAAACACCATATGATCCAACTATATTAACAAAGCTCGTGGTACATCAAGATCGTGCCAAATCAAGAACGCGCGAGAGAGAGAGAGATAAAACACATAGCTACTGGTACAAACCCTCAGCCCCGAGGGTGAACTACTCCCTCCTCATCATGGAGACCGCCGGGATGATGAAGATGGTCTCCGGTGATGATTCCCCCTCCGGCAGGGTGCCAGAAAAGGGTTGTAGATTAGATCATGGAGGTACAAACGCTTGCGGCGGCGTAAAAACTCATCTAGGTTAACTTTCGGGGGTTTCTGAATATATATGATTTTTCAGCGTTGGAATCACGCGAAGAAGGGCCACAGGGGGCCCACGAGGTACCAAGGCGCGCCTGGGGAGGTGGCGCGCCCTGGTGGCTCGTGGGGCCCCTGTGGGTCTTCTGGCCTCCTCCCGAAGCTTCTAGTGTCTCTTATGTTCCAGAAAAAATCGTCAAAAATTTCGCTGCATTTGGACTTCATTTGATATAGATTTTCTGGAAAACCAAAAACAAGCAGAAAACAGCAACTGGCACTAGGCACTAGGTCAATATGTTAGTCCATGAAAATCATATAAAAGCCATATAAAAGTGCACCAAAATCATACAAAACTATAATAAACATGGCATGAATACTTCATAAATTATAGATACGTTGGAGACGTATCAAGCCCCGGTTCTACGTGCACCAAGGGCACGGATGGGCCTTTGTGTTCCAAGTGTTTTCAAGTGACCTGGATTACGAACGAGGCATTACAGGGTTCTACATGCATCAGAGGCATGGCTGTGCCTCTGCGATGTAGAATTGAAAAACTTTTTAATTATATTTATAAAACTGCTTGCTCGATTTTCGCCTCTAATGTTCCTATCCTTAAGCACTCGAAGCATTGTGCTTGTCGTTGAACTGTGTGATTTTCCGTTGTCGTCTTTTCTGATTTCAACTACTATACACATGGTTCTACAAAAAACAAAAGGCACGACCGTGCACTGAGAGAGGCTGAGTCTGTGTTACTAGGAGAGGCATGGTGAGCTGTTAGGAGAAGACATAGTACCTGACAACAACAACAACAACAACAACAACAACAACCACGACTAGCTCTGCATCTGGTTTGCGTACCATGGTTTGAATAACACACATACGATACTAAACTGATATCATTACTTAACTATTATATGATGTAATGCCATCCCTGCATCGTTGCACGCGTCATGCATCAGACAGTTTTATTGTAGAGACCGGTGATTACTAGCGAGAGCAACTCCTTGTCGCCCACAGTGTGCTTTTGGATAGTGATGAGTACAACCCAACCAAGTGTCAGCCTGGCTACATCTGCAAAAGCAGAAAACCCGGAGATCGCCATCCTTCCATCCTTGTGAATACAGCAGGTG
Source organism: Elymus sibiricus (assembly GCA_039707655.1). Taxonomy (NCBI): domain Eukaryota; kingdom Viridiplantae; phylum Streptophyta; class Magnoliopsida; order Poales; family Poaceae; genus Elymus; species Elymus sibiricus. The sequence goes on along the minus strand of CM077668.1, from coordinate 424,408,135 downwards.
CCAGGCAAATCAACGGGACTAAATTTTTGAACAAGTCTGATGCTACCCCTGAGAGGAAGACATCCAAGCTTCATCCTGAGGTCATCGGTAACTACAGCCGGGATTTTCTGTACAAGAACAAATCATTCTGGCATTAAATTAGGAGGACAGACATGCGGAGGGTGGAATAAACACAGAAATAATGACCTACCAAATGGTCTTTGTGAACGTTGGTGAAACTTAGACAATGCACAAAGGTAATGGCATGGATGTCTTTAGCATTTAAGACTAGTTTAATCATGCACGCCTTGTCGTTGTACGAAAATTTCATGCCCCGGGTGTAGACTGTCTTATCTATGTGGCACCTTTGTGATAAACTGAGACCTTCAAGAGCTAAAGTATAAAACCATCTATAAGTCACTGTGTCTGAAGCAGTGAATAAAATATAAAATGTACAATAAGCCTTACACACTCTGACTACTGTCAGAACTAATCGAAACATTTAATACATTGTATGGAGAAAGACTGAGCAAAGAAATGCGAGGAACATGTTAAAGTATAATTATAACTAATAATCAGTCAGGTGTCATCTTGGGAGGCAAATGCAGCATACCTACGGAAGTTTTGGGAACGGCTTTGCGACTTCCTCGGGATTCACTCAACATCATATCAATGTGAAAGAAGAAATCATCGCCTTGCAAATCCAGTTTAATAATATCACCGTAACACAGGTCATAATCGCATATCAACTTTTCCCATCCAGGTCCCTGAAACTTAGACCTGTGAGTGCCATCAGTAAACTTAATCTTGTATGACAATTCGTCGTTAGTGCCAAACACAAGGTTGATATCCTCTACTTCAAAGCCATCCTCAAAAGCTTCTTCTTTCCATAAAGAAATCAAAGAAAGGACCTGCTTCTGGTAATAGCATGGGACATACTGCAAAAAAATATGATAAAACAAACATATGTAAAACTTTTAAGTATTTCAGAATAATAGTTGGAACCACCGTTTTCTTATTTTTAATACAGGACAAGCATCTTTTAGGCTCGGGCACAGGCACTGTTTATGATATTTGATTCAGCCTAAACAACGCAATTAAATTCTAATTATACCAAGTGAAAAACAACCATGTGAAACATATTTGTTGAGAAGAAGAATGTGTGGTTTGTGTCTACGGAATAAAAAGAAATGGAAGTGTCGTCTGGTAAAACTATAACTTATGACTTTGCAATCAGTTGGCAGAAAACTATGTATCCCATCAGAATGGATAAAAGATTTGTTATCTAACAAGAAACATTTACCAGGCACGACTCATAATGACGAGGCAAAAGCACAATCAACAAAGAGTGGTTAACATCAGATTCACCGCCATGACAGTTGAGGTTCCTGCAAACATCACAGGCCATTGTTATCTGCAAGATATAACAATATATAAGACTGGTATCCATTTTATTGTTACACAGATACTGGAGTCCAATGAGTAAGACTATGTAGATCTATAACTATATGTAGATCCATTCATTTCAAAGACATAACTAGCAATACATAGAATTAAAAGACTGTAAATCAGTGGTACATGCTCAACTCATCGAGAAAGATAGAGGGCAACCGGCGACGCGAAATGGTGATATCCAATGATGGTAGTGTCTATAAAAAGAAACCACACACCTACTGAAATCTATTAGGTGGAAAACTCTAGCAGAAAAGAGCCAACCCCACGCATTCAAAGATTGCTCGCCCAGATCTTTAAAAGGTGTAGCATATAGCAATATTCCAACATACATATAATGAGATTACTGTCAGAGTGGGCAACACAGATCTAATCAGCAAATGAATGAAAAATACAGTATTTCAGGGGAAATGGACGAACCGTGGAGCAAGGCAGAGCAAGGAGGTAAGGGATGAGAACCAGAGTTATCGTCGGAAGAGCAAGTGACTTGGAAATGGACGAACCGTCGAGCGAGGCAGAGCAAAGAGGTAAAGTTGGGAAGTTATAGAGGCGGCTTTGTGAGTCTCACGCCTGCAAAATGTAGAAGACTTTTCGTCACCCCCAACTGCTCATAGCGCACAAAAAAATAAAAATAAAATTAAAAGGGAGTAGCTGGGATCTTTCTCGAGCCAGGCCAGAACAAACCGGACCAGTCCTTTGGTCGAGTCGGACCATGTCAAAACCACCTGCCCGAGGCCTTCTATCTCTGTTGCCGTCCCTCGCTTTCATTTGCCCTCCCCCTCTCACCTCACAAATTAGACCACGCCGACGGCGTCGCCTATGCTCACATCCACCGTGTCATGTCGACATCTAAGATCGGAGAGGAGAGGAAGAACAAATAGTTGAACTTCCTTGAGCTGGATTTTGATTTCTATATAAGTGATTTCCGGTTACATACGCAGTGTTGAATAGGGCTTTTGTTTTGCGGACAATTGATTTGAGCTCTAAACGTAGATGTTTCTTTGTAGGAGAACCCTGATACCATTGAAGACCGAGATTTTACTGGTAAAGAGGTGGACCTTCCTTTGTACTGCGTGCTCCATGATACCAAACCTCTAAGGTGTGTGGCCTTTGAAGGAAGTGACACGGGGAGGAGGTTCTACGGCTGAGCTATGAAAGTTAGTCATTTTCAAAATCTGTACTAATTTTTAAATCATAGGAGATGTAGTTTACGAAAAAGACTGATCACTTCTTGTATTTTACAAAAATCATTGTGTACTCTTTTTAGTTTCCATAAAATCTAAAGGTCACTGCTTATTATACCTAGCTTGCTTCATTCAGATAATTCTAGATTCTACTGTTTAATGATCACTAGTTTCTTAAAATAACTCTCTAAATAAGTTGGCTGAAGAGGTGGCTCCGTATTAATTTAAACTGGTTATGAAGAAAGGTAGTAACTCCGTGGACATAGGAAGCACAGCAGGGGGTGGAGGTACAGAATTAGTGGTGCGAGTACCTAACCATTGACGAGCCTTTTTTCCGCAGAGAGGTGTGAACTGTTGAGTCATGGAATGGGTTGACCACCCTTGGCCTATCATTATGCAGAGGTGCCTACTCAAGCTCTGGGAGATGTTGCATGAGAGCAATGATGGTAGGCAAGCACAGAATGAAGAGATAAGCAAGCTTAAAAAGGACAATGAACAAGTGAACCTTAAGCTCAAGAACCTTGTTGCAGATGTGGAAAGAACTAGTGTAACTACCATGGAGATTGACAGGCAGAAGAAGCAAATGGGTATCGATGATAAAGACCTCAAGCGCATTCAGGCGTTCCTCACATGTGCCATTCAGAATCTCAAGGAGGAGAGGGTTGAGATTAAGCTGGAGAGGGATTTTCTAAAATAGGAGACGCACATGCTGAAGGAGAACAAGAAGAAGGTGCAAAGCGTCATCTATGATCTCTTGGTGCAAGGGTTTGCGAACAATGATGAGCTCCTGATGATCAAGGAAATTCTTGATGACTGATCATTGAGAATTATTTTCTGTTGCAACGTTGAGAGGAATACTCGTCTAGTATAACTTTGCGGTTGGACATTGATACAGGTGTCAATCTTATTTTCGCAATCTTTCAAACGCCGTGTGGTGGTCTACATGTATTCTGTTAGATATGAATGCTCTATTGCATTGTAATGAACCTCCAAAAGGCCGTCTAGTGGCCTGCATGCAAGCTACTGGATATGTATGCTCTATTAGATATGTATGCTCACTTGAATATGTACCTGATATTCTAAATGTTTTTCTTTTCAAATGACACGTGTTGCTGGCAAGGCGCACCCGTGAATCTTTTGGCTGGCACGGTTCCACATGACATGTATTACTAGCATCTAGCAGGGCACGGTTCTACATGATGCAGGAGCATGGCACTACCATCGACAAAAATTGAATCTACAGAGAGGCACGGCCGTGACCTAGAGGCGGCACGGCTACTCCTGAAGCAGAGGCACGGCTGTGCAACCGCGTCTAGAATGTTTGCAATCACGCATAATTCGTTCGAGACAGTGATTCTACGGCAGGCACGTATCAATTTGCAGTAAGGGAACGGCGTGAATCTACCAGACGCACGGTTCAGTATGCATCATGCCTCTGTGTGTTCCAAAAATTTCCATGGAAACGTTCATTGTGAGATCACTGGAAGCACGTTTTGACATTAAAAAGATTCACGGTCCTGTCGCTGTCTTCCAAATGTTCCTGCTAAAACGGTCACCGACAGACACACGGTTCTTGAGGTACCAGAGGCACGGTCCTACCTGTGTATTGCAAATGTTTCCGGTGACACATTAATTGTCAGAGGCACGGCCGAATGGTCACGAGAGGCACGGTTATACGGGTGGACGAAGCACGGTCGTGCTTCGGTATTGCAAATGTTTCCAATGACACATTCATTGTCAGGGGCATGGTCCTACACTAAGAAGAGTCACGGTCGGGACTAAGTTTTCCCAATGTTTCCGCTGAAACATTCACTGTGAGAGGCACGGACGTGGGGTAACATGATGCACGGTTTTACATTAAGCATAGCCACAGGTTTACAAGCAGCAGATCCACGAGTTTACAACCAAGTCTACAGCTCTTCTTCTTCTAAATGGTTTTTATACGGCAACGACTATCTGGTTGAGGCAAATACAGTTCTCCAAGTCGTATGAAATGCGTAGGTCTGGGCATTTTGGTTGATCTAACAACAATTTTAATATGTTTTTCCTGTGCAGCTACGCATAACTCCACATCATAGAACCAATCTAGTAATATAAACCATAGCAATTAGAAGACGAGCATGATTAGAAGACTTTCTATCCAATGATTGTTATGACAAGCTTACAGACGGTGCAAGAAAGTACAAAGGTTGTTTGATCATGTTTAGACAAAACATAGAGTCAAAAGGGCGCAACAACATCTAACTCTGTAAGCTTGAACAACTAACTCCAGCCCTGTTTTCAGCAGTCACAGCTGAATGGATCCGTCAAATCTAGGTATTCAACACGCCTGTTTTTTAAATCCAAGCGCGCATGGTCACAAGACGCTGATAATTTAAGGTGGGCGCGTTTAGAAGCCTTATTGTCCCACTAGAACAACTTCTGTTGCTGTTCGTAAAATTCTTGCGTGAAGTTTTGCGGGAAGCGAAACTTAATCCTGATGGCCTCTAGCTCCGCTGCATTCAGAATAAAGAACCTCACAAATTCAGTGTTTTTCCCACCGCGTTCATAATCTTCCAGCGCTATTGTCTTCAAATGAATGATGTGTTCTTTGAGAAACACCTGGTGCTTCCGACGCCAATTATTTCTTACACCATCAGCAACGAATCCACCCTGAAAACACATAAAGGTTGAAAATACTTAAGGCATATAGAAAGAGCAATTGAATGATAATTTCTATTACCTCCGTTCCAAAAAGTTTGTCGCAGATTTGTCAAGATACGGATGTATCTAACAATAGAACATTTATTGAAACGAGTGTATCTAATTTACAGACAAATATAAAACAAGCTTTTCATGAATGTCTGTGAAAATCATCATCACCTCGACGAACAAGTTTTGCAGGTTTGGAAGGCATTGCAACAAGTGAACGACCATGTCCACTTCATAAGACATGCTGATAAGCAAGGTCTTGACAGATTGCCGCATTGTAGTTAGGCTGACCGTTACCAAATCCTTCATAATATTAATATAATAAAGGTTGAATGACATGAAACTCGTTTCCTTGAACAAATGCAGCCGAAAGTATTGTGAAAAGTCAGTACCATAAGACCTGTGGAGCCATGCGAGACCCGGAATTTGCCCAAGGTCTCCAGTCTAGGTGCACAGATGACGGTTACCTGCATGTTGTTGCTCTGAATATTCTGAATCAACCGTTGAAGTAAGGAGGCATCCTCGATGATGAGTTCTCCTTTCTCAATACGGATGCCGATGCTTACAAGGTTAGGCGAGTTTATTCTGATGCAATGCCTTTCTCTATTGCAAACAAGAAGCAAACACTCGAGTGCACGGCAACTAGAGTGGCTTATGCTTTGCAGCGAGAAGTCTGATATATCAACCTCAATAAGCGAAAGTCTCTTGAGCAATGGTAGTTCAAACATTCGTACATAATTGTCTGGTATCTGGCAATAGGCATAGGTGGCGGTGTGAAGAGAGGAAGAAAACTGAAACACGAACGTCGGTAGTGAGGGCGTAGATGAAGCGCATGTGTGTGGTTGTTTCACCCTTTGTTTCACGAATCGTGGGAACAGCTAGTAGAACTCAAGCACCCGGAGATTGTCGAGTTTTGGGGATTTGAGCCAGGCGTCGATGGTAGAGGGTAGCTTTTGATATGAATTTCATAAAAAGATACATTTAAAAATATTTGATCGATAGTAGCTTTTGATGATTCATATAATTAACGAAAATATCAAAATACAAGATGATACAAAACAACAAGGGCATGATCATCATGAATAAGCTTTGAAGGGAGCGAGTTAAAGAGAATATTTACGTTAAATATTATCAATATAATAGAAAAACATAAACATCATACAAGATGTGCATCTCTGGATACATATGTTGGTAAACAACATTAATCAATAAATGTAACCAAGAATGTGGCAATTGATTGATATGGGTGAAAGAAGAGAGCTTTACATGCAAACTTTCATGTTTAGATTTAATTCTTGGTAGGGAATTGCTCATAAACTTATTGAGCAATGGCAAAGAAGAGTGGATTAAAGAGGAAAAAACAACAAGATTTGCATGAAATCATATATATGGTTTTGCATCGTTCTTCCAATGTCACATGCCAAAGAATTTATTTAATAACCTAATGCACTTGCATTTTCATTGGGATTCTCATTTTTTTTGTATAATGGTGGAGAATTTAACCTAAAAAATGGTTGAGTGAGAGGCTATATAGTTAACAAAAGGAAAAAAATCCAAAGGGGTTAATCTAGCCGCGCAAATGCGCGGGTAGCCCAGCTAGTTTGTAGTATGTCCGGTTCCGTAGCTCTAGCTAGAATCTCCTGAAGATCTTGTTCGTGTATACTTCACTTGCTTTTGTTTCGATTGGAAACCCTGTCTCTCGTGACGGTGTCTTCTCGACTGTTTGGTGTCTTTTCTTGTCGAGCGTAGCAAGGCAATTTTGCTGAATGATGTGATACGCACCAACAAACCTTGTTATCGTGTCCTTGTGGCTCACATAATTTTTCCACATCGAATTGGTGCTCTCACTCCGTGTGGTTGTTGATGAGAAAGGATAGAAGCAGTCCTTGAAGTAGGCTGGCACCCAGAATGTTTGGAGTTCCCAGAGCGTGTTCAGGTGTTTGTTACCTTCTGCCTTGTATAATGAGATCGCCTTTTTCCATGAACATTCAAACTCGTCTAGATTTAGTGAGTTCTTTACTATTCGAAAGAGATCATCAGACATCCTTGGATGCTGCGCAAACACTGTTGCGTTGTTTTCCTTCATGTTCTTCCTAATATGCCACCAGCAGAACCTGTGCCTGGTCCTTGGAAGTGCTTCCGCGATCACTGTCTTCATCGCCTTGTCCTGGTCTGTTATTATGTAAGTTGGTTCTTTTCCTCCCATCGCCTCGACAAATGTGCTTAGGAGCCACTTGAATGACCCTATCGTCTCGTCCTTTAGAAGGCCTATTCCAAACAGGACGGTCGATCCACGGTTGTCGACCCCAATGATTGGTGCAAACGGTAAGCCATAGATATTTGTAGAAAATGTTGTGTCGAAAGACACGTATTGTCCGTACAGGTCATAATTCATCTTGCACAAGGAGTCTGTCCAGAACAAGCTACGCACCGAGTTGTTCCCGTCTGTCTCCTCCATGTGGTGGAACCCCGGCCTTCTCCTCTGCATATCCGCAAACAGTTTCATGGTGTCCTCGATATCAGTATTCCTTTCTCCAGCCCTGTCCTGGCATGCAATGTTGCTTATGTCGATCGTGTCGAACATAATTTCTCGCCTCGGTTTCCCCATCGTAGTGAAGATCTGCATAACCTTCCTTGGCTCTAACCTTGCCTTCTGCAGAACTTGTATAAAGAATTTCTCCTGAGGTGTCATCTTCTTATAGCATCTCATGAACTTCAGCATCCAATCAGATGGGTGAAGCTGATGGTTGTGCTCTAGGCATATGTTCTTCAGGTACCATATTCCCCTCTCTGTATCCCTCTTTGCTGTTATCTGAACTGGGCAGCCTGTCCTGGTCAAGCAGTTGCTCCTTCTGTACTTCACATGTCTCTCGGTTGTTTTATTCTCCCCTTCCTTGGTGCACTGGAACACCTGCTTGTCAATCTCTTGGTCAGCTGCTGATCTTCTGCTGGTTGATCGCTTCACAGCAAATCCAACCCTTCTGTCATATCTGCAGAAGAAGTAGTAGGCCTCATCCAATGTTTTGAATGAAAGGTCACCCACTGGTTCGCGTGCTTCGGTCACTTCCTCAATCGTTGGGAATGTGCCTCCTTTGAACATTTTGTCCATTTCTTTCTCTTCATGCGTTTGCACCCCCATGTTGATGCTATCTACAGTGTCTTCGTTCGTATCATCGCAGTCACTTCCAGCGGCGTCAGTTTCATGGCCAGATACAAGTCCATTCCTCACACAGCTGCTGCAGCTCTGTTGTTTGTCACATGCGGGAGCGTCGTTTCTGCATGCCACGGTCCAATCCATAATTGATTCTGCTTCTCGACTGTCACCTTCTTGAATGCTGCTCCCTGTTTCTCCGGCACTCATGCATCCAAGGGAATGTGCTACTTCTCCAATAACATCTGTGCTGCCATGGTGGCTGACGCTGTATACTACTTGCTGCTGTGCAAGTTGTTTTCCATTAATGATGGATGCAAGACCATCGTATTTCTTTGGCTCATCTGTTATCCTCTCCGTCAAGTCCTGAACATATATAATGCATGCAACAAATTAGATATCGCAGGCACATGAGAAATATGAATTTCTTTTCTTTAGAAACAATTGAAAACAGAGGTTTATATGCTTCATCAGGTGTGTCTCAGCAGAGACTCGTCTGGTAGCATTTACGTGGAATACCAGAAACACACATGTGCCTCTTCTGCACATACACGTGGTTGGTATACAAGAGGCACAGCTGTGCTTCTGTTCGCATTTTATCGGGGAGCACAGTTGTGACCCTGCTGCATATACATCTGGACCAGAGGCACAACTGTGCTTCTGCCTGAACTTTACAATCAGAGAGGCACACCTGTGCCTTTGGTTGCAAATTATCCAAAACCACGTTACCCCATGCTTGGCAAAGCTGTTTGTGTAGTGAGTTGAAGAGCATAGTTCTGCCGTCACCTTAGTTTTCTCATGTCTCTCCTGTTCAGCAAATCTTGGCGACATCCTCCGTGCATTGGTGATTTCGCTCACAATTCTGAATGCCATCTGTGATCCTTTGGAAGGACCTTTCATGTTCAACGCCATGGGTGATCCTTTCAAAGGCCCTTGCCTCATGTTTTCGGTGTGCCGTGGACTGGACTGACGCTTGATTCCTTGCTCGTAGGCCTCTGTATGCGATATACTGTAATTTATACCATGCGAAAATACATAGAAAATTTGCTAAAAAAAACAGTACAGGTGCTATAGATGTTTTTCCGTGTTCGTATTTTGTGGTCACCTGTGTTGGTTTCTGCTGATGTTGTGCAGTAAACTTTCTTCCTCCCATGTTTGATTTTGTTGTTGGGCTCTTCTTGCTTGTGCAAACTGTACTCGATCCTTCAACATCTGTGCTTTTGTTGACAATGTTCCCTCTGCTTGCCTCAGTGAAAATCCAGTTACCCTGTACCTCTTCATTATGACATCCTGGAACCGTTTGGCCGTCAGAACGCCTACTCTGTTCTTTTGTGGACACCTGTGTTTTGAAGCACATGATCATTAGATGCACGTGCGTCAATTTTGATGCATTAACAAGTAAATAAACACGTAAAACTTTCTTGCGTGTTCAAAAGCTGTACAACAAAGTTGGGTTTTGAAGATTTTTTCGTTACCTACGGCGACTGGATGTTAGACTTTCTGTGTCGCAACTTTGGATTACACACTGAATTTGAGGACGTCCCATCAACAGTTTCTTTTTCAACATTCATTCTGCTGCTTAAAATGCTCCTCTTTGCAGGTGTCTGATGCAAAACTTGCTCCTGGTTTGGACGTTAGCCGAGAACTTATATCTCAACCTTGACTCTATTTACTCCAGCCCGCTTTGCATGTGCCTGTTGGACGGTATTTGCATCCTTTTTCTTCTCGCTTTGTAGAACTTTATTTTTCTTCCACGTTTCGAGACTTAACTGCGGAGTAGAAACATGAAATGAAGAGTTGTTTACTGCATTCAACCAAGAGATATTCATGAATTCTTGTTTCTGTAATTGATCTGCTTTTTGGTGTTCAGTGATGGCGCCTTGACAGTATACATTGCGGAAAAGAAAGAGGAAATAACCTCCAACACTAAGATTGAATTGCTTTGGTATTACCTTCCTTTCATAAGCCTTGCCAAAATCGTTCAAAGATAGGCCGACCCTGTTGTCCTGATCAACTGATGCGATGCTGAACATCTGCATGAAAAAACAGTTATTCAAAAAAAATTATACATCTACAGCATCAGCTGATGTTACTTTTGCAAGTGATAAACAGCCTCTTGTATTTTTAGTTGGTTTCTAAATATAGAACTGAGATATATTTTTACTTCTGCGGAATTGAGATTTTTTTTTACTTGAGGAGAAAAGGTAAAATCCTGAAAATTACACAGGAACCTCAACACAAGTGACATACTGATGCTAATCTGACACTGCATCATTTAACAAAACATCACCATGAATTCTACCCAAAGAAACAAGTTGATCCTGCAAGTATGAAAGTTAACAAAACAACAGCAAGGGATAATGACAGCCACAACGTAGAAACAAGAAGTTTTATACTATGCATCCCGTGCTCAGGTAAATTAACAACCACAGCACGACAAACCTCAACAACAAATAGGGCCCAAACCTCTTTCTGCAGCTCCACGCTACCTATGATTGTGATATTGTGTTCATAGACGAGCAGTAGGATTGTGATAATTTTTAATAGAGGAGCAATTTTGAATCATGGCCACAGCACCTACTGCTACGAGGCAACTGAAACCATGACATCTTCACAAATTTGAGGATTCAGAAATTGCCAAGCATCCAAGACGTATCACGACAACATAAATATACTGGGGTGAGTCTACGAGATCTCAGGAATAGATTAAAAGGGCGCGCGGCAACAATTAAATCTCCTGCGTCAGGAATCACCACGAGGTGAGCTAATCGATTTTTAACTAACCTTCGTTTACGATTTTCAAACAACTGAATCTTATTCCCTGGTTGTTCAGAGTAGACCACCTTCGATTTTGTGCGCAATCTACTTTGCTGATCATGGCAACTTGTGGGAGATCTCATAGGATGATTTAAAATTTGAACGAGAGAGACAGAAAGAGAGACAGAGAGAGATAGAGAAAGAGAGAGAGAGAGAGAGAGAGAGAGAGAGAGGGGTTGCTTCCTTCGCTTTTTGCATGGAAGAGGAGATTGAGCCAATAGGCGGGGTAAGTTTTGCTCTGCGTGAGAGATGCAGCATGTTTTTCGGAGCGAGCACATGTGTTTGGTGAACTAGAGCTGTCGTACTGACATCTGGGCTCTCCAACGGTACGTCTGTCTAACTTGTGGGGCCACCTTTCCCGTGTGAGAGGCGAAGTCCTAAATGCACCCGAGCCATACTGACATGTGGGCTATCCAAGGGTTGCTCTGAATAAATTGTGGGGTCGGCCGAGCGTGGACGAATTCCAGATCTCATTACATTCTTCTCCATCTGGCGACGGCCCCAACAGGGGGAGGAGTATCTAGCTCTACCGAGGAACACCCGTAGATTCATCGTTTGATTCCTGCCTCCTCCTCGCTCTTCTCTCGAGGAATTATTGGTTTTCTTCCTACTCGCGTGCGTCTACTATTGAGGTAATCCATTACTTCTCGTACCCACTTTCTTACTCGTCGCCGTGCGCCTCCCGGTGATTCATCGTTTGAACGAAAAAAATTCGGGGGGTAGCGCTTCTGCAAGTTGGTTGGGGATCGCAGTCATGGAAACACGGAGGTAGGGCGCGAAGCTCGAATCGATTTATTTTTCGAAATCACGGGGCTGATGATCGCTGGTAGGGCTCTTGCGGTTTGCCTCACAGGATAATTGTTATGGGTTATGGGCGTTACTTATAGTTTAGAGTGGCATTTGACTCTTTGACCACAGTTCATCCTGCCAGATGCATGAGTCTTTTAATTTGAGACATGGTTTTGGTAGTGTAGTTATGTCTACAACCTAGAGTGCATGCAAAGGTTAAAGAACTATCGTGAGCACAACTTAAATTAGTTGCAGAGCTCAATGAGAAGAGCAGTGAGAATTCACTCTGCTGATCCCTATCATAGACAGACATCGATGAATGTATAAACCTGCAACTTAAAGCAGAGATGCAAAAAAGTTACATCTGTTAATACAAATAAAATACTAGCAGTTAGTAACTCGGAGTTAATATCCGTCTTATCCCTAATTGAGGTGTTAATGACGATGTCACATGACCTATTATGTAGTGATGGATGAGATGGGCTCCACTCCACAGCTGTCAGAGACTCAGTCTCAGTCTGTGGATGGCACATAGATTGTCACACAAGATTTCATGGTCGCTGACCAACTAGAGAGGGAGAGGTTAAGGATTGAGTCGAAACGTGCAGCGCACAAAAAGCTCGTTGAGGAGTATAGGAGGAAGAAGCACCTTTCTGGATCGAAGTAGGTGTTTTTTTCGTGCTTCCCATTTGTGTTGATGCATTTGGTTTACAAATAAGTACTTCTCATTCTACATTACTTTTTCATCTGCACTTAATAAGTACTTCCCATAAGTTTTCATCTAAGCTTCTCTTACAAAAGTATATTGCATACTCATGTATGTTTTATAAATACATCTGTTCAATAGTCATTTCCTATTTTCCTTCGCATGAGTGTTACAATGGCTGAGTATGAGGAAGAGTTTAGCACAAAGCTGAGCCTACCGAAGTTCATTACTGTCTATGAGAAGCTGAAAGAAGCTCAGAAGCAACTTGTCAGAGATATTGGCTTTGGATACCTTCTGGACCTGTGCTGCCGGGAGCTTCCGAGGTGTTTGGTTCGTTGGCTTGTCCGCTACTTTGATGGCCCCTCTAGAAGTTTCATCTTGCCTAGTGGATTCAGATTCTCTGTCAATTCTTACACTGTGCACCACATCCTGGGGATACCACTGGGAGGTCAAATTATCCCTAAAAAGTGTTCAGATGCTTTCAGGTGTCAGCTTAAATCTGAGACTCAGTGTGCTGCGCACGCTCCAAACATCAGAGAGCTGACTGATCTGTTGACCCCGGACCTGCTGGGAGAGGTGTTTCAGTGGGTTTTTGTGATGTTTGCAACAGCTGTCTTTCTATGCCCAACGACTTACGACTGCGTCAGCCCGGACTACCTAGCGGCTCTCGAAGGACCAGCAGCTGATATCTCATCCTATGATTGGTCTGGGGCTATCTTAGACAAGTTGGTGACGTCACTCCAGACCTTCAAGGACAAGGGATTCACAGGCGCATTGTGTGGTTGCCTCCTCATTCCAGTGGTTCGTTCACTTTCTTTTTTAATTCTTTACCTTCCAGCCCAGACTTCCTGAGTACGTGGTTCATTTTTGCCTTTTTGTCTCTAGCAGATAAGCTATTTTGAGTACCTGGATATAAAGGTTATGGATCTGAAACCTGATCTACCTGCAAGGCTTATTATCTGGGATACAGACAGTGTTAAGAATTATGCTAACCTAGATAGATTGTCAACAGAAGCCGGAAATTTTGGGAAGCACTCAGTGTGAGTGTACTTTTTATATTTTTTTCTTTGGTCAACTCTTACCTCAGCAAAATGATTTAGCTGCCATACATTAATTTGGCTTGATGCTTATTGTTTTTTTCCCATCTCAGCTGAAGGATATTAGGCGCACGCCTTTCCACCCATCCACTACCTTTGAAGGGGCGTTTTTTCAAAAGAGTCCAAAACTAGACGCATACCTGTAACAGTTTGTGCCTGAAGACAAATTATCTTGAGTAAGGGATTTCGAGATTGTGCCCCTCTATTTTGTTTCAAATTATATTCTCTAGGTTTTTAGGAAACACATACGTGTGCTCCTTGCGTTATTATGTGTGCTCCCATCATGGTTGTACGTGTGCTTCACTACGGTAGGTTAGATGTACTTCATACAGTAGGTTGGGTGTGCTTCCTACAGTTGGTTTCGTGTGCTTGCTGGAATATATTACCTATGATTCATGCAGTATATTAGGAGTGCTTCCTACAGTAGGCTGGGTGTGCTTCCATAATCAATATAGCTCTGCTACTTGACACAGGTTAGCTGTGCTTCGGCCCTAAATATACTTGTGCTCCCTATTCTAGGTTAGCCGTGCTTCATTCAATAGGTTGGGTGTGCTTTGTCCAGTAGATTTGTTGTGCTTGCACGAATGTGTTAACTATGTACGTCAGGTGTGCTTCTATGATCATTATAGCTGTGCCAATCCCTGCGGTACTTAAGCCGTGCTTCCCTACGGTAGGTTAGCTCTGCTCTTCATGATGTAGGTTGGGTGTCCTTCCTCCAGTAGGTTTGTTGTGCTTGCTCGAATATGTTACCTGTGCTTCACGCAGTAAGCCAGGCGTTCTTCTTCTTAATTATGGGTATTAAATATGTCTGATGTTTTTTTGTTACATTTGCAGGCTAAGGCGAATCTTGGCAAAGTTGTTAATGAAATGTACACAAAACTTTTTTCTCTGATTCAACCCATCATCGAGGACAAATTGGAGAAGGTTCTCTCTCTCGGCAGGGATTTTGGTGCCAAAGAAGTCAAGACCTGTGACCGTGGAGTTTATTGTTACTTCCTGCAAGACTTCTCGAATGGGAAAGAAACTTTGTCATCGCTTCCTTCTTCATTTTCATCACTTCCGTCTTATCGCAAGACAATTAGTCAAATTTCCTGTAGCAGTGGCTCAACCAGTGCTGTTGGTGCCACGTCATATTCTTTGGAAAATTTAAAGGGCTGTTGTGACACTCCTGAGTCAGACTCCATGGATAAGTACAACAAGGAGTAGTTCCATACTCGTCTATCTGCAGAACGTAAAACATCTACTGAGTTCAAGTTGATGTTGGAAGTGAATGAGATTGACTACAACAATGAGGATATTGATGCTGATCTCAGGTCACATCTGGCAGGTGTGAATAACTTCCTGAACAACTGCCTTGATGGCATACCTGTCCATGAGCATTTTGTGCCAACGTCTGAAATGTTGAAGAACGAAGCAATCATCTTAACTGGTGAAAATTCCTCTGAGATTACTGTACCAGCTGCAACCCGCGGTTCTGGAGCTCATGCAGACCATGATTGTGCGACATACCCACTGGAAAAGCTCTTGGAGAAAGCAGGCAAAGCTACTGCCACTGAAGAATCCAACTCAGAAGCAGTCATTATGAAACAACAACTGCACGGTCCATTGTCACATGAGAATGTTGAATCATCTGATTCTCTGGTTGCACAAATGTCAGCTATTACTGAATGATCCAGTGGCCCTGACACTGCTGTTAACATCTTTTCAAAAGACATAAAGGAGCTCACTGTATCCGAACCTGCACCCAAGATAGACACTGTTATTGAACAATGTTCTTCTTCACAAACAAAGGCTCAGGTCGATGTTCTTTCGACTTTGGAAGATGAGGAGAAGATTAGTGGATCTGAATTCAAGGTTAGTTGCTACCCTGCCCACACAGTAGCCATCCCCTGCGGTTCTGGCAGCGGTTTTGGCACTGCACTGAATATGGAAAAAACAATTGCATCTAGTAGTAATACTCCATATGTTGATGCCGCACCTATCAATACAAACGACAATGTCATTTCAACAGTACATGCACCATGTACCGAGCATCGAGCTATTGTTCCCAGCGTCAGTGCTGCTGTTACCAGAAGCAACCATCTGAATCAAACGGACGTACGGATGCCTAGTGACAAGAGGTCCTTACCAGAGTCAGTCAATGCAACAAACAAAAGTATGCCACCTGCTAAAAAAAGAGTTAGGATACTAGAACCTGTAGAAAAGTCACCCAAAGGTGCACCCAATCAGCATGTACTTGTTCAAAATCGCAAAGCACTGCTTCATTGTGACTTCATTGATAATGATGCAATATGGTCTGACCCAGCTATCTATGAACAAGTTGAGAAGGACATTGAACAAAAGAAAAGGAAAGCCATTTCTCAAGAATGCCAACCTGATACTGTGATGCACTTGTCCAAGCATTCAAGCTCATCAGCGAGATCTACATTTTCTTATTGTCCGGGGTCATCCATGCCCAGAGGATCAGGCTCCAAGTCATTGTCAAGCAGTAGTCGCCTCTCACAGCCCTTTGATACGTCAAACTCTGTGGGTTTAACTCAAACTGCCTTGTCTGAAAGTTTCACAGCAACTGCTTTGTCCCAACACTACCAGCAGCTAGCTCCTGATTTTAATCTCCACTTCTCCCAACGTCCTGATGTTCAGAAGAACAGTGGTTCACAGAGTAGCCAACGCTCACCTTATGGAATAAACAACCAGACTTACCATCAACAGTGCCAGCAGCAACCTGCTGACTATAATTTCCACTTCACCCACCACAATGATGTTCAAAATAACAGACGTTCGCAGAGCCACCAACGACCACCTGATGAACTGAACCAACAGCATACACATGGAACCCAGTCTCATGGGCAGTTAACGGATGTTTTTTCGGGGGGGGGGAGGCAGCCTGAGGATATTTAAAATCAAACGACGCTAGGCTGATCATCGAACCTTTGGTTTATCGATGAAGATCTATGGTTATATGGGCACATTCATTATGGATGCGTACTCAGAGTTGCTGTTGACAGAACAATTTTATGCACCTCCCACAGATCTACACAAGCATATAATGTTCTTGGAAGCTTTCGTAAGTTCTGATTTCCATCCTCTTGATTTTTTAAATAATAAAAAAACTAGAAACAAAAAAAAATGTTGAGTGAAACGGCTTCTCCTTTTTGCAGGAAAAATTTATGGTTGAAGGTGTAGACTGCCCAACAAATGTAGATTCGTGAGTTGATCTTACTTACTCTACTGTCCAGTTTTGGTCTTTGTTTCTCGAATTGTTGTTATTATTCTAATAAATGATGCTGTTCATTGTTTCAGATATTAATTCCTATGAGAAAAAAAGAACACTTCATCTACCTGGTCGTCGTGAATTTCGATAGGACTCGCTTCGAAATAATGTGTCCTTACATCAATTGTGATGGTATAAAAGAACATTCGGATGTCGTTATTAAAAACTTCAAAAGAGCTTACCATTCAGCTTATAATAATTTTCCGCATAACATCAACAACTTCAGCGTTCAGCCTGTGCAGAGTGTATGTAACTCAGAGAGAGAGTGAGTTTCTTATTACTGCAGCTCTACGTCAACCTCTACTTTTTGTTGTAATACGTATTCAACCTCTTGTGACATTTTGATGTCAATTAACAGGGAAGACAGCGGTATTTACATCATGCATTTGATGCCGCTCATTGATTTAAAGACTTCCTTTTTTATCAACAGGGTAAGCTTGCTCCCACGGACAAGATGTCGCTATATGTTAAAACAAGCTAGTTGTGTTCATTGTGTTTTACAATAACTTTTATTAATTTCCTTTTTTCTGTGTTTCCAGATCTATGTGAAGCTGATGAGGGAACAACAAACTTTCAAAATCATGCCATCTACCCACAATACAGGGCCAATATTTGAAGCACTGAGGGACATCTTTAGACAATACAATATAGAGCGCCCAAGAGCAAGTAACAGAAGATGACTACTACCATGCTATAGCTTAATTTACCTGGAGTTGTAGGAATAGCACGGTTTCACCTTTTTTAAACTGATGTCGTTGCAAGACCAGATACCTTGTTGTGTTCCTGTTAAACAGAGCTGTGCATTTAAATTTTGAAGTCTTGAAATCATGAATCACAGCTGTGTTTGTTCTACATTAAATCATATTTTCCAACGGAACTTGAAAAAGTGAATTTTCAGAACATCGCTACATTGCAGTAGAACATCACTTCCTTGGAGTACAGGTGGGAGGAAACATTTGCAAAAACAGAAGCACGACCGTGACTCTTCGAAACAAAGGACAGTGCCTCCACTAGCTTGACGGATGTGCCTCTCTGACTAGACGAGTCTTCATAACGTAGCTGAAAAAATGCAAACAGAGATGCACGACCGTGCCTCTTCATAACATAGGACCATGCCTGTCTAAATGTACCTCAGACGGGAAACACGGGAAATTAGAGAACATGTGACTCCGAGACAATAAAAATACAGGCAGGTGTCTCTACTACACGTGGAACCGTGCCTCTACTAGAATCACGGCCGTTGCTCCCTCAGAAACCAAATGATATCTAAAAATTTCAAACACAGAGGCACATACATGCCTCTATCACTGATTGAACATTGGCTCTGGCATCTTCATGACCATACTTCAAATCTTCGAATCATGAATCACAATTGTGTTTGTTTTACTTACAATTATATTTTTCCCAACAGAACTTGTAAAGGTCAATTTTTCCGAACAGCCGTGCTTGAAATCGCTTCCTCAGAATAAACATCTCAGCAGAAACATTTGGAAAAGAGAGCACGACCATGACTCTTCTTCTTATTATGGGACCGTGCATCCACTAGCTGGATCGACGTGCCTCTCTGAGTAGACGACTAGGCACGACCGTGACTTCTCTAAATTTAGCACCGTGCCACCACTAGCTTCACGGTTGAGCCTCTCTAAGTAGAGGAGTCAGCTGAAAAAAAATGGAAACTCACAGCCACGATGGTGACCCTTCTTAACATAGGATCGTCCATCTCTGTTTTTTCATACATAAAACAGTGAACCGAAAAATCCCTTGTGAATTCCCTAACTAAACATCTGCCCACTAGTTTCTTCAAGGGGCAACTGTCCCTCGTCCACATGCACAAGCATTTGGAACATTTCGAACAGAGAGGCACCTTGCTAAGTAGGCGACTCAGCACTTATAATGATAGCACAGAGGCACGACCGTGACTCCGCTTAACATAACCGTGCCCGCACTAGATTCAAGGAGGTGCTTCTCTGAGTGACCGTGTCAGACGAAACATTTCAAACACAGAATTTTCAAATCGCAATAATAGAAACATTAATCAAAACACAAAATGCAAACCTAGCACAGTTCTTAAACACATTAATTCAGAAAAATAAACACAAAATTACACATAACCTAGCACAGATCCAAAATACTCAATTATGCTACTGTAGTCTCCCCACTGAAACCTTCCAGCTGTGATGCTGATCTTCGCAGCCCTTCAAGTTGCCAAACTACTCAGAAACGACCTTGACGTCTCCGATCAGGAAGAGAGCGACAGTACATCATGTCCCTCATAGACAGATACCGGCGATAAAGCTCATAGCTCACATATCCGTCCTAAAAGGAAAACCGGAAGAGAATGAAAATTTAGAAGCACAAGCATGCTGTTCTTGCAATAAAACAAAAAAATCAAAACAGAAATTCACAAAAATGAAATTTCACTTACAATTGCTGCATATTTCACGTGCTCAAACGAAAGTGGCTTACAACCCCAATAGTTATGCCGACCTGCTGGTAAAGCTGACTCCATCGTCGAGTAAGATTCGTCTGTGACGACTGCCGCTAGGTCTTCCATAGAGTCCCTTTCTTCGCCGCCTTTGATCATGAACTTCTCTTGAATGTCGATGTGGTACTCTCTTGGAATTCTGATGAAATCTTGAAAAAGAACTTCTCTATCCTTGGTGACATCTACACTAGCAAAAGATATACCTCTGTTTTCAAGGAAATCCTTCAGAACAGGGCACGCCATCCTAGCCTTGCAGAAGTGATAGACCAGAACATGATTGCGCATTGCCAATTGCATGACGGCGACTTTTCTATAACCATAACAATCCTCCCGTGTGTACTCCAGGTCCAGACCAACAAACTTGTACCTGTCCTCCCGCAACCACTGCTCATACATGGCAATGATCTCCTCCACCTTGTAGGGCTCGTTGGTGTACCACACGTCGAGCTTGGTGTTACCATCGGCCGGTATCTCGCTATACTCGGTAGTGTTCTTCAAGTCATCCATGGCAGCAAGGAGGAGGGTGACAATGGAGATTGGCTATGGTTCTGTGGCAAGCCTGGGACGTCGCGAGGCCGATGGGAACTGCCTACAGTTCTGTGGCGAGAATGCGACGTGGTGACCTGCACGAATCGACGAGTATTTTACCAGGACGAAAGACGACTCGGTTACCATGACCATTGATGTGAATTGGGAACCGTGAAAAGACGGTTGTGAATCTAAAGCTTGTGGAACCGTACACCTCCTAGAGTCATGGTTGTGCGAAATGATGATGGTGTGGAGAAATCGAGGAGACTCTAACTTAATACTAGCACGGTAACTGACACACTGAATAGTCACATCGAACAGCCGTCCGATCGGTCATCGGATCACCTTTTGACCGATAACCACCGAGAGAAGAATGCGAGGAGGCACACAATGACCCTATCGTCCATCATAGAACCGACGGCGAATACATATACTAGAGCAGCGCACACACAGAGGAACCTCAAGCATCTGAAACACAGCCGTGCTTCTCGTATCTAGACAACCGTGCCTCTCTCAGTGTGCGTGCATCTGACTTAGGCACGACCATGCCTTTGAATCAGCTATAACAGTGGTCTCTCATAGCACGGCCGCGCTTCAGTTCCAACAGTCGCAACCAAACCCGCCGTGCATGTGTTAGAGAACATGTGACTGGCAGACGATAAAAATAGAGGCACGTGAATATACTACATGAGAAACCATGACTATACTAAAATCACGACGGATCCTCCCTAGGAAACCATGTGATGTCGAAAAATTTCGATCGCAGAGGCACGGACATGCCTCTTCCTCTCATAGAACCGTGCCTCTTCCACCTTCACGACCGTGCCTCACGGACCAATGTGTGCCTGAAAGCTAAAATTTCACATCACCTCCAATAAACATAATAACTCAAAAAAGTTGTTTCCGTAAGCCCTGACATCGTAGAACATCCTCGTGAACTTGGGTTTGAATATGCAGCCGCAGACTCATGTGAATGATATTTGTCTCAAAACGAACAAAGGGACTCAGAATTTGCTACCGTGGTGATAGAGGCACAGACATACTTCTGCCTCTCAGGGAACCGTGCATCTGCTACATTCACGACCATGCCTCTCGGAGCAACGTGTGCCTAAAAACTAAAATTTCACATTGACACAGACATGCCTCTACCTCTCATGGAACCGTGCCACCTCCACCTTCACGGCCGTGCCTCTCGGAGCAACGTTTGCCTGAAAACTAAAATTTCACATCACCTGCAATAAACTGCATTACTCAAGAAAGTTGCTGCTGTGAGCCCTGACGTCATATAACATCCTCATGAACTTGGGTTTGAAAGGCATAGTAGAAATGCAACCATCGACTCATGTGTGTGATCCTTGTTACAAAATGAACAAAAGGTCTTAGAAGAACTGAGGCACCTAGCCAACTATATACTCTATGGATCAGACACAGGTGCAACGAACAGTCGAAGCACCTCCCCCACTTTCTTCGATCTCTATCTGCACGAACAAAGGAAACAGCTCACCCACGATCTTACTATCAGAGGGGAGGCCACAGCCGCAAACCTCCAGATCAATCAGTTGTCTCATCTCCTTTCTCTTTTTTTCTCCTTTCTCCAAGAATGATACACTGAAATTGTAGTCGCATAAAGAAGAAGAATACACTATAAGAGAAGCAAACAGATAGAGGAACCTGAACCATCTAAAACATAGAAGCACACGCATGCCTCTTCTCCACACTGATACGTGCCTCTCGTGTATTCGCGGCCGCACCTTTCAGAATGAACGAAAGAAGAAAACACTTAAAACTCGAATAGCACATCCGTGCATCTGATTCATCTGTAATATTGCTTATCGTAGGTTCACGGCAGTGCCTCTCTTTGTGAACGCGTGAATGACAACAATCGAAACCCAGACGCACGACAATGCCTTTTCCCCACAAACAAGCAGTGCCTCTCCTAAATGTACATACATGCCTCTCTCACATCCATGCTTAAGCTTTGCATGGATAGTTTGCTTTTAAGCCTTTTTCCATGGATAGTTAAAAGCACAATCTTATACGACCAAACATAAAAAATTATATTATTATAACATACAAACAAGACAACACAAAACTCTGAAAATAAAAGCAAATTTCCAACTAGCACTCTGTTCGACTCAACAAAAACATTGACATTTACTATTCATCATACAAAAGTACTAGTTGTCTTCCAAGCTGTTAGCATTTAACCACCAGGTATCTCTCTTCGTAGCCCTTGCAGATGGAGTCCTGCTCAGAAATGCCCTCGACGTCTGCGGTCAGGAAGAGAACGACAATGCATGATGTCCCTTGATACCTCTCCAACGTATCTATAATTTTTTATTATTCCATGCTATTATAGTATCAATCTTGGATGTTTTATATACACTTACAAGCAATTATATATCATTTTTTGGAACTAACCTATTAACTTAGTGCCTAGTGCCAGTTGCTATTTTTTTGCCTGTTTTTTGTTTTTCAGAATATCAGTACCAAACGAAGTCCAAATGCCATGAAACTTTTTGGAGATTTTTTTCTGGACATAAGAGACACTAGAAGCTTCGAGAGAGGGCCAGAAGATAGAGGAGGTGGCCACGAGCCACCAGGGCGCGCCCCAGGGGGGGTGGCTACTACTTGTGAGCTGCGTTGGTAATTCCCTGAAGAGGAAGGGAGATGCAGTACAGTAGAGATAAGTATTTCCATCAGTTAAGAACCAAGGTTATCAATCCAGTAGGAGAACCAAGCAAAATTCCATTAAAGCACACCTGCACACACAAGAGCAAACACTTGCACCCAACGCAAATAAGAGGGTTGTCAATCCTCTTAGCGGTTATTTGCAAGGATTAAATCTTGTCAAGGTAAATAGATAAACTAAACTACTAATTAAAATAAAAGTAAATAAATTGTAGCAAGGTATTTTTAGGTTTTTTATATGATAAAGATAGACCCGGGGACCATAGTTTTCACTAGAGGCTTCTCTCCTGAGCACATAAGCATATGGTGGGTAAACAAATTACTGTTGAGGAATTGATAGAAAAGCAAATAATTATGACAGATTCATGGCAATGATCATGTATATAGGCATCACATCCGAGACAAGTAGACCGACTCCTGCCTGCATCTACTACTATTACTCCACCCATCGACCACTATCCAGCATGCATCTAGGGTATTAAGTATGAAACAGAGTAACGCCTTAAGCAAGATGACATGATGTAGAGAAGCAAATTCAAGCAATATGAATAAACCCCATCTTTTTATCCTTAATGGCAATAATACAAATACGTGTCATGTCCCTTTCTGTCACTGGGATTCAGCACCGCAAGATTGAACCCATCACAAAGCACCTCTCCCATTGCAAGTTAAATCAATCTAGTAGGCCAAACTAAACTGATAGATCGGAGAGAAATACAAAGCTATAACAATCATGCATAAAAGAGTTCAGAGAAGACTCAAATACTTCTCATGAATAATCTGATCATAAACTCACAATTCATCGGATCCCAACAAACACACCGCAGAAGAAGATTACATCGGATAGAACTCCAAGAACATCGAGGAGAACATTGTATTGAAGATCAAAGAGAGAGAAGAAGCCATCTAGCTACTAGCTATGGACCCGTAGGTCTGTCGTAAACTACTCACACATCATCGGAAGGGCAGCAAGGTTGATGTATAAGCCCTCCGTGATCGATTCCCCCTCTGGCAGAGTACCGGAAAAGGAATCCAGATGGGATCGTGGAAGAACAGAGGCTTGCGGCGGCGGAAAGGTTTTCTCTTCTGGCTCTCTAGGGGTTTCCCAATATTTGTGAATTTATAGAAGTGGAATTAGGTCAAAAGGAGTCACATGGGCCCCACAAGGTACTACGGCGCACCCCCCCTGGGGCGCACCCTAGTGCCTTGTGAAGCCCCTGTGGGGCTTCTGGCCTCCTCCCAAAGCTTCCCAGGTTTATTATGTCCAGAAAAAAATCTCCAAAATGTTTCGTGGCATTTGGACTTCATTTGTACTGTTTCTCTGAAAAGCCAAAAACAAGCGGAAAACAGCAACTGGCACAGGGCACTAAGTTAATAGGTTAGTCCCAAAAAATGATATATAATTGCTTGTAAATGTATATAAAACATCCAAGATTGATAATATAACAGCATGGAACAATAAAAAATTATAGATACGTTGAAGACGTATCAAGCATCCCCAAGCTTAATTCCTGCTCGTCCTCGAGTAGGTAAATGATAAAAACAGAATTTTTGAGGTGGAATGCTGCCTATCATATTCATCAAATACTCTTTTCTTTGTAGCATGGACATTTGGACTTGAATGATTCAAAGCAATAGTCTATAGTTTGACATGAAGACATAAATACTCAAGCATACTAGCAAGCAACCATATCTTTCAAAATATCAATGCTAAAGAAAGTTATCCCTAGCCCATTATGCTCAATCATTGATCCATTCATGAAACACACTCAATATTAGCTACACACAATGCACAAGTATGACTATAGTGATGTCTAGTTGGTGCTTTGTAAGAGAAGATGGAGACTCAAAATAAAAATAAAACTAAAAATTGCATAAAAGTAAATAGATAGGCCCTTCGTAGAGGGAAGCAGAGATTTGCAGATGTGCCAGAGCTCAAAGCTTAAATTAGAGAGATAAAATTATTTTGAGAGGCATGCTTTTCTTGTCAACGAAAACGACCGAGAATTTCCAATATCTTCCATGCTAGACACATTATAGGTAGTTCCCAAACAGAAAATAAAGTTTATTTCCTTTCCACCATTCTTTCACAATCCATGGCTAGCCGTATCCACGGGTGCCCTCCATACCAACACTTTCCAAGGAATTTGTTATTATTATTTTTGATTCATTGTGGGACTAGGCATCCCTATTACCGGCCACTCCCTCGTGCAATGACAAGTGAATAAAAACTCATCGTGAGAATAACACACCTAGCATGGAAAATATTGGCCACCCCCTGCCGCTTCATGAGCGGTACGGGCACGCAAAATGGAAAATTATTTTGAAAATTTAAAGTTGGCACATGCAAATTTACTTGGAACGGCATGGAAATACCGCATATAGGTAGATATGGTGGACTCATTTGGCACAACATGGGTTTAAGGAGTTGGATGCACAAGCAGTATTCCCGCTTAGTACAAATGAAGGCTAGCAAATAGATTGAGAAGTGATCAACCAAAAAGAGAAAATGGTCATAAACATGCATCTGAACATAACTAACACCGAATAATGCACCATAAGTAGGATATAATTTCGTTGCATAACTATTGACTTTATGTGCATGCATAGGGAATCACAAACCTTAACACCAATATTCTTACTAAATCACGATTACTCACTAACATGACTCACATATTATCATCTCCATATCGCAAAACTATTACAAGGAATCAAACTTATCATATCCAATGATCTTTCATGAAATTTTTTATTATATCCCTCTTGAATATTCATCACTTTGGGACCAAATTCATATCTTGTGCAAATTACCATTACTATTATCAACTCTCAAAAAGATATAAGTGAAGCATGAGAGTGCAAATATTTCTTCAAAATTTTAATCTTATTAACTCTCAAAATAATATAAGTGAAGCATGAGAGTTCAAATATTTCTTCAAAATATAACCACCTCCGTGCTCAAAAAGATTTAAGTGAAGCACTAGAGCAACTGCCTAGCTCAAAACATTTAAGTGAAGCACATAGAGTATTCTAACAAATCACGAATAATGCGTGTCCCTCTCAAATAGGTGTGTCCAGCAAAGATGATTGTGACAAACTAAAAAGCAAAGAAAGCAAAGACTCATATAACACATGACGCTCCAAGTAAAACACATATCATGTGATGAATAAAAATATAGCTCCAAGTGAGTTACCGATAGTTGGTAGAGAAAAGAGGGGATGCCTTCCGGGGCATCCCCAAGCTTAGACGCTTGAGTCTTCACCGAATATTTCCTTGGGGTGCCTTGGGCATCCCCAAGCTTAGGCTCTTGCCACTCCTTATTCCTTTGTCCATCGTAGTCTCACCCAAAACTTGAAAACTTCAATCACACAAAACTCAACAAAACCTTCATGAGATCCGTTAGTATAACAAACAAATCTTAAACTTTAGGTACTGTTGTAAATTGATTCATATTTAATATTTTTATAATGCTGCTGTACTCCAACTTCTCCATGACTCATATCCCCCGATACGATCCATAGATTCATCAAAATAAGCAAACTATGCAATAAAAACAGAATTTGTCTAAAACAGAACAGTCTGTAAAGATATATTTAAAAGATATACTTATGTAACTCCAAAAATTCTGAAAAATTTGGAAAACGTGCGAAATTCATATACGAATACTTTTTAAAAATTTCAGATTTTTCTGATGCTCCAGTACAGAACTAAAATTCCAGCACTGGACACAAAACTTTCTGTTTTCCAAACAGCATCAATTATACTATCTTCCAAATCATCCCAAAGGCATTACTTGGCACAAACACTAATTAAAACAAAAAAACACAATCATAATACAGGCTAAAATTGTGTAAGCACACAAGAACAGAAACAAAAATCAACAATTTATTTTATTCATTGGGTTGCCTCCCAACAAGAGCTATTGTTTTATGCCCCTAGCTAGGCATAATGCATAGTTTCAAGTGTTGTCATCCTTCAAATTAATTCCATAGGTGGCCCTCATAATGGATTCATATGGTGCTTTAATTCTCTTCCTAGGGAAGTGTTCCTTCCCTTTCTTTAGTGGAAATTGAAATCTTATATTACCTTCTTTCATATCAATAATAGCACCAATAGTTCGAAGAAAAGGCCTACCAAGTATTATGGGGCAAGAAGGATTGCATTCAATGTCAAGAACAATAAAGTCCACGGGCACATAATTTCTATTTTCAAGAATAAGCACATCATTAATCCTACCCAATGGCTTTTTAATAGTAGAATCCGCAAGATGCAAATTAAGGGAACAAGGATCCAAGTCAGTGAGACCTAGCACATCACACAAAGACTTTGGTATAGTGAAAACTCTAGCACCAAGATCACAAAGAGCATTACATTCATAATCTTTAATTTTTACTTTAATAGTGGGTTCCCATTCATCTTGTAATTTTCTAGGAATTGATACTTCTAACTCAAGTTTTTCTTCATGTGCTTTCATCATGGCTTCCACAATATGTTTAGTGAAAGCTTTATTTTGTTCATAAGCATTTGGTGAATTGATCATGGATTGCAACAAGGAAATACACTCAATTAAAGAAAAACTATCATAATTAAAGTCCTTGTAATCCAAAGTAGTGGGTGCATTAATATTTAAAGCTTTAACCTCTCCAAACCCACTTTTTTCATTTTTATGACCAAGATTATCACCCTCCAAGCAAGTGGGACTCCTTCTTTCTAAAGTTGACTCTTATTCAGTCCCTTTTTCATAAAGTTTTATATTATTAAAGAAGGATTCAATAGGTGCAACACCAATCATTTTAATATCTTCATCATTACTACGATAGAAACCGGGTGGAATCGCTTTTTCTAGAAATTCTCGCTTAGCTCTCAACCTAGCGGTCCTTTCTTTACTTTCAATAATGGAGACATAGATAGCTTTAATAGACTCATTTATATCATGCTTAGATGGCAAAATTTTAGTTTTGAGATTTTCCGCACCATGAGCAATTTTATCCATGTTCCAAGCCAATTCATCAACTCTATTCAATTTTCCTTCTATCATAGCATTGAAATTCTTTTGCGAACTAATAAATTATTTAATATTACTTTCAAGATCATAGGGCATCCTATTATTATTATTATAATAATTTCCATAAGGATTGCCCTAATTATTAGAGGAATTTCCAGGAAATGGTCTAGCATTGAAATTACCCCTATAAACATTATTGTTGAAATTATGTCTAGAGACAAAATTCACATCAATAGCATCATTATTTTGCTCAATCAAAGTGGACAATGGCACATCATTAAGATCATTATGAGCATTTTTACTAGCAACCAATTTCAATAAAGCATCCATCTTATCACTCAAAGTATTAATTTCTTCAACAGAATTTACCTTCTTACCATTTGGAGTTCGTTCAGTATGCCATTGAGAATAATTTGCCATAATATTATCAAGAAGTTTTGTAGCTTATCCCAATGTAATTTCCATAAAGGTGCCACCTGCGGCAGAGTCTAGCAAATTTCTAGAGACAAAGTTTAGTCCCGCATAAAAAATTTGTATGATCATCCATAAATTCAAACCATAAGTTGGGCAATTTCTTATCATTAATTTCATTCTCTCCCAAGATTGGGCAACATGTTCATGCTCAAGTTGCTTAAAATTCATAATTTGATTTCTTAAAGAAATAATCTTAGCGGGAGGAAAATATTTAGTAATAAAAGCATCCTTACACTTATCCCAAGAATCAATACTATTTCTAGGCAAGGATGAAAACCAAGTTTTAGCATGATCTCGTAATGAGAATGGAAATAATTTTAATTTGACAATATCATTATCCACATCTTTCTTCTTTTGCATATCACAAAGTTCTACGAAAGTATTTAGATGGGATGCAGCATCTTCATTAGGACTACCAGAAAATTGTTCTTTCATAACAAGATTAAGCAAGGCAGCATTAATGTCACATGACTCCGCACTAGTGGCGGGAGGAGCAATAGGAGTACTTATAAAATCATTATTATTGGTATTGGAAAAGTCACATAATTTAGTATTTTCTTGAGACATCGCGACAAAGCAAGCAAACTAGCAAACAAGCAAACAAAATATTTTTGTGTTTCTGTAAAAACTTTTTAGAAGTGGGGGAGATGAAAACGAGAGGCAAATGAAAATAAAAGGTAAATAAAGTAAATGCAAGTGAATGATAATTTGTGCGAAGGTACTTGGTAATTTTGATGATGTCTCCCCGGCAACGGTGCCAGAAATTATTCCTGCTACTTGTGAGCTGCGTTGGTAATTCCCTGAAGAGGAAGGGAGATGTAGTATAGTAGAGATAAGTATTTCCCTCAGTTAAGAACCAAGGTTATCAATCCAGTAGGAGAACCAAGCAAAATTCCGTTAAAGCGCACCTGCACACACAAGAGCAAACACTTGCACCCAACGCAAATAAGAGGATTGTCAATCCTCTTAGTGGTTATTTCCATGGATTAAATCTTATCGAGGTAAATAGATAAACTAAACTACTAATTAAAATAAAAGTAAATAAATTGCAGCAAGGTATTTTTAGGTTTTTTATATGATAAAGATAGACCCGGGGACCATACTTTTCACTAGAGGCTTCTCTCTTGAGCACATAAGCATACGGTGGGTAAACAAATTACTGTTGGGCAATTGATAGAAAAGCAAATAATTATGAAGGATTCATGGCAATGATCATGTATATTGGCATCACATCCGAGACAAGTAGACCGACTCCTGCTTGCATCTACTACTATTACTCCACCCATCGACCGCTATCCAGCATGCACCTAGGGTATAAAGTATGAAACAGAGCAACGCCTTAAGCAAGACGACATGATGTAGAGAAGCAAATTCAAGCAATCTGAATAAACCCCATCTTTTTATCCTTAATGGCAACAATACAAATACGTGTCATGTCCCTTTCTGACACTGGGATTGAGTACCGCAAGATTGAACCCATCACAAAGCACCTCTCCCATTGCAAGATAAATCAATCTAGTAGGCCAAACTAAACCGATAGATCAGAGAGAAATACAAAGCTATAACAATCATGCATAAAAGAGTTAAGAAAAGACTCAAATATTTCTCATGAATAATCTGATCATAAACTCACAATTCATCGGATCCCAACAAACACACCGGAAAAGAACATTACATCGGTTAGAACTCCAAGAACATCGAGGAGAACATTGTATTGAATATCAAAGAGAGAGAAGAAGACATCTAGCTACTAGCTATGGACCCATAAGTCTGTGGTAAACTACTCACACATCATCGGAAGGGCAGCAAGGTTGATGTAGAAGCCCTCCGTGATCGATTCCCCCTCCGGCAGAGTACCGGAAAAGGCCTCCAGATGGGATCGTGGAAGAACAGAGGCTTGCGATGGTGGAAAGGTTTTCTCTTCTGGCTCTCTGGGGGTTTCCCAATATTTGTGAATTTATAGAAGTGGAATTAGGTCAAAAGGAATCACGTGGGCCCCACAAGGTACTACGGCGCCCCCCCCCCCCCCCCCCCGGGGGGCGCCCCCTAGTGCCTTGTGAACCCCTGTGGGGCTTCTGGCCTCCTCCCGAAGCTTCCCAGGTTTATTTTGTCCAGAAAAAATCTCCAAAAAGTTTCGTAGCATTTGGACTTCATTTGGTACTGTTTCTCTGAAAAGCCAAAAAAAAGCAGAAAACAGCAAGTGGCACTGGGCACTAAGTTAATAGGTTAGTCCCTAAAAATGATATATAATTGCTTGTAAATGTATATAAAACATCCAAGATTGATACTATAACAGCATGGAACAATCAAAATTTATAGATACGTTGGAGACCTATCAGTGGCGCGCCCTGGTGCCTCATGGGCCCACCTCTGCTCCGTTTGACCTAATTCCACCTCTATAAATACTCTAAAATCGGGAAACCAACAGAGGAGTCCACGAAATACTTTTTCGGACGCCGCAAGTTCCTGTTCTCGAGAGATCCCATCTGGAGGCCTTTTACGGCACTCTGTCGATGATGCATGAGTAGTTTACCGCAGACCTTCGGGTCCATAGTTAGTAGCTAGATGGCTTCTTCTCTCTTTTTGATCTTCAATACAATGTTCTCCTCGATGTTCTTGGAGTTCTATCCGATGTAATCACTTTTTGCGGTGTGTTTATTGGGATCCGATGAATTGTGAGTTTATGATCAGATTATCCATGAATATTATTTGAGTTTTCTCTGAACTCTTTTATGCATGATTTTTATAGCTTCGTATTTCTCTCCGATCTATTGATTTGGTTTGGCCAACTAGATTGATTTATCTTGCAATGGGAGAGGTGCTTTGTAATGGGTTCGATCTTGCGGTGCTCAATCCCAGTGGCAGAAAGGGACATGACACGTATGTATCGTTGCTATTAAGGGTAAAAAGATGGGGTTTATTCATGCATGAGTTTACTTTGTCTACATCATGTCATCTTGCTTAAGGCGTTACTCCGTTCTTTATGAACTTAATACTCTAGATGCATGCTGGATAGCGGTCGATGTGTGGAGTAATAGTAGTAGATGCAGAATCATTTCGGTCTACTTGTCTCGGTTGTGATGCCTATATACATGATCATTGCCTTGGATATCGTCATGATTATTTGCTTTTCTATCAATTGCCCAACAGTAATTTGTTCACCCACCGTATGCTATTTTCAAGAGAGAAGCCTCTAGTGGAAACTATGGCCCCCGGGTCTACCTTTATCATATATTGAAAATCCTAAAAATACCTTGCTGCAATTTTACTTTATTTATTTTATTTTGTATTTTTGTTTGATCTATCTATCTATCACCATACAATTTAATCTTGCAATTAACCGCCAAGGGATTGACAACCCCTAGTTAACGTTGGGTGCGAGGATTTGTTATTTTGTGTGCAGGTGTTGCTAACGGGTTGTTGTGTGATTCTCCTACTGGATTGATAACCTTGGTTTCATAACTGAGGGAAATACTTACCTCTACTATACTGCATCATCCCCTCCTCTTCGGGGAAATCCCAACGCAGCTCACAAGTAGCAGGAAGAATTTCTGGCGCCGTTGCCGGGGAGACATCATCAACATCTATCAAGTACCTACGCATAAACTTTCATCTCCTTGCATTTATTTTATTTGCCTTTGCCTCTCGTTTTCATCTCGCCCACTTCTAATTTTTTTTACAAAAATACAAAAATATTTTCCGTTTGCCTTTTTCTTGTTTGCTTCTTTGCTTGCTTGTTATCTTGTTTACGTAGCCACTATGTCTCAAGAAAATACAAAATTATGTGATTTTTCTAATACTAATAATAATGATTTTCTTAGTACTCCGATTGCTCCTCCCGCCGCTAGTGCGGAGACTTGTGATATTAATGCCGCTTTGTTAAATCTTGTCATCAAAGAACAATTTTCTGGTAGTCCTAATGACGATGCTGCATCCCATCTTAATACTTTCGTAGAATTGTGTGATATGCAAAAGAAAAAAGATGTGGATAATGATATTGTGAAATTAAAATTATTCCCGTTCTCATTGCGGGATTGTGCAAAATTTTGGTTTTCATCTTTTCCATGAAATAGTATCGATTCTTGGGATAGGTGTAAAGATGCTTTTATTACCAAGTATTTTCCTCCCACGAAAATTATTTCCCTTAGAAATCAAATTATGAATTTCAAACAACTTGATAATGAACATGTTGCCCAATCTTGAGAAAGGATGAAATTAATGATAAGAAATTGCCCTACTCATGGTTTAAATTAGTGGATGATCATACAAAAAATTTATGCGGTATTAAATTTTGTTTCTAGAAATCTTTTAGATTCCGCCGCGGGTGTTACTTTTATGAAGATTACATTGGGGGAAGCTACTAAATTGCTTGATAATATTATGGCAAATTATTCACAATGGCATACTGAAAGAGTTCCTACTAGTAAAAAGGTGAATGCTGTTGAAGAAATTAGTACTTTGAGTGATAAAGTTGATGCGCTTATGAAATTGGTTGTTAGCAAAATCACTCCTGTTGATCCTAATGATGTGCCTTTATCCACCTTGATTGAGCAAAATAATGATCCCGTAGATGTGAATTTTGTCTCGCGAAACAATTTTAATAGTAATGCTTATAGAGGTAATTTTAATCCTAGGCCGTTTCCTGGAAATCCCTCTAATAATTATGGAAATTTCTATGGTAATCCTTATAATAATAATAATAGGATGCCCTCTGATTTTGAAAGTAATATTAAAGAATTTATTAATGCTCAAAAAGTTTGCAACACTACTATAGAAGAAAAATTAAGTAAACTTGATGATATGTCTAGGAGCGTTGATAGAATTATTCATGATGTGGAAAATCTTAAGACTAAAATTTTGCCACCCAAAATTGATATTAATGAATCAATTAAAGCTTTCTATGTCTCCATGAATGAGAGTAAGAAAAGAACCGCTATGCTAAAAGCTAAATGAGAATTTTTAGAAAAAGCGATTCCTCCCAGTTTCTATCGTAGCAATGATGAGGATATTAAAATGATTGGTGTTTCCTCTATTGATTACTTGTTTAGCAATATAAAACTTGATGAAAAAGGGACTGAATAATAATCAACTTTAGCTAGAAGGCGTCCCCATAATTCGGAGGGTGAAAATCTTGATGAAAAAATTGATAAAAGTGGGTTTGGAGAGGTAAAATCTTTAACTAGCGATGTGCCCACTCTCTTGGATTACAAAGACTTTAATTATGATAGTTTTTCTTTGATCGAGTGTATTTATTTGTTACAATCCATGCTAAATTCACCCAACGCTTATGAACAAAACAAGGCTTTTACTAAACACATTGTAGAAGCGATGATGAAAGCGTTTGAAGAAAAGATAGAACTAGAAATTTCAATTCCTAGAAAATTATATGATGAGTGGGAACCCACCATTAAAGTTAAAATTAAAAATTATGAGTGCAATGCTTTATGTGATTTGGGTGCTAACATTTCCACAATTCCAAAATCTCTATGTGATGTGCTTGGTTTTACCAATATAGATGAATGTTCTCTTAATTTGCACTTGGCGGATTCTACTATTAAAAAGCCATTGGGTAGAATTAATGATGTTCTTATTCTTGCAAATAGAAATTATGTGCCCGTGGACTTTATTGTACTTGACATTGATTGCTATCCGTCTTGCCCCATAATACTTGGTAGGCCTTTTCTTCGAAATATTGGTGCTATTATTGATATGAAAGAAGGTAATATAAGATTTCAATTTCCACTAAAGAAAGGGATGGAACACTTCCCTAGGAAAAGAATTAAAGCACCCTATGAATCCATTATGAGGGCCACTTATGGAATCAACTTGAAGGATGACAATACTTGAAACTATGCATTATGCCTAGCTAGGGGCATAAAACAATAGCACTTGTTGGGAGGCAACCCAATGAATAAAATAAATTTTTGTTTTTTATTTCTGTTCTTGTGTGTTTACACAATTATGCTACTGTTATGATTCTGTTTTTATGTTTTAATTAGTGTTTGTGCCAAGTAAAGCCTTTGGGATGATTTGGAAGATAGTATAATTGATGCTGTTTGGAAAACAGAAAGTTTTGCGTCCAGTGCTGGAATTTTAATTCTGTACTGGAGCATCAGAAAAATATGAAATTTTTACAAAGTATTGGTATATGAATTGCCCACGTTTTCCTAATTTTTCAGAATTTTTGGATTTACATAAGTATAACTTTTAAATAGATCTTTACAGACTGTTCTGTTTTAGACAGATTCTGTTTTTTGTTGCATAGTTTGCTTATTTTGATGAATCTATGGATCGTATCGGGGGGGGGGGGGGGGTATGAGTCATGGAGAAGTTGGAGTACAGTAGCATTATGCCAATATTAAATATGAATCAATTTACTACAGTACTTAAAGTTAAAGATTTATTTGTTATACTAACGGATCTCATGAAGGTTTTGTTGAGTTTTGTGTGATTGAAGTTTTCAAGTTTTGAGTGAGATCACGATAGATGAAGGAATAAGGAGTGGCAAGAGCCTAATCTTGGGGATTCCCAAGGCACCCCAAGGTAATATTCAAGGAAGACTCAAGCGTCTAAGCTTGGGGATGCCCCGGAAGGCATCCCCTCTTTCTTCTACCAATTATCGGTAATTTTACTTGGAGCTATATTTTTATTCGTCACATATCATGAGTTTTGCTTGGAGCGTCGTGTATTATATGAGTCTTTGCTTTGTTTGCTTTTTAGTTTGTCACAGTCATCTTTGCTGGACACACCTATTTGAGAGAGCCACACGTTATCATGATTTGGTAGAATACTCTATGTGCTTCACTTAAATCTATTGAGCTAGGCAGTTGCTCTAGTACTTCACTTAAATCTTTTTGAGAACGGCGGTGGCTATATTATGAAGAAATATTTGAACTCTCATGCTTCACTTATATTATTTTGAGAGTTGATAAGATTAAATTTTGAAGAAATATTTGCACTCTCATGCTTCACTAATATCTTTTTGAGAGTTGGTAATAGTAATGGTAATTTGCACAAGATATGAATTTGGTCCCAAAGTGATGAATATTCAAGATGGATATAATAAAAACTTTCATGAAAGATCATTGGATATGATAAGTTTGATTCCTTACAATAGTTTTGCGATATGGAGATGATAATATGTGAGTCATGTTAGTGAGTAATTGTGATTTAGTAAGAATATTGGTTGTGTACTAAGCGGGAATACTGCTTGTGCATCCAACTCCTTAAACCCAAGTTGTGCCAAATGAGTCCACCATACCTACCTATATGCGGTATTTCCATGCCGTTCCAAGTAAATTTGCATGTGCCAACTCTAAATTTTTAAAATAATTTTCTGTTTTGTGTGCCCGTACCGCTCATGAAGCGGCAGGGGGTGGCCAATATTTTCCATGCTAGGTGTGTTATTCTCACGATGAGTGTTTATTCACTTGTCATTGCACGAGAGAGTGGTAGGTAATAGGGATGCCCAGTCCCGAAATGAATTTTTTTTAATATGATGATAATAATAAATTTCTTGGAAAGTGTTGGTATGAAGGGCACCCATGGATACGGCTAGCCATGGATTGTGAAAGAATGGTGGAAAGGAAATAAACTTTATTTTCTGTTTGGGAACCGCCTATAATGTGTCTAGCATGGAAGATATTGGGAATTATCGGTCGTTTCCGTTGACAGGAAAAGCATGCCTCTCAAAATAATTTTATCTCTCTAATTTAAGCCTTGAGGTCTGGCACCTCTGCAAATCCCTGCTTCCCTCTGCGAAGGGCCTATCTATTTACTTTTATGCACTTTTTATTTTTATTTTGAGTCTCCATCTTCTCTTACAAAGCACCAACTAGAGAGCACTATTGTCATACTTGTGCATTGTGTGTAGCTAATATTGAGTGTGTTTCATGAATGGATCAATGATTGATCATAATGGGCTAGGGGTAACTTTCTTTAGCATTGATATTTTGAAAGACATGGTTGCTTGTTAGTATGCTTGAGTATTTATGTCTTCATGTCAAATTATAGACTATTGCTTTGAATCATTCAAGTCCAAATGTCCATGCTACAAAGAAAAGAGTATATGATGAATATGATAGGTAGCATTCCACATCAAAAATTCTGTTTTTATCATTTACCTACTCGAGGATGAGCAGGAATTAAGCTTGGGGATGCTTGATACATCTCCAATGTATCTATAAGTTTTGATTGTTCCATGCTATTATAGTATCAATCTTGGATGTTTTATATACACTTACAAGCAATTATATATCATTTTTTGGGACTAACCTATTAACTTAGTGCCCAGTGCCAGTTGCTGTTTTTTTGCCTATTTTTGGTTTTTCAGAATATCAGTACCAAACGAAGTCCAAAAACCACGAAACTTTTTGGAGATTTTTTTCTGGACATAAGAGACACTAGAAGCTTTGGGAGAGGGCCAGAAGATAGAGGAGGTGGCCACGAGCCACCAGGGCGCGGCCCGGGGGGGTGGCGCACCCTGGTGCCTCGTGGGCCCACCTCTGCTCCGTTTGACCTAATTCCACCTCTATACATACTATAAAATTGGGAAACCAACAAAGGAGTCCACGAAATACTTTTTCCGCCGCCGCAAGTTCCTGTTCTCGAGAGATCCCATCTAGAGGCCTTTTCCGGCACTCTCCCGGAGGGGGATTCGATCACGGAGGGGCTCTACATCAACCTTGCTGCCCTTCCAATGATGCGTGAGTAGTTGACCACAGACCTTCGGGTCCATAGTTAGTAGCTAGATGGCTTCTTCTCTCTTTTTGATCTTCAATACAATGTTCTCCTCGATGTTTTTGGAGTTCTATCCGATGTAATCACTTTTTGCGGTGTGTTTGTTGGGATCCGATGAATTGTGAGTTTATGATCAGATTAGCCATGAATATTATTTGAGTTTTCTCTGAACTCTTTTATGCATGATTTTTATAGCTTCGTATTTCTCTCCAATCTATTGATTTGGTTTGGCCAACTAGATTGATTTATCTTGCAATGGGAGAGGTGCTTTGTAATGGGTTCGATCTTGCGGTGCTCAATCCCAGTGACAGAAAGGGACATGTCACGTATGTATCGTTGCTATTAAGGGTAAAAAGATGGGGTTTATTCATGCGTGGGTTTACTTTGTCTACATCATGTCATCTTGCTTAAGGCGTTACTCCGTTCTTTATGAACTTAATACTCTAGATGCATGCTGGATAGCGGTCGATGTGTGGAGTAATAGTAGTAGATGCAGAATCGTTTCGGTCTACTTGTCTCGGACATGATGCCTATATACATGATCATTGCCTTGGATATCTTCATGATTGTTTGCTTTTCTATCAATTACCCAACAGTAATTTGTTCACCCACCGTATGCTATTTTCAAGAGAGAAGCCTCTAGTGAAAACTATGGCCCCCGAGTCTACCTTTATCATATATTGAAAATCCTAAAAATACCTTGCTGCAATTTTACTTTATTTATTTTATTTTGTATTTTTGTTTGATCTATCTATCTATCACCATACAATTTAATCTTGCAATTAACCGCCAAGGGATTGACAACCCCTTTTTCGCGTTGGGTGTGAGGATTTGTTATTTTGTGTGCAGGTGTTGCTAACGAGTTGTTGCGTGATTCTCCTACTGGATTGATAACCTTGGTTTCATAACTGAGGGAAATACTTATCTCTACTGTACTGCACCATCCCCTCCTCTTTGGGGAAATCCCAACGCAGCTCACAAGTAGCATCCCTCATCGACAGATACCGGCGGTAAAGCTCATAGCTCACATACCCGTCCTAAAATGAAAAGCACAAGAGAATGAAAGTTTAGAAAAACGACAAGCACACTATTATTGCAATAAAACAAACAAAGTCAAGACAGATATTAACAAAAATGAAATTTTCACTTACAATTGCGGCATATTTCACATGATCAAAGGAAAGTGGCTTCCAATCCCAGTAGTCATGTGCTCCTAGTGTCAAAGCTGACTTCATCATCGAGTAGGATTCATGTATGATGGTTCCCGCTAGGTCTGCCATGGAGTCCCTTTCTTCGCCGCCTTTGATCATGAACTTCTCTTGAATGTCGATGTGGTACTCTCTCGGAATTTTAATGGAATCTTCTAAAAGAACCTCTCTGTCGTTCCTCACGTCTACACTAGCGAAAGTTATACCTCTGTTCTCAAGGAAATCCTTCAGGGCAGGGCACTCCGTCCTGGCCTTGCAGAACTGGTAGACCAGAACATGCTTCCGCATGGCCAGTTGCATGACGGCGACTTTCCTATACCCATAATAATTCGGTCGTGTGTACTCCAGGTCCAGACCAACAAACTTGTACCTGTCCTCCCGCAACCACTGCTCATACTTGGCAATGATCTCCTCCACCTTGTAGCGCTCATTGGTGTGCCACACGTCATGCTTGGTGTTCCCATCGGCCGGTATCTCGAGATGCTCAGTAGTGTTCCTCCCGTCATCCATGGCAGTGAGGAGGAGGGCAACAATTGAGATTGGCTGTGGTTCTGTGGCAAGGCTGGGACGTGGTGAGGCCGATGGGAACTGCTTGTGGTTGTGTGGCGAGAATGCAACGTGGTGACCTGCACGAATGGACGAGTATTTAACCAGGGACAAAGACGACTCAGTTACCATGCCCATTAATGTGAATTGGGAACCATGAACAGACGGTTCTGCTTTTGCAGCTTGCGGAACCATGCACTTCCTAGAGTCACGGCTGTGCAAAATGATGATGGTGTGGAGAAATCGAGGAGACCCTAACTTAATACTAGCACGGTAACTGACACACTGAATAGTCACATCGAACAGCCGTCCAATTGGTCATCAGATTGCCTTTTGACCGAATGACCACCGACAGAAGAATGCGAGGAGGCACACAACGACCCTATCGTCCATCTTAGAACCGACGGCGAATACATATACTAGAGCAGCGCTCACAGAGAGGAACCTCAAGTATCTGAAACGAAGCCGTGCATCTGGTCCACAGTAATACGTCCGTCTTGTATCTTCACGGCGGTGAATCTATCAGTAAACGAATGAATGGATGCAACTAAAGCTATCAGTGCCTCTACGGGCGTGAAGCCTATGGAGGCATGGTTATGTAGGCACAAAAAGCACGAGTGTCAATTTGACTTATCCGTAACCGTGACTCTCTTATCTTCACGCACATGACTCTATGGGTGTGCATGCCATCGAAAACATTTGGAATGCAAAGGCACAGCCATGCCCCTGACATAGGTACAAATGTGGACTCTAATAGCTCCACGGCTATTCCAAGAAACATTTGAAAAACAGAAACACAACCATGCCTCTCTGGGTGAACATTTGACTGCAAACATTGCAAACGAAGAGCCACGACTGTGATGCTGCTGCATACACAGCCGTGACTCGATAGTTCTTGAAAAGTTTTTGCAGCTGAGACTCTTTCGAGTTTTTGCACTTCAAAGAAAGGAAGAGTATATCACTGAATTTGCCTCTCCTAACAAAACGATCATGCCTATCCTGACGTCATGGCCGTGCATCTCCTATCATCAGGAACGTGTCTCTCATAAAGTCACATCCGTGCCTCTCTGATTGACTTTGAGTTTAAAGACATTTCGATTACACAGACACGACCATGCATTTTTGGCTAGTAGAAATGTGCCTCGTATAGCTCTGTGAGGCACGGTGAGCAGGTGGACTAGTCCCGTGGGAGGCAGCTGGACGAGTCAAACATCTCGTGTCCCCGTAACCCGTCAGAATGCGCGCCCATGTACAATAAGCATTCATTCAATTTCGGTAAAAGAAAAATCGAGCATTCATTCCATCCCTTGGTCTCGCGCGTTCCCTTATATTTTATTCCAGTCCGCCGCTCTCAGGCACCTCACTCCCTCCCTGCGTGTGCAATTGTCTGCATCTAGGGTTCGTGGTTCTTGGCGTTCCCATTCTGAATTTCCCTTTAGTTATCCTACGAATTTGACTGGGTTTCTAGATTACAATAATTTTTAAGCTATTTTCCTTCAGATACTGGTCTGCGGTGCTTTCTACTAAAGTTCCTCTGCTCCATCCCCGTTCGTCGCCGGCTGCAGGTCTTCTTCTGCAGGTATAAAATATATGCGTCCGCCATGCTCCAGTCCGTGTTTATGTTTTGATCACTTTCTTTTAATTATTATTTATTTCACGTTTAAGGGTTTACATTTGTGGTCAATTTCTATTTGTCTAGCTTCGTTGCTACCTATCTCCTCAGATTTTTACCCCAACCATGAGCAAAAACCCCAAATCCGCTGCTTTTCTCTTTTGAGGGATGCCTAATTAAACTCATTTAGATATAATAATGTTGTATTCACTGTTCTAACATCCTTCTCGGTAAGTAAACTATGAAATGTTAGTATTTTTCATAACTTAAATTGGTTGTCAATGAACCTTCTTTTAAATCATGATACTCTGATTGGTTTGACCTACTTGTTCAGATCTGCTATTCCTGTTGCTATTGTTATCTGTTAAACGTAGTGTGCTTTTGATTATTTGATTATGCCATCTTTTAGTTATTCCATGATTTTTGCTCTTAATTTATCTAGGTATGGTTTGCCCAACTTGTCGTCATCCAGACGGCCCTTGTCAACCTCATCCAGAAGCTCTCCAGGAGTTTGAGGTTATTCTTGATGAGAATTGCTGGAGACGCATGGTTAGTGTGTAGGGTAACGCAGCAGAAAACAAAAAATTTCGACCTACGCACCAGCCCAGGACCACTATGGAGACTGCATACAAGGTTTTTGATCTTTTCGTTACCGACTCGTAGCGCAGCGGAAGTAGAGTCGATGACGATCGGCGGTGCAGATCCCCGCAGCTAGGATTTACAACCTCCCAACCGCGAGGATGAACTCCCTTGACTGCCCCTCGGACAGCCCTCCGGGAGGCAGTCTGACAGTCCCTCGGACGGTGTCGCGGACAGCCCTTCGGGAGGACCTTCGAAACTCGGAAGGTCACTCGGACAGCCCTTCGGGAGGACCCTCGAAACTCGGACAATCACTCGGACAGCCCTTCGGGAGGCACTCTCGAACTAAGACCGAAACTACGATCTCTCTACAGAGTTGCACACATACGGTGTCATCTATCCGGCAGGGCTTCGCCGTCCAGAACTAGTTCCCACCGGAACCCAGACAGCCTTTCGGCTCTACGAAACTCTTTTCGTGGGAGGGAGAGAGAGAGAGCCAGACGATCATGGCATGTGTATGAGAGCAAGGGATGAGTGTGGAGAGCACCTCTCCACCTCTATTTATAGGAAAGCCAAGGGGTAGGGATGCCATTCCAAAAACCCAAAAATGCCCATGTATGGAGTCCTCCACAAGGGCATAAAAGGGAAGTAATGGAGCAAGTGGGGCTCCATGGAGGAGCCCCTCATGTGGCCGGCCAACCCCTCATGGGGGCCCCCAAGGGGGGTTTCTTAGCCCCCAAGTCCTCTAGAATCCTTTTGGTAAATGCCCTAAAAGGTGGCTTTCCATAAAGTAACCAAAAAGCACTTTCACTATTCATGGAAACATTTTTCCGCGACCGTTAAATCCAAAAATATTTCTGTGGGTCTTAGAATAATTCCAGTACCCACTAAAATGATTTTGGATTCATTCCAAAACAATTTCGGATTAGTGATTTTCATCTGCGAAAAGCAACCAAACCGGTTCCGGCAGCTCCGGAACATTTCCGGTTTTTGTCCCCGAAAAATCCCAGAAGTTACCAGAACAATTCTGGCACCCTCCAAGAATTTCCAGGCGTGTGCCGAAACCAATTTGACTTAATGGTATACCCCGAAACAACTTTTCAGTTTTACCGGAACTATTCCGGTGTCCTCTCCGGAACGTTTCCGTTGCGTCCGAAACTTTTCCGGTGATTTTCTCTCAGACTCCCTGT
The DNA here is from genome assembly GCA_039707655.1 of Elymus sibiricus. Taxonomy (NCBI): domain Eukaryota; kingdom Viridiplantae; phylum Streptophyta; class Magnoliopsida; order Poales; family Poaceae; genus Elymus; species Elymus sibiricus. The sequence continues at coordinate 424,365,937 of CM077668.1, read as the reverse complement.
CTAGTATTCAGCAGATAGATGACCCTTAAGCGTGTGACCCTATAGGTTCGGTGAAGTATAGACATGACCCGGAACAATTTCCGATCAATGATCAACATCGGAGCCGTGGACACCCATATTGACCCCTATACCCACACGAATGAATATTCGAGTGAACCTCCAGTTGCTGTGTGCTATTCATGTTGCTTCGGGATATGTTACAAATACCCGAGGTGAGATTTATTGGCATCCCCGCGGATCAACAACTTGTCCACTATGCCAGTTACCTCGTTACCGGTTTTGTTCTCTTTTCTCGTTTCCGTGTTCCGGCATCCCCGTGATCAAATCACAATGTGTCTGGCCAGACGATGATGGATACCGTAACACCGAGAGGGCCCAGAGATATCTCTCCATCGTCGGAGGAGCAAATCCCAATCTTGAGCTAACAAGTTACTTGACATACTTTCCCATGAACCCGTAAGCCGCTGTAATAGCCACCCAGTTACGAATGACGTTTAACAAACCCCAAAGTTCATGAATCAAGCATGAAGAAACTCGATACTCTCATGGTCTAAGGAATTATGCAAACGCTAACTTCTCTGTGTTATTAACCATTAACTTGTGACGAATGTATCTCATAGCATAACATCAATCGGGTCGATTCAACACAAGTGTTCTCCTAACATTGTGCCCTCAAAGTTGCCGGCATAGTCATGCCCATGATCAGGAAAACAGAACCATCATGCAACACTTGAGCTAGTCTTAGAGGCCAGACTAGGAATACTTTTTACCGTTTATTATTCCACACGTGCATATGAGTCTTCCTCCGAGCCTTGTGGTTATTGCAGACTCGAGAACCATAGCAGTTATAGCACGGAATATAAACTTAACTACAAACATGGAGATAAATAATAACACTTATTATTGCCTCTAGGTCATATCTCCTACAGACTCCCACTTGCACTAGAGTCAATAATCTAGTCAATGCTGATGCACTTTACACCTATGGCATACCGGTGGAAAACATGCTTCGCTTGTGGTATAGTCTGATGTCCAACGGATCTGACAACTTCAGTTCCGTGTGTATCTCTGCATATCCTTGCGTTTTTCACATTTTCACAAAATTCATATTTTGTGTGGACTTGGCTTTGTATATATGTGAATCACTGGTCAAACCTTGATTCCTCAGACTGAGCTATGGAGCAACTATCTTCAATGGTGTTCCGTTGACCAAAGCCATCTTGGAATCATACTAAGTTCATGAATGAACTGTACGATTCAACATCTTCTATGTCGCTTTGAAAGCGGCAACATACTTAGCCTTTGTTATAGAATTCGCCACAGTAACCTGTTTGGAACAATTTCCAACTACCGTGCCACCAGATTGTGTATTACACAAAACTCTTAACTTAAATCGAAAATCGCATGGAGCATTGATGAAGACTGTATCGATGTAATTACTTACAACGAGCACTTCCTAATCTCTGCTTGCGAGAAAACATGTCATCAGTGCTACTTTAGTACTTAATGACATTTTTCACTGTTGTCCCATGATCGGTACTTTGATCACTTTGGTATCTATACTCGCAATAGCTTTGGGAGTATCGGACATGTCTAGTTGTTTTACATACCATGGAATACATGATTAATCCAAACACGAAAGTGTGTGGAATCTCCATCATGTATTTTGCTCATCAGTGTTTTGGGACACCGAGTCTTGCAAAAAACCCTTTCCATGTGACTTCGGCAAGAATCACTCCTTGGCGTTTTAATGCTAAAAAAATTTAGCATCTTGTCAATATGTATTTTTGGCTTTAGCCTATTAGGCAATTCTATCTCGCAGATAAATATGCCTAATGTCAAGGCTATTTAGCCCAAGCACTTCATCGAAAACTATTTTCAATGAAGTCCTAATTCGTGTCAAGAAATTTATATTATTTCCAATCAACAATGTGTCAAGCACACAAGGTTTTAAGAAATATTATTATGCTCCCACTTACTTTCTTGTAACCACAAGCATCTTCGTTACCCATTGATGAAAACAAACTCTTTTGACTATTTCATCAAAAATGAAGATTCCAACTCCATTTTGCTCTCTTCTGTCCATTGCTGGAACTCTGAAGTTTGCATACTTAGTAGCATCCTCTGGATTGACAAAATACCTTGGACTGTACCACATGCAAGTCCTAGGTTGCATTTCCATCACATGGAAATCCTTTTGGCATCCATGTATCATATCTCAAGATTGAAATATGTATTAATTGCTAGTTTAACCCGATCTGACTTTAAGCATCGCTACGGTGAGACAATCTCATCGTAGTCAACTCCTTGAATTTGTTATTGCAACAAGTCGAGCTTTATGGATAAAACATTTTATCCACATTAGTTTATAGTTCCATTAATGTTCATTAGACTCTAAGTCTTCTGAATGGTTTATCAAGATATAATCTTGAATCATTTATGGAAACTATCTCGGATTATATTGGCATTTAGCCAATTCTGGAGTCAGGGCCCATCAACGCTTCCTTGTGCATCGTAGGTATATTGTTGTCTAACAACAATATCTCGCTTGAGCACCTGAGAGGTTTGCACGAGTTTTGCCTACGTGGATCAGTTACAAGTTCGACCGAAGTCCATACATCTTATGTAGAGGCTTCCGTATCAGTCGCAGTAGGAAACTCTGGAATCACTTCCAAGGTTCCTTTCCTTTGATCTGATGACGAAGATAATGTTATCTCGTCGAGTTGCGCTGTCCTCCCACTCACCTTTTTGCAAGAACCATTTTCTTCAAAAGCATACCGTTCTTTGTGGCAAAACCTTTTGCCTCGGTACAGTGGTGGGGGAATACCCAATAACTTGGATTAACCTACAAAGTAGTACTTGTCTGATTTGGAATAGGTTTGTAAATATTTTACACAAGCCCCATATTCCAAATGTTAAGAAAAGACAAAGCATGGTTGGGCGTACCATACCATGGCGTCATTTCAACAGACCTGATGGCGCTCTTTTCAGTGTAAAAGCCGCAGTCTCTAAAGCATTACTTTTAAAAGGGATAATGGCAAATTGATTTATGTCATCTTTGATCTTACCATGTCATAAATGGTTTGAATACATCTTCACGGACGTACCACTCACAGTGGAGTTCCGGGAGGTGTAAGTTATGAAACTCTTTTCACAGCTCATCAGACATTCGCTAAACTTGTAACTCAAATATTCCTTTCCGTAATCAAATTGCAGAAACATAATTTTCTTGTTACAATAATTTCTACTTCATTTTTGAAAACCTTATGAATGATTTCAAAAGATCCAGACTTACGTCTCATCAAGTAAATATCCATATATCTACTTGAGTCATTTCTGAAGATAGATAAATCCACTGCTAGCAACAACATTTATCGGACTACATACATCAAAATGTATGATTACCAATAAGTTCGTTGCTCGTTCCTTATGGCCTGTGAACGGTATTTCAGTCACTTCACTTTTCAGAGGAAAGTTGCAAGTGTCAGATGATTCATAATCAAACGACTTCAAAATCCATCATTATGGAATTTCTCCATGCGGGTTTCTCCAATGTGACCGAATGCAGTGCCACACATGTGTGGTATTCTCTTAGTCTTGCGACATTTAGCGTCAGTGTTATGGATGTATCATATTACCATCAATATTCATAACATACATCCCATCCATGATGGAAGCATGGCCCTTATGTTATTCATGACACCGAACAACAATTGTTCTTTTATGAACAACCCTTTTGCAACAAACATTATGCAATGGGCTAGAGTGTGTAAAACTCTAAAATGAATTATGAAAGTAAATACAGAGGTAATGTATTATTATCAATATTTATAACATACATCTCATTCATAATGAAAATATGGCCCTTAAGTTATTCATAACATCGAACATCAAAAGTTCTCTTATGAACAACCTTCTTGCAAGATATCTTATGCAATGGGCTAGAGTGTGTAAAACTCTAAAATGAATTTATGAAAATAAATACATAGGTAATACACCGATGGAATGTATAGTAACATTTACTATATTCCCAGCGCGTATCTTAACCTCATTCCCAGCAAGCCTTTTAGGCCGTAGTAGTTCTTGCATCGAGTCGCAACAGAATGCAATCGAGCAGGTATCTTTGTGATCAACTCACAATACCCAAGAATTAGTGACTAACAATTTAATCACCATTCTCAAGAACTATTTCTTTTGACCAGCCTTCCATACATCAATAACTTGTATGACTTTCATACATGAGTTGGACATTCCAGTCTTCTTTCTTTTTGCCTTTATACTTCTAACAGTTTTAACTTTCAGTATTTCTCCTACTCTCAGAAGAAGCACCCAACTTAAGAGTGGCGTTAGCCCCGGACTTCCTAGGTGTGTAAGTCATGCTAAAACCCTTTGGACATTTCCTTTCTCTTAAGTTGTTTGTTTTATTCACCATAATCATATGACAGGCGTTCTACTGGATCCCTCTGTTATTACTCAAATGCATAGTGAAACACTTTTACTAATAGTTTGCAAAATAAACATTGCTTTGGATATCCCATATCTTTTAGCCTTTGTTTTTGTCTGAAAATGATTTTTTAGTTCCATGAATATCACATAGCTATCCCAAACTTTTGAAGTTCGGGTCTCATGGAAGCAAACATATTGCACTTGACCGTAACGGAATTCTAGCTTTTGGATCGAAGTTCGAGAGTCGCATTATCCATAGCATTAGCGGGAGAATACCGAAAGCATGCGATAGGACAATGTCCTTCTCGGCACTCTTGAGGACAATCCTCACATTACGTTACCAACCGTAAAGTTTTAACCAGATATTTAACAGCTTATTCAATTTTAACAGGGAAGGTGGAAACGCGAGCCATTATTCTATAACTATTATGCAATTTTCACTTAGACAAAGTTCATAATTAATTGCACTGAGAATTAAAAAAGTTAATTCTAAAAGTGCGCTCCCACTCAAATCAATATCTCTCAAAATTGATTGCGAGTGATACAAGATCCGTATTTCAATTCGACGCCATTGACGGGTTCATCACTGATGACGCGAATTTCAATCGGTAGGCCAACTTGCCGATCACATCTCTATGTGATTCTTGTTCATATTTCGATGGGCGTGTTCCAAGCTCAGGACTCTCCTGCTTGAACGTCAAAGACAACCAAGTGATCTTGCTGCGAGGTCTGACCTCACCCGCCTCATTCCTCTCGATTCGTTCGTGCTCATGTGCACATGGCGCACCTCGAAAAGATACGAATTTCAGACGGTGCTACACTTGGGTGAACACTAACTACTTTGATATTTTTAGTGAGAGATCACCCTAATAAAAGCGACTACCGCGCAATCAAGAAGGGTGCATCATAAGGGATAAACATCTCAGGCAATTCATAATAGCATGATATGGTATAGCCCTTTCTGACGGAGAAGTCTTTCATTTCTTCGTCTTCGGCATTCGCGTCGGTGTTCACCTTCGCGAAGTTTGCCACCACCTTGTCGATGCACCAAATAATATTGCTATCTCTATAGCTAATAAAATAAGTGCATTACAAAAGGTTGACACGCAGATCATTAAAGTAACAATCATATGGCTCCAGCCATCATGCCGAATCATGACACGCAGGTCATGTTTAATTTACATCATATAGTCATCTCATACATAATCAAATTAATATGAGCACTGCTATACCACATCATATGCACATGCAAACCATCCTGCAAAACTAAGTTAGACGCCTCTAATCGGTTTATGCAAAATTTTATTTTACGTGGCTTCTAAAGTTTCGAACAAACCGCAGCTACCAATGTCCATCATCAAGTATGATTATTCAAGTCGCTAGATTAACTTTACGGGGTGTATAAAACACGAGATAATAATATCTCGAGCCCCATACTGAACTTCGTCATATGCATGACCCCCGTGCAGATCATATCTACATTGCCCTTTTGTCTGTGAAATTTCATCTTTCTTTTTAACTATGGTGGAATTCAACGAACTGTTAGCACTTCGTTGATCAATCAGGATCGCAGATTGCGAGAACTTTGAAACTCCACCATGCTGTTATCAAGATCAGAAATATGCAAATTCCAGGGAAGCAACAAGAACATCGGGTAACAGATTTCATCTGCTACCCGCACAAATAATTATCAGCAGTAGAACTCATCTACTACAAATTATATTGTGCAACACCCATACATCTGCATGTATTCTAGATCGTAACCTGCATCTACGCATAGCATGGCTCATGATGCCACTGTAGGGTAATGCAGCAAAAAACAAAAAAATTCGACCTATGCACCAGCCCAGGACCACTATGGAGACTACATACAAGGTTTTTGATCTTTTCGTTACCGACTCGTAGCGCAGCGGAAGAAGAGTCGATGACGATCGGCAATGCAGATCCCCGCAGCTAGGATTTACAACCTCCCAACCGCGAGGATGAACTCCCTTGACTGCCCCTCGGACAGCCCTCCGGGAGGCAGTCTGACAGTCCCTCGGACGGTGTCGCGGACAGCCCTTCAGGAGGACCTTCAAAACTCGGACGGTCACTCGGACAGCCCTTCGGGAGGACCCTCGAAACTCGAACAATCACTCGGACAGCCCTTCGGGAGGCACTCTCGAACTAAGACCGAAACTACGATCTCTCTACAGAGTTGCACACATACGGTGTCATCTATCCGACAGGGCTTCGCCGTCCAGAACTAGTTCCCACCGGAACCCAGACAGCCTTTCGGCTCTACGAAACTCTTTTCGTGGGAGGGGGAGAGAGAGAACCAGACGAGCATGGCATGTGTATGAGAGCAAGGGATGAGTGTGGAGAACACCTCTCCACCTCTATTTATAGGAAAGCCAAGGGGTAGGGATGCCATTCCAAAAACCCAAAAATGTCCATGTATGGAGTCCTCCACAAGGGCATAAAAGGGAAGTAATGGAGCAAGTGGGGCTCCATGGAGGAGCCCCTCATGTGGCCGGCCAACCCCTCATGGCAGCCCCCCAAGGGGGATTTCTTAGCCCCCAAGTCTTCTAGAAGCCTTTTGGTAAAAGCCCTAAAAGCTGGCTTTCCATAAAGTAACCAAAAAGCACTTTCACTATTCATGGAAACATTTTTCCGCGACCGTTAAATCCAAAAATATTTCTGTGGGTCTTAGAATAATTCCAGTACCCACTAAAATGATTTTGGATTCGTTCCAAAACAATTTCGAATTAGTGATTTTCATCTGCGAAAAGCAACCAAACCGGTCCCGGCAGCTCGGGAACATTTCCGGTTTTTGTCCTGGAAAAATCCCAGAAGTTACCAGAACAATTCTGGCACCCTCCAAGAATTTCCAGGCATGTGCCGAAACCAATTTGACTTAATGGTATACCCCGAAACAACTTTTCAGTTTCACCAGAACTATTCCGGTGTCCTCTCCGGAACGTTTCCGTTGCGTCCGAAACTTTTCCGGTGATTTTCTCTCAGACTCCCCGTCTAGTATTCAGCAGATAGATGACCCTTAAGCGTGTGACCCTATAGGTTCGGTGAAGTAAAGACATGACCCGGAACACTTTCCGATCAATGATCAACATCGGAGCCGTGGACACCCATATTGACCCCTATACCCACACGAATGAATATTCGAGTGAATCTCCAGTTGTCGTGTGCTATTCCTGTTGCTTCGGGATATGTTACAAATACCCGAGGTGAGATTTATTGGCATCCCCACGGATCAACAACTTGTCCACTATGCCAGTTACCTCGTTACCGGTTTTGTTCTCTTTTCTCGTTTCCGTGTTCCACTATGCCTCTGGTATATTCATGACCATGCTTCTCCGAGTGTAAGCACCAATGGAAACATTTGAAACAAACAAGCAGAACCATGCCTCCCATTTTTATACATAACCGTGCCTCCAACAGCTGCACGTACCGTGCCTCCTTGAGTCTCCATGCTAGGCATACGAAACACAAAGGCACGCCAATACCCGTGATTTACATATAACCGTGCCTCTCATAGTTTCACATTTGTCAAAAAAAACATTTAAAACACAGATGCATACTAGTTTTATATATCTGAATAACATTATATTCTACCATATATTTAAATAACATATGTTCTACTTCACAGTCTATAACTAACATCACTGCGGCAGAAAGCTGAAGATAACAGCAAGCCCCCCATCACGCTCCTTGAAGGTTATGAGCACCAAGCTGTTTACTTCAATAGATGATGCTTGAAGAAAATCACTGAAACCTTCCTTCTTGAACACCATTCTACCACCCAAGCCAATGAAATAGGGACAAGGGATGCTCACATATATATCATCATCACGATACTCCAAAGTAACTTCAACAGTTAAAACGCCAGAACTAGGAACTGACACAAGTTCCTTCAAACTCCTCACAACCATGCTCGGAATAACCTGACGAAAACATCACGATATTAGAATAAAAAAATTGAAAAGCTATAAAAGAGCAAATAATAAATATAGAAACTGAAAAAAAGAAACAAAAATAAATCTAACCATATGATGACCATTAACATTCATGGAAGTAATCGTGTGCACAAAAGGACAGCAGAGTATGTAGTTGTCATCAAATAGTTGTCGCGGCATGAAATACAATTGATGATAATTGAGATCAACACCACGAGTGTAAAAACAGCTGCCAACAAGATCCTTCTCAGACTCACTCAGACCTTCGAGTGCTACAAAAAGAAATTTCACAGGATCAAGAGAACAGCAAATCATGTGACGTCAAACAGGGTAAAAATTTCTTTGAAAATAAACCTTACCAACACAGGGTAAAGGGAACAGCATATCTCCACCCCGATAAAAATCAACACCAATCAACGTTCCATAGTGCTCAAGCCTAACAGTCATTATATCACGATGACGGAGACCATAATCAGCCACCAGTTGCTCCCAGGAAGAACCATGGAATTTGCTGCTCACCCGACCATGACTAAACAGAACACCATATAATTCACCATCACTGCTGTGAAGAGTAAGCTCAGGATATTTGTCACCCTTCCGAATAGCTAAAACCCTGCACTGCTCAATGTACCGAGCAAGATGAGCTCTAACACTGCACGGAACATACTGCAAAATGAACCAAAACAAGACCATAAATCAGAATAATTTCCATTTAAAACAACACCAGTAGCACCAAAAGAAATACGTATGTGCGCAACAACAATTTTTAAAACCAAAATTGGAACAAATAAAAAATGTTAATCTTACAACACGCCTCGAACAGCGCCGATCCAGCACCACAGTGAAAACATCCCCAGAAGAGTCAAAAGAGGAACAAGGGCCACTTGGCATACGGCAAAAAGGGCAAGCCATACCTACAAAGAACACAGTGATTATTAAGAACTGATTGCACAACATAGTTGAAAGTTGACATTTGATAGTGTTGGAAGCCCCCACCCATAACTACCCCATAAATCTCCATTTCCCGGAAATATAATGGGAAATTAAAGAGAAACAAACCGGAAACAGGGAACCAACGAAGGCAGCCGGTAGGCAGGCAGAAGGCAACGACGACGGCACGAACGGGGACGGAGCCGTGCACGGCGAACAAAGGCCGCCGTAGGCAGGCGGTAACAGCGACGACGGGCGGCGAGGACGGCAACGAAAGGGAAAAACAAAACCGCGCACGAAAGCCCAGGCGGCTACGGGGACGGCGACGCGAGAGAGAAACAGATCTCAGAAACAGATCAAAACTATATTACAATACAGTAAATGTTGAAGGACTAAAGTGAAAAAATGGAAAACCAAAAAGGAAAACCGGAAACCGGAAATCACGGGAGGGCTCCTCCGCGTGACAAGTGTCGTGCGCGGAGCGCCCCGGAAAAGTCTCAGGAGCGCTCCGCGCGTGACACTTGTCGCACGCGGAGCGCTACCCGACTGACCTTTGCGGGGAGCGCTCCTCAACTAGTGATTTCGGGATTTGGCGGGAGCAGCGAGACGAGGGCGCCGTGGGTCTAGCTGGCGACTGGCGATTTTCCATGCCTCGCCAATCTTCTCGCTCGCATCGGCTAGTTGTTTATCCTTCCCCGATTCTCCTTGCCACGGATTAAAGGTTTGTATGGTTCATGTTTTTTCTCCGTCTCCATTCTTAGAATTCCCAATTTGATTGTTATTAAACTAAAAACTTTCTACGATTTTTGCATCGTTGCAGCTTGCCTTGAGTTCACACCTTCAATCAATTTTCAATGGTGCAATCCACTACGTGAGTGACGTTTCCTTCTGAGTTCTTGATTCCCAGATTTTTTTTTCTTTCGCAACTAGATGTCCAACTGAAGTATATGTTTATTATTCATATAGGGAAGGTCTGAATCTTAGTCCTGCACCTCAAGTTGGTGTGAGATTTAAAAATCTGGATGAGGCTTGGTCGTATTGGAATAATTATGGCGGTCAAGTAGGCTTTGAGGTCAGAAAACGATACACAAATAAAAGCAAGTTTGATGGCAAGGTCACTTCATGTAGATATGTTTGTGCACAGGAGGGTTATCGAGAAAAAGACAGTAGAAATCGTGTGATAAAGAATCCTCGAGCTGAAACAAGAACCTGTTGTGATGTTCATATGATTCTTACACTATATCGAGTTGTAGGCGATTTTGAAGTGGCTGAATTGGTTCTTGTGCACAATCACAACCTTTATTTGCCGCAAACCTTTCATTTGATGGTATCACAATGAAAGATTTTAGAAGTGCAAGCTTTTGAAATTGAAACAGCCGATGATACGGGAATCGCGCCAAAATTTGCCCATGAGTTGGGTAGTTGCCAAGTTGGTGGGCGAATGAATCTTTCCTACACTTGTCGTGACCAGAAAAACCATTTACAGAGCAAGCGCCAGAGAGAATTGGCATATGGTCAAGCAGGAAGCATGTTGAAGTATTTTCAGGAGAAGATTGCTGAGAACCCTTCCTTCAATTATACTTTACAATTGGATTGTCAAGAAGATATAGCCAATATATTTTGGGCTGATGCTAAGATGATCATTGATTATGCACTCTTTGGAGATGTTGTTACCTTCAACACTACCTTTGGCACAAACAAAGAATATAGACCTTTTGGTGTCTTTGTTGGATTCAATCAGTTTAGGAAGACCATCATTTTTGGTGCTGCTCTTATGTTTGATGAAACTGAGGCCTCTTTCACATGGATATTTGAGGCTTTTCTAGCGGCACATAGTGGAAAGCAACCTAGAACCATCTACACCGATCAAGACATTGCAATGAGAAATGCTATTGGGGAAGTATTCACTGAAGCATGCCATGAATTATGCACCTTCCACATAATGCAGAATGCAGTCAAATACTTATGCCATGTCAAAGATCAAGAATCACCTCCCTTGAAAGGAAGCAAGAAGGATGATGAAGAACCACATATTCTCGCAGATTTTAGTGCTTGCATGTATTAAATTGAAGAGAAGGCTGCTTTTGAAGAAGCATTTGATGTCATGAGGAATAAGGTGGATAAGGAAACATGGTTTGATAGTATATATAAGTTCAAAGAAAAATGGGTTGAATGTTACATGAGGGATGTTTTCTCACTGGGTATCAGAAGTACACAGTTAAGTGACTTGAAAAGACATTTGAAATCTAATTTTGACATCCTCCGGTTCTTAAAACATTTTGAAAGGGCTGTGCAGGGAAAAAGAAACAAGGAACTAGAAGCAGAATTTCAAGCAAGGAAAAAGTTGCCGAAAGTAAGAATGAGGACACCTATGTGAGACAAGGAACTAGAAGCAGAGGCCTGATGGACAGAGTGCAGTTGCCATTCCTATGTCTCCTGTGGGAACAGGAGTGCTGCCGCCCTCTGACCCTGGCAAGGACGACAGGCCTCTGCATGCGCGTGAGGCTCCGCCTCTGTTGGTTCCAGTCAACTCTGTGATTGACCAGCCCACAAGTGAAACCCAAAGCTCCCTGGGCCAGCCGCCTCTGCAACCCACAAGTGAGGCTCAATGCTCCCTGGGCCCTGCGATGGAAGACCTCATTTCCTTTGGGCCTCCTGAGATCACTACATCCCCTGAGGAGATCCAGCTGCAGTGCTTCGTCAACTCGTTCACCTCACTCCGCCCCACCCCTGTACTGCCAACGCCGCCGCCAACACCACTGCCACAGAAACGTACCCTCACCGACGACCAGCGCCGGAGTGGGCGCCTTGCCGGCAAGCCCAACTACGGTCTCAACTCACTCACCAAGGCACAATCCGTGCTCCTCAAGAAGAATGGCCAGCTCCCCAACGATGAATCACCGACAACCGGGGCCGATCTGCAGAAATACAAGGACCTGTACAAGCGTCCAGTCAGCTCGGAGTTCATCGCGGCGGTCACCTCCCTCGTCTCCTCCACCGGCAAGCCCAATAGCTGCGCCGCTGCAAGCAAGGCACCGCGCGCATCGGCTCCTGGACCTACGGTACAGTGAGCCCAGATTCCGTGGATCAGGTTGCCCAAAGTTTCCATATGTATCCACTCCCCCTGGTATCCGTTGATCGTTTGTGGAGTCGCTGCACTCCTCTAGCTACTGAGTCATGGCAATCTCGGAAAGTTTATCTGCTGAAGACCATGTTGTTGTGCTGGTCTAGTAAATTTCAGTCTAGCGATGGCTGCTCCCTTTTTATGTGTCCTTGCATCTGTACGCTCTGTGTGTCAGCTGATCTGGATGATCTGTCATATGTACTACAAGTTACTATCTGTTGCTTGGGTGAAGCTTCATGTGTGTCCAGCTCCCAGAAATCTACTTGTTCTCTGCTTATTTTGATCTTCTCGCTGCACATCGTTTTATTGCCTGCTGTTGAGGGCTGCTAGTTGATATTGGTTTCCCAATGGATAACAACATTTTAAGTTGGAACATCAGAGGGCTAAACAACCCAGCTAGGCGGAAAGTTGTAGCGAATTTTGTTCAGAATCATCAATGCAGACTGGTCTGCATTCAGGAGACCAAACTGAACCTCGTCAACAACCAAATTATTTCTGAATGTTTGGGGAGTCGTTTTGTCGACAACTTTGCATACCTCCCAGCTGATGGTACCCGTGGTGGAATCCTCATCGCTGCATCCGCGGATCACCTGAAGATTACTAATCTTGCGCATCTCTTTGGCATGTACTCTTTGACTGTGATGGTCACGGATCTCTGTTGCAATTTTGACTGGATGGTTACTGGGGTATATGGACCTCAAGCTGAAAATGAGAAAGCCAACTTTTTGCTGGAAATGCGACACCTGAAAACAGTTTGCTCCCCGGAATGGCTTATCCTTGGGGATTTTAACCTGATTAGCAAGGCAGATGAAAATAACAACCAAAACATCAATTTGAGACTAGTCCGAAGCTTTAGAGCAGCGATTGACGATCTCAACCTCAAAGAATTACCGCTCACTGGCCGACGTTTCACGTGGTCCAACGAGAGGCTCAACTGCACCATGACAAAGATTGACAAGGCTCTTTTTACCGAGGAATGGGAGGCTAAATTTCCTGATTTCCAAATGCTTGCAGGGTCTACCGAAATATCTGACCACTGTCCTCTAATTCTCAAGAAACTCAGCAACAAGAGATTCCCTGGTTTCAGATTCGAAGCTTGGTGGGAAACGCAAGAGGGGTTCAAAGAAACTGTTGATCATCTTTGGAAGAAACCTTTCTCCTGCTCCGATCACATTCGCCGGCTACACATCAAGCTCACCAGGACGGCAAAAGGCCTCAGAAAATGGAGTAAGCAAATTCTCAAAGAAAGAAAATTGGCTATTGATATTGCATCCGAAGTGATCTTCCAGCTGGATGTCGCACAAGAATCTCGGCCACTGTCTGTTGAGGAACTAAAGCTGCGCGTCTTTCTCAAGTCCAGATTACTTGCACTAGCTGCCATTGACAAGATGAAGTGGCGCCAACGATCCAGGTTGATTTGGATCAAAGCCGGGGATGCGAATACAAGATTATTTCACTTACGAGCAAATGGTCGAAGAAGAAAGAACCACATCCCCTTCTTACATGTGGGTAATAGAGTTGCAACTGAGCACAATGACAAAGCTGGGATTTTATTTGATCACTTCAACACCCTGATGGGGCAATGCCAAGCAACTGAAAAGTGTTTGCAATGGGACTACATCAATATGCCCACTGCTGATCTGAGTCACCTTGATCAGCCCTTCACTCTTGAGGAATTGCAGACTGCTATATTTGATATTGCCGCTGAGAAGGCCCCTGGGCCTGATGGATTTATCGGGACTTTCTTCAAAAAATGTTGGCACACTGTCAAGATTGACCTTCTCAATGCAGTAAACCAGATGTCTGCTCTTGATGGCAAGCAATGGAACCTCCTCAACACGGCATACATCGTGCTTATTCCTAAGAAAGAGAATGCCCTCAGACCTCAGGACTATAGACCAATCAGTTTAACTTATAGCGTTGCAAAAATACTTGGAAAACTACTTGCCAGCAGAGTTGCTCCTGAACTACAACACATCATCTCGGTTAGCCAGAGTGCTTTCTTAAGGGGAAGAAGTATTCAAGAAAACTTTCTTTATGTTCAAAACCTGATCCAGAGTCTACACCGTGCAAAGAAACCTTGCTTACTCCTGAAGCTAGACATTGCAAAAGCATTCGATTCGGTCAAGTGGGACTATCTTCTCGATGTTCTGAAACAAGTGGGATTTAGCCAAAGATTCAGAGACCTGATTGCTATCTCGCTCGCCTCTACCTCTTCGCGGATCATCCTAAATGGTGCACCTGGGGCTCCTTTTCTTCACCGCCAAGGTCTGAGACAGGGTGACCCGCTCTCGCCGTTGCTCTTCTTGCTGGCCATTGACCCCCTACAAAGAATCCTCGACAAGGCTACGGAGGAACATATTCTCAGTCCAATCAATCATCACAGTGCCTCGGTCAGAATCAGTGTTTACGCAGACGATGCTGCCCTGTTCCTGAATCCTATCCAAGCTGAAGTGGCTGCTCTTCAATCCATCCTCGCAGCCTTTGGCAAGATCTCTGGCCTCTGTACAAATTTCAGCAAATCAGCAGCATACCCAATTGCATGTGAGGACCATGTTATTGAGGAGGTTCTAGCTGAGTTTGAGGGTGAAATCAGCTCCCTCCCATGCAAATACCTTGGGCTGCCCCTGAGTATTCGCAAGCTTCGGAGGGTGGATTTTCAAGTGCTCATTGATAAAATCGCAGCAAAACTTGCGGGCTGGAAGGGGAAATTACTTAACAGGATGGGGCGGCTGGCCCTCATCAACTCGGTGTTAACCTCCTTGACCACGTACTATCTGACCATTTTTGCTCCAACCAAGTGGGTCGTAAAGAGGATTGACAAGCTACGAAGAAGCTTTCTGTGGAAATGAGAAGAAGTGGCCAAAGGAGGCCACTGCGCAGTCAATTGGCAACAAGTATGCTCTCCCAAAAAGCTTGGGGGCCTTGGAATAAAAAACCTAGCTTTCTACAGTAGATCCTTGAGATTAAGGTGGGCTTGGTACTCCTGGAAATACCCAAATAGGCCTTGGGTTGGATTGCAACTTCCTTGCACTAGCACTGACATGCAGTTGTTCAACGCCTCCACAATCGTCAAGCTTGGTGATGGTCAAAGCGCCAAGTTCTGGAGTACCTCGTGGCTAAATGGTTCTGCACCTAAGGACATCGCCCCAAACCTCCATAAGCTTGCAAAGAGGAAAAATGCCTCTGTGGTGGCTGCTCTCCATCAGGGTCGCTGGATGAAAGGAATCGAGCAACTTAGCACCACTGAGGATTTGCTTAGTTTCATTGACCTTTGGCACCGGATACAAGGGGTTAATCTCTCAGATCAACCGGATGACATTGAGTCGAAATGGAACGACAGTAAATCATACACTGTTGCCACTGCTTATGATGCCCAATTCATCGGAACAATCGCGAAGCCTGAGTTAAATGCCATTTGGAAAGCAAAGGTGGAGGGAAAGATCAAATTCTTTGCTTGGCTTCTGTCTCAAAATAGACTGCCAACTGCTGATCGTCTCCGTGCGAGAGGATGTGAACACAACGACACCTGCTCCCTCTGCGACCAAACAATTGAGACGGCCACTCACCTGATCTGTGGCTGCCCATTTGCAAAGGAAGTGTGGCAGAAGATCAACACCATGCTGCCTAACATTCAGCTTCAAACAACCTTGCCGTTCACCTCTATCGCATCCTGGTGGAGAAGTTTTGCCTATGGGCAGCAGAAAAAGGCAGCAGCTGCGCTATACTTTGCATGGAATATTTGGAATGAGCGAAACCGAAGAATTTTCCAAAACCTATCTTCAACTGCTGATATGGTGGCTTGCTTAGCCAGGTCTGACTTAGCATACTTGGACATGGCCAATGTGAGGCCTTAGCTTTGTAAATCTGCTGTTTCTTTTTATTTTTTGCCTGCGTTAGGGCTTCAGACTTCTCCCTTGTAAATCCCTAATCTATAATGAAAAGGCAGAGCACCTGCCATTAGCCCTCAAAAAAGGACACCTATGTTGGTGCAAACAAGCAAATTGTACACCCCAATTATATTTGAAGCATTCCAAACTCACTATGAAAGATCCATGGCTGCATACACAAGAGCATTGGATGGAAATAACACATATGTTGTTGCCATTGGGAGTGGAGAAGATGGTTTAGCCTTTGTAGAGAAAGAGCGCATTGTTGTTGGTAATCCTTTGGAGCAAACAAGCGTATGTAGTTGTGGGCTGTTTTCAAGGACTGGAATATTGTGTTGCCATGCTTTGAAAGTTCTTGACTTGATGAATATCAAGTTGTTGCCACCACATTATATTTTGAGGCGATGGACAAGGGAGGCACGTTGTGGAACTATATATGATAATCAAGGAAGAAGCATTGTAGAAAATCCAAATATGGATGCTATGCTCCGTTGTAGGTATCTCTCTGGCAAGTTTCTTAACTTGGCATATCAAGTAGCTAATTCTCCAGAATATTGCTTGTTACTGGATAATGCACTTGATTCTTTTGGTAAGAATCTTCAAGAAAAAATCAATGCAGCTTCAAGTATTATGAGTGAATCACATAATGCCCAGCAAGATGTTCAACAAGAAGATTTGCTTCGTGTTGCCCACCTAAACAAAAAGGAGGTTCAACCAAGAAGTTCCAAACGAAAGAAAAGTTGGGTTGAGAAATTACGCAAGTTCAAAAAGAAAGTGCCAAAAAAATCTAGCGTATGTTCCTGAAAAACTTGCAATCTTGTATTCTTACTCATTACAGATACGGAATAACAAGTTTGCATTTTTTTTATGTAGCAACAAGAGAACAGCGGTGCTGTACAAAATCAAGTCGCAATGGATAGTACCTGTAGGGACAATAACAGGGAGTATGATGATTTACATGACATGGATAGCAACAGTAGCTTTATTGATCTGTTGATGGTAATCCATCATTTATGTTTAATTAAACAATTCACTTCAAATGTATTGTTTTGTTTCACTAGTTATTTTCTCATCACAGGATCATAGTCAAATTGGTGATTTATCTCTTGGACACCTTCTTTAGGCCCCTGGAATGGATGTACTCAAGCTGAAGAGTGGAGGCATTCAAGAAGGAAGTGGTGTTGTTTCATCAGTTACTCTGAAGGTGCAAGTTATTTTGTTCTCCTGGAATGAATGTACTGAAACTGAGCGCATTTGAGTTGAAGTGCCAAAACTGAATGTGCTCCGTTTGGTACTATTTTGCACTGACTTGTAGCAGTTAACTTGATGATAGAAGTATTCTGCTAGGTGCTGATCTTTTGTTTGATGAAACTGAAAGTGAGTTCTAAATCTAGTGCTAAATACAGTGAGATTGTGTGAAAATTCAGTGGTAAAGCAGAAATCTGTCAGGCTGCTGCACTAGTATTTTCTCTGTCTATTTGCATCTGTGTATGAACTGGGCTTACTTGGGCCTTTTTCTGCATTGGGCTACCTCTTTTGCACTGAGAAAATTGAGTGGTACAGCAGCCGTAGGATGCAGATTGCATGGTGGATGTTGTGCCTAAGTCAGCGAGAGACTTGGCTTCACAACGTTAGCCAATCTGAACCGGGTCCGACTACTACTTTGTTTTTCTCGCACTTCTTGATCAACTTGCGCGCCATGTCAGTTAGCAATACACAAAGAAACAAAAGAAAGATCCATGTCGCTCAGATGATTCACATACGTACCTACAACTAGTTTAAGCGACTAGTCCAACAGTTCATGCAGCAGGTACGGCGCCCATATCTGTTGGTTCGTGTCACGGGTCGCCGCCAGTGTCATAGTGCACTTGCGCTCCAAATTAGCATGACCATCGTTTCAGAGTGTAGTGCAGACCATTGGAGATCCCAAGTTCCGAGATGCAAGATCATGTGTGCTCCTGATGCATTTTTCCAAGCAAACAAATCTGAAAACACCGAGTCGTTTGAGTTGGAAAACGGTAGCTGCAAACTGAACAATGTGTTGTAGGAACACATGTTTCTCAAAGGAGAAATTCAGGGCCGGCTTTGGTTTCAAAGAAACTTTGGTACGAAGGGACAAGTTATGCTTCCAAAATTCAGGTCATTGTAATCAGACACCTCACTCGACCAAGACTTTCTTGGTTAACTGATTGAATGGGACGATCCCGTGCTCACGGATGCAAGACCAAGGGAAGATTCATTGTATCTCGTACAGTTTAGAGAAGTTCATGAGAGAAGTTTTGTGTGTATAGCATTCCAACTAGCCAGGTATTTCAGTGGCTGATGACCCACACGACGTTGACTCGTGGTAGCGAAATTTGGCTTGTGCCATATTGGCCATTGCGTGGATATCGCTCGTAACATAAGAATTGCTTGGAGGATGTCTCTCTTTTTTAGCAAAAGAGAGACCGCCCTCTCTGATTTCAATTAAAGAAACCATCAAGTCTTTAGGACGCTTGGAGGATGTTATCTATTCTTGTGTTAGATTCAGGTTTGTCCTAGTCATATAAAGAAAAAAAATTGTTGGATTTGTCCTGCTCATGTCTTCTCCTAAGTAGTACCCCATCCTGTGACCCATCCCGTGTAGTTTATGCATACGATGACTCTTTTTTTTATATAATTTTATGCATACGATGACTTTACCACGGCATGGCTGCCGCCTTCGCGGTATGAATATGATACTGCCGGCTCTATAAAATGTACCATGTGTTGATCTCCTTTTTGTTTCCAGCGAACCAGACATGTCCATGATAGCTCAGTAATCAGCTTCCGTCTGCAGAACCATTTGTTAACCAGTTGAACACGCACGCATATACTAGTCCGGTTTTTTCGTTGAAAATGCACCTCATTGAGATTAACGATCGACGTTGACCTTTACGGGCAAGACGACAGAATTACTTTGATTTTCTACGGTTTATTACAAGGCTCGAGTGGGAAATGACTCGGTGCATGGAGTATATACATATATTTCCTGTACTACGTGCTTTGACCGATCACACGCGTCATGACAAGGTCATGCGAGTGGCATGTTGTGAAGTTAAGGAAGTTCGTGACACTCCACTTGGAGTACTTGGAAAATAAGAAAATAACTGGTTGCTGACGAGAAAACAACACCACATGATCGATCACATGGACGTGCTATCACGTGCAACGCGCAGATCTTATTAAACTGCGCCATCTTTCACGCCTGATCAATGCAAGTAATAGTACGACTATTATCGATCACTGCAGCTACTAGCAGCGTTGAACATAGACACAACCGCCCACGACCAGTGGTCAAACCGTAGAAAAATCGAGCGCCTGCACATGCAACAATCCAGTCCGAATCCTCGCCAAACAGACAACCCAGTGTTCTCGGGCGGAGGAAACGAAATGAGAGCGGAAGCGTGACGAGGCGCGAACGTAGGCACTACGCCATGCATGAAGTTCGTAGTAGCTGAATCTACGAAGCGGCTTTGATGGATTTTTCTGTTTTACTAGGAATCTCCAAACGTCGTACTTCAAATCAAACACACTATCCAGCTGCGGACTCGGATACGAGAGACGACCACTCTACCCGCACAATCCACGTCCTCTCGCACATATCCACCGGCCACTGCACACAATCCGACGCCGAGAAGTTGCCGCTAGTGCGTGACTCCAGGTCCGGGGCCAGCTCAAACTATTTGCCGGCTTCCCTGCTGTGACTGGGAGCCGTTCTGGGGGAGAAGGTGCAAACGTTTGATGAGAAGCAAGCGGAGGAGGAGGCCACCCTCATCTCCAAGGAGGAGGATCACTGTTATGAGCTAGAGGTCGTGCAGAAGGATCCTGCCCTCGATGAGTCTCAAATTGGAATCCCAAAACACACTTCATTGGGATATCCAACATGTCTGCATATTGAAACTGTTTGAGAAGGTGGAGAGACCCCGCTCTCGTAGCTCATATCGGCGACCACTTCCTCAACATCAGACGAGGCAGATGGTGGCACGGACAGCGACGAAGGTGTTGAGGGCCTCAAAGGCCATTCCTACCAGGTAACCGTCCTATACCTCAACTAGTTAGGAGAATTGCGATACTGCTCCATTGAAGTGGCGAAGCCAGCAATATGGCGAGGTTTGGCGCACGCCATACCTAATTACGCTGCAAATACTAGGCACTCGTGAAGTAAATATACTAGCCCAATTACCCGTCAAAAAAATTAATATACTAGCCCAATGCATATGTGAAGTTTTGACCCGGGCCGTGCCTCCTGCTGGGCCTGATTGCTGGTCATGCACGACTGCTTGCGATTAGTCGATTACGGCCGATCCTCGTGACCACCACATGTTGTTTACTTTTCGTGGTCGTTTGTGGCGCATGCCGCAGGCGGCAGGGCATCAAGGCGGCCGCAATCAGCGGCAAGCGATGGCTGTCGACAGGCGAGGCAAGGCGGCAACTGGCGCTCGAGGCCCAGCGCAGTGACCTCAACTCTCGAGGTACGGCCTAATCCCCAATCTCGCTGTCCCGTGCTCCATCTCCTGATTCTACTCTGCGGAACCCTAGTTCATCCATGTGCGAGTTATATGCCTGAAAGAGGTCCGCTGCATCATATGGTTTAATGGTGATTTGCGAGATGTTGTTTGATCAAGTTATGCCTGGACCTTTAGCTCCGAGCATCAACTATGCTTGATCACATGATGTGTGGTTAGTGCCTCCGATTTTATATCTGTTTTTGTGTTGAAGATTCGCTGGTCATGTCTCCCCCTTCAACTCTACCAATACACATTTTTCAATAAAAAATCCAACACCTTTTGGACACTGATTTTTTTTTTCTCAATTACGATATGGAATGCTTGTGAGACATTGGATTTCGTTCAATTATAATGTGGAACATCTTGAGTTGATAAAAGGGTTGTTTGCTCTGTGCGTAACATAAAACTTGTACATTTGTTATGTTGAAAATCTTGCTTCTATTGGCCTATATGGTTTAAGTCGGAGCTCTGTGTTCAAGTCTGTCTTTTTTTTTAACACAATATGGAAGCAAGTGTTCATATATACGCGCATACACTCACCCATATGAACGCATACACGCACACACTATCCCTATGAGCACCTCAACGTCTCGTCCCACTAAACGCGTATCGCCGGAAATCCTGAAATGAATTCAGGATAAATGTGAGCACCAGGATTTGAACCCTGGTGGGCTGGGGATATTACTGTCCTCCTAACCATCCAACCACGGGTTGGTTCGCAAGTCGTCTTTTTATTGTAATTTCTACTTCATATGCTCCGCCATACCTGAAAATAATTCCTGCCTCCGCCACTGCTCCATTGGATGCTAGTTTTAGTTCGCTTCTAATTATTAAATTTTTGTGTTATGTACTCCGGACATGGGAAAAAAAATTGAACGAGCAGACTTGAGGTCTCCAGGGTTGGATGGCCGGTGCCTTGTCCGCTGTCCACAGACACGTCCAAGTGTGTCCACCAACATTTGGTGTTGTCCTTTTTTTTGCGGTAAACATTTGGTGTTGTCATTTGACAAAGGATCCGCGTTGGAGTTGCCCATGTCAGTTTTCCGTCGGTTCGAAGAACCATTTGAACACGCATGTATGGCTTTCTCTTTTCTTTTTCTTTTTTGCGTTGAAAATGCACCACATTGAGAGTAACGAAGTACGTTGAAAATGCACCTCATTGAGACGATGAAACTGATTTGATTCTTTACGGTTTATTACAAGCCCCCTGTGAGTTGATGCATGGGCATGTTTGGGTATCCCAGCTAGTGTGTCATATACGTGCTTTGACCGGTCACACGTATCATGACAAGTTCATGCGGGCATGGGCATGTTTGGGTATCCGGCCCAGCTAGAGTCGGTGACACGTTTGGAGTACTACTTGTCAGAACAAGAACTGCTTGCTGACGAGAAAACAGCACCACATGGACGTCCTATCGCGTGCAACTGGCCGATCTTATTAAAACTGCTTGCTGACTACACTACTATCGATCACCGCAGATAGCAGCGTTGAACAACTGGGCGTGGCCGGTCAAACCGTAGAAAAATCGATGGCATGCATATGCAACAATCCAGTCCGAATCCACCAAAATCTCCCCAAACAGACAGACCAGTCTTCTCTTCTCCGCGCTGTCGTCCGGGCGGAGGAAACTACTGTACACGAGAGTGGAAGCGTGACGAGTCGCGAACGTATGCAGTCCGCCATGCATGAATGAAGCTCCTAAATACTGTAGCTTGTTATAAGGGATAGAGAGGGATTGGTGGAATTGACGTTTATTGCTTGAGCCTCGTGGGCATATATATAGGAGTACATGGTCATCTTGGAGTACAAGGCAAGGTAGAATAAATCCTACGCTATCCTATGTTTCCTAAATAAACATTATACTCAACATCCCCCCGCAGTCACAACGGTAGCGACGCAAACGGTGAGACTGGAGAAGAATCCGAAGGTGAGCCGACGGACATCCCCCCACAGTCGTAACGGTCGACGCATCGCGGAAGTCGTGGCTGGAGTGGAAACCGACGAGGTTGCTCAAGCAAGGCGATAGCCCTTTGTGCCGATGTCGATGTAGCCGAGAGCGTAGGGTGGTGTAGCCGTGGTCGAGGTAGCCGTGCGAAGAACGCCGTGGTCGATGTCGAGTTGGGGTAGCCGTTGTCGAGGAAGTCGCCGTGGAGCCGCGGGCGCAAGGAGGCGCCGAGTTAGTCATGGGCGCAGTGGTGTCAAAGTAGTGATGCGCCGGAAGAAGATGGTGTTGACGAGGCGTCGCGCCGGGTTTGCCAAGCCCGGGAACACATCGTGGACGAAGGCACGCATCGGTGTTGCCAGCACCGGGCATGCGTAGACGGACGAAGTCGAAGTTGACGAAGCGCCGCACCAGGCTTGCCAGGCCCGGGGACACGTCGTGGACGAAGGCACGCATCGGTGTTGCCAGCACCGGTCATGCGTAGACGAGGGACCTGCACGAGCTGTACGCCATGTCGAGGAGTCGGAGGGGCCAGCAGAGAAGGACTCGACAACGGTTGCGGCGCCAATCGGCGCGGGGCCGATGTCGCCAACGGTGGTCGGAGTAGACGAAGTGGTCGAGGAAGATGACGGCGACGCTGGCGACGAACTGGTGCTGGACGAAGACGAAGGGGGTGGACAGGCGGCGGCGGCGGCTAAGGAGGTAGCGGCGGCGGCGGCTGAGGAAGAGCGGCAGCGGCGGCCTGACGGCGGCGACGGCGGCTAGGTTAGGAGTGCGGCGGCGGTGCTCGAAGTAGGCGAGGAACCCAACAGCGTGACAAAGACCGGCGCGGACGGTGGCATTCCCGCGCCAAGGGAGGCGGCACGGCGCATACCACGGGAAGTCGACGCGCGGTGACGGCGGACTGGACCGCGTGCCGCGGCGCTACGGCCTCGGGCGGCGGCGGTGACCGCGTTCCACGGCGCTACAGACCAAAGTGGCGGTGTAGCGGTGGCTCGCAGGTCGGGGCAGCCGTGGGGAGAACCACTGGCCGGTGGCGACGGCCCGACGGGAGGCGGCGTGGACCGCGTGCCGCGGCGCGACAGCCCTAAGGGGCGACGCAAAGGCGGCGGCGGCTACGGGGGTAGCCGGCGGGAGGATCTCGGGGCGGCGGCGTGGACCGCGTGCCACGGCGCGACAGCCCAAAGGGGCGTCGGCGGGAGCAGCGCGCGGGTCGGGGCAGCCGGCGGGAAGACCTCGGGGCGGCGACGCAGCGGTCCGAAGGGACGACGCGAAGGCAACATGTGGCTCGATCGGCTGTAGGCGCATGCTCGGGGACGTGCTTGGCGAAGACAGGCTCGCGATCGGTTGATCAGACCGACGGCGGCGCTGTACGCGCCATGGCGGGGACGACGCGCTGATCGGAGTCGATGGCGACGTTGTCGGTGATGTCCCGGGCGATGACGACGAAGACGGACCGGAGATGGAGACCGCGCGGATGAGCGACCGACAGCGACGCACGAAGGCGTCCCTTGGGCGGCGCGTCCAGCCTTGCCGCGCGGTTGAGGAGGAAGCGGCCGGTGGAGTCGACGCCGATGTCGGAGTAGAGGCGCGGGGGTCGACGGCGGCGGCGGGCGACACAAACCGATCTTAGATCGGAAAACCAAAAAGTAAACGCCAATCAAAGCGACCGGCGAGAGAGAGAAAAACCCGGAGCAAGGGCTCGGGAAAAAGACTCTCTAGGGCAGCCGGTCGACACGACCGGCGGACGAACCCTAGGTACGGGCGGCGCGGCCCCCGGCGGCGGTCATGGAGGCCGACCGCCCCGGGGGCGGCGCGAGGCGGAAGCGGCGGGCGGTGGCTAGGGTTTGGATCGGTTAGGCTGATACCATGTTATAAGGGATAGAGAGGGATTGGTGGAATTGACGTTTATTGCTTGAGCCTCGTGAGCATATATATAGGAGTACATGATCATCTTGAAATACAAGACAAGGTAGAATAAATCATACGCTATCCTATGTTTCCTAAATAAACATTATACTCAACATAGCTGAATCTACGTACGTAGCTTCCGGCTTTGACGGCTCTTTTTTTGTCCTCGTAGCGCTCGTCGGTTGTGTCCGTCGTTCGGTCGGTCTAATTTATCCGGTGTTTTCCACGGTGCTGACTCATACTACAATCAACTTTCTGGAAGCGTGGTAGACTGCATGTATATCACCATTTTCCAGGAAACTTGCATGACTCAGGACGCACACTCACATACGTGTCAACAGTGTGCAGAGTACGTGTAATGCATGTGGACAGCTGGCTTTGCAGGAACCGCCCCACTAATTAAGCAAGCCGGATGAGAACAACGTATACCTATACCTATACGCAGCAGAAAACAATAAACAACTTAGCACGTGACAATGCAGAAAGATCATCCCGGATAAGCACACGGCTACGCGAAGCTGGTCCTAGATATGTACGAGTACGAGTACTCCTCTCGCTGGCATGCACGATGGACCGGCTTCGTCGTCGCCCCGCCAAAAGACAGAGAGCGAATTCAACACACGAAACGAAACGAAAGCTTGTTGTCGTCCCGTCTTTTAATAGCAGGCGGCGAGGGTGGGTGGCGCCACCGTCACCGGACAAGGCGCCCCGCGCCAACGCGCTACGCGACGACACCCGCATTAACCTGCTCGCTCGCTGGGCCGCACCGCACTCTGCCTCCCCTCTTCGTCTACGTGTTCCTTCCTTCCTTGCTAATCTGTGCATTGGTACTAGTACTTTACGTTTTTTACATAGTCAATTACACTGGTGGTGCTAGAACTTGACACAAACGGTCACTTTGGTGCTATAAGTTGCGGCATACATTAAAGTGGTGTAAAAACTTGGCTTTCACGTGCATATACAGTGCTTATCGTGTTTGAATACGAAACCATCGCTGACTTGGCTTGCCAGCATGGCGTGGGTCCTGCTGTCAGCCACTACTATGGTGTGTGGGGTGTTATTTTGCGAAAAAACCCTCACAATTTTTTGAGGATCACTCTAGAGTGGATACGTATACTATATATTCTATGATCCTTAGGCAGACTGCAGTACGTGCAGCCCATTTTGCACTATTATTTTGATATAAAATATATCTAAATTATAATCATGGGTTATAAATATTATACATATAAACAAAATAAATTACATTATACAAAATAAACACATTTATATATTACATGAATATTTTATTGAAACCGTGAGCATTTTCAAATTTATATGAGATTTTATTTAAATATAAAGATAAATATAGAAATGATATAATACATGAATATTATTTATATGAGCATTTTTAAATTTACTCCGTGAATACTATTTATATGAGAAAATTATAAATTATAAATTTTAAATTACTATAATACGTGAATATTATTTATATGATCATTTTAAATTTTAGTTAAATATGTGAATATTTTATAATGTATTTTGGATATATATATATATATATATATATATATTATAATAGTAAAATACAATTATAATTTCATATAGTTTGCAATTTTCTAAAAATAACAGTGCAAAATGGACCACACGGAGTGGAGCCCATTTAACAAAACACACAAACTTTATGAAAGCACGTGAACACTTTTTAAAACAAGAAAAAAATTCTTAAAGCAACGACACTTATATATATACTACATCAATATATTTTTTAAATTTTTTGAACATTTACTTATAGAAGAATTTTTGAAATATACAAAAGAAATATATAATAACTTTGATACTTTTTATTCAATACGGAAATTACTACATGAATATTTTTCTAATTTATAATATAATCATATGGATAAATTTGAAATTACGTGATTATTTCATAATGTAATTTATTTTATTTTATATGTATTATTTATAATATACAACTATAATTTACATTATTCCATTTTTTTATATAAAAACGGTGCAAAATCGGCTCTACGACTGCAGCCCACTTAAGAATCAAAGGATATATAATGTCCATATCCACCAAGCTGCGTTCATTCTGTATAATATAATTTATTTTATTTACATATATATAATTTATAACACATGATTATAATTTACATATAAAAATAACAGTGCAAAATGGGCCGCAATGGACTACATGCCCGGTTAAGAATTTAAGAATGTATAAAGGAATTATCCACTCTGTTATGAACATGTAATCTGGCTGGTTGAGTTGGTTAGCAGTGTGATATAGTTTGTACTGATCCCGGGTTCAAGTCACCATCGAATAATTGACTAGCTTAAGGAGCTTTTACGTGAGGAATTATTTTTGAGGGTTTTTGTGCAAAAAACAGCGGCCCCGCACCACGCTGGAGCCTAGTCAGCGCCGATTTCGTATTCAAACATGATCAGCACTGTATGTGCACACGAAAGCCAAGTTTTTACACCATTTCAATGTATGGCGCAACTTGTAGCACCAAAGTGACTGTTTGTGCCAAGTTCTAACACCACCGGTGTAATTGACTCTTTTCTACGACTAAACTGTAGCTGTACGTGCGTCGCGTCTGATGACTTCTTTGGTTTAGAAATTTTTGACACGCTGCCGAACAAATCAAGGAGAGGGAGCATTGCTTGCTTGCTTGCTTTCACACGCATTTTCTGCGTACTACTACCAGTGAGCATTAACGCACAAGGGGCCGTGTTGACGACTGTTTGCATGGCCAGCTAGCTGCCATGCACCGCCCCACGTTTCCGTATACTGAAAGATTCATTTTCGCAATGACGTGCGTCGCGCACACACACAGGCACACTGGCACAGTACACACAGGAGAGGAGGTTCAATCCTCATCCTCTTGTTTGCTTCGTTTTTTAGCCGGTAGCGAGTGGGTTTTAGCCTAGATTTTCAATGCGCCCGGAAGGAGCCAGCAGGGAGGGTTGAGAGGACGACGCGACGACGTGGTGGTGTTGAGTAGTGTAGCGCTGCGTTTTGTTTTTGTTTTGTTGCGGCGTCGGCGTCGTCGTCGGGTTGCGGTGTGCGGAGGAGAGGACACGCGCGCTCCCTTTAGTATTCCACCTTCCCACCACGTCACGACAATCGTCGTGCTAGTGCTAGACAGTACATTTATTGGGTGCGCCAAAAGCTACTCCCCGTTATTAGTGCTCCCAGAATAGGAGTTCCAAAAAATAGCAAAGGCAAATGCTACACCTAGCGGCCGTGAAGCCTGTACGCACCAGGAAGGGCAAAAACCATGCCAACGGTTCTACGAAACCAGATGGCCTGACGCTAAGCTAGCACCGTACCGTGTGTACGCAAAGTGTCCACATATTATCATGCGTAACAAAAAGAGCGACCATTTGTCGATAACACACTTGCCTCCTCATCGTCAGCTTGCAGTATAGCATGTCAGTCAGAAATTGCGAGCACGAAAGCATGGGGTAGCTGGCTGTACCTACAGGTAACTGCAGTACTATACAGAAAGCTTTCTACTAGCTACGTGCTCTCCGGTCTACATAGCTGGCCAAAAAGATTTTTTTTATTACCATACCACAGTACTCCTACTCGAGCTAGTGTTCATGGGAGGAGAATAGAAGCCCGCGGGAGGGTGCACTGTTTCAGAGAAATTCCCCGGCTGCGTAGCTCCGTGCCAAGGCGCGGCGTGGGCTTGCCCGGGGTACAAGACAAGCGGGCGTCATGCATGGGGACAAAGGACAGCCTCCCCCACGCCTTTTGTCGCGCCCACCAAAGTCCAAAAACCTGTGTTGCTTTCCCTCGCTGGCTAGATACACCACCCACGTCCTCGGGAAAATATCCTGTGATACGGTTCAGACGATGATACCGTGCTCCGGGACAGCATGGTGCGTCAGATCTACATGCAAGGTATAGGATCAACTGACTTGTTTATTTGCTTATGCCCACCTGGATATTTTGCGTCTAGGCCCCCAAACCTCCCTCCCCCTCTCAAGAAGCTGTGCGTACTTGCAAAATCATAACAGCTCTGCACCTTCGGCACAAGATTTTGATTCTACCAAGCATTTTGATTCTACCAAGTGATTATCTAATTGTACCAAGGAATAAATGATGTGTAAATTTGCTTGGTACCATAGAGTTTACTATCAAACCCATGGGATAAGTTATTAAAAAAACAACATGTTTAAGTTATTCACAGAAATAACCATGGGGCCAGAGAAGTAGCTAGGCTCCACGAAAATTTGAGATCAATGCAAATTAAATTTACTTGATGTTTTGTTAGTTTATCTTTTTCTTGCAGCTCCACGCATAATTGTATATTGTTAGATACCCGTAAAAAATTGTATACTTTATCCAGACATGCACACATTTATTATATTGTTACTCGTTTCATTCTACTCCCTCCGTTCCTAAATATAAGACCTTTTAGAGATTCCACTATGGACTACATACGGAGGAAAATGAGTGAATATACACCCTAAAATAGGACTATATATATATCCGTATGTAGTTTATAGTGCAATCTCTAAAAGGTCTTATATTTAGGAACGGAGGGAATAATGAATAAGGCATGCATGCTTTCCCAAATTCAATTTTGACTATAAATTACATCACTAATATATAATTTTGTGACTTCAAAAATATTACATTAAAAAGTTATTTCAAATATGAATTCCTTTTTTTTTGCGGGTTCTTTCAAATATGAATTCAACGTATGACTTCTATCAAATATAATATAGGAGTACATTTGATTGGTCTATTTTTTTCATCAAAGTTGATTTTTGAGGTACGTACGTGCTTTATTGGAAATGGAGGGAGTATTAAACGACACATACCGATTGTTTCCAAATGAACTGAACTAGTAGTACTCGATAATTACAAGCATGCAGAAGTAATCCCCCTGTTTTGCGTTGCTCACTTCTCTTCAAAGCTGCATACACATTTGTTTATTCATCTGTGTGTCAGTGGCGTCTTTTCAGCGTGATCTGTAACTTTTTAATTCATTTTTGTGCCAGTGTCAGAAATGTCCCCGGCGAAAAATTAGAGGTGAGCCTGACATGGGGTAATGCAAAGCTGCGAACTGGCAATTTACAGAAAGTTCCAAGGTCTGTTTTGTATATTTGGCAATGGATGTGTGAAGTGTTCAATCCTGTACCTTGGGCACAGATCCAACGGACCACGCCTTCCTGGATCACGGTATCATATGAAGGCCTGTATCACTGGATATGCACTCCTTCTCTCCTTCTCTCTGCTGCTGCTACATACAGTAAAGGCCACTGAATACTGATGCATGCGTGCATGCATGCCCGACGAGTGCAGAAATAAATGGCCCTGATTTTCCATTTGTCCGGTCCTCGCACTGACCTGACCGGGACGCAGTGAATTTTAGTATTCTTGTTTCTCAGGCCATTGCCCCTTGTTGCAGTCCTCTTGGACCTCTGCCCTTTGTTCTTCTCTGCCTGTCTTCTTCTCTTCTCTGCCGTGTCCTTCCCCCTCCACTCTTTCCCTCCCTCTCTGCTTGGACTACTCCACACCCGTCTATTTAAGGCTGCTGCCTTGGTTTGTTAATTGGATTTCTCCTTTGCACCACGCAGCCTTCCGCAGCGAGCCTGCCTCTGAGGCCACGCCACTCCGGGCGCCACCGTATAAATCATCCGTCATCCACCACGCCACGGCCCGCCTCAGAGAGATAGACACGGAAAAGAAGCACCTTTTCTTACTAGATCATCAAGCAGAGCAGGCGGCAGCGCTGGCGAGGCTGATGATCCACCAGGACGAAGGCTCCTCCTCGTCGGTCACATCCTCCCCGCTGCACAACTTCTCCAACATGCCGCTCCACCCGCACCCCGGCGCCGCGGGCGCCACGCCACCCTGGATGCTGCGGGAGCTCCGCTCCGACGAGCGCGGCCTCTGCCTCATCCACCTCCTGCTCAACTGCGCCGCAGCGGCCGCGTCCGGCCGGCTCGACGCGGCCAACGCCGCCCTCGAGCACATCGCCACGCTGGCGGCGCCCGACGGCGACGCCATGCAGCGCGTGGCGGCCGCGTTCGCGGAGGCGCTGGCGCGGCGCGCGCTCCGTGCGTGGCCCGGGTTGTGCCGGGCGCTGCTCCTGCCCCGCGCGGGGCCCACGCCGGCCGAGGTCGCCGTCGCGCGCCGGCACTTCTTCGACCTCTGTCCCTTCCTCCGCCTTGCCGGCGCCGCCGCCAACCAGGCGATTCTCGAGGCCATGGAGTCGGAGAAGATCGTGCACGTCATCGACCTCGGCGGTGCCGACGCCACGCAGTGGCTCGAGCTGCTCCACCTCCTCGCCGCGCGCCCCGAGGGCCCGCCGCACTTCCGCCTCACCGCCGTGCACGAGCACAAGGACCTGCTCTCCCAGACGGCCATGGCGCTCACCAAGGAGGCGGAGCGCCTGGACGTGCCGTTCCAGTTCAACCCCGTGGTGTCCCGCCTCGACGCGCTCGACGTGGAGTCCCTCCGCGTGAAGACCGGCGAGGCGCTGGCCATCAGCTCCAGCCTGCAGCTCCACCGCCTGCTCGCCACCGACGACGACTCCTCCGCCACGACCGCGGTCGCCGACAAGGAGAGGCGTCGGAGCAGCCCGGACTCGTCGGGGCTGCTGTCCCCGTCCACCTCCCGCGCGGACGCGTTCCTGGGCGCGCTGTGGGGGCTGTCGCCCAAGGTGATGGTGGTGGCGGAGCAGGAGGCGAGCCACAACACGGCGGGCCTGACGGAGCGGTTCGTGGAGGCGCTCAACTACTACGCGGCGCTGTTCGACTGCCTGGAGGTGGGCGCGGCGCGCGGGTCGGTGGAGCGCGCGCGCGTCGAGCGGTGGCTCCTGGGCGAGGAGATCAAGAACATCGTGGCCTGCGACGGCGCGGAGCGGCGGGAGCGGCACGAGCGGCTGGACCGGTGGGCGGCGCGCATGGAGGGCGCCGGCTTCGGGCGCGTCCCGCTGAGCTATTACGCGCTGCTGCAGGCGCGGCGGGCGGCGCAGGGGCTGGGCTGCGACGGCTTCAAGGTCCGCGAGGAGAAGGGCACCTTCTTCCTGTGCTGGCAGGACCGCGCCCTCTTCTCCGTCTCCGCCTGGCGCGGCCGCCGCTTCGACTGACCGCCGGCCGGCCCTGCAGTCTGGACTCTGGATCCGATTTCACCACTACTAGTACCACCCATGGACATTAGCTAGCTAGGGGTTTCACATCTAAAATTCCATTTCTTCTTCTGATTGTTTTGTTTAGTAGGCTCGTTGTTACTGTTGTAGACTGAACTTGGTGCATGCATATGCATGCGCTGCTTGTTTTAGACTGAACTTGCTGCATGCATACGCATGCGCTGCGTGTGTGTCTGTTCATAGCAGTGTGTGTGCCTTCCCGTTTTGGTTCGGATTAGTGCATAGATTTTAGCAAGAATGATGAAGTGATCTGCCGATTGATCATCGATTTGATCGCTTGGTGGTTTATCTACCCAACCGTCTTTGATCTTTCCATTCAATCGAATCGTACCGGAGATGGCAGGTTGCATTTGGTGAAAAGGGGATAAACCCAGACGCAATCAGTTCCTTACGAGTTAGGTAAGGCTTGTGAGCCGAATGACTGACAAGAGGGCTGATTGAAAACTTTCTTGTCACCGAGAGAGGGCGATTACCGGACGCTACTTGATGCCTCGGATCGAATTCAACAATTTCGTCTGAACTTTCTCGTGCAAGATAATTTGTCGGGTTAGGGGAGGAAAATGCTGGCTTTTCTGAACTGAACTTTCACGGTACTGCACCTCTGGGGAGCTTCCGCTATGTAACACTAGATGTAAAACATGCTGAACCGTCCTTGTTGATGGCTCATCCCAAACTGAATCCATCCACGGTATCATCACCTGGACCGTTCTTTTGCTTGGAGCTCTTCTCGTTCCCTCAACTGCACTAGCACTAGCTTCAAAAAAAAAAAAAAAAAAACTGCACTAGCACTACCCACTGTATACATTCATGGCTGAAAATGGGCTGATTCTACTACCAAGAAGAAATTGATGGGCTACTCTTTTTCGTTGAGCATGATAAAGGAGGGTTATCCCATCCGTCTCCGTTGCCGTGTTTTTTGCTCGAATTGGTGCGTACAGGCTTCAGTGTCTCGTACCGCCGCATCTGCACTGCCACTCTGGTTGAAGAGCATAGGAGAGACTTTTTCTAGTACTCCCGGTAATCGAGCGAACCCCACTCTGGTTGAGTAGCACGCTGATAGGCGGTGGTAGCTTTTGGCGCACCCAATAAATCGAGCGAACCCCACGACCCTTGTCGCGAGGTGCAGGGAAGGTGGAATAATTAAGGCCTCCCGCAACGCGACGACGACGCCGCAACAAAACAAAACTTACCATCGTTGTCCTCTCCTGCCGTGCTGCTTCCCTGCTGGCTTCTTCTGGGCGCTTTGAAAATCTAGGCTAAAACCCGCTCGCTAGCGGCCGAAAGAAAATTACTACAGTACTCGAGAGCAGACAATGGTGGGATGTATTGTACTGTGTGTGTGGTGCATGCTGCACGTCACCGGCAAGGTATGCTGAGGTGAATCTTTTATGCGGGCTGCCGGACCTTTTTTTTCTTCTGTTTTGACCCATTAACGAAAGATTAAAGATTAGCACGATTTGACACTGATGTAAAAATAAATCAGATTCAAACCATGGTGTTCGGTTTGCACGGGGACGCGGTTTCGCATACCGACCCTAAACACCACGAACCTTAGCGTTTACGGTTTACCCCCGAAGAGGTAAGTTGCAATTTTCCGTTGGTAGCTCACTTGGTCCCCGAAGAGGTAAGTTGCGATTCTTTGTTGGTAGCTGACCAGCTGATCGCATGGTCCCCAAATAGGTAAGTTGCCACCACACATTCTCCCCAATCCCAATCTTCTTCTCCCAGCTTGAACAGAATAGGAGAGCTCCCCCCTCTTTTCTCCACCTCAAGGCTCCCTCAAATCCACCCAAATGGGGTGTTTCTTCTGTGGATCTTTCTCTCCCTTGTTGTTTGAGGTAATCCCCCCCGGGTCCCTAAAATTTCTAGGTAATTTCTTATTATTTTGGTGGCATTTTTTAGCCCTAGGTGGAACTTTAGTGTGTAGCATTCTCCAAATCCTTGGGTATTGGATATCTTTCAATTACTTTGTTGAAGTGGTAGTAGTAATGGGATATGCATGTTGTGAGTAGTAATTATGATGAAGATTCCCTTTTTTTCAAGAAGGAGGATGACCCCCGGCCACTGCATCACACGATGCACACAACCATTTTATTAATCAAAGTGCGAGGTTCAAAACAAGGTCTCAAGCAAATCTGCATGAAAATGTAAAAAAAAAAGTGCCACAACCGTCAAAATTAGGGTAAGGTGACGAAACATCTATCCTTGTTGGACTGCCGTCGAAACCATGAGGAACTAAGGTGAGGGTTAGGTTATATGTTGAGCAAATGCCATGATTTATTGAGTACCTAAGTTTTAAGTTCCTAACGGTCTGGCTAGGAGGTGTTTTAAACATGGTGCGGGAATTGCAACGCAAGCAACCAAACGAGACAAAACCGCACCACAAGCCCTGCCTGGACAATATACATGAAAATGCACAGATCTGACCCTTTTTCTGAAACTATAACAAATAATGAACCGGATCCAGAAAAAAAAAATCACAAAATGGCCCATATTAGCATGACGCCCGGGGCATTTTGTGATTTTTTTTGAATCTGGTTTATTTTGTTCAAAGTTTCAAAAAAGGATCAGATTTATCTATCTTTGAACAATATACAGCCTATCAAGCGCACCCCTAGCAAAGGAAGGAAAGCTTCCCTAAAAAAAAGCAAAGGGAGGAAAGCAACGCGGGGTTTTGGACTTTGGGGGCGCGACAAAATGGGTCCGGGAGGCTGCCCTTTGTCTCCATCCATCACGCTTGTCTTGTACCCCGGGCAAGCCCACGCCGCGCGAGCGGCCGCGGAATTTCTCTGAAAGAGTGCACCGTCCCGCTTCTATTTTCCTCCCTTAAACACTAGAATAGCTAGGAGTATTGTGGTAAGAAAAAAATGTAGTGTGTAAAAGTGCATGCTCAAGGCAATGCAATCAAAAAACCGATCTGATGGAAGAGATTAGACAATACATAGCGAGCGAGGTAGGGACGGGACCCAACCACGCCAGACCTGCCGGAGACCACGTAGCTAGAAAGCTTTCTGTACCGTTACCTGTAGTAGCTTCGAAGCCCATGCTTTCGTGCTAGTAGCAATTTCTTACTGTCATGCATGGCTTGGCTCTAAAAGCTGGAAATGGGAGAATTCTGTTAGTATCGAAAAATGCCTGCTCTTCTCTTCCGGTTGTGTCGTCATGGCAATCTGCTTTCGTGTGATCGTTCGTTGTAATGGTCTTTGCTCTTCTTGGTGCGTGCAGGCTTGAAGCCGCCGGCTTTAGCATCTGCCCTTGCTACTCTAGTCTGGTAGTAGGACCCACTGTGCTGCCACCGCTAATAATAGGCGGTAGCTTTTGGTGCACCCAATAAATGTAGTAGCAGGAGCCTTGTCCTGACGTGGTGGGAAGTGGAATAATAATAAATAAAGGGAGCGCGCGTGTTATTCCTCCGCGCACCGCAACGCGACGACGACGCCGCAACAAAACAAAAACAAAACGCAGCGCTACACTAGACAACACCACGTCGCGTCGTCCTCCTGGATGCGCTTTGAAAAACTCGCTAGCAAACAAGAGGGTGAACCTCCGAGGGTCTACTGTGCCTCTGTCTGTGTGTACGTGCTGCACGTCATCGAGAGAGTGAATCTCATCTTTTTGTATACGGAAATGTGGGGCGGTGCATGGCTGCTAGCTGGCCATGCAAACAGTCGTCCGCCCGGCTCCTCGTGCGTTAATGCTTGCAGAAAATAAGTTATTACTATACTAAAGCAGCATCAGTTTGATTTTTCTGGTTTTTTTGACTTTTTTTTACTGCTCCTGTGGATTTACCGCTTAAGGACCACTGTAATATCTCGAATTGGGCGACTGGGCCCCTACTCACCGCCAATCGGTCGCTCATCCTTCCCTTCTTCGTTCTTCTAGAGAGCAACGAGAGAAGGGATAGAGAGAGGGGATTGGCCGTCGCTGCCTCCATGATCCACCCCTCGCCGCCCCGCACTCGCCGGCCGTGGCCCGCATCCGCCGCAAGCTATCACCCCCATCCACCACCAGCCGTGTTCCTTCGCGAGCGTCGGCCGCGGCCGTGCCATCCCTTCCCTCCATGCCCTCCGCCGCAAGCTCCGGTGCAACGCGTCCAGGATCAGCGGAGCCATCTCCTGCGGTGCCTCAATCCTCCCTATCTCCAAAGCCCTTCTCCAGTGGAGGGATCGCCTCAGTCTACGGCGCGACGGCAGCGGCGTAACAGCAGCGGCGGCGGCGCATCAGGAGCGACGCCTCCAGCCACACGCACAGGAGAATAAGAAGGAGAGCTCCTGCCAATTTCTCAGCCCATCTC
Source organism: Elymus sibiricus (assembly GCA_039707655.1). NCBI lineage: Eukaryota > Viridiplantae > Streptophyta > Magnoliopsida > Poales > Poaceae > Elymus > Elymus sibiricus. The sequence continues at coordinate 424,329,757 of CM077668.1, read as the reverse complement.
TTGCAGGTACCCACACTTCCTCTCTTCCTCTTGATTAGCATGCTCCTCTCCCATCCACTTCTCTCCTTTGATTTAACCCTTGGAATTTCTCATATTTGTTTATGCAGATTATTTTGTGCATATGCCTACAAGGTGCTCGATGGAAGTACAAGCAGGCTGCAAGGGAAGATTAATTCCTTTTTATGATTTTTTGTGTACTCAACAATTTTCTTCTTCTTTTCAAATTTAGCTGCAGCCAATGAGAACTGGGTATCTGCAAGAGATTAAACCCTTAACTTATGCGTACCTACCCGGAGAACATTTCGGTGATTAATCTTCCAGTTAACATAATGATGATTTCATCTGTGTAGTTGCCACTCCTATAACTTTAATTCATAAACAAAGGTGGGAAACTTTGTAGAAATTGGAACTTCCCAAGCGAACTATAATCTGAAAACAATTGTTTACGCTTACATGCACTGATTATGGTTTGACCTTAATTTGAGATTACTGGGTTCTCTTCCGTTGGAAATCACGTCTAACAGAAGCATCAATGCATATTCTCTTAAGTTCGAAGTTTATATATTCTCTCTTGCTGCAGATTATCAACGGACCAGCGTCTAATTTAGATATGGTTGGATTTAGGGAAACTAAGGCCATTATTATTTTCTATTTTTCGCACTATGGGGTTCACACATACTCTAAAGGTCTTTATTGTAATGGGTTTCCTTTTTTTGTCCTTTGAGGGATCAATGGCAGCATTTCTGATGCATGATATCGAATATATACAGTTTTTGCAACAAAGAGTGCAGAACAATGATATCGAATATATACTCCTTTCGCAACAAAGAGTACAGAAGCATTGTACATAGGTACAGTTTTTGTCCTTTGAGGGTGAGGCCTAGATACAACATCCCATATTTTGTTTTCAAAACCATGTAAGTGTTATCAATTAACATGTGATGTCTCATCACACTCGCTCTGAATGAAATAATGGTAGCTTTCAGAAAAGTTTCCCAATGAAGATTTTTTCAACGGTCATTGTTCTTTTAATTGTTAACTTCAGTTAAGTATGTTCAAAGCAACTTCACGAGTCAAAAATTTCCATCTGCCTAGAGCACTTCTCAAAGTCAACCGTTGTTTATTTGTGATATTACCATGATGTCTCTCTACCCACTAGGTCCTTTCCGTCATTAAAAAGGTTGTCCTTGCAGGTTTATTTTCTATTGGAAACCAATGAAGCAGATCTTGCTCCTGTCAAGATGGTATCGTTGTGGATGGCGATGACCACTATTCTCTTTGTTTGTAACCTACATGCATAGGTCCATTTCCAACAGACATTGGATTGTGTTGTGATATTTCTTATTACGCATCAAAGACAAACCCTGCTATATAAATGGCAACATGTTTGGTTCTTCCCTTCTAATTCTTTAACACGAATCCTATAGTATTCACAAGCTATCGGATTTGTCCTTTTAATTATAGCAAAACTCCTTAGTTTATTTGTCTCTCTTCTTTTAAGAGGCTATTGAATTGGTTTCATGGAAGAATGCTGATTTCTCTTCTATACAAGATCCATACTTTTCATAATTGTGGTCATGGGCATGAGTGTAAATTAAGTTGTTACTGCTGCCGAGGGCTATCTAACTTGTGTTGAATTCTTCCCTTCAACCATGTTGTTTTCTTTTGACTGTCCAGGTTGGTCGATGCCAGTTACTATATAGTTTGCTCTTCCGAACAGAAGCAACACAAATTACTTTGCCTTGAAGTTTGCGATCTTAATATGGAAGTCATGAAAAGTATGATGTAACTACATGTACAAGGCAAAGGTAGGTTATACTTGTGGTAAGGAAGCTCAATAAGAAATAGACCGATTATAACATTAGAAAAGGCATCGCAGCATTCAATTTTTCAAATAGTAAGAGTGGTGAAGTCTTATTTTACTGGCAGGGCTCCCAGTTGATCTACCAACCTTTAGTTATGACAAATTGATACATACTTGATTTAATTATATTTACCTGCCATGTATAGCTCATCACGTTAAATTTGTTCCGGCCCATAGTTGAATATGTTTTCTTACCATGAATAGTTTTTCTTTTCGAGATGAATTTGTTCTACATAATGTTAACAATTGCATGAATTGGATACAAGGTTGAATATACATCGCCTGTTCTCCCCTCATCTACGGGCTTGCCTTCCGCGGTGCTACCCCGCAAGCTACTGCTATCGCACCACCAGGAAAGATAGACTACATGCAAGATAAACAGAAACGGGCCAATTCTATGTGTATCTATTTCACATGCAAAGATATTCCCCTTTTTGGTTTATGAGATCTACACAAAAAAGTGGCAAGTCCCATGTTTCGGTGTTTGTATATATGCTCATCCATTACTGCCATTTCATCATACAGTTAATCTTAGAATTTAGAGAAAGTATCAATGTTACTACCATGAACCACCATATCGATAAGAAATCTTTGTCAAAAAAATATATCCAGAAGAAATGAGTTCATTTCTTAACGCACTTCTATATAATCAATCTCCCCTTACAGTTCAGATTACCACATTTACTGTCGGTTCAATAGTAGAGATATGCAGATTAACATATTAAAAACTAATACTACAATACGTGCATACTGTCAACCTATAATTACTCCAAGCCCATATTAGAAGCCTACTTGCTTGAACAATAGGATGAAAAAAAAGACTGCCTATAATGGGCCCTGGAGCCAAGATGACATGTGGCATGTACTGACAGAGATTTACATAGGCTGATATCGACAAAAACTGGACAAAAAGCTGCAGACATAAGGCCTTATTGAACAACCTCTACTTACACTTGAACCCTGACATGATCATGAGGTTTCCTTCCAATTGTAGGGTCTGATGTTGGAATTGTTGAGTACAAGAACATTCGCTTCACCGTTTGGCATGTTGGGGGTCAGGACAAGGTATGAGCTGCTGCAATATTTTGTATACTATATTTCAGTGTTTTTCTTAACTTAAAATCTACGTACAGATTGTTCCATTTCATTTTAACTTATATTTCATGTTTGCAAGAACAGATTAGACCTCTCTGGAGGCATTACTTCCAGCACACACATGATTTTATCTTCGTTGTTGACATCAATGATAGGAACCATGTTGTTGAAGCCGGAAATGGGCTCCATGGGGTGTCTAACAAGGTGCATTTGTGCTAGATCACTGTATCATGCCATCCATGCAATATAGGAACCTCTCCTTTTTTATTTGACAACCGTTGATGATGATTATGGAAATTGAATGTTTATGGAATAAGTCAAAAAAAAATCAGTTCCAGTTTGGTGCACAAACATATTAAATGTTGATCATGGTATGTGGTAAAGGTTTAATTGTTGTCCTTAAAATCAGATAAATTATCCACACATTCTTTCACTTTGTGTTTGCTAAGTTTTAATTACCCTTCATACAAACTAATGTGCGTGAAGATGAGATTGATCTCTTCATAGGAAAACATAACGACTTCATGTGCTTAAAGAAGGTAGTCCAAGAACTTTGTGATGTTGATTGGCTCAATCATGAGGTAGTCTTACCTATATACCTTCTTTTAATATAATACCTAATTATGTCCACAGTAATATCACTCAACTTAATTTCCTTCTCATTTTGTAGAATGGATACTTTCTCTGCATTGTTATAGATTCAATTTGTTCATTCAACATATCGATGGAATTACTCCTGAATTATTCACCAATATTTTAGCATATAATCCACTTGCATCTTAGATGCTTGGGTGACCATGCTTTGTTCTTTCAAATCCACCTACTACTATACTGGAAGTGATCAAGATGTTGCGCTAATGGCGACAACAAAAGAGATGCAGTAGGAGTCATGTTAATAGATCAATTAATACTTTACTGAATTTCATGTATTAGTGGTACATGTGTCCTATTATAATCATACTATATGATTATAATAATATGCATATGAGGGAACCAAAAGGGATGCAACAGGAGATACTCAAAGCATGCGAAACACTTATCTGAATTTGTAAGAATGCCTTGATGATTTCAGAGATGATAGAGTCCGGTTCATGTACTACTGTAGTTATGATGGCATGTCAATATGTAGAAAAATCAATCAAGAAAAGTAGAGACCACTTGCAATTAGTCTAAATAAAGTCAAAATGTGTGCCAATTTCGAATAAAGGATAGGGAAAGATCCAATTGAAGTTGTCTACAGAATTAGCTCTGTAGTTGTCGGAGCAATGTTAAGTTGTGCTTTTATTTAAGATTAGGTCTGCATTTTGACGAGGGCATGATTGAGTAAGGCTACTGCTTCAAATTTTTAATGTAAGAAGACGAGAAGGTTCAGTTTTAGCATTGTTCACAATACTTAATAAGATTGGGCTTCATTATTTCAGTTGTACACAAAGTATTTTCAAGGTCAAGGTGTGGTCTAGGGAAAGATTAAGAGAAAGAAAGGAGAAAAGATTCAATTGTGACTTGGCAAGTTCTTACAGAAAATGAATCTACAAGGCAATTCTGGATTCCCCTGCAGAAGTTAAAGCTTTGGATATTCAAGAAGCCAAGATCAAACAAGCTAGGAGAATTTATGGGAGCTTTTGGCAGATGGTTAAGGCATCAACTGTAGCTAGGTTTTGTAAACTAAGTAATAGATTCAATATTTTGCATTGGGCTATGCAAGGAAACTTCAGAAAAATATTAAATCTGTCACACCACCATGCCTAATTCCTAAGAGTTCAGATTTCATCTTTGATTGTTATTTTCCTGCCATATTTATAGTAATTGCGGTTTCTCCAAAACTAAAGAAAAGGAGGGGAGAGCAATGTCTCGCCGTATTGTTTTTCAAAGCAATACAGTCCACCTGCTCTTTTGAAGAAAACATAATTTAGCTTCCGACGCCAAGATGGTTGACATGTTCGAAATAAGAAAAAACATGTATTTCCTCGCCTTCAGATCTGAAGCATGTGAACCTCCACAACTCTGTTGAAACTGAGCCAAGATGGTTGACATGTTCGAAGTAAGAAAAAACATGTATTTCCTCGCCTTCAGATCTAAAGCAAGTGAACCTCCACAACTCTGTTGAAACTGCGCAACCGAAGGAACAACTTAGCCAACAACGGGCAAATACACGCACGCCGCGCCTCCTCCTTGCTGCTAGTGCGTGTGAAAGCATGCAAGCAAAGCTCCCTCCGCTTGTTTTGTTCGGCAGAGAGAAAATCAACGCCCTGTTAACTGTCAAATTTGGCCAAACGGGAGAGGTCATCAGACGCCACGCACGTAGAGTTACAGTTTATTTACGGAGAAGGTAAACTAATCCACCGATGAGCAATGAAGGAACACGTAGACGAAGGGAAGAGGGGAGGCAGCGTGCGGTGCGGACCAGCGAGCAGGTTAATGCGGGTGTCGTCGCGTAGAGTGTTGGCGCGGTGCGCTTTGTCCGGTGGCGGTGGCGGTGGCCGGTGGCGCCACCCACCCTCGCTGCCTCCTATTAAAAGACGAGACGACAACCGGAGGTTTACGGAAGCGGACGCTTGTGGTTTCGTCTCGTGTGTGCGTGGATCCGCTCGCCTGGCAACTGGACGCGGGCGAGCGCGCGGAGCGGTGCCGGCGACCGGAACGGCTGGTCCATCGTGTGAGAGGGGGAATACTTATCTTAGTTATCTACGACCAGTTGGCGTAGGCGTGCTTATCCGTGAACCACCGTGATGATCCGCATTGTCCACGTGAAACTTGTTTACTGTTTTCCTTTCGTTTTCTGCTGCGTACAGGTATAGCCGTATAGGTACGTTGTTCTTATCCAGCTTAATTAGTGGGGGCGGTTTCTGCGAAGCCAGCTGTCCACATGCATACACCTACTCTGCACAGTGTTGACACGTATACCATGTAGTGTGCGTGAGTCATACATGCATGCAAATTTCCAGGGAAAAGGTGTTGGTAATATACATGCAGTCTACCACGCTTCCAGAGAAGAAAAGCATTGCTTGTAGCACGAGTCCGCACCGTGGTTAACTCCGGACAAATTTAGACCGACCGACCGACCGACACAACCGACGAGCGCTACGAGGACAAAAAACCCGTCAAAGCCGGAAGCTACGTACGTAGATTCAGCTAGGAGCTTCGTGCATGGCGTACGTGGTGCCAGCGTTCGCGACTCGTCACGCGTTCACCCTCGTCTAGTTTCCTCCGCTCGGACGACAACACGGAGAACACTGGATTGTCTGTTTTTGGAGATTTTGGTGGATTCGGACTGGATTTTTGCATGTGCATGCGGTTGGTTTTTTCTACGGTTGACCACTGGTCGTGGGAGGCTCTGCCTATGTTCAACGGTGCTAGCTGCAGGGATTGATAATACTCGTACTATCACTTGCATTGATCAGGCCGTGAAGGCGTGAAAGGTGGCACAGTTTAATAAGATGGGCGCGTTGCACGCGATATAACGTCCATGTGATCCATCATGTGGGGTTGTTTTCTCGTCAATAACAAGTTTGTTTTTGCATTCTGACAAGTACTCCACAGTCCAAACGTGTCACCAACTTCCTCAACTTCACACTCGCATGACCTTGTCGTGACGCATGTGACCGGTCAAAGCACGTACAGCAAATACATATATACTCAACGCCCCGAGTCACTTCTCACTTGGGCCTTGCTATAATACCGTGGACAATCAAACCCTGCTCTGTTGATCTAAAAAAATCAAACCAATTTCGTCGTCTTGTCTTGCTCGTAGAGTTCAACGTCGATCGTTATTCTCAATGAGGTGGTGCATTTTCAACGCAACAAACGGACTAGTATATGCGTGTTCAACTGGTTACCCGTACCGTGGACATGTGCAGGGTGTGCGCCTGCACAGGGCCCCCAAATCAGTCGGGCCCAAGATTTGTATGTACTAGTACTAGTATTCTTAGCAATTAGTACAAAACAGGTTGGATAATGGTGCGGCAGGGCCTCACAATGAATTAACTCAGCTAACCCCCAACTTGCGTTCCCAAGAGTACTCAATGGGGTGGTGGGACTGCACGAATTAACTACTAGGCCCTCTCCTCACGCACTTCTCTCTCTTTTCCTCTTCGTCTTCTTCACAACGCAGCCACCGTTCCTCTTTCGGAGATTCTAAATCAATCTTCAGTTCTTCGCTAGCTAATGTTCGACTCCCAATCCCCCAGCTAGTATTTTTTCACGATTTCCCCAAAATTATCCGTTGCAATGAGCAGTGGAATAGGTAAGGTCTATTTCCAATCTCCATCTATTTATTTGGTGGGTGTTCTGTTCTTCTCAATTCTCAAATCAGCAGGCCTGCAAATCAGTGTTTCACATGACCTCCTTCGTTTCTAGTTGCCGCCTTGCCGGCCCTGTGACCCGCGTGTGTCAGAATCAAGTGGAGCCTGGATCCCTGGAGGCCCTGCTCGTCACCGAGATTCGACTGCTTGGTAGGCCAGACAAGGCTACGAGTTCTTGGTCGCCAAAGCAACACGCGTCTCCTCCCCCTGATCTGCTTCTCACATCACTTGAAAACAGGTAGTTTCATTCCTTTTTGACCGCAAGTTCAGTTTTTAGTACCTTATCTGTCGCTTAGTTTACTTTCTGCAATGTCCTCTACAATTAGAAAGTGCGAGTCAGGATATGAAAAACATCAGAAAAAAAAAGATACTCGCTCAATCTCTAAAAGGTGGTCTTGATAGGTTTTTTGTTAGAGAACTACACTTTGAATTGTTTGAGTCAGACTCGCTTGAATTGTTTGCCCAATGCAACTATTGCATATAGAATTTTATGGACCATCCCAGTAACTGTTGCATCGGCGGAGAGAAGTTTTTCTAAACTAAAGTTGTTGAAGTTCTATTTGCGTTCTATAATGGACTGGCTTTGATAGCAATTGAAAACGACATCTTGGAGAATGTATCTTACGAATAACTAATTGAAGAATTTATCTCAAGGAATGCAAGAAGGCTAAATAATGTATTATTTTCAAGTTTTAGAATCACTTTTGCGACAAGATGTTATTCAGAAAATTGCACTATGTTCCAACATGATATATAATAGATCTTGTTTTCGTCATAATCACTTGCTATGCCGAGGGCCCATTTTCTGACTTTGCACCGGGCCTCCATATTCCCCGGTACGGCCCTGACTGGTTAACAAATGGTTCTGCAGATGGAAGCTGATTACTGAGCTATCAATCGCCATGTCTGCTTCGCCGGAAACAAAAAGCAGATTGACATACACATTTTATAGAGCCGGCCGTATCATATTCGGACTGTGAATGCGACAGCATGGCTTGGTAAAGTCGTCGCATGCATAAACTACACGGGACGTGTCACAGGACGGGGTACTGATGAGGAGAGTCGAGGGCAGGGCTTCAATCATCACATTTTTTGCCGCGATCGATGTCTACAAGCGAGCCAGTTAATTAATTCAGATTGTAATCCGACAAATCTGAATTTTTGTACGAGCACAACAAATCTGACTCTTAACACAAGGACGGATAACATCCTCAGAGCTATCCTTACGTTACGAGCGATACATCTAAATTTACGTCACAGGACGGTGGAGATATTGATACATTTTTCTATAAATTTGGTCAAACTAAAAGAAGTTCGGTAGGATAAACCTAAAACTTTGATTAATTTGGAACGAAGAGGGTAGCTAGCAGGCGTGTTCAAGTGGTTAATAAATATTTTTTTGGATGGAAAACTGATTATAGAATAGCAACCCGGTACATGTCTGGTTCCATGGATACAAAAAGGAAACGACATCTTGTTCAAGTCTTATCGATCAATACAACTGTGTTGAGTACAGATTGCAGCAAAGTCATCACATAATTTAGACACAACTACCAGAAACCGTACTTTTCCCGTCGGTGCGCTATTTCCCCGTGTGGCCTGAAGTCCCTCACAGGAATATAAATTATCCTGGCGGGCAAACATGAGCCCACAGGAAAAATGCCAATTTTACTGTAGGAACAATTATGCCCCACAGGAAAATTTGTTTTCCTGGAGTGTCCAGCCCACAGGAAAACATTTTAGGCCCAGTCCGCCATAGCACCACCGCGAAATGGGCTTTCGCGTTGAAAATTCTTAACGCGCGCGATTTTTTTCCTTTGGCGCCTCAAATGAAGCTTCCTCGCGGCAAGATTGAAAAGAATCTCGCCAACTTATGTTTTCCTGTGTGGTATGGGCCTACAGGAAAAAAAAAGCCCAGAGAGATAAGCAGAAGCCCCTAGAACAATTCCCCACTTTGTCTTCTCTCTCCATCTCGTCCGCTCCATGACCGCCGCCCCTCCTCCAATTTCCTCACGCAGCCGCCGCCCTCCTCCACCATTGCCGCTCGCCTTCCACTCCTCCGACCTCCACCACCGCTCGTCTCTCACCTCCTCCACCGTGGCTTGGGTCAATCTGCGACAGCCAGCGCCGCCCGCCTTCCATCTCCCCCACCACCAGCCGCCGTTCTGCCTCCACCTCTGTCTGCCGTCGCGTCCCACCTCCCCCGGTTCACCGCCTACCACCCGACCCCAACAGGACCGCCATGTACGCGCTCCCTGCACCCCGTGCTCCCTGCTCCAGATCTAGGTTAGTCCCCGTAGCTCATCGAGCAAGCCGCCGCCTCCTCCCCTGACGTGACAACAGTCGTCTCCTCCTCTCCTTGTGCAAGCAAAATCATACATGGTCAAGGGTAAATCTCCGGGTGATCCATTCTGCTATGGTAAGTCTCAACCATGGTCAAGCAAAAAAGAAGTCAGGATCTCTAGTTTTTCATACAATTTATTATGCAGAATGTAGATCTCGTGGGCAGGATCTTGGTGAATTATTTAGTCTGTTGTCATTTTGCACGAAAGTGCTTTTCTCTGTTGTATCCCAAAAATTTAGAAGCTACTATTAGGGTGTTATTAGCACTCCTATTCGTTGACGTCAATGAAAAACAGAAAAGGTTATTGTTCGTGTAATTTGTATCGTTGCTAGTTATGGTGCTTCCAGGAAATGTAGTGTTTCTGAAGATGATGCCTATCTCTTTTCTCAGTGGTTGTATGTACATATCTAATGTCTCAAAAGTAGATACGTCAAATATTTATTCCTTTGCACGCTTGATTTATACTACCTTGAATCTGCTGTATCATTGAATCATTGTTGAAGATGCAACCCACGTATACAATCTCAAGATATCCCATCCTTTGACAAATCATTTTGGCGGTAAGTGTTCAGTTTTATAAGCAAGTTATTCATATTTTTAGTTGGAAATGTAAGCAATGGTTTGCATAATTGTGCCAGTCTCTTGTAGGTATTGCTTCACATCTTTATAAATCTTCGTGGTGGAAGGAAGCCATATATCATAGATGCAGTGAAGAGCAAGGCAAAACGTATCTCAGGTATCTCTCACACTTTGACAATATACATTCTTGTCTTGATGTGGTAATTATCTCACAAATACTATGATGTGTTGGTTTTTACCTTATTATTTGTTGCTGAATTATTTATTCGACGAATTACTTATTTATGATGAAAAGTGTAAAGTGTTTTGAAAGTATCCACTATCCCATCCCTGACGCTAAACCAGCCTCTCCTCATATGAATCACCGCTGCTAATCCAATCCTCTTGTCTTTTCCCAAACCTTGATTCGGTCGCAGGTACCTTGTTGTCTAGAACGTGTTGTCTATCAGATGTCGAGGAGTATAGACATCTTCTTTATCAAGTTCTCGCAGGTCAGTATCGTGACGTGACGAATGCACAAGCATATTTATCTCATTCTTGTGTTTCTGCCATCATGTATCTGGTTCGGCGGTCATATTCCTTGGTCACTCAAGAGTGTGTGTAGCATGCTAGATCTTCTTTGAGGGAATGATTTAGTTCAGATCCTCTTGTCCAGTCTTTAGCATTTGGGCATCAAATCTGGAGCCAACAGTTGCCCCAACATCTACATAGTCCTATTACAATCTTTTTTGAGGGCATGATTTACTTACCTGAATTACAATCTTCACCCTATCATGTTGGTTTAGATGAAGTTGACTTTAATATCTGTGGTGTTTTAGCTTTGCTTCATCTGTAACTCTGTGTGATAGTATGTTGTTTGCTGTTTTTTTGTGATATTTCTAAAACAAAGTTGCACTTCTTGTTTATATTTTTTTACCTTTTGTGTGATCTGGATATATTTGTGATTGCTTATATTCTATACATGGATAGTAAATAAAATGTTATATTTCTGAACATATAGGAGGTTCATACATTCAGTATCCATAGTTCAAGATTTTCATATTTTATCTTTTTAATTCATATCACTTCTTGTCAATATGTGCAGAGGTTTCATGTTCGGAATGTCCAGTGTATTTAGAAGTTTGAGAGTAAAGTCTAACTAGTACTACATGATATTTTTTTTGCAGGAACCATTACATGATCTCCCGGCAAACATATGGTTATTGATTTCTGCCCCATAATGCACTGTTATATTCAGAATATGTTTATGTCTGAATAATCTTAGAATCGATACAAGTGTCCGCTTAGATTGTGTTTCTTACTCAATAAAGACTTGGAGAATAATGCATGGAAGCAAAGGCTGGAGATATAGCTATGGAGCGAGTAACTAAACATCATAGGTAATTCAGTATGCACTCTTAAAATTTATTTCTCGTCTTGAAGTTGTGCTCTCCACTAAACAACCATTTTGGTAACTGCATTAACTTACTGAGATATTAGTGAACTGTAACCCTTCAGTTAACTTTATTGACAATGTATGGATGTTCAGTTCATAGGCAACAAATCGGGGGCATTGTACATTCTGTGATAGTAACAAGGACTTAACTAAGTCTCTGGGTCTGTCTAATTTATAGCGCATACAAGAATGGATAATTTTTGCTTCCATATGGTTCAAACATCCTCTCCGAAAGATCCAATTTAATCGGGCTAATCAATATCTTTAATGAAAGTTGAGTACTGGCTATGAGTTTGTTTGTTTCTCTGATAAGAAAAGTAAAAATAATATACCACAAAAGCCCGTTCTCAATCAGCAAAGTACACATCTTTCTTTTATTGATTATTTTGCCGTCTGGTACATCATACTTTGCATTCTCTGGATCACTAAGAATTTGCCTTCTTTTTTGTCAAGACTAAAACAAAAGTTAGTGAATTGTTGAGGAGTGTAAATACAAGTAGTGCCATATCTGCATATGTTATCACTCTCTACAAGGTGACATATATTTAATTGTTGGTTCTCATTAATATTGCACATGGCTTTGTAGGGGAACACTAATTCATCCCATGTTAGCCTGGAGGACAGCACTATGGATGACCACATCGGTAATGGCAACACTGGAGGTAGCAATGATGGTGACAACATTGATGATAACAACTGTGCATCCGGAGGAGGATCTCACTAGTCCACCTGCACTTGGAACTAATGAATGACCATCTTATGGTATTTTGGATCTCTCTGGTGGTAGTACATGCTCATTAGCAAACTTAATTAGGTGCTTACTATTTGCTGCAATTTGATGGATCTGAAATAGTGAAGTGATATGTATGTAGGTGATGCTCCTGATCATGAACCTAGGTGACTTAAAAATGTGTGTATTTTGTTGTCATTGCTCTGTGCAATGTGACGGATGAGAATCAGATTGGTGTCATGTATGTATAGAATTGTTGTTGCTAGTGCATGTACAACTTTTCATATGTCAATTGCTGGATGTTGAATCATGGTTTAATGGACTCATATGTGTTATGTAAACATTTATTTTGGATGCATTTTCTTATATATGGGTCATTGGATGTTTGCCTATTTATCAAATGAATTTGCATTTATTTAAAGGTTATGGAACAGAAGTAGGCAATTTCTGAAAATATATACCTGGCGGCCTTTTCCTGACGGCCACCCGTCACAAAAGGTGCTTGATAAACCTGATGAGACAAGAGATTTTCGTGTGGGCTGCCTACAGGAACAGCCGACGGGAATTGTTTTCCTGTCGGCCACCCATCAGGCGTTAACACATTTCCCTGTCATTTTATTCCTGATGGGTTTTGCCTGTCGGTCAACCGACAGGAAATAGTTTCCTGATGGTAATAGCTATTTTCCTGTGGGTTTCTGGCCGTGAGGAAAAGTCTAGTTTCTGGTAGTGACAAGAAGTTAGAACCTATACTATGGTGAAATTAAATGCTAAACCTAGGCGCAAAATTTAAGGAATCTATAACTCCCGAACGTCAGTTATTTGACATCTCGGTCTGAACGCATTTTCTACTGCGAGATTAGTTGCACCAATCTTGAAACAGTAGAGAGACACGTGAGCCAGAAAACTCGTTTGCTGAAACAAAGACTCAACCCGAACGAAATCCATCCATATCCTATCCAGTCCTCTCCTGCCCCACTCGCCCACTCCTCTCTCCAACCTCCGACCGCCTCCTCCGGCAGTCGGTTGTGCGGCAAGTAGGGATGGCAATGTGTAGGGTATGGGCGGGTGCAACCTCCTTCTGCCCATACCCATACCCATAGAAAATTTCTGTACCCACCCAGTTTAATACCCATGGGTATAAATTGGCATCCATGCCCATACCCATCGGGTATCCCGTACCCATTGGGTATCCAATGGGTACAATATATAATATTTAAAATTTAAAAGGTAGAGAAATGAGTTTAAAATTCAAGTGATGATGGTGAGCAGTATAGCACTGACACGGCCTCCCCCGGTGGGTGGCCTCTTGGATGCATCAAGGGAGTATGATCAGCGGTTGGTGGATGCTCATCACAGAGGGAGGCGGTGGTGGGAATGGGGGGTCACTAGATCGGGAGTTGGACAAGAGTCCAGTAGCGAAGAGTCGAGAATTCATCTTTTTGAGGAGTCGCATAGGATGTCTGAGGAGTGTCGAGCATGTGATTACGGTCCTATGAGCTATGGCCGGTTTATGGAATACGAGATTTAGGGTAGGCCATAGGAGTTAGATGTTGACCCCACAAGTCATAGGAGTTATTTTCATTATTTAAACTTTTCTGGGTATCCATTGGGTTACCCATGGGCATAATTTCATACCCATGCCCTACCCATACATTTTGCGGGTATGGATACCCATTACCCATGGGTAGAAAATCTCTCCAAGTCTTGTCCATGCCCATTATGTTCTGGTAGGTTACCCGCGGGTACCCATACCCATGGGCAAAACTTCCATCCCAAGCGGCAAGCCGTCGGTGAGTAGCCCCGCGCTCCGCCTGCCTCTCCTTCCTTCCTCCTCTCCATCTCCTCCCCGACCTCCCTCCCCATCTCTCTCCCACAGGTCTGCGCATGGCGCCTGTGAATCCCGGTACGCCGCCAGCACCCGGAGCCTCCTCGGCTCCTGCACAGGCGGCGAGGCGGGCTGCGCCTTACCCGTGGCGGTCGACGGCAGAGACGAGGCGGGCGGCATGGGGGATCTCCACCGACCCCAGCATCGGGGCGTCGCGCGGTGGGACGGGGTGGGCTATGTTGTCCTCGCCGGCTTCGTGGCTTGGGCGGCTTGGGGAAGGGAGCCGGGACTCTGGCGATTCCCGGCGTGCACTGCGGCGGAGAGCAGCGAGTCCGCCGATTCCGGCAGAGAGCGGAGGTGGGGGCTCAGCGACGAGTTCCCTGGGACATCACTATGAACGGGTCCGTGGCGAGGGCGATGCAATGGACTCCTCACCGATGGCATCCAATCTCAGAAGGGAGCGCGGCAGGGAGGTGCTCATCCAGCTCGAGCTAGACCGCGGGCGGGAGAGGGCGGTCTGTCGGGTCGATGCGTCGCCGCTCCCCTTCTGCTAAGCCCCGGAGGGCCCCTGCGCGACGTGCTCACCACCAGCGCCGGCGACGTCTACTGCCTCCGCTCGCGTCAAGCCTCCATCCTCACCACCAGGTCCGTCGTGCTCAACATCAGCGCCGATGATGCCTCTACTCTTCAGCGCATCGCGCTCACCATCAGCGGGTAAGCAATTTACCATGGTGAGGAATTTTTTAACACAATTTGTCAGGTTTGTGTATGAAACAGTCCCCAAATTTGCCATGCTACACTAAATTTTTTGTATCCCACAATTTTGCCGTGATTTTTTTAGTTACTAAATTTGCCATGTGAGCAGTATAGAATTTTACGATTTTGGCCCTATAATACATGGCAATTTCTAATCACGATTTTTGGCAGAACATGGCAATTCCTTAGATTATTACAAATTCTCATGCCATGGCAACTTTATATATTGTTAGTTCATTCACATGACATCATTTTTGATAGTTTTTGTCTTAATATCAAGGCCCATCTCAGATTATTGTTTCTAATGGTCGTATAGCAAATGTAGGCTATTTTTAGTAACTATGTGTCATATGGTCATATGGCAATGATGTGATCATTGCATTTTAGTAACCATCTATCATCATTTCATCAACGCGGTGATCCACAAATGACAACTTTAGTTGTTTTGCCATGACAAACTTAACCTCTGTTCATACGTCATCTTTTTACGGTGATTTTCCCATGGAAAGTAAAGTGGTTATTTTCTCTGATCTAAACATGTGTTTTACCATGGAAACAAGGACAAGTTACCACCAAATTAGAGAAAATGTAGATATAGGTTTATGAAACTATGATGTTTTTTTGCCACGGCAACTTAACATGTACTGGCATGGTAAATTTGGGACCACGGGCACATGGCAAATTTAAAATTGCTCTTCTCTAAAACATGGCAATTTCTTAAAGTTTCTAAAACATGGCAATTTCTTAAAGTTTTCAAAAACATGGCAAACCTGCCATCTTTCAAATAGTTTGCCACCATTTTCTAAAAATGTAATTTTTTTAATTTCTCTAACATTGCAAACTTACTATATGACCATGTCGAAATTAGTTTATGGATCGTGGCAAGTTTAATGTAAATATCATGGCAAAATTCTTTTGTCTTATCATTGCCAAATTTACATAAATGACAATTTTCTGTAAAGATTTGACATGGCAAGTTTAACTCAAGTCCCATGTCTAAAGTTGCCATCTTTTTAGACATCTCCTAAATTTCCATGACAAACAATCACAAAAACATGGCAAATTCTGAAAGTTTCTAAAGCATGGCAAACTTGCCATCCTTCAAATAGTTTGCCACCATTTTCTTCAAATGTTTTTTTATTTCTCTAACATTTGCAAATTTACTATATGGACCATGGTAAAATTAGTTTATGGATAATGGCATGTTTAGTCCGAGTACCATGGCAAAATTCATTTTGTCTTATCATTTGCCATTTTTTACGTTAATGAAATTTTGTTTAAAGATTTGACATGGCAAGTTTAACTCAAGTCCCATGTCTAAAGTTGCCATGTTTTTAGACATCTCCTAAATTTCCATGACAAACGATCACAAAAACATGGCAAATTCTGAAAGTTTCTAAAACATGGCAAACTTGCCATCCTTCAAATAGTTTGCCAGCATTTTCTTCAAATGTATATTTTTTTATTTCTCTAACATGGAAAACTTACTATGAGGACCATGGCAAAATTAGTTTATGAACCATGGCAAATTGCTTTTCATTCTTTTACATGTTATTCTTGCGATGTCAATCCACTATGATGTATATACTTGCCATGTAATAGAAATCTTTTAGTTTAGATATCTCTGAAAATTGCCATGACAAATGATCTATAATTCATATACCCTCTTTTTTTTCTTTTCTCTTGCAACACGACAACTATTACTTTCTAAGAGACCATGGCATATTAAGTTCATGGAGCATGGCCCTTTTTGCAACAATGGCAAAAAAATAGTTTCTAATGGAACAAACCAACCTAAGTTCATGGAGCTTGGCAAATGTAGTTTACGGGGCATGGCAATTTTTTTTATGATGTTACACCCATGGCATTTTAACTTTGCACCACATGGAAAATTTACTTTTAATGCCATGGCAAATTTACTTTGTAGCATGGAAATTTTTTACTTTTTAGTGGCACGGCAAAATTTTACTTTTTCATTTTCCATGGCAAATTTACCTTCATCGACATGGCAATGTTTTTTACTTTTATCACCATGGCAAATAATTATTTTATTTTGTCGTGGCAATTTTAACTTTTGTGTACGATGCTAAATTAACTTTTTAATGCCGTGGCAAATTTTACTATGTAGCATGGAATTTTTTTACTTTTATTGGTATGGTAAAATTTACTTTTCATTTGCCATGGAAAATTTACCTTCATCGACATGGCAATTTTACCTATATCACCATGGCAAAAAATTTACTTTTATTGCCATGGCAATTTTTTTTGACATATGGCAATTTTAACTTTTATGTACCATGGTATATTTACATGGCAATTTGCAATAGATTTTACCATACTACATGGCATTTTTAGATGGATCATGTCAATATGTTGCATTTTTTACAATGGTATTTTTTTTTCTGATCATGGCAAAATTTAGTTCTTCTTTTTTCATTATATAACCCATGTGTTTCTTTGCTGTGGATATCTATTGTGATCAGTACGTAAATGCCATAGCACATGCAATAAATTTGCCATTGGTATAAACTAAAATTTGCCATGAAGTTTTTCTAACTTTCTTGCAACACAAATTAATTTTTTCAAAAGATCAAAGGCTAAAAATTTGGAAACAAAATGTTGACAAATTCACTTTTACCTAACAGAAAAATTCCATTGAAAGCACTTTTGCCACGCCATTTATGCCATGTCATTTTTTGTAATATGTTTGTCCTCTATTTTTTTAGTAGAAAATATATGTTTTTTGTAATATGTTTTTTCTGTACTGACTTGGCCTTTTTTTTATTTTCTGGACCGGGCTGGATTCATTCATGTTGTGCTAGTAGAAACAGATCACAAGGAAGGAAACGTTCGGTGTGAACTCCATCCTAGCCCGAACATTCTCGTTCGGTTTGATTGATGGATCCCAGCGAACAAGTTGTTCGGTCTGGGGAGATCCCAGACCGAACGTTCGGGAGATATCAACATCCAAAATTTATGGGTCAAACCTACGAAACTTAATCCCAAGCTAACCTCTCACTAATCTAGCCTCGTGGAGTTTGGTGCAATCTAACAAAATGATTTTATGATAAACTCATCATAAGCAATTTATGTACTCTAGAATATTTTATTCATGTACACTTGATGATAGACTAGAAGCTGCCATCCTGATATTTCTGAGACCCTATACACTAGAGATATCAAACATTCAGGTATACAGGCATTGATATATGCACTATGGTGTTACGACTACCATAAATTAATCCATGAAAGCTAGCACTTTGTGTGTGTTTAATTATGTGGATTAGCGATGGACATCATAATTATAACATAAAAATGACTATGATTATATTTGGGATCATTATCACCTAGTATATTACTGAGTAAGTTATCAAAAAGAAATGAAAACCATGATTATGATAATATAGAAAGTTAAGTTATATATAAATACAAAAAATTAGTATAAATCTATTTGAACTTGATGTTCTTAAGGCTTCATTTGGTTGCATAGGCAGAAAAACCACAGGGCAAACCATATCAGGGAAATGTTCCTTTATCTGCCTAATACAAATTTGAACATAGGCATATTATATATGTTTTTCGTGTAGAAAAGTTCCATGAATCTGAATCTGGCATTTGTTCTCTATTTTGGGCATGTTCATTCCCAAGTTTTTCCAGCATTAAGTAGCTTTTAGAAAATTCATATAAAATCAACCGTGCATCATATGAACTAAAGTTATATATGTAAGTTGCTCAGTTTTAAGTCTACTTTCAGGATATGTAACTTGCTAACATGTTAAAAATTGTTAACCTGCTGTTCTGTTGTGTTCAAGTGTGCATGATCATGTTTGTGGCAGATTGGCATCGAAACTTTGCATATGCATAACTTGGGTTTTACAAAACTTCTTGGCACAAACTTTATATGCATTTTGGCTACAATTTTGTGTTCTTTCTTTACAGTGGTGCACTTTGTTATCAGGTTTGAGCAAGCTAAATTAATGTTTGTTTCAGATTTGTGCAAAAAACACTATATCTTGCACCTAGCACAACTTGTGCAATTCAACTCCAAATCATATGAACTTTATATGTATTTGGGGTGCTCTTTCCAATCTATCCAGTAGCACAAATGGGATGCCATTTTGATCATGTCGGTAGCTCCGTAACTCCAATTGTGTTATCCTTTATATGTTTTAGCACTAGAATAATGTGCAGTTCATGATTTTGCCATGTTCATGCATAAAAAATAATCCATGCTCAATGTTCTGTCCAGAATGTATTAATCCATCTAAAATGCACATGGAGTTCCACTTGATTCACTTCACTTATGCATCGAGGCTTCATTTAAAGTAGCTAGAAGTTGTTTACTTTTCAAAACCATTAAAATGACATGCATGCATTTGTTTGAAGCATAAATGCCATGCCTTGTTTGTTTATTGTATTATTTGCTCTTTTCCGGTTTGGTCCGTACGGGTAGAATCGGGAGACGTTTCGTAGTTCGAGGAACCCATTGAGTACCACCCCGACGAGTAGACTTACCATCCCTCTGAAGAGTTTGCAAACAAGATGATCGTTACCTTGGATACCATTACTAGTGTTGCTTGCTAGATGTTTCGATGCTACCATTTGGTCTCGCTTCCTACTACATGTTTGAAAGCATCCCAAATTGCCATGATAAGCCTCTAACCTTCACTAATTATGCAAAACTTTGTTTGGCTATGTTACCGCGTTGCTCAACCTCTCTTATAGCCTTGCTAGTTGTTGGTGCAGGTTGTTCCATGTTTGGGACGTGGATATCATGGGATATCATTATATCATGCTATTTAACTAATTCATATATACATATGGTAAAGGGTGGAAGGCTTGGCCTTTTTCATGGTGTTTTGTTCCACTCTCGCCACCCTAGTTTCCATAATACCGGTGTTATATTTCTTGATGAGCGCTCCTAACAAGTGTGGGGTTTATGGGCCCCCCTAGATCACTTTATCTAGAGTTTTTTCCAAGGAGATCCAACATTGGTTTTAAAAAATTTCAACACTAAAACTTGCATAGGGACCTGAGCTCACCCGGGTAGTTTAATTTAACAACCTTGGCCAGCACCAAACCACAAGCATTGGTCCACCCTACCTAGCAGACGGCGGCGGCCCCTGGAAACCAGGGTCTCAGCTAACCGCAACCTTCGCATAGAAGGATGAGGCCATAGATAGAGAGCGTGAGGCTTTGGACACGGATCTGACTCACCGGGAAATCTTCTTGGACTAGTTTTACTTTTTACGAGGTACTTGTACACCGGACTCCAACGATGCTTCGTGCTATCACGATGTTGAGGCTTCCAATGTAAGCATGTGGCTAATTTATAATGGACGATTTAGACCACCCATGCAGGGCTAAATCCTTCAGAAAGCCGTGCCCGCGGTTATATGGCGACTTGGAACTTGATAACCTTTGGTTTTAGTGAACTTCAAAGTAAATTAAAATAAAACTTGCCAACCGCGTGTGTAAACGTGATCGTCGTTTCTTGAAAATTCAGGATCAGGAAGAGAACACGGTGGGGTTATGATTGACGAGTAAGTAGGTGTTCAGGATCACTTCTTGATCATACTAGTTGCGACCCCCTAATGCATAGGACTTACTCTTCTTGTTCTAGTATTCGTAGGCATATTTGGTTACAAATGATTAGTGTTTGCTGCAATGTCACCACTTAACCATTCCACACCCATTAAAGTATTGCTAGTTTTGATACCCATGGTAATGAGATTGCCTAGTCCCAAAAGGCTCGCAAATACTACAACACCACAGATGCAGGTACACTTGGGTCTAATGCAGTCGAGATGACGGGTCTCAAGTGGGAATATGATGTGGAACGTGCAAGGATGTACGTTACTTTGCTAGACGAGCAGTAGGGAGGATCCTCGGCCGGCAACCAGGGATTTAGGCAGGGTGGTCATCATGCTTGTTTATTTGGGGCCTCTTAGGCCAGATTTGTTTCTTATCTGTACTCGGATCCTGCCTTGTTTATTGATAATTGTTTTGGTGGATCATGTTATTATGTTCTTACCTCCCTTTGTTATGGCGAGTGTAAGCCAATTTAAACGCTCATATCTGCTACTTCTGAACTGCGTTGGGATTTCCCCGAAGAGGAGAGGATGATGCAGTACAATAGAGATAAGTATTTTCCTCAGTTAAGAACCAAGGTTATCAATCCAGTAGGAGAACTACACAAAACCTCGTTAGCAGCATCTACACACACAAAAGCAAATACTTGCACCCAACGCGAACAAGGGGGTTGTCAATCCCCTCGGCGGTTACTTGCAAGGATTAAGTCTGATAGTGATAGATAGATAAAGTAAAATACAAAATAAAATAAAAGTAAATAAATTGCAGCAAGGTATTTTTGGATTTTATATATGATAAAAGTAGACCCAGGGGCCATAGTTTTCACTAGAGGCATCTCTCTCGAACGTATAACATACGGTGGGTAAACAAATTACTATTGGGCAATTGATAGAAAAGCGCATAGTTATGACGATATTCAAGGCACTGATCATGTATATAGGCATCACGTCTGACACAAGTAGACCGACTCCTGCCTGCATCTACTACTATTACTCTACCCATTGACCGCTATCCAGCATGCATCTAGGGTATTAAGTTAATGAAAGCAGAGTAACGCCTTAAACAAGATGACATGATGTAGACAAAGTAAACTCAAGCAATATGATTAAACCCCATCTTTTTTATCCTGAATGGCAATAATACAAATATGTGTCTTGTTCCTTTCTGTCACTGGGATATAGCCGCAAGATTGAACCCATCACAAAGCACCTCTCCCATTGCAAGATAAATCAATCTAGTTGGCCAAACCAAACGGATAAATCGGAGAGAAATACAATGCTATAACAATCATGCATAAATAAGTTCAAAAAAGACTCAAATATTTCTCATGAATAATCTGATCATAAACCCACAATTCATCGGATCCCAACAAACACACCGCAAAAGAAGATTACATCGAATAGAACTCCAAGGAGATCGAGGAGAACATTGTATTGAAGATCAAAGAGAGAGAAGAAGCCATCTAGCTACTAGATATGGACCCGTAGGTCTGTGGTAAACTACTCACACATTATCGGAAGGGCATCAAGGTTGATGTAGAAGCCCTCCGTGATCGATTCCCCCTCCAGCAGAGTACCGGAAAAGGCCTCCAGATGTGATCGCGGAAGAACAGAGGCTTGCGGCGGCGGAAAAGTTTTCTCATCTGTCTCTTTGGTATATTGGGAATATTTGGGAATTTATAGCGCTGGAATTAGGTCAATAGGTGCCACGAGGGGCCCATAAGCCTGGGGGCGCGCCTACCCCCCTGGGCGCGCCCTCCGGGCTTGTCGCTCCCTCGTGACTCGTCTGGTCTTCTCCCAAAGTTTCTAGGGTCCCTTCTCGTCCAGAAAAAATTAATCCAAAGTTTTTTCTTCGTTTGGACTCCGTTTGATAATGATTTTCTGAAAAGGCAAAAACAGGCAAAAAACAACAACTGGCACTGGGCACTAGGTTAATAGTTTAGTCCCAAAAATGATATATAATTGCATATAAAACATCCAAGATTGATACTATAATAGCATGGAACAATAAAAAATTATAGATACCTTGGAGACGTATCAATATCTCATCTCTGCTTGTATGGTATTTTTTGTGATGTCCACCTTGTTTCCGACATGTGACACTTGCGTGTATGATTAGTAACATGTTGGGGCGTACCCAATAAGTGCTTCTATCCTTAGCGAGGGTTGCAAGTCTTCGTTCGGGCTATGTCCACATGTTGCGTGTTACAAGTTGGGATCCCTGCCACAAACATGGGAGTTTTTCTATTCTGTGTTCCCATTTGGTTATAGTGAGGAATAATATATTCCGAAGATTCACATAGCACATGATTGTTGGGGA
Source organism: Elymus sibiricus (assembly GCA_039707655.1). Classification (NCBI taxonomy): domain Eukaryota; kingdom Viridiplantae; phylum Streptophyta; class Magnoliopsida; order Poales; family Poaceae; genus Elymus; species Elymus sibiricus. The sequence goes on along the minus strand of CM077668.1, from coordinate 424,306,917 downwards.
ACGTTGCATGGGAAACAAAAATTTTCCTACGCACACACAAGATCTATCCATGGTGATGAGCATCTACGAGAGGGAGAGTGAATCTACATACCCTTGTAGATCGCTAAGCGGAAGCGTTTAAGAAACGCGGTTGATGTAGTCGAACGTCTCCGCGATCCAAATCGCAAGTCGTCCCTCGATCCGATCACGAACTAGCACCGAACGGACGGCACCTCCGCGTTCAACACACGTACGGCTTGATGACGCCTTCACCTCCTCGATCCAGCGAGCGATGGTGAAGTAGTGGTTGAGTTCCAGCAGCACGACGGCGTGGTGATGGTGGTGAGGAACAATCTCTGCAGGGCTTCGCCAAGCACTACGGAGATTATGACGGAGGAACTAGAGGGTTAGGGTTGCCGCACACGGCTTGGGGAAATCTTGATGTGTCCCGTGTGCTAGCCCTGCCCCTCTATTTATATGTTGAGCCTTGGGGTCTAAACTTGGAGTAAAAGCCTCCTCCAGGTCGGTTTTGCCCGCACAAGGTCGGTTTGGCCCGCAGGGAAAGAGTCCAACTCGGACCCCTGCCGAATCGTGCACAGCCGCACACAAGCGGTAGTACCGCTTCACACAAGCGGTAGTACCGCTTGGGCGGTAGTACCGCTTCACACAAGCGGTAGTACCGCTCGGGCGGTAGTACCGCTTCACACAAGCGGTAGTACCGCTTACGCGGCAGCAAAACTACTTTTTGCACTTTCCAATACCTCGTGGGCTTTATCCCTTTGGCCCATATAAAGTGTTGCTGCACCCGAACACTTCGGTAAACATCCGGAACCCCTTCCGGTGAACTCCGGAACCCTTCCGGAGATCAAAACACTATTATCACATATATCAATCTTTACCTCCGGACTATTCCGGAGATACTCGTCATGTCCGGGATCTTATCCGGGACTCCGAACAACTTTCGGTCACCAACATAATAACTCAATTATACTAATCGTCACCAAACGTTAAGTGTGTAGACCCTGCGGGTTCGAGAACTATGTAGACATGACCGAGACACCTCTACGGCCAATAACCAATAGCGGGACCTGGATGCCCATATTGGCTCCTACATATTCTACGAAGATCTTTATCGGTCGAACCTCTATGTCAAGGATTCAGTTAATCCCGTATGCTGTTCCCTTTGTTCTTCGGTATGTTACTTGCCCGAGATTCGATCGTCGGTATCACTATACCTAGTTCAATCTCGTTACCGGCAAGTCTCTTTACTCGTTCCGTAATACAAGATCTCGTGGCTAACACTTTAGTCACATTGCTTGCAAGGCTCATTGTGATGTTGTATTACCGAGTGGGCCCTGAGATACCTCTCCGTCACACGGAGTAACAAATCCCAGTCTTGATCCATGCCAACCCAACAGACACCCTCGGAGATACCTGTAGAGCACCTTTATAGTCACCCAGTTACGTTGCGACGTTTGATACACACAAGGCATTCCTCCGGTGTCAGTGAGTTGCATGATCTCATGGTCAAAGAAACAGATACTTGACATGCAGAAAACAATAGCAATAAACTGACACGATCAAATGCTACGTTTACAGTTTGGGTCTTGTCCATCACATCATTCTCCTAATGATGTGATCCCGTTATCAAATGACATCTCATGTCCATGGCTAGGAAACCTTAACCATCTTTGATCAACAAGCTAGTCAACTAAAGGCTTACTAGGGACACAGTGTTGTCTATGTACCCACACATGTATTTGAGTTTCCAATCAATACAATTATAGCATGGATAATAAACGATTATCATGAACAAGGAAATATAATAATAACCAATTTATTATTGCCTCTAGGGCATATTTCCAACAGTCTCCCACTTGCACTAGAGTCAATAATCTAGTTCACATCACTATGTGATTTACATTGTAATGAATCGAACACCCATGCAGTTCTGGTGTTGTTCATGTTTAGCCCTTGGAAGAGGTTTAGTCATCGGATCTGCAACATTTAGATCCGTGTGTACTTTGCAAATATTTATGTCGTCCTCCTTGATGTAATCGCGGATGGAATTGAAACGACGTTTTATGTGTCTGGTCCTCTTGTGAAATCTTGGTTCCTTGGCTAGAGCAATGGCACCAGTGTTATCACAAAACAGAGTCATTGGGTTAAGCGCACTAGGCACTACTCCAAGATCTGTCATGAACTCCTTCATCCAGACACCTTCCTTCGCCGCCTCCGAGGCTGCGATGTACTCCGCTTCGCATGTAGAATCAGCTACCACGCTTTGCTTGGAACTGCACCAGCTAACTGCACCCCCATTAAGAATAAATACGTATCCGGTTTGCGACTTAGAGTCATCCGGATCAGTGTCAAAGCTTGCATCGACGTAACCCTTTACGACGAGCTCTTGATCACCTCCATAGACGAGAAACATGTCCTTAGTCCTTTTCAGGTACTTCAGGATATTCTTGACCGCTGTCCAGTGTTCCATTCCTGGATCACTTTGAAACCTTCCGACCATACTTATGGCAAGGCTGACATCGGGTCTTGTGCACAGCATTGCATACATGATAGAGCCTATGGCTGAAGCATAGGGGATGACACTCATCTTTTCTCTATCTTCTGCAGTCACTGGGCATTGAGTCTTACTCAACTTCACACCTTGCAAAACAGGCAAGAACCCCTTCTTGGACTGATCCATTTTGAACTTCTTCAAAATCTTATCAAGGTATGTGCTTTGTGAAAGTCTTATTAAACGTCTTGATCTATCTCTATAGATCTTGATGCCTAATATGAAAGCAGCTTCTCCTAGGTCCTTCATTGAAAAACTCTTGTTCAAATATTCCTTTACACTTTCCAGCATTTCTATATTGTTTCCAATCAGCAATATGTCATCCACATATAATATTAGAAACGCTATAGAGCTCCCACTCACTTTCTTGTAAATACAAGCTTCTCCGTAAACTTGTATAAACTCGAACGCTTTGATCACCTCATCAAAACGAAGATTCCAACTCCGAGATGCTTGCACCAGTCCATAAATGGATCGCTGGAGTTTGCAAACTTTGTCAGCATTCTCTGGATCGACAAAACCTTCTGGTTGCATCATATACAACTCTTCCTTAAGGTAACCGTTAAGGAACGCTGTTTTGACATCCATCTGCCAAATTTCATAATCGAAAAAGGCAGCTATTGCTAACATGATTCTGACGGACTTAAGCATCGCTACGGGTGAGTAGGTCTCATCGTAGTCAACTCCTTGAACTTGTGAAAAACCCTTTGCCACAAGTCGAGCTTTATAGACGGTGACATTGCCGTCCGCGTCCGTCTTCCTCTTAAAGATCCATTTGTTCTGAATGGCCTTACGCCCTTCAGGTAATACTTCCAAAGTCCATACTTTGTTTTCATACATGGATCCCATCTCGGATTTCATGGCCTCTAACCACTTCTCGGAATCCGGGCTCATCATCGCTTCTCCATAGCTCGTAGGTTCATCGTTGTCTAACAACATGATGTCTAAGACAGGGTTGCCGTACCACTCGGGAGCAGTACGCGTCCTTGTCGACCTACGAGGTTTGATAGCAACTTGATCCAAAGCTTCATGATCATCATCATTAACTTCCTCTTCAGCTAATGTAGGCTCCACAGAAACAACTTTCTGCGCTGCGCTACTCTCAGGTTGAAGTAAAGGTTCAACAACCTCATCAAGTTCTATCTTCCTCCCACTCAATTCTTTCGAGAGAAACTCTTTCTCAAGAAATGTTCCGTTTTTAGCGACAAACACTTTGCCTTCGGATCTGAGGTAGAAGGTATACCCAACTGTCTCTTTTGGGTATCCTATGAAGACGCATTTCTCCGCTTTGGGTTCCAGCTTTTCAGGCTGAAGCTTTTTGACATAAGCATCACATCCCCAAACTTTAAGAAACGACAGCTTTGGCTTCTTGCCAAACCAAAGTTCATATGGTGTCGTCTCAACGGATTTCGATGGTGCCCTATTTAAAGTGAATACAGCTGTCTCTAATGCATAACCCCAAAACGATAGTGGCAAATCGGCAAGAGACATCATAGATCGCACCATATCCAATAAGGTTCGATTACGACGTTCGGACACACCATTACGCTGTGGTGTTCCAGGCGGTGTTAATTGTGAAACAATTCCACACTGTCTTAAGTGACTGCCAAACTCATAACTCAGATATTCTCCTCCTCGATCAGATCGTAGGAATTTAATCTTCTTGTTACGATGATTCTCAACTTCACTCTGAAATTGTTTGAACTTTTCAAATGTTTCAGACTTGTGTTTCATTAAGTAAATATACCCATATCTACTTAAGTCATCAGTGAAGGTGAGAAAGTAACGATAACCACCGCGCGCCTCAATGCTCATCGGACCGCACACATCAGTATGTATGATTTCCAATAAGTCACTTGCCCGTTCCATTGTTCCAGAGAACGGAGTTTTAGTCATCTTGCCCATGAGGCATGGCTCACATGTGTTAAGTGATTCAAAATCAAGTGACTCCAAAAGTCCATCAGCATGGAGCTTCTTCATGCGTTTTACGCCAATATGACCTAAACGGCAGTGCCACAAGAAAGTGGTATTATCATTATCAATTCTACATCTTTTGGCATCAATGTTATGAACTTGTGTATCATTACTATCGAGATTCAATAAGAATAAACCCCTCACATTGGGTGCATGACCATAAAAGATATTACTCATATAAATAGAACAACCATTATTCTCTGATTTAAATGAGTAACCGTCTCGCAATAAACAAGATCCAGATATAATGTTCATGCTTAACGCAGGCACCAAATAACACTTATTTAGGTTCATCACTAATCCCGACGGTAATCGAAGAGCGAGCGTGCCGACGGCGATCACATCAACCTTGGAACCATTTCCCACGCGCATCGTCACTTCGTCCTTTGCCAGCCTCCGTCTATTCCGCAGTTCCTGTTTTGAGTTGCAAATATGAGCAACCGCACCGGTATCAAATACCCAGGCACTACAACGAGAGTTGGTAAGGTACACATCAATAACATGTATATCATATATACCTTGTTTGTTGTTGGCCGCCTTCTTGTCAGCCAAATACTTGGGGCAATTCCGCTTCCAGTGTCCAGTTCCCTTGCAATGAAAACACACAGTTTCTGGTTTGGGTCCAGCCTTGGGTTTCTTCACGAGAGGAGCAACTGCTTTGCCACTCTGCTTGGAGCTACCCTTCTTACCCTTGCCATTTTTCTTGAAACTAGTGGTTTTATTGACCATCAACACTTGATGCTCCTTCTGAATTTCAGACTCAGCGGCTTTCAGCATCGCAAACAGCTCGGCGACTGACTTGTTCATCCCGTGCATGTTATAGTTCAACACGAAGCTCTTGTAGCTAGGTGGCAATGATTGAAGAACTCTGTCAGTGATAGCCTCTGGCGGAAGGGGCATCCCTAACTCAGCCAGACGGGTGGAGTACCCAGACATTCTGAGCACGTGATCACTGATAGACCCGTTCTCCTCCATCTTGCAAGCATAGAACTTATCGGAGATCTCATATCTCTCGATCCGGGCATTCTTCTGAAAGATAAACTTCAACTCCTGGAACATCTCATATGCTCCATGACGTTCAAAACGTCTTTGAAGTCCCGGTTCTAAGCCATACAACATTGCACATTGAACTATTGAGTAATCATCAGAACGAGCCTGCCAGGCGTTCACAACGTCTAGAGACTCAACTGGAGCGGGTGGATCACCAAGCGGTGCATCAAGGACATAAGCCTTCTGGGAAGCCGTAAGGATAATCCTTAGATTACGGGCCCAGTCCACAAAGTTACTTCCATCATCTTTCAACTTAGCTTTCTCTAGGAACGCATTAAAATTCAGGGGTGCTACTGCGCGAGCCATGATCTACAACATAAATATAGCAAAGACAACTTAGACTATTGTTCTTAGATAATGAGTTTAGTTAATCATATTTTAAAAAACTCCCACTCAAATTGACATCCCTCCGATCATTCGAGTGTAACATGATCCAAATCCACCAACTCAAGTCCGATCATCACGTGAGTTGAGGTGGTTTCAATGGTGAACATCTTCATGTTGATCATATCTACTATATGACTCATGTTCGACCTTTCGGTCTCTTGTGTTCCGAGGCCATGTCTGTACATGCTAGGCTCGTCAAGTTTAACCCGAGTGTTCCGCACGTGTAACATGGCTTACACCCGTTGTATGCGAACGTAGAGTCTATCACACCCGATCGTCACGGCGTGTCTCGAAACGACGAACTTTCGCAACGGTGCACACTTGGGGAGAACACAATTTTATCTTGAAATTTAAGTGAGGGATCACCTTATAATGCTACCGTCGTCCTAAGCAAAATAAGATGCATAAAAGGATTAACATCACATGCAAATCATAAGTGACATGATATGGCCATGAACTTGTGCTTTTGATCTCCATCTCCAAAGCACCGGCATGATCTCCATCGTCACCGGCATGACACCATGATCTCCATCATCTTGATCTCCATCAACGTGTCGCCATAAGGTTGTCGCGCCGACTGTTGCTTCCACGACTATTGCTAACGTTTAGCGATAAAGTAAAGCATTACATAGCGCTTAATGATTGACACGCAGGTCATACAATAATTAAAGACAACTCTATGGCTCCTGCCAGTTGCCGTACTCATCGACATGCAAGTCGTGATATTCTATACAAAACATGATCATCTCATACATCACATATATTTCATCATGTAATTGGCCATATCACATCACAACATACCCTGCAAAAACAAGTTAGACGTCCTCTAATTGTTGTTGCAAATTTTACGTGGCTGCTACGGGTTTGCAAGAACCGTTCTTACCTACGCAAAACCACAACGTGGTGTAGTGATTGCTTTTTGATCTTCTAAAAGAACCCTCTTCATTGAAATCGATTCAACTAAAGTGAGAGAGACAGACACCCGCTAGCCATCTTTATGCAACGAAGTTACATGTTAGTTGAAGGAACCTGTCTCGCGTAAGTGTACGCGTAATGTCGGTCCGGGCCGCTTCATCTCACAGTACCGCCGAATCAAATATCAACTAGTAACGGCAAGCAATATGTATACACCCACGCCCACAACTCGTTTGTGTTCTACTCGAGATCTCATCTACGCATAGACCTAGCTCATGATGCCACTGTTGGGGAACGTTGCATGGGAAACAAAAATTTTCCTACGCACACACAAGATCTATCCATGGTGATGAGCATCTACGAGAGGGAGAGTGAATCTACATACCCTTGTAGATCGCTAAGCGGAAGCGTTTAAGAAACGCGGTTGATGTAGTCGAACGTCTCCGCGATCCAAATCGCAAGTCGTCCCTCGATCCGATCACGAACTAGCGCCGAACGGACGGCACCTCCGCGTTCAACACACGTACGGCTTGATGACGCCTTCACCTCCTCGATCCAGCGAGCGATGGTGAAGTAGTGGTTGAGTTCCAGCAGCACGACGGCGTGGTGATGGTGGTGAGGAACAATCTCTGCAGGGCTTCGCCAAGCACTACGGAGATTATGACGGAGGAACTAGAGGGTTAGGGTTGCCGCACACGGCTTGGGGAAATCTTGATGTGTCCCGTGTGCTAGCCCTGCCCCTCTATTTATATGTTGAGCCTTGGGGTCTAAACTTGGAGTAAAAGCCTCCTCCAGGTCGGTTTTGCCCGCACAAGGTCGGTTTGGCCCGCAGGGAAAGAGTCCAACTCGGACCCCTGCCGAATCGTGCACAGCCGCACACAAGCGGTAGTACCGCTTCACACAAGCGGTAGTACCGCTCGGGCGGTAGTACCGCTTCACACAAGCGGTAGTACCGCTTACGCGGCAGCAAAACTACTTTTTGCACTTTCCAATACCTCGTGGGCTTTATCCCTTTGGCCCATATAAAGTGTTGCTGCACCCGAACACTTCGGTAAACATCCGGAACCCCTTCCGGTGAACTCCGGAACCCTTCCGGAGATCAAAACACTATTATCACATATATCAATCTTTACCTCCGGACTATTCCGGAGATACTCGTCATGTCCGGGATCTTATCCGGGACTCCGAACAACTTTCGGTCACCAACATAATAACTCAATTATACTAATCGTCACCAAACGTTAAGTGTGTAGACCCTGCGGGTTCGAGAACTATGTAGACATGACCGAGACACCTCTACGGCCAATAACCAATAGCGGGACCTGGATGCCCATATTGGCTCCTACATATTCTATGAAGATCTTTATCGGTCGAACCTCTATGTCAAGGATTCAGTTAATCCCGTATGCTGTTCCCTTTGTTCTTCGGTATGTTACTTGCCCGAGATTCGATCGTCGGTATCACTATACCTAGTTCAATCTCGTTACCGGCAAGTCTCTTTACTCGTTCCGTAATACAAGATCTCGTGGCTAACACTTTAGTCACATTGCTTGCAAGGCTCATTGTGATGTTGTATTACCGAGTGGGCCCTGAGATACCTCTCCGTCACACGGAGTAACAAATCCCAGTCTTGATCCATGCCAACCCAACAGACACCCTCGGAGATACCTGTAGAGCACCTTTATAGTCACCCAGTTACGTTGCGACGTTTGATACACACAAGGCATTCCTCCGGTGTCAGTGAGTTGCATGATCTCATGGTCAAAGAAACAGATACTTGACATGCAGAAAACAATAGCAATAAACTGACACGATCAAATGCTACGTTTACAGTTTGGGTCTTGTCCATCACATCATTCTCCTAATGATGTGATCCCGTTATCAAATGACATCTCATGTCCATGGCTAGGAAACCTTAACCATCTTTGATCAACAAGCTAGTCAACTAGAGGCTTACTAGGGACACAGTGTTGTCTATGTACCCACACATGTATTTGAGTTTCCAATCAATACAATTATAGCATGGATAATAAACGATTATCATGAACAAGGAAATATAATAATAACCAATTTATTATTGCCTCTAGGGCATATTTCCAACAATGATTTCAATTAAACATTATAAAATTGAATAACTCCACATAAAATTTTACCAACAAAAATCACAAATAATTTCGGAGAACGTACATCATTTATTGGTCATTAGAAATAATTATATAATTCAAAAATAATCAAATGAATTAATACATCTGCAAGCTTATAATGCCAAGGTGTGTCATTTTGTTTAAAGTGCAAACAGAAGTGTTGATAGTGAAGCAAAAAGGATTTTTATAGTGTTGGCCATCACCGTCGCTAGATGATAGACGAAGTCATATTGTTGTGTTGCAATTTCAAAAGAAGTGAGGGTAATTTGTTTGATCTGTTGAAAACTACCATTTTGTTCTCACAAGCATACATATAGTACTAGCATATAACAAAAACATGCTTATTTTTCGCAAGGGAACACCACCTTGTTCCTGTTTGTATTTTTTGATGTACAATTAATTCAAAATATCAATCTAACAAACTAGTAGATACTTTTTTTTAATGAAATCAGCTGCCACCTAGTGTGGCGGCTGACCAGCAATAGCATAATAGTGATGGACGAATCTTTGCATCAGTGGTGACACCAATTGGTCACGGTCTGACCGTAAAGGCATACAAGAAGAGTGTTGAGTTGTGCAAACCATATGATGTTTATAGGCATGTAGATGCACTTCTTGTCTAAAAAGCATGCCATGGAGTGTTTAATTGCAGAGTATTCCTAAACTGAAAATAAGACAATCATGATCTACACTAAGCCATTGTTGTGAAGAGAGAAAATATGAAAGCAGGCAAATAGGATCATAAAGTTCACAACAAACCTAGCAGACTCACTGGTTATTAGCATGCAGTAAAACCACTGCATTTGCCACATTCTTTAAAATTGCACCTAAATTCTAATGTGTGTACCCAATAATCTAACTTCCGTAGACAAATTGCCACACATTAGGCAATGCTTTGCTCTGTTGGAATAATAATATAATCAGGAAAACTTTACAGGAAAGATCAAAAATATAAATTCACAACTTCATAAGTTAATTAATCACTCAAAAACCATTTTTCATGGATCTAGGGGAGAGGGGGAGAAGGAAGAGTTTGTGCTCACTGCTACTCCCACAGGAGTGGTTGGGTTTTCCCCAAAAGAGGAAGGGTGATGTAGGATAGCAGCAAAGCTTTCCCTCAGTTAAGAACCGTGATTTTTCGAACTAGTAGGAGCTTCTAGACTAACAAGATAAGCAGCACCTGCACACAAACTAGATAAAAACTTGCACCCAACATGGCAAGGGGGGTTGTCAAGCCCCTTGTCTTGCTAGTTATAATATTAAAAGCAATAGAGATAGATAGTAGTGATAAAATAAAGAGGCAATTTTGTTGAAGAAAGTATTTTGGGAAACTCTAACGCGGCGACCCAAATTGTCTGCACGTGTCCGTTTGCGTCCAAACGAACGAAAACACCGGCCCAACGCGTCGACCCCAAACCCAAAAGCAGTCTGCTCGGTGTCCGTTTGGACGCATTTCCGGCCCATATTTCCGCCCGATTTGCGCCCGCATGGACACGACACAGACGCACCGCGCGTCCGCTTTGTGTCCGCCTCGGGCCCGCGTGTCGTCCGCCCAACTACCACACACTGCCGAAGTCAATGCGCCCACCTAACTTGGGCAGGCATGGCAGCGTCTGGAAGTGTCTAGCGTCCTCGTCCTTTTTAATGCAAGCGCGGGGGGGGGGGGGGGCTCATCCACTTCTCCCGTCCACATCTGGCCCCCATCGCTCCCTCGCCGGCGACAACAAAGCCCTAGCTCGCCATGGGTTTCTTCAGTGGTAAAGGCAAGGGCAAGGGCAACCTCGACGCCGGTGCCGGCTCATCCCGCATGCCGCCGCCGCCAGAGGACGCATTCGCGCTGGTGCCACGTGCGGCAAGGGCTCGCCGGCCACGGGTCCGGCTGTACATCCCGGTCAACGGCGCCGCTACCGTGGCATGATGTCAACCTCCCCACGGCTGGTATCTTGACCCCTACCGCATCCCGATGTCGGCAGTGCCACAGCCGGCACGGGCCCGCGCGGAGGAGGTGCGCAAGCACCGCGCCCTCCTCACTCCGGAGCAGCGTCGTGACCCGGCGTACGCGCCAGACCACCCAACCGGGAGGTCTGGTTCGCCAGCGAGCATGACATGGCCCGCCGCGGTGGCGTCCATCTCGACCCCCAGTTCATGCCGCCGTCCCCGGAGGTGGTGTCGGAGGAGGAGGGGGAGGAGGCTTACCAGGCCGCATTGGAGGCGGCGCTCCAACGCCCCTTGGAGGAGAGCCGACGTGAGGAGGACGCGCGTTGGGATGGCTTGGAGGAGGCCCTCGACCTGTCGGCGGCGGGGGACTGCGTCTACCCCCCTGCCGTCGCCACTGCGCGAGACCAAGGCTGAGCCCGAGCCCACACCCACGCCCACGCCGCCCACGGAGCACGAGCTGGAGAGGTACGCGTGGACTGGTGTCCTCCGCGAGTGGGTGAGCGCGCCGCCGGAGCAAGAGGCGACCTACATAGAGCACTGACGGCAGCGCGCGCTGGCAGAGGAGCGTGCGGACGGCGAGCGCCAAATGCAGGCCGAGCGCGCGAAGAAGGAGCGTCGTGCCTGCTGGGCACGATAGAAAGAGGAAGAGCGCCGGGAGCAGGAGGAGGAGCGCGCGCGCCGCACAACATTGCCGTCGGCGGAGCAGGTGGCGTTGGCGGCGTGGCAGACCGCATTCCCGTGGTCTGGGCCGCCGCCAGCCTTCGTCGACCTCACCGGGGACGACGGCGTCGTCGACAACGCCTAGGGCAACGTGCTGGGTAGCTGGGAGACGCGTTTTTTATGTTTTTAAATTTACGTTTTATTAATGTTTAAGTGGACTTTGGCCAACGGTGACCGGCCATTTAATGTTTAATTATGTTAAATTTGGGCGCATGTGTTCGAACTTATTATTTTTAGTCCACGTGAAAAACTGCGTCGGTCTAACGTTGGGCGACGCGGTCAACCCAAACGAAAAAACGGACACGCCCGTCCGCTCGACTGACCCAAATGGACAAAAATAAAAGACAAAATCCGCGTCTGTTTGCGTCGCCGAGTTGAAGTTGCCCTTATTTGGAAAATACACCCGGGTGCCATAGCGAGCGAAGGAAAGCAACGCAGGGTTTTGGACTTTGGTGGGCGCGACAAAGGGCGTGGGGGAGGCTGTCCTTTGTCCCCAGGCATGACGCTCTCTTGTCTTGTACCCCGGGCAAGCCCACGCCGCGCCTTGGCACGGAGCTACGTAGCCGGGGAATTTCTCTGAAACAGTGCACCGTCCCGCTTCTATTCTCCTCCCTTCAAACACTAGAGTAGGTAGGAGTACAGTGGTAATAAAAAATCTACTGTAGTTGGCTAGGTAGACCGGAGACCACGTAGCTAGTAGAAAGCTTTCTGTAGTTACCTGTAGCAACAGCCAGCCCATGCTTTCGTGCTCGCAATTTCTGACTGACGTGCATGGCTCAGCTATACTACAAACTGACGATGAGCGAAGGGTGTTACTACCAAATGCTTGCTCTTTTTGTTAAGCACGATAAGGGTTTTTTTGATTCAAACGAATTATACAGGATTTCTGAAGGATTGAAACCTTTATGATTTTTTTTTATGTTGGCCCTTTGATTCATACGATTGGATTTCATAGGAATTTTTCCTATGAAATCTTTTGTACTCGTACTACATTTTATATGAAATCTAACATGCACTCCAACCTCTTTTACAATTCCTTTGTTTTCCATGTGGCATCAAACACTCCTTGCTAATATTATAGGATTCAAGTTGGCATGCCACTCCAATTCTATACTTTTCCTATTCCTACATTTTCAAAATCCTACGAATCAAAGAGGCCCTAAGAGCATCTACAGCCGCATATGGCAAATCCGGCCCCTCAAACGCTCGCGGACGCGTCCGCGGGTAGTGACCGGGCACCCCTCAAATTTCACTAGTTGCATCCGGACATCTATCCATACAAAGACATGCAAAATAGTAAACCTACGTACTACGTCGATCCTAGCTACTCCTCTTCGGAGATCACGACGATCTCCGTGCCCGGCTCCGGCAGCATGGGCGGCAGCTGCAGCTCCGGCTCCTCCGGCGCCTCCGGCTGCTCCGCTCCTGCCTCCTCCTCCTCTATCTCCGCGTCGAGTTCGGCGAAGAGCGCGTCCGACGCCGCCTGCTCCTGCCGGAGGAATGCCCGGTTGGCCTCCACATAGGGCTCATCCTGGATGGACTCCAGGATGACCTGCTGCTCCGCCATCTCGTCCGATTGGGCGACGGTGAACTCCGCCTCCGCCTGCTCCATGTTGAAGCCCGGCAGCTCCGGTTCCGGCTCCTCCGCCTCCTCCACCTCCATCGGCTCCGGCTGCTCCTCCTCTCCTTCCGGCTGCTCCTCCTCCTCCTCCGGCTCCGGCAAGTCCGGAGGTAGTCCGGCAGCGATGCGGGCGGCGCGCGCGGCTTGTCCTGCCCGGATCTCCTGCTGGATCTCAGCTCGGCGCTACGGCGTGAGCATAGCGTAGTACGTGATCTTCCTCCGGACTATGGCGGAGCGCCGGAGCGTGGGCAGAGCGCCGGAGCGGGAGAAGGAGGAGGTGGATGGGCTCGGACTGGCGGCGCGGAGAGGGGGGAGGTGGATGGGCTAGGGTTGAGGGACGCCGGCCGGCTTAAATAGCCGGATTTGGCCTCGGGCGGCGAGCCGGAGCGGCGCCACGCGACGTTCACATCGCGGCGACGGGCGCGGCGTTTGTCGGACCGCCGGTTTCCGGACGTTTCCGCATGGGACCCCGCCATCAGGTCGACGTGGCGGGCGTTCCCGGGCACGCCCGGGCGCCCCATATCCGCCCCCTATTTGGGCTGGATATGAGGGGTGCCGGTCAGCCCGGGCGTTTGATGCCCGTATGAGGCGCCCGGCTGGGTCGAAAAATCGTGACCAGTCAATGACCGGGCGGCCCGCCCGAGCGTTTGAGGGAGGTTTAGGGAGTCCGGCTGTAGATGCTATAAGATGTCGACACTTCGTATACGCACGATACGGTGCTAGCTAGCGTCAGGCCATCTGGTTTCGTTCGTAGAACCGTTAGGCATGGTTTTTGTCCTTCCTGGTGCGAACAGGATTCACTGCCTCGTACCGCTGCCGCTAGCTATAGCATTTGCCTTTGCTATTTTTTTTCATCTGCTATTCTGGGAGTAGTAGTACGCTACCACACTAATAATAGGCGGTAGCTTTTGAAGCACCCAATAAATGTAGTAGCAGGACGCTTGTCGCGACGTGGTGGGAAGGTGGCGCGCGTGTCCTCTCTCGTTATTCCTCCGCACCGCACCCCGCAACGCGACGACGACCCCGCAACAAAACAAAACACCACGCTATACTGCATTGCACCACGTCGCGTCGTCCTCTGCGCCCTCCTGGCTGCTTCTGGGGGACAAATTCACTGTTTTGACCTTTTTTGGAAAGTTCAGCCGGATCTGACCCCGGTCTGAATTTTTTTTCGGATCTGACCCTTTTTCCTACCGCCACACCCCTAGGCGGTAGGTATACACGGGCTACCGCCAGGTCCCTTGGCGGTAAGCGATTTGCCACGTCAGCGCCGCAACTGACGGTCGCCGTTGCGTTGCCCCGGCCTTACCGCCAGAGAGTCTGGCGGTAGGGTATCATAACCTACCGCCAGAGATCCTGGCGGTAAGGGCCAGGATAAGATAAGTTATAGAGCCAGTGGGAAACCCTACCGCCATTGCCCCTGGCGGTAGGATGTGAAACCCTACCGAAAAAACAGGGGGAGATACCGTTCCAGTATCGAGTACGTAGGGTGTGAAACCCTACCGCCATTTCCCCTGGCGGTAGGATGTGAAACCCTACCGAAAAAACAGGGGGAAATAAAGTTCCAGAACGAAAACATCCTACCGCCTGGGGTCATGGCGGTAGGAACGTACAGAGTACCGCCATGGGTCATGGCGGTAGGATCCCTTTTCCATTTTTTTCTTTATCCTCGGTGAGTAAAGCATCACCGTTTAACATGACAATACAATATGATAGTACCATAGTTTAGGTCCTAACAATGGTCTCACTCGTAGTAGAACATAGTCATAACATAATTTGACAGACAATCTAGAACCGAATAGTATCATAGTTTAACGAATAGTACGAGATTGATTGATCTAAAGATCCCTAAGGAAACATGGGTCCCTTTCCCTTGTTGTAACGAGCCATATCCTCCTCGTAAGCTTCGCGAGCCCTCGCAAGCTTCCGTGCCCTCTCCTCGTCACGAGCCTCCTTCTCTTTGCGTACCCTCTCCGCCTCGCGCTTCTTCCGCTCCTTCTTCTCCTTAGCAAGACGTTCCTCGTACTCGGCACGCTGCAAAGATTCTTCAAACAGCCGCCGCCTCCGAGCCCAGTCTGCATTTTGGTCCTTCTGGACATCTTCTGGCACTTCATCATCTATCCACGTGAAATACTTGCAAAGAGGAGGGGGTGACTGCATGGAAGACATGTTTGTTTGTTAGTAATACAATTGAAACGCTCGTCATGAAAACACATTCACCGGAATATATTTAACATACCGGAGGAACGTCATAGGCGTTAGTCGGACGTCTACGATCGTGTGCGTAGTTGGGACACACAAAAAACCTCCTCCCTTCCGTCCATGACTTCTTCCGGTCAGTAGAAACTTTCACCTTGCAAACGTCTCCACACCAGCATGGTGGCGTTATCAAATCTTTGTCCTTTGTCTTGTCCAAAGTTGACTCCTTCCACTTGTTCGGCATGTCATCTCGGTCAGCGCACGACGGCCTCAGGATGGAACCGGATGAAGCCATGCCTACATACATTTCAATAGTGTTAGTGACATATATCAATATGTTATTAATGTGAACAGACGTAACATGACAACAAGTGCAAGATTTTATAACATGACATAACATATTTACCATCTATACTCTATCAACCATCCGGGTTGAGAAGCACATCAATTGGCCGCCCTCTATCAATCTTTCGTCTCTTAGTAACACCGTAAGCACGACCACTACTACCTGTAACGGTAGTCCGTCCTCCGCGACCACCCCTAGTGGCTCCTCTTGCACTACTACCTGTAACAGTAGTCCGTCCTCCGCGACCACCCCTAGTGGCTCCTCTTGCACTACTACCTGTAACGGTAGTCCGTCCTCCGCGACCACCCCTAGTGTTGCATGTCCTGTTATTGTGTCCTGGGTTGTCACATTGACCACAATTGTTGGTGTCGGGAGGCTCCATGAAATGACCGCTGCCAAATTGTTTCATACCAGTATATCCAGCTATATCATCCATGTCACTCCTAAACCTCTTCTTTCTTCTTCTCCCTTTTGTAGATACCATGAGTGCAGGATCAGGCACAATATGTGGGCCATCGTACTCCGGCCACTGTGAAGGGTCAAGGAAAGGATGGAACCGAGGTGCCCATGTCAACCTCGTGGCTTCCAACGTGAACTGATGCAGCCGTATGGTAATCCCATCTGAAACCGGTAAGTTCCTTGCCCTCGCAGCCGTCATCACGTGCGAGCACGGCCAGTGGTACCTGTGAGGCCTCTCACATTGACACCATCGGTCCTTGAGGTGCACCTCATAAGCAACCCCGCCGTAGGTGACACCATCTCGTGTTGTGCCACCTGGCTCATCAACTTGGTAGATCCCATCTTTGTCGTTGAATCTGATGATTTGTTGATGGGAAGACTTGCCTGCTTGAAATTTCAGCCAATCGTTAACCTTATCTGGATAGTCCATTTTGTCCCCTATCCAACCTGCCGTTGATATGGAATGATTAAGGAAATACTCGTTCAACTTCAAGAAGGTGTACTTCAATATTGCAGTCACGGGCAAAGAACGAACACCCTTAAGCACATTGTTGAAGCATTCCACCATGTTGCTTGTCATGTCTCCGTATCTCCAACCTCCGTCATAAAAAGCGCGTGACCACTTATATTTTTCCTCATAATGCCTAGTCAGGAATGCTCTTCCCTTTTGGTTCTTTTTCAATGACTTCAAAAGATTATCATAGCGGCTTGCGAATGAATCAAAGGAGAATGCCGTGCACACATGAGTAAGGTCTTTGCACCACTCTTTGCTCTTGCATGCCCGGTAAAAGTTTGCCACGAAATGCCTCATGCACCATCGGTGCTGAAGCTTTGGGAGGCCGGGAATGGACACGGCTATCGCCTGGAGAATCCCATGATGCCGGTCCGATATGATGCATACCGGCCTGTTGGCAATCACCTTGCTTCTCACATGCCTCATGAACCACTCCCAGTTGTCGTCATGCTCGGAAGGAACCAAAGAAAATGCAACCGGCAACACGTTATCATTGGACGAGTGAGCCATTGCCACTATTAGAGTGCCCTTGTACTTCCCAGTCAAGAATGTGCCATCGATAGACAATACCGGACGACAATGCTTGAATGCCTCGATGCATTGCCCAAAACTCCAGAACGCACGGTGAAACACTCCGTCATTTTCCTCCACCGCATGACACATCCCAGGGTTCCTATGTGCGATTGCTCCCAACATCCTTGGGAGAATATTGTATGCGGCCTCATAATCACCATGCAACATCCTGATTGCATTTGCCTTCGCCTTCCATACCTTCCCATAGTTGACCGGGTATCCGAATTGTTCGTCAACCATACTCATGAGAAACTTCACCTTCACGGTTGGATCATGGGCTACATGAGGCAACAATTTGTATCCTAAAAATTCTGACGTGAGTTGACGGTGTCCCTTGCTTCGGTCAGCTTTGTCCGGCGGTACGCACGTGTGAGTGGCCACACAACTCTTCAGCACCCATTGCCCGGTTTGTTGAATGTTTCTTCCACGAACCTTCCAACGACAACCTTCTTGGTCACATTTGATGATGTAACGCAGATTTTGGTTGTAATGACAAACAACAAACGGCCTATGGTTCCTAATAGCATAGTCACTCAACCATATCTTAAACTCTTGCAAGCAACTGAACTTGATGCCTTTCTTCAAATGAGCATTCTCGTCCTCATCCTTGGGTTTAGGATCACCGATCTTCGGGCACGGTGTTGGTTCAAGCAAACCCAATCTCATGCCACCATCAACAACAACCTTGTCGGCAAGAGTGATATCACGAAACAATGGGGGGCCTCTTTCCTTCCCCGTAACCCTCTTGAAAATTGCATTCTCTTGTGCAGTGAATCCATCCTCGTCCAATTCCTCCGTCGGACCCTCGTCATCCGAGTCATGCCCATACATACGGCGGTACGGGAGGTCACGATCCATGTCTTGCTGATGCACAAACACATCCAGGTCTCCAATGGGAGTATAATGAATCTCTTCGGCTTCCTCATAAACATCAACATGGCCGTCTTCAGCATCAACATGGCGTGCTTCAGCATCAACATGAACCTCTTCCTCATGAACCTCTTCCTCATGAATTACCATGGCTCCATCATCAATATCAGCTTCATTTGGTGGTTGACTAGAAGAATTGGGGACATACACCTCCACCCTTGCATCACGGTTCAAGTCAATTTGCAACAAAGGAGCCTCAACCTTTACCTCAACCTTTATCCTTGTCTTGGTGGCAAACAATTCAAGGGATTTGTCTTGCGATTCAAATACTTTATCCTTGTAAACCTTCCAATGCAATTCCGAGGTGATAGGCAAACTCTTCAATCGAGACTTCACCCCCATTCCAACATCATACCTTCCAATGAGTTTAACATCAATATTTGGATCAATCCAATTCAACACACTCCTAACTTTGACAACCACCTCCTCATAAGTTGGGCTTGAGTCAAAAACCATGGATTCTTCCCCTTCATCGGCATTGCCTTTCATAAATGTCCCCTTATCCAAATAGTGTACATTAACGAGCCTATCCATCTAAATGCATTGAAAAAATTGTCAAGAGGATAGGATGGCAACCTAATATGAACACTAACAATAATATCACAATAACAATAATATGAACCATAACTATATTGAAACAATAACAATAATATCACAATATCATTAATTAACCCTAACTACTAAATAATGACAATGCCTAACCCTAACCCTAACCTTGACCCTAAACCTAACCCTAAACCTAACAATAACTATAGATCGGTGTTACAAACATGATAATTAGTCATACTAAAGCATACAAACAACCCTATCATCTATCAAATCCATTGATTTCAAACACAAATGACATGAACTAGGGTTTCTATAAAAGTAAACAATGCCACCAAATGAGATGATTCCAACCAACCAAAAAGAAGAGAGTGAGGGAGGTACCTTGAGTGATGAATTTGGACTCGATCAACCGGAGAAAACTCAACCAATGGAGATGGATTTCATGGAGGCAAGAATGGGGGAGAGAGAGGGGAGAGGAGCTCAGCTCGGGGTGGAGGAGGAGTTGGGGACGAATGGGTGGCTGGTGGGGCCGACAAGCCACACTCTCAATGGTTTATCTGGACTAGAGACCCTACCGCCAGGGCCTCTGGCGGTAGGTTTTTAGAGTCTACCGCCATAGGTTGTGGCGGTAGGTCACTTATACACGCCAGCACGACAGACGGCGCCGTCAGCCTAACGGGGATCTACCGCCAAGGGACCTGGCGGTAGCCTGTGTATACCTACCGCCTACGGGCGTGGCGGTAGCAAAAGGGTCAGATCCGAAAAAAAGTTCAGACCGGGGTCAGATCCGGCTGAACTTTCCAAAAAGGGTCAAAATAGTGAATTTGTCCGCTTCTGGGCGTATTGGAAAACTAGGCAAAAACCCACTCGCTACCAGCTAAAAAACGAAACAAACAAGAGGGGGAACGTCACCTCCTGTGTGTACTGTGTACTAGTGGTTGGGGCGCGCCGCTTGAGCGGGAGCTGGGCGGTGCCAGGTAGGACGCGTCCTTTCCACCATCCTATCTGTACTAATGAGCCTATGTGATGTTTGTGTTAAGGAACTGATAATTAAAATAGAGCAAAGCAGCAGAAATGAACAGATATACATGAGTCGCATTATAGACATAAACAGGTGCAGTTAGACCTGATCAGTAGCAATTTTAGAGGTTACATGCACGACAGCATATATGCTAGCTTCCAAAAGCAACGCATTGCAAGGTCCAAAAACAGAGGCAAGGTTCAACACATCATAAATCATACTTAGAGGTTCGTACAACGATAGATTACATTCATACGTCCATGGTGCGTCTAGAGCCGATGCACGGTGAGGGCGAGGCGGCGCCTTGCGATGAGCTTGAAATGGAAGGCGGAGATGTCTCCTTCCCGGATGTTTGCGTGGTGGCGTAACTCTGACTAATTGGTGGTGATGGTTGCCCTCTTGTCAGTTCCTAGCATGATGCGACAATCGCAGATAATATCAGTCTTCAACATTGCATCCACAATTAATCATGCTAACAGACATCGATACCTGATCATCGGGTAATTTTTCAGCAACAATAATTCGAGACTGAGTATAGAAAATACGTAAGTCTCAGAAGCATGACATATCAAATAGATGATCCGACCGATTACGTTCTAACCTGAACTTCTTCAGCATCCACATCAGAGAAGGGCACTCGTCACCTAACCATCTTCCCATCATTTGAATCTACCAATGCATGATAAAGAAAGTAAAGAACCACACAAATTATCATTTCTTGTGTTTGGATCAGGGGAGAATTGAACAAGAGCGCGGACGCATGACATCATAGGATAACCCAACCAAACTATATTGTAGGAAGGACTTATTATGTCTTTTCCCTGATTTCCCAAAAAAGTAGTGAACACATCACATGATAGTGACTGATACGAGCACGAACCAGCATTCAGAAATTTAATATAAACTCAGATCTCACCAATATATTAGATTGGAGCATTCTCACAAGACTAAATATTATTAGTAAACGGAAATGATATTTTTATGTTAGAAATGCTATACCTACTTAGAAGGACAACATCAGTAGTAAGGACATCAAAAATTGTGTTGGCATAATAGGAACCCTTGAATGTGTCTGCATGGATGATCAGAAGTTACCTTATGAGCTAAAAAAGGCCAAGATAGATACTCTTCAGTGATTTACTTTTCTTTAATTTGCAATAGTTAAGTTCATTTTTCTAACATAAAGCCAACAATGCAAAGTGCCACTGCACATGATTTAGCCCAGTGAACTTGGAGGGATATTCAATAGTGCGCAAAGTTCATTGTATTCCAATATTCATTCAGCAAGTTATAGGATGCATGCCTAGTAAAGCAGTGAAATGCTTATCGAGTTTTCCAGATTCAAGTTTCTCTTTCCCATGGCTCCAGCCAAAGTTATAACTGTGCAGCAACAAACATTCTAAATAAATCAGTCAAGCTGGTAATCTTTTGCACACACACACAAGCATTAATATTCATACTGTACTCAATCAGAACTATCAAATTTGACATGAACAAAAGCACACATTGTATATCAATCAAAGCTTAGGATCCCTGAAGTCTGAAGTGCAACACTCATAACTGAAATCCCAATGGCAAAAACATATAACCAGTTACTACCTGCTATCCGGGTCTTCAGGTTCTTTCTTCACATCTTCAGGAAGGTTTGCAATTCTGACAAAGAGCAAACACGAGATATTGAATAGATGCTCATACATTAAAAATGCACTTAACCGATTTCAGATGCATCCATGGCTTCAGATTGGACGTTGTGAGTAGCCATGGACATTCATAATTAAAACTCATGGTAAACTGAGAATTTGCATGTCCTACATTATATCTCACAGAAACTTGCTTATATTAACAGCCATATGGTACAAAGGGTTTCTTTGACAGACATATGCTAAACTGAGAATTAATTAAAAGAAACAAAATAATTAAGCAGGAGATGACATGGGATGGGGCGTACTGCCGTTGGGGTCGTGGAAGTGGACAAAGAAAGATTTCCAACTTGAAACTTGCCTCAAGAGAATTGAATCCATCCTCATTATGTGCACAAACAATCAGCATATCAGTAGGTTTGATGGTCATGTCTTCAATCTCCTCGGCGTCCTCATCACCATCGTCCTAAGGAAGACAAGGGGACTCATTCACCTCCAATGAGCAAACTGCATGTTAAACTGCATGTCCCATTTGCTTTCTTCATCAGTTAAGCCCTACCAGAAAGAACACAGCAAGACAAAGGCAGCGAGCAATAAGAGAAAACGTTCGAAGGCATCTTAACAAAAGTTACAAAGGTGCACGGCAGAATAAGCTACAGATAGTACAAAACTAAATAGCCACGCACTCTGGAACAGAGCGATCGTGTTGACACTCTGCCGCGCCGTCGAGCAACAGATCGATCATGCACAACAACACACTCCTCACCAGGATCGATTGAATTTATGTCACTCTGAATGAATTACAAGGCCACATACCAACAATGACAGCAACTATGATTAACCCAGAGCAAAGCCAACAAGTAAAACTCAAAGCAAAGGAAAAGCAACAAGGAACGTGAAGGAAACCGGACGAGTGTGCAATGCGTACAAGTCCTGACAAACCAAAAGACAATTTTAGATCTGGTCATCAGTGAAGCATAAGCAGGAACACATGACGAGCGGCAATCCATTCACACAATAAACCAGCCAAAAACATGGAGAGTAGTTCTTATCAGCAAGCACAATTTAAAAACTATATCATCAGTCAATCCTCAAATTTGCACCTCAACTTTGATGTCCGCATCCCTTTAATTGATTGTCCACGTCGTGTGGCATTAGGAAAACCTTCTTCCATGATAACAACAGGCTCATTAACTATCAAGTCCAACAGTTTTTCGCACACCAAACCACCCTGAAAACAGTTAAATGGATTGATCAGATAGATCGTTATACTTCGCTCAGATATACAAATCATAGGGACAACTTAGTGCTACAGCTTAATCATGTGTAATGTTGTCACTATCGATCATCAGTTCTTTACGAAAGGCATCAGAAAGACAAAAATTAAGCTCTTCAATGTTTATTTAAGCACAATGGTTCAAATGATACTTTATGGAGACACACACAAAAAGAGCCAAACATTTATGTTTGAAAAGCTAGCCTCGCATACTTGAAGATTTTTAGGTAGAATGAACCATTTATCATTATTAAGAGTGCTAGTTTCAGGTATTATATAGGTGATAACAATTTCAGGATTACGGCGATCTTAAGAGAGGCCTCTGACCTACATCATATATCAAATTTGAAGATCATGGGCATAATACTAATACCTGGCGAAGGAGGAAGAAGCAAAGAAGCTGATCGCATATGCAATTATACATACCAACAAGCAGAATAGGCACATCCATCACAAAAGAAAAACAAGTAGAATAGAAGAGGGATATACCATACTAACCTGATCACCTATATTTCTCCCAGCTCGTACCTTTCAAAATGTCTGATGAAGCTTTCTTGCCACAAGCTGTACTTTCCGTCATTTTCTTTGAGTTGTGTTTGTCCGTCTCTAACAATCATTGCCAGAAAATATTCATTAGTGACAAGTGCTCATATAGGCAAATATCTAATACACACAGGTCAATCTTAGAAGGCTCAGTGTACTTATGTTGGATAACTTGTTATACACTTCTGCAAACTTCAGAATTTTTTAGTGAAATGAACAGAAGTTCTTAGGATCCAACTTTCATGACCCGAGTTCTACAACATAGCACAAACATCAACACCTACACATTTGCATTGCTAAGCTTAATATCAGCTAACAAACTCTGAAGCAAGCACCAGCAGTGGCGGAGCTAGACAGAAATGTTTGGGGGGGGGGGCCGAAACGAAAAATTTCTGTAGTGAGGAACTAACGAGAGAACAAATTTATAATGTGTATAGTCCAATTCAATCGACCACTGACCAACTGCCACTTAGAGAAAAAAAATTGTATTGCCATCACCAAAAAATTCCCAATTAGATCAAACCACACAAGGAAACAACAACAACAACAAAAAATTGACTCATATTGTACAGTAGTGTTGATGTACAGGCAACATTTACAGCTTTAGAGACTTCAGACTTCAGACTTAGGCTGTGCGTCGCATCGGGGGCGGCTGGTTGAGATGAAGCATACCATATGAGCTGAGAAGCAAGTGAACTACTGCATGAAGATGGGCTGGTTCGTTGCTTCACTGTTAGTTGCTGCACTATTCTAAGCAATATTCTAAGCCGAGCTGCAGCCTGCAGGGGCCACTGCTACCTAGTAACGAAAAACGATCGTTTGGGCTGGGGGGGCCACGCCCCCCTCAAGTCACAACGTAGCTCCGCCGTTGAGCACCAGCCAAGAGCCTATTACTCATACTTACAGAGTAATGACAAAAACTAAAGGAAACGAACATAGTAATATGGCATACATTAGTTATACGAGATGCAGTCAAACCCAACTGAATAATATGGACTGCTCGTCCATTTCCATGCTCCATCTTATGTGACTGCCACTGTATCGGGATGAACTCAAGGGTTGTACTCTATTTGTTGATTGGAGCAGAGCCTAAATTAGGATCCCTGCAACAAGACAAACTGAACTTATCAAACAAGCCAAAAATAAGGAAAAATGTGAGCGAAAGTGAAATAAAGATGATAAGATTGGAATAATCTGGGATAAGAAGATGGCACCTGTACTGATAACATGGAGGGAGGCAAAAGACAATAGCATTACATCTACTCCTTGAAGTTTAAGCCTATGAAATATTACACAGAAAACATAATCTGCTACCTCTAGATCCATGAACGTGCAAGCACATGCAGAAAATATCGAAAACACATAGGAGGAGAAGGAGGGGCAGGAGGAGAGAGGTGCTAGGTGGGAGCCTGTGCCGCTGGTTACCTTAGCGCTGTTTGGATGGATTTGGAGCTCAGGAGAAAGGGGGCGCCGCTGCTTCCCATCGAGCTCGGGAGAGAGGGGCGTGCATCCGAGGCACAGGAGCGCCATCCAGGAGGCACAACACCACAAGAGAGCACGACAGGAGACGGAGACGGCCGGACCAACGCACCAGAGCATCGCCGACGACGAGTAGGCCGACCACACTGAAACCCTAGACAGGTAAAACCGATGCAGGCAACCACAAAAGGATGGGATCGACGAATCCATGCGGTGGAGGAGCATATAGAGCGCGAGGAGTAGCGGCTGTGGGGGTAGGTCGCCGGCGGCGGCGGACGAGGGAGAGGGAGAAGGGGAGGACTCGCGGGGGGTGGGATGGGAAACGGGGCTGGGGCTGGGGCTGCGATTGGGCGATCCATTTCTTTCTTTTTGTCTCTTCCCTTTGGTTGTTCGGCATAACGCACAGTAAATGGATAGGTGGACTCCCCAGCGATCGCCCTTCTCCCATCGCTTAATGTGTTTGATGTGTGTGTGCACGCGACGCACGTCATTGTGAAAGTGAATCTTTCAGTGGCCCTGTTTGGATCCATGGGTTAGAGTTAGTTTGAGCTAGTTTGGGCTCAAATAGCCCTAAAGTATCAAAACATGAGGGCTAGTTTGAGCTAGTTGCATCTAACACACCCCAAAAAAACTATCCTGGTGGAGAGGTGCTAATTGGAGCTAGTTGTCCTGGCCCCCCCTGCTGCACCACCCTGCACCCCTGCTGCATGCATGAGCACTAAAAAAATCACTAAAAAAATCTCCATCCCGCACCCCCCTGCTGCATGCATGAGCACGAGCACTGCTGCGTGTGCATTTATTGTCAATCTAACCCTGTCATCCAAACACCTCTTTGACTAGAGTTTGTTCAGGGTTAGTCATGAGCTAGAAACTAACTCTAACCTCTAGCTAAGTTAGAGTATCCAAACAGGGCCAGTATACGGAAATGTGGGGCGGCGCGCATGGCTACTAGCTGGGCAGGCAAACAGTCGTCAGCCCGGCTCCTTGTGCGTTAATGCTTGCTAGTGCTGGTAGTACGCAGAAAACGCGTGTGAAAGCAAGCAAGCAAAGCTCCCTCCACCTTGTTTTGTTCGGCAGCGAGTAAAATCAACGCCCTTTTAACTGTCAAAATTGTCTAAGCGGAAGAGGTCATGAGAGATCAGACGCCAAGCACAGCTACAGTTTAGTCGCAGAAAATGCAAAGTACTAGTACTACTACTAATCCACAGATTAGCAAGCAAGCAAGGAACACGTAGACGCAGGACGGAGGAAGAGTGCGGTGCGGGCGTGCGGCCCAGCGAGTAGGTTAATGCGCGCTCGTCGCGTAGCGCCTTGGCACGGGGCGGTTTGTCCGGTGGCGGTGGCGGTGGCGGTGGCGCCTATATATATATATATTTTTTTTTGAGGATTGCGGTGGCGCCTATTAAAAGACGAGACGACAACAAGCTTTCGTTTCGTTTCGTGTGTTGAATTCGCTCTCTGTCTTTTCTTTTTTCTTTTTTGCGGGGCGACGACGAAAACGGTCCATCATGCCAGCCAGCGAGGGGAAGAATACATACAGTATCTACGACCAGTTACGCGTAGCCGTGCTTATCCGTGATGATCTATCCTATCAGCATTGTCACGTGCTGAGCTGTTTATTGTTTTCTGCTGCGTATAGGTATAGGTATGCCTTGTTCTCATCCAACTTGCTTAATTATCAGTGGGGCGGTTTCTGCAAAGCTAGCTGTCCTCATGCATTACACGTACTCTGCACAGTGTTGACACGTATCTAAGTGTGCGTCCTGACTCATGCATGTTTCCTGGAAAAGGTGATATACATGCAGTCTACCACGCTACCAAAAAGTTGCTTCTAGTATGAGTCAGCACCGTGGAAAACACCGGATAAATTAGACCGACCGACACAACCGACGAGCGCTACGAGCACAAAAAATCCGTCAAAGCCGAAGGCTAAGTAGATTCAGGTTGGAGTTTTTGGTGGATTCGGACTGGATTGTTGCATACTCCTATGCACGCCATCGATTTTTCTACGGTTTGACGGGCCACGCCCAATTGTTCAACGCTGCTATCTGCGGTGATCGATAATGCTGTTGTGCTATCACTTGCATTGATCAGGCCATGAAGGCGTGAAAGGTGGCGCGGTTTTAATATGATCGGCGAGTTGCACGCGATAGGACGTCCATGTGGTGCTGTTTTCTCGTCAGCAACCAATTCTTGTTCTCACAAGTACGTACTCCAAACGTGTCACCAACTCTCACTGTGAGGGCATCTCCAACGGCAACCTCGTAAATTCTAGCCTGTATATGTCCGCCAGCAAATTCAAATTCAAATGTACGTTGATCCACACAACGCGTCGGATCACACCCGCGCCGGATCGCATCCCCGTTCACAATCAAAAACAGACAAATATGCTTAGTTTTTATATGCCCGAATCCAAAAGAACACCAATCCGGCAGTCCGTGCATCTCTGCCCTGCCGGACCGGCAATGCCTGCCGTCTGCTCCCCGATCAAGGGGTGCCGTCGCCGCCGCGTAGACAACCTCCGCGTCCACGGCCACCTCCGCCTCCGCCGCCAACTCATCTTTCTGCCACTCCAACATCTGGTAGCAGACGGATTGCACGACAATTCTAGCGCCGCCTTCCTCTCTTCGATCATGGCACTCCTCTCTTCGAGCTTGATCCGTCGTATCCATTAACTGCTTGAACCTCTCCGCCTTCCTCTCCTCCTTGATTTCCGGGTGGGAGAAATGAGCGGGAATTGGGCGGAGAGCGGCGGGGAATGGAAGAAGAGAGTGGGGGATTTTGGCGTGGAAACAGTGCGGGATGCTACAAAAGCACGGGCTCCGCCTTCCTTTTGAGTGGGCCAGAGTGGCGGATAGCGACGTTTCTCGTGTCCGAACTCCCGCAAAACTCCTCCACGTTTATCTTCGGTTTGCGGGAGAAATCACGTCCGGACCGCTCCTCGGACCGATACAGGTCGGCCTTGGATGGCTCACGCGGTCCAGACGGATGCGGGCGGTTTGCGGGTCATCCTTGGAGATGCCCTGATACTCTTTCTTTAACTTCACAATATGCTACCCGCATGAACTTGTGATGATTCGTGTGACCGGTCAAAGCATGTATATGACACACTAGCTGGGATACCCAAAGATGCCCATGCATCAAGTCACGGGGGGCTTGTCAATGAGGTGCATTTTCTTTTTTTGGCGAGAAAACTTCAACTCAAAAAAAAAAAAAAGAAAGTCATATATACATGTTCAACTGGTTAACAAATGGTTCTTCGAACCGATGGAAAACCGATATGGGCAACTCCAATGCGGATCCATTGTCAAGTGACAACATCAAATGTTCGTGGACAAACTAGCGTCCAATGGAACAGTATCACAATTCTCCTAACTAGTCGAGGTATCAGACGGTTACCTCATAGGAGTGGCCTTTGAGCCGTCAACACCCCCGTCGCTGTCTGCGCCACGCCGCCACCATCCAAGCCGTCCTTGTCCGATCTTGAGGAAGTGGCCGCTGATATGAGCTGCGAGAGCAGGGTCTCTCCTCCTCCTTGTATAGTATCAACGACATGGCTAGGGAGCGCATGCGCGCTCGTTTGTTTGATCGAGCAGACCCATCTTTTTAGGAAAAAGACTACCTGGTCCCGGAGAAAGCACTAGAATAGGAAGCCATCTGGTCCCCCTCCCATCACCTTCCCCGTGCGTACGTACGCTACCATAGAACTAGCCAAGAGCTTTGTCCCACGTGCATTTATTTGCCATTTCAAATAATTGAAAAAGTCATATCTTTTGATTCGAGCATCGGAATTCAGATCCGTTTTCACTGCTAGGTTTCTCATGACGAGTTCTTCAAAACTAGATCCCATATGGGTAGGTTTCATCGATTTTTTTTGGGCAACTTTGGATGCAATGGAGGCAACTTTAGTGATATAGAGAAGCAACTTCGTCTTTTTGGCCTAGTAGGAATGTTTATTAGGCTGGTTTGTATAAAAACGGGAAAATCACACAAAACATGAGGCACCTTTAGTGCTATATACAATCAACTTCACTGCACTATGTGTACCTGTGAATTTTGCTACAATTATCCCGACTTGCTTATCGTGGTTGCTCAGTTGTCTATCGTAGATGGTTATTTGCCTACGGCTATTGCTCAGTTGCCTACAAATACTATGAAATTGCCTACCATTGATGCCCAGTTGCCTTCCATTTGTAATTAGTTGCCTACCATTGCTGCTCAATGCCTAACTTTGCAATGCCTACCATATTGTGAAGTTACTTATCATTGTTCTCTAAGTTGCCTACAAACACGATGAAGTTGCCTACCGGTGATCCTTAGTTGCCTACCGATGATACTTAGTTGCCTGGCGGTGATGCTATAGGCAACTTCATAATCATGGTAGAAAACTAGGAAAAATCCGCTTTTTATAAAACAAGGATATGCGATAATAGGATCACGTATGCATAATATATGTTGTATGCACCTTCATAACGGGAGTTGCCTCATTTAGTGCTAAAATTGTCTCCATGTAATACGAAAATTGCCTAAGTATGATGCTCAATTGCCTATATACAATGAAAATTTGTCTGGCATGGTTTCTACGTTGTCTACAATATATTTGCTAGGTAATTCACTAGTACACATGGTAAGGAAGTTGCTTCTGTTTAGCACTAAAGTTGCCTCATCTAGAGCCAAAGTTGCTTTTGAAAAAACATCATCGAAACATATCCATATGGGATCTAGTTTTGAAGAGGTTGTCGCGAGAAACCTAACAGTGAAAACGGATCTTCCTTCTGACGCTCGGTTAAAAAGCTATAGCTTTTTGAAAAAATGGAGACGGAATAAAGTGGGATGACATCAGCACATGCCCAACCAATCCTTACACCGTAGCTTGTGCACTACCAGAGCTAGTACCACATGGTCCCACCACAGACACATGTTACAGTCACATGTACGGTATCGAACGGCAGCGCGAGGGTGCGCCAGTTTCTGCGAAATAATGCAGCTGCACTATTAAGCATTTGGGTAGTATCAATATGCAGCCGTGTTGGATATCTCACACAATGGTGTGTCTTGGGATTCCAATTCGAGACTCGTTGAGGGCAGGATCCTCCTAGGCCGGTAGCTCATAACAGCGATCCTCCTCCTTGGAGATAAGGGTGGCCTCCTCCTTCACTTGATCCTCATTAAATATCTGCACCTTCTCCTCCGAGGACGGCTCGCAGTCCGCCGCAGGGGAGTCGGCACACGGTTTGAGCTGGCCCGGGGCCGGGAGTCACGCGCCAGCGACCACTTCTCGGCATTGGACTCCTTGGCCATCGTGATAGGGGAGAGGTGTGATTGTGTGCAGTCGCCGGTGGATTTGTGGGAGAGGCAGTGGATTGTGTGTAACACCCCTCTGTAATGAGCTACAGTAATCCATGATGATTATGCCAAGACACCGTGATTTGCAATGTTTAATCAATGTGGATTAATATCTCATTTCAAATCCCTCCACTGAATTCAATTCAAATTCAAAGTGAAATTTGAAGTTGCTCAAAAATTGCTGGAAAATAGTTAATGTTGTAGAAAAAATTTCAAAACAAATTAATGTTCAGGAAAACAACATCACCTATTTTCCTAAAATGGGCTAGAGCATTAAAACAGTGCAAAAACAGCAACTTTAATGCCATTTCCATTTTTGAAAAATTCAAATGGATTCCAAAATTGCCTAAACTTTTTGTGGCAGTGCAGAATAATGCATTGTAATTTTGTGGACCAGTTTCACATTTTTGCAATTGCATTTTGGCTGCTCATTTATTTTTCTAAAGCTTCTGTAAAAGAAAAACAGAAAAAGAAAATTAAAAGGCCTAAACCGGCTGGGCCTAAGTGCACAGTGCACTCGGCCCAGCCCAGCCGGCCCTTCTCCCTCCTCTCTCTCTCTCTCCCTCGCCGTGTCAGCCGCGCCGTGGACGCGCGCGCCCGCTCCGGCCGTTGGCCACCACCTGCCGCCGCTCGGCTGCGGAGAGGATAAGGCCGAGCCCTATCCCTCCCCCCTGGACGCCCTCGCCACTTTTCCCGTCCTCTCTCTCGCCCGCGCGCGAGCTCGCCCGAGCGCTGCCATCGCCGCGCCGCCGAGATCCCGCGGCCACCGGCCTCGTCTCGCCTCGCCGCCTTGTCCCTCATCCTCGCCGTCGTCGACTACCCCGTCCCAGTCCACGCGCGCAAGCCGGGGAACTCCACGACGACTGAATCGAGCTCGTCTTCGACCTCGGCCACATCTTCTTCTCTGGCGAACTCCGGCGCCCACGGCAGCTACTAAGCCGCTCACCGGCCTCCTTGAGCCGCTCGGTGAGCTCCACCTCCTCTCCCTTCCTCTTCTTCGACTTGCCGCGCTCGTAGCTCACCGCATTCGCCATGGCCGCACGCAACGCCGCCGTTGAGCTCGCCGCCGTGGCCTCGCTCGCCGTCAAGCTCACCCGAGCCCGTGGCCGTGCTCAGCACCACCGTAGGACCCCAACGCGCTCGTCCGCGTCGCTTACCGTGTCTCGCTTCGCCGTAGCCATCCGCGGCTGAACTCCGGCGCCGCCCGCGAGCTCGCCACCGTCGAGATAGGCCACCCCAGCCCGCGCCGATGCCGCAGATCGACTCGGCTCGGCCCCCTCGTTCGGACGCGCCTTACCGCGCTCGATTTGGCCCTCTGTGGCCGAAATCCGATGCGCGCCCGAGCCTCCGCCGCGTTTGGAGGTCGCCGGCGGCGAGCCGCTGGCCACCGCCGACGTGGCCGCCACGCGGGCGCCCTCTGGGTCGCTGCCAGAGGGCCCCAATGGCCCCGTTGACTGGGTTGACCCAGTCAACGTGCTGATTGGGCAGCCCAGTGTCACTGACAGGCGGGCCCCACTGCTTAATCAACTAATTAAGGTTTTAAAATTAATCTAATAATTAGTTTAGACACTGACATGTGGGGTCCACTCCCTAATTAACCCGGTTTAGTTTAATTTAATCCCTTTTTAGCGTCTGTGTATGACATGTGGGACCCAGCTGTCAGGTTTGACTTGGAACAGCTGGGTTGACAACTGACGTCATGCTGACATCATGCTGATGTCATCTGCTACTGTTCTGGATAATGCAAATTATTTAATTAGATTTAATTCCAGGAATTTCAGAAAACTGTTTAAATCTTTGAAAATACGTAGAAATTCAACCGTAGCTCGGATCGAAAAGTTTTCAACATGAAAGTTGATCAGAAATACGAGACGAATCCGAATACGTGGTCAAAATGCTTGACCATCACTCCTAGCTATCTGAACATGGAACCTTCCCCTCCGGTTCAGTATACCGAAATCTGCCTAAACGCCGGGAAAATATCCTAGATATTTTCCCGCTTCGTCTGCGAGATGTAGCATTGCATTAGGTCACCACCAGCACTGCATATTACCATGCCATGCATCTGTATTGCCTTGCTTGCTTTGATTTATTGTTTTTCCCCCTCTTCTTATCCGGTAGACCCCGAGAGCGACGCAGCTCCGGAGTCCGGCTTCACCGCTGACGACCCCTCCTTTACCGCAGAGCTTCCAGGCAAGCAACCCCCCCTTGACGCATGCCTAAATCACCTATTCTTTCTCCCTCCTGCTTGCATTAGAATTTGCTACTGCTATTGTTTGATCCTAATTCTGATGCATAGCCTGATTTTGTAAACTGCTTTCGATACTTTACCTGATATCCTAAATGCTTAGTATAGGTTGGATGGTAAACCATCTGTGGCCCCTCTTCCTTGTTCTAGATGCCCCGCTTAGTTACCAGTGCCCCGATCGAGGTGATCGACGGGCTGAGACCAGCACATCACCGCACACCCCTAAGTTGTACGACTCTATAGAGTTACCATCGAGTGCCGAGGGTGATACCTCTTCTCTCACTCCTGATGTTGCCTCTGTAGTACAGCTAGTCGGATGTGGGTTACCGAGGGTGATTCCTCTTTCACTACTTGCGATGAAGCTTCTGACGTGCAACCCCGCAAGTGTGAATGCCCTCGAGAGTGATTCCTCCGAGTTCACCTTGACGGGTACATCGAGTGGGAATCCAACGAGGGTTATTCCTCGGATTCCATCTTGATGTTTTGGACACACGGTTACCTTGACTTTACTACTGTTTCTGGATAAAGCCGGGTCGGCCCCGAGGGGTACCCTCGAGAGATGTGGTATCGGGTTGACCAAGAGGGTACCCGAGAGGTGATGACGTGGCATGGCCGGGCATTCCTAGCCCTTGCCGTAAGTCCACGAGACGGGGCAACGGGGTCACATGATCGTGAGTCTCTGCTTGGCACCGCGAGCTCGCAACGCACTAATGGGTTAGGATATGTAATCTGAGTAGGCCTCTGGCCTTTTCGCACTAACCACCACGCGGGAATAAGTATGGGCACTCAGCGTCGTATGTATCAGGCGAAGCTCTTCAGACGTCAGCGATTGAGCGGCGCGCGCCGGGTTGGACTGGGAACACCCGCGCTTGTATTAAGGGGGCTAGGTCTACTCCCGGCCGCCCACGCAACGCGCAGGAGTGCAAAGGGCGATGGGCCCAAGACCCCTTCGCACTTACGTTGTAGACCGGCGGGCTGGCATCTCTGTTGAGCCTAGGTAGGGCTATGACGTGTCGATCAGCCGAGGCCGGGCATGGACCGAGTAAGTGTGTCCGGCCAGAGTTAATCGAGCGTGTTGGGTAAGTTGGTGCACCCCTGCAGGGAAGTATATCTATTCGAATAGCCATGTCCACGGTAACAGGACGCTCGGAAAATATCCCGATCTTCTACAACTAGAAATGGTTTTAATATTATAGCTCCGGGATCGCTTTCTCGCAGGGAGTCGAGGAAGGATCTCTGGGCGTTGCTGCTACTTGTTGCTACTTTATATTTATGTACTAATCTGCACTCTTCTAATGCTGCAAGATGCCGAAGATGCTAGTCTTCGATAGGCTAGGCCTTTTCCCCTATTCTGGCATTTCTGCAGTAGAGCCCACTGATATAGCCCTTCCTTTGGAACCAATGCATAAGTAGAATAGATCTGATGTAAGTCTTGCGAGTACTTTGGATGAGTACTCACGGTTGCTTTGCTTCCCCTTTTTCCCCATACACGATTGTTGCGACCAGATGACGGAGTCCATGAGCCAGCTGCCCCAGCCGGCGACTACGACTACTACTACCCCTCTGGCGGATACTACTACTACGAGGAGCCCTCCGACGACCAGGAGTAGATAGGAGGCACCCAGGAAGGAGGCCTGCGCCTTTCGATCTTTGTCGTTGTTTTGCCCCGCCTTCTTAAAGGGTTATCTGTTTTACTTTTATGTCTGTACTCAGATATCTAATGCTTCCGCTGATGCTTGTATGACTCAAGCTTATGTATTCGAGCCCTCGAGGCCCCTGGCTTGTAATATAAAGCTTGTATGACTTTTATTTGTGTTTAGAGTTGTGTTGTTATATTTTCAAGTGAGTCCTTAGGCTTGATTGTGTGCATTTGCGTGTATGATTAGTGCACGATTAAGTCGGGGGCGTCACATTGTGCATGTAGAGTGGCCGCATCTCGTACCCAGGTCTGCAGCTGGATAGTGTGTTCGATTTGGAGTACGACGTTTGGACATGCCCTAGTATAACGGGAGGGGATTTGTGGCACGCAAGTGCGGGGCCACGCATGTCCTTGGTGCCTTGTTTTTATTTTGGCTTCTCATTTTTAAAGTTTTATATCTTTTAAACAAAAAATCCAAATTAAATTTTGCTTTCATATTTGTGTTTTTCATGACTAGCACTTTCAAATAAGATCCATTTTGAATATATATTTTGACGACTTTTAAAAAAATATGTTAGGTTTCAATGTTGAAACTTAGTACGAGCGGCCGATAAAAATCAATTATTTTGGGTCTATGACCGACAGAAAAAATTACTAAAAATTATATCTTTGAAACTGGTTGAAACTTGACAGTTTTAGATGCAAAAACCAAGAGTTTCATCGCCGAAACTTAAAATTTTTTGAGGGATTTTTTATTTTACTTTGACCTCGTGCGGGATTGAACTACTGCGTGAATCGCGAGGCAAAACAAGTGGGCGGCAGAACTTGATAGGTCCCCGCACTCGCGTGCCTGTGCGCATTAGCCCTAGGAAAACAAAAAATGTATCAAAGCCCCGAAGCTACATTGATTTAGCTAGTAATGAGTATATAGCAAAAAACTACCACATTACAGGCTATGCCTCCAAAGAACTACCACTTTTTTTAATTTTTCAAAAAACTACCACAAAAGTGGTGGGCTGTTCCAAAAAACCCTAGTCGCCGAACGGTTACATTTTAAGTGGGTTTATGACACGTGGGGCCCGCCCGTCAGGGTTTTGTCGGCCAGAGGCTGACGGCGCGCGGGCGGACGACCGTTAGGGCGAACCGTTCCGACCGCGGTCAAGACGACCGAGCGAGCCGTCTCCTCTGTTTCCCCCTTCCCCCTCTCTCCTCTCACTCTGTCTCCCTCTCCTGCGATGTCGTCGGTGGTGGCGACACCAGTCGATGGCGGCCACTGTACGGGGGGAGGTGGAACCGTGGATGGCGGCCGAGATTTTTCGGAAGTGGATAACTGGCTGGGCAGCGGCAGCTTTGCAACGCAGCCGCCGGCGCCGGCGCCGCAGCGGACACATCCGGCGACGCCATAGGCTACACCACCATCGCCGGAGAATTAGCGGTTCTCGCTTGAGTACAGAGCTGGCAGGGTTCTTGCTAGCGCTGTCGCCGCGGATCCGGCCAACTCCCACCGCTAGGCCTCGGCATTTGGAGGGATTGAGTAAGTCCATTTCTTCTCTACATCTACTGTTGACCAAACCCTAGTTTAATTCAGTAGTGCTAGGATTAGTACACAGTTCAGGGAATCTTTAGCTTACATCTACTCTTGACCAAACCCTAGGTTAATGCAGTAGTGATTCATATTAGGTGATGTAGTTAGTTGGATGCAGTAGTTATACAAAGTAGTTAGGTGGATTTTGTAATGAAGATTTAGTTGGATGCAGCTCTGATGCAGCAGTGATGCAGTAGTGATTCATAGTGTGCATTGATGAATTTTGTACTGAATTTTGTTGTATATGGATGCAGTTGCAGATCAATTTTGTTAGACTGAATTTTGTTGTACTGAATATTAGTCAGTGGGCTAAATAGGGATGCAATTATAGATGCAGTAATGTTTTTAAATTGTGTACTAGTTTACAAATAGTTTTGAAGTAACACATTCTATAATACAGACTGGATGATGAAATTTGGCAGGTTAGGTTGCTTTTCCAGGGCAGAGACAACATGGAAAGAAGGTTCTCTCTTTCAGACATCACTTTTGTCAACTTGACAGCACTGACTGAAACTAAAGGCTATGGTTCAGATGACTACATGTACTGGGTAAAAGAAGTAGGAATTGGAAGGATGGATTATTGCTTCTAGACACTCAAGAGGTAGTTGAAGAAATGATAGACCACTCTGATTTCATAGTTCTGAATATCATAGTTGCCAAGGCAAATGAAGATAGAGATGTTGAATTTAATAGGGCTCACAATGCTTATGAAGAACAAGTTCCAATAGGCAGTCCAGTGGGGGGCCTTGGTTTTGTGTTAAGTCTGTCACAAGATGGAGTAGTTCACCCTCTTGAAGTTAATCTCAACACACAGCAGAGCTGCAACTTGAACATTACAGACACTCCTGGTGGTGATGATGGACAGGCTAGTGGTGAGGATGGATCTGCTGCTGTACCAGATGATGATATTGACAAATCATCCTCAGAGTTTGAGATTGATAGGGGTGACTATAGAGGGATAAAGATGTCTTACAAGGCTTGGAAGAGAGGTGAAGAAAATGCTGTAAATGAAGAAGAAACATATACTGCACAAGACAGACCAGAGTTTGAAGGGGACAGTGATGTTTCAGAGTTTTGGCAGGAGGAGAAAGAGGCTGACAGTGGAGAGGAGAGAGTGGTGGCAAAAGGCAGGCCTGAGAAACTGAAGCCTGTTAGAAGAGCAACAGTAAATCCAGGTCCTACTTCCAGAGCTCACAGTCAGCCAGAGATCCCCAACTTTCAAGATTTTGTACCTGAACCTGATGAATATTGCTTCCCTGGTGATGTGGGCATTTCTGATTCAGATGGAGAGGTTCCGACACTACCTTATGGAAGGAAGAGAAGATTGAAGAAGAAGAAAGAGAGGAAATGGTATGACCCACTACTACCTGATGCACATGAGCAGTTGTGCAAGGACCTTTGCTTCACCAATGTGTATGAGTTTAGAAAGGCATTGAGAAATTTTCATGTTAGGACTTTGAGAAACTTTGAGTACCATAGGAATGAACCAACAAGGATTATTGTTTGGTGCCCAGAGAGGAAAAATGGTTGTGAATTTTTCATGACTGCCTCCTAAGTAGGCCATGAAGATACATTCACTATCAAGAAGTGCACCTGGATCACAATTGTGGATCTTGTGGAGAGAGTACCAAGGTGACTGCACAGTGGGTTGCAGAAGCTGTGGAGGACACAGTTAGATCAAATGTAAAGGCTGATGTAGAGACAATTCTGAAACATACTAAGAAGAAGTTTGGGGTGCATGTACCTAGGAGTTTGGGCTATAGGGCAAGACTAATGGTTGTTGATGTTATGCAAGGTGATCATAGAAACCAGTATCTCAGGTTGAGGGACTACCTACAATGTGTGCTCGACGCAAACCCTGGAAGCAGATGCATTGTGACAACTTTTGAGGATCCTTTGAACCCAGCCCCCACACCAAGGTTCAAGTACATGTTCTACTGTCTCCAGGCATCAAAGGATGGATTCCTTGCTGGTTGTAGGCCTTTCATAGGTGAATTTCAGTTATGTAATCCTTTTTCAAATATAACTATTGGACATAGTTATTTAATTTGACCCTAACTATCACTGTTTATGCAGGACTTGATGGTTGCTTCATCAAGTTATCCACAGGTCAACAGATATTGGCAGCAACAGGGAGAGATGGGAACAACAATGTCCTACCAATTGCTCTTGGGGTGGTTGACAAAGAGGATGGTGACAGCTGGACCTGGTTTCTAAACTAGCTTAGAGTGTGCATTGGCACCAGTAACAAATTTGGGAACTACACCATCATGTCTGACAGGCAGAAGGTATTTTCTCCGACTCTGCCTTAATCTGACTTATGCACATAGCCATGCTGCTATAGTTTTCTTATTAATTGCTTATGCTTATGTAATCAAACAACAGGGTCTTCTTAAGGCAATTAATGACGTATTTCCTCAATCCCCACAAAGATATTGCCTTAGACACATATATGCCAACTTCCAGTCAGCTGGCTTTAGAGCAGAAGAACTTAAAAAATGGGTTGACAAAGCTAGCTATTCCTTCACTGAACATGGTCACAAAGAAGGAATGGCTGGTTTGAAAGCAACATGTGAACCAGCTTACATGTGGTTGAATGGCATCCCTAAGGAGTGTTGGGCTAGATATGCAATGGATCATGTGTGCAAGACTGACTTGGTTGTGAACAACCTTAGTGAGGTTTTCAACAAAATGATTCTAGATGTTAGGTCCAAACCAATTAAGACCATGTTTGAAGGGTTCAGGACCAAACTAATGGTTAAGTACCAGGGCATCAGAGAGAAAACAGAAAGCTGTAGGTGGGAAATAACCCCACATTACATGGAGAAGCTTGAAGAGAGCAAGAAATGGGCTAAATACTGTGAAGCAGACATGGCTGGTCCCAACATCTGGCAAGTTACTAGTGGAGAGAACACTTACTATGTGAAGCTGAATGAAGGGAGCTGCTCTTGCAGGAGGTGGGACATGACTGGATCACCTTGCCACCATGCAATAGCTGCAATGCAGAAGATAAAAGTTCACCCAGAAGATTATGTGCATCCATTCTTTAAGAAGGAAATGTACAAGGCTGCATACCAGCACATCATCTACCCTGTTCCTAGGCCTGAATTCTGGCCCAACACCAACACACTAGACATTGAACCACCAGTATTTAGGGAGAAGAAAGGGAAGAAGCAGACAGCTAGGAGAAAGGGTCAATTTGAAGTGCCAGCTCCAAAGGATACATCAAGGATGGGCACAATATCATGCAGTAACTATGGCAAGCAAGGCCACAGGTTGACACACTGTGGAGACAGTCTTAAGGCCAAGTTTATGTCAAGGAAAAACATGGACTAGGTAACTAAGCCAATGCACAATATTTCTTAAGCTTCTACATCAAATATCAATGCATCAATCTTATCAACTGCTACTTGTTTTAATTGTAGGAAAACAGAGCATCCTACCCAGCAGCTTCAGCACCACCCAGGCCACCTACAGCAAGTGCTGCTCCTGGTCCATCCCAGAGAACATCATCAAAGAGAGCCACCAAATCTGGTGCAACTTCAACAACTGCAGTTAGGGCCAGAAAACCACCTGCAGCTTCAGTTAGGGCCACCCAAACTGTTGCCACACCCCAAACTGCAACAAGAGCATCCTCTGTTGCTACTGCAGTCTCAACAGCAGGATCAAGAAAGAGAAAGTACCAGCAGCTTCAGCACCATCCAAGAACACCAGGTCAAGTGCATCATCTCCAGCACAGAACACCAGGTCAAGAGTTGCAAGAGGTTTCAATGCTCCAAGGGCAGCATCAACCTCAGCTGAACCAGGTGTTGGTTCAAAGAGGAAGAGGAAGGCCCCAAGCAAATGGGATGAGTATTTTATAGCTAGTGGCAACCATTGAATCTGTTGTAATATGGTTATGAAACATATATTTGTCATGCCCTGAACTATGTTTGTTTGGCATGCTTCGGATAGTTAGTTTCCTATATTTGTTTGTTGCCCTGAACTCAGTTGGTTGCCCTGAACTATGTCTGTTTGAGCTGCTTGGAACAATTAAGTAATGTTGTGTCATGCTGTTGTCTGACGTATTTTGATTTGATATGAGCCTGACTATGTTAGATGTTGGTCATTGTTTGATATGATTTGATTTGATATGTTCGGCCATCTAGGGTGGCACCTTGTCGACCAACCCAAAAATGGCCTAATTAGGCCATCTAGGGTGGCACCTTGTCGACCAACCCTAAATTGGCCTAAATAGGCCATCTAGGGTGGCACCTTGTCGACCAACCCAAAAATGGCCTAATTAGGCCATCTAGGGTGGCAGCTTGTCGACCAACCCTAAATTAGCCTACACTAGTAGAAAATAGGCCTTTCGTCCGGAGCATTAGTCCCGGTCCAATGTGACCACTAGTCCCGGTTCCAACGGCTAGGCTTTAGTCCCGGTTCATTTATGACCTCTAGTCCCGGTTGGTGTTACCAACCGGGACTAAATGGGTGGTGGCAGGCTAGCGTCAGGCTGGTGCCCCATGCGAGCCCCTTTAGACCGGTTGGTATCACCAACCGGGACTAGAGATGGACCTTTAATCCCGGTTGGTATCACCAACCGGGACTAAAGTGATACGCTCCCAAAACCCAGAGACTAAAGGACCATCTCTAGTCCCGGTTGGTGATACCAACCGGGACTAAAGGGGTGGTGGCAGGCTGGCATCAGGCTGGGGCCCCTACGATCCCCTTTAGTCCCGGTTGGTATCACCAACCGGGACTAGAGATGGACCTTTAGTCCCGGTTGGTATCACCAACCGGGACTAAAGATATCACTATATATAGTGCTTCGTCCAGCCCGAGCCCAAGCTCTCCTTTCTCTGTTTTCTCCTTTCTCTCCTCTGTTCTCTTCCCCTTGCTTGAGATAATCCTCCATTTTTGCCAAGATTTGTCAAGATTTGAGGCACCCCATCTATCCAAGTGTTCACAAAGGTTAGCAACTTCGTCCTTTCATCTCTCATTGCTAGATTAGCTCGTGCAATGCTTTATAAGTATAGTGATTTGTGGGTTTTAGTTTGGGAGTAATTATGTGGGAGTTTATTTGATTTATATGCAATTTGAGCTGAAATTAACTTCTTAGTTTGCATATGTGTAGGTGTGGTTTACTTATTGCCTTCCCGTCCCCGTCCTAACCACCGTCGATTGCCCGCACCGTCCCGTCGCCGGCGCCACCTTGGTGAGCCTCTTGTTCTTATCCTTTTTATAAAAAAATCTTATTTGTATGATTTAGATAGTTACTTGTATAATTTTCTTACTTGTATGATTGTTTGTTATACATAGTGCCATGGTTTTGATATCCGTCCCCGTCGGCCCTCATCCGGTTTATGATTCGGATGTGGTATATTCTCTTTTATAATTATTTGTTGCATTTCGTGTTTATGACAATTATGCCCATCAAGTTGACATAGATATTTTTATGTAGGAGGTATGTGAACCGGAAATTGCAACCGACCCTCTTGTCGAGAAGTTAAATTTAGTTGAAAAAGAAAACAAGTATTTGAAAGAAAAATTGAAAATAATTGAAGAAGCGAAGATGAAATTGGAGTTGTATGTTGCCGATGTCGTTGATGATCACAAGATCAAGATGGATGCAATGCGCTTGAAGATTAGAAAGATTAGAAAATATGCCGTTAATAAAGAGGCTTGGTATCACTATGCTGTTGGATCAATTATTACCTTAGTTGCGATTTTGATCGCATTTGTTGTTGCATTTAAATGCTTTAGCTAGATAGTTTTATGTTGTTTTATGAGAATAAGTGTGTATGAACTTTATGTATGAACTTGTATTAATTTGGTCTTTTCGGTGTTGTGTAATGAAGATGAGTCGGCAATGGATGTACGATGACCGACGCTCTCCCCAGTTCATTAATGGCGTGCATAGTTTTCTGCGTGCGGCTGAGGCAAACAAGCAGAATAGTTTTATGTGTAGTCCATGTGGTGTATGTAAGAATGATAGGAATTACTCTAGCTCAAAAGTCATTCACGTCCACCTGTTTACATCTGGTTTCATGTCCGACTATAACTGTTGGACCAAGCACGGAGAAAGAGGGGTTCTAATGGAAGAGAATGAAGAAGAAGAGGATGATGAAAACTATCCTGGGTTCCCTGAATACGATGGTACTATAATGGGGGAAGAGAATGAAGAAGAACAAGCTGAAGAAGAGGCATCAGATGAGCCCGCTGATGATCTTGGTCGGGCCATTGCTGATGCAAAGAGAAACTGCGAAAGTGAAAAGGAGAAGTTGAAGTTACAGTGCATGTTAGAGGATCACAAAAAATTGTTGTACCCAAATTGCGAAGATGACAAGAAAAAGCTGGGTACCACACTGGAATTGCTGCAATGGAAGGCAGAGAATGGTGTATCTGACAAAGGATTTGAAAAGTTGCTGAAAATGTTAAAGAAGATGCTTCCAAAGGACAACGAATTGCCCGACAGTACGTACGAAGGAAAGAAGGCTATCTGCCCTATAGGATTAGAGGTGCAGAAGATACATGCATGCCCTAATGACTGCATCCTCTACCGCGGTGAGGAGTACGAGAATTTGAATGCATGCCCGGTATGCGGTGCATTGCGCTATAAGATCAGCCGCGATGACCCTGGTGATGATGTTGAGGGGGAGCGCCCCAGGAAGAGGATTCCTGCCAAGGTGATGTGGTATGCTCCTATAATACCATGGTTGAAACGTTTGTTCCAAAACAAAGAGCATGCCAAGTTGTTGCGATGGCACAAAGAAGACCGTAAGAAAGACGGGAAGTTGAGAGTACCCGCTGATGGGTCGCAGTGGAGAAAAATTGAGAGAAAGTGGCCGGAGTTTGAAGGTGACGCAAGAAACTTATGGTTTGGTATAAGTGCACATGGCATTAATCCTTTTGGGGAGCAGAGCAGCAATCATAGAACCTGGCCTGTGACTCTATGTATCTATAACCTTCCTCCTTGGTTGTGCATGAAGCGGAAGTTCATTATGATGCCAGTGCTCATCCAAGGCCCTAAGCAACCCGGCAACGACATTGATGTG
Source organism: Elymus sibiricus (assembly GCA_039707655.1). Lineage (NCBI taxonomy): Eukaryota > Viridiplantae > Streptophyta > Magnoliopsida > Poales > Poaceae > Elymus > Elymus sibiricus. Next base: position 424,264,233 of record CM077668.1, on the reverse strand, counting down.
TACCTAAGGCTATTAGTTGAAGAACTTTTATAGCTATGGGACATAAAAGGTGTATGTGTGTGGGATGAGCACAAACAGCAGGAATTTGACCTACAAGCGTTGCTGTTTGTAACCATCAATGATTGGCCTGCTCTTAGTAACCTTTCAGGATAGACAAACAAGGGATACCACGCATGCACGCACTGTTTAGGTGAGACCGAAAGTATATATTTGGATAAATGTAAGAAGAATGTGTACCTGGGACATCGTCGATTTCTTCCGATCAAGCATCTCTTAAGAAAGAAAGGCAAGCATTTCAAAGGTGAGCCAGATCACCGGAAGAAGCCTGACCACCGTACTGGTGATCATATACTTGATATGGTCAAGGATTTAAAAGTAATCTTTGGAAAGGGTCCTGGCGGACAATCTGTTCCAAATGACGCTGACGGACACGCACCCATGTGGAAGAAGAAATCTATATTTTGGGACCTACCCTATTGGAAAGTCCTAGAGGTCCGCTCTGCAATCGACGTGATGCACGTGACGAAGAATCTTTGCGTGAACCTGCTAGGCTTCTTGGGCGTGTATGGGAAGACAAAAGATACACCGGAGGCATGGGAGGACCAGCAACGTATGCACGAAAAAGATGGCATGCATCCAAAGCAGTATCAAGGTCCTGCCAGCTACGCTCTTACCAAAGAAGAGAAGGAAATCTTCTTTGAATGCATGCTCAGTATGAAGGTCCCGTCTGGCTTCTCGTCGAATATAAAGAGAATAATAAATATGGTAGATAAAAAATTCCAAAACCTAAAGTCTCATGACTGCCACATGATTATGACGCAATTACTTCCGGTTGCATTGAGGGGCCTTCTACCGGAAAATGTTCGATTAGCCATTGTGAAGCTATATAGTGCTTTTCAGAGTTCATTTGTAGTGCTTTTCAATTTCAGGGTCATTTAGCTCAAAAAAATCATTAAATGCATGAAAAATAGCAAATGAAGTTAGAAAGGGTTGAAATTTGTGGATGTGGCTTTCAATGGTGCATATTGAATGCACAAAAAGTCTGGAGTTGAAATAAGTTTAAACTAAAGTTATTCACAAACTAGTGATTCACACAAATGTCAAAGAATTCAAATTTAAACTATTCAAATTTGAAAACTACTGGCACTAGCGAAAAGTTTATAATTTTTGTGACCTAAAGCAAAAAGATTCACTCAAAAACTCTAAATATTGCCTGTTAATTAGTAGAAACAAAAGTAAAAAAATAAAGCAAAAAACAAAAACAGAAAACATAAAAAACACCTTTAGTCCCGGTTGCCACCACCAACCGGGAGTAAAGGTCCTTCTCCTGCCCGTAATTTGGACCGCCGAAAACAGACCTTTAGCCCCGGTTGGTGGTGGCAACCAGGACTAAAGGGTAGGCCTTTAATCCCGGTGCGTGGCATCAACCGGGACAAAAGACCTTTTGGTCCCGGTTGATGCCATGCACCGGGACTAAAGGCCTATGGGTATTTAAACTGCCCCCTTCTCCCCCAAATCTTCCTCTCCCTCGCCCGATCGACCAGCTGCTCCTCAATGCGTCTGCTCCCGCCGCCGGCCTCCACGCGACGCCGTCAGGCTGCCCGACCGCGCCCTCGACGTCAGCTCCCGCCGCCGGCCTCCACGTGTCGCCCGAGCCCGCCGGCGCCTCTATCCTCCTTGCGCCGCGCGCTCTCCTCCACGCGCCCGGCCGGCCTCACCTCGCCGACGCGCGCCTCCGCCCCCTCTGCCGCCTCTGCCCGACGCCGGAGCACGCCTCTCACTGCGGGTCGCCCCCTCTGCCAGACGCCGGCCGCACCGTCGTCCTCTGCCCGACGTCGCCGCTCCTCCACGCGCCGCCGTGGCCCGAGCCCGTGCCGGCGCCGCTCCTCCACGCGCCTCCCTCCGTCTCCGGCGTCCTCCCCGCCTCCCTCCGTCCACCGGCGCGCCTCCCTCCGTCTTCGGCGTCCTCCCCGCCTCCCTCCACCCCGACGATCCCGCTTGGTGAGCCTCTCCTCCCCCTTTTGTTCATCTTTTTTTTTCATTTTTTTAATTTGTTCATATTTTTTGTGTGTAGATGAATGTTAATTAGATGGATTTATTATGTATTTTTGTGTGTAGATGAATGTTAGATGGATATGTAGATGGATAGATGTTATATTGATGTATGTTAGAATGATGGATGAATAGAAATGTTAGATAGATGGATTTTAAATGGATGAATAGAAATTTTGTTCAAGTGTGGGTTCTCTATAAAAAGAATGGTTGGATCAATGCTGTAAAATGTTGTTCAAATTTGCCCATCTACTATAGTTGTAAAAGTTTATTAAATATGAGTAGCATAATAAAATGATAATTATTGCATAGGAATTTGTTTTCATAAGAATTTGTTCTCGACGTCGACGATGCCCGGCCCGCATCCTCGTCGTCGACTCGGCGGCGACAACCTGCTTGAGAGGTGCCATGTCCGGGACTGGGCTCCGCCGGGCTGGCACTGGGAGGTGCTACCTTCCAGGGCGCGCAGCTTGGTGAGGAATCGGGCTCCCGTCGTCGACCCGGAGCTTCTTTGGTGGCGGTCGCATGGGCCACTATCGGTGTGGAGGCAGCCGGCCTCCGAGGAGGTGGTACGTCGCCGTGTCAGGGAGGAGGACGAGCACGTCCGTCGCTACATGGTTGCGTTGGACGTCAGGTTCTCCAATACCTGGCAGGTTCTTCAGGGATCTCACCCGAGCTATGATCCTGTGATGGTTCCTTCTCTTTGGGTGTCCACCGCCCGCTCCTCAGGAACCGCGAGTCAACTGGATTATTCGATAATATTCGAGCTGTATTAGTGATGTTATATGATAATATTCGAGATGTATTAGTGATAATATTCGATAATATTCGATGATGCATTAACTGGATTATTCGAGATGTATTAGTTTTTGCTTATTGAATGCATTCTAATTTGAATACTAAATTGTTTTATCTTTCGTCTGGATTAGTTAAGCTATGGACTATAGCGGCAGAGACGACCATGATCAAGAGGATATCATGTTCGACATGGTACGCTCCCAAAACCCAGAGATTGAACCAGATAACGGCTCACAATATCTGAACGAGTCCGGTGAGGGAATTGAGGAAGAACCAATAGACGAAGGGCACACAAACAATGATGACGAAGGAAATGTTCTTCAATTAACAAAGTCCGGCGAGGTGTATATATATATATATATATATATATATATATATATATATATATATATATATATATATATATATAAGGCCTCTGGTGATCATTACATGTATTAATTGATTTGTATATATATATATTAACGAATCTTTCTTCTTTTAGCCCTTCGGATCGAGCAAATCTTCTACAAGGGTAGTACGAGGCCCGGCCAAAAAGTTGCCCGATGGCATAAAGTACAACATCGATGAAATCAAAGAAGATGGCGAACCGATTGCTCCTAAAAAGAACGCGGACAAATTTATACGTCAATGCGGAGTTATTGTTAGGGACAAAATCCCGATCACCGTTCAAGAATGGAATAAGCAAAAGTGTTAGGACCGAGAGTATATCGACCAGAGGGGGGGGGGGGTGAATGGGAGATTCAAAAAATCTTGCGAATGTTTTGAACCGAACCCAAACACAGCAGCGGAAATAAGGTTCGGTAGCAAGGCACTTTATTAAGCTCGCAATAGAGGACCATATCTATCGATGTGGAAAGCAGCAATTTGATCGAGCGATGAATATCACAAGTCTGTCATGTACGATGGTAATGCATCATATGATCAAATGCAAAATCATGAGAGAAAACTAGATATGAACTGCGATGGAGATGCACGGGAAATGGTGACAAATTGAATGAATACAGCACAAATTGAGATCACACAGTCATACAATACTACGATGAGAAATAAATTAACTTGAGGCGATGGAAAAGACGATGAGAATACGACAGGCAATTGATGAACTATGATTGATCAGATACAACTATCGGCACTGAGCACGAATGTAAACTGTTGAAGGAAATGCAGTAATGTAAAGCGAACCAGTGGTGCTCGATGGCGACAGAAGAATTTGGTAGACCAGTTCGCCCTTCTGCCAAAGGACTACGTCTGGTTGGAGGGGTTGTGATTTAACACAGAGGATAAACTCTCCTCGCCCTATTCTCCTTCAACTGGGAGCTGATCAGACTCCAGTTGATTTCACTCGTGGTAGATACTTGTCGGCGATCTCCAAACCTTCGACAGACCTCTTCGTGAACCACAATGACTCTTGGTTGTTGAAGATCTTGCTCGGTGAAGACAATTACTCTTCGACACTCGAGCCGACACCTATCCGTCTAGAGAGTGCGCAGCTCTCAAGAGTAATAGGTACAAGAACTCTAACTCAGAACTACTGTGATGCTCAACCACTGTCTAAGTTTGGGCTCTCGATTTTTCTCTCGGTGGATCTTAAGCTCAAATCACTCGGAGAGGGGATGCTCAATCAATCTTCTCAGAAATCTTAAGCGGAGCAGCCAACGGGCAACGTTGGAGCGGGGTGGCTATTTATAGCCGCAACCTTCCTGACGGTGTCCTGGATTAGGGGGTACTAACCGGGCCGACCCATCTCTTCGGTTGGGCCGAGGTACCCCCATGCGTGACCAAGATGGACTCCGAAGACTGTACGTGGGAGACGTGACCGGCGCTGTCTCTACTGAAGACTTGTTGTACACTTCAAGATTTGTCCAGCCGCCTTACTCCTAGATACCGACATTGTAACCCTAGGTACCCTCCCTGGCGTGTATATAAGCCATAGGGTTTAGCCCGAAGAGGAGATATCAACGCAATATTGCTCACCTAGCCATAGAAGTTAGACGCATTACGATCTCGAGGTAGATCAACTCTGTACTCGATACATCTCTATCAATATAAAAGAAGCAGGACGTAGGGTTTTACCTCCATCAAGAGGGCCCGAACCTGGGTAAAACATCGTCTCTATTGTCTCTGTTACCATCGATCCGAGATCCACAGCTCGGGACCCCCTACCCCGAGGTCTGCGGGTTTTTACACCTAAACTGGTGCTTTCATTGAGAGTTCCACTGTGATATCGCCGGTCAACAGCTTCAAACCTGCGGAGCGCGTCTCCACTTCCGAAGCTTGGGTCTCGCAGACACCTCCACATAACGTGGGAGCGAACCATGACCCCTCTTCGGCTCCAACGAAGGCCCCCCTCACCGACGTGGGGGTAAGATACTTCCTGGAGAACGGATCGGACGGCAACTCAATGACGACTGACTCTCAAATCGAATTGGTTAAACCGATAACTACGGATCCACCGTCAGGTGAGCGTGATGAGGTCTCGAGCCCGCGGTCTTTAGAGATCGGATCTGGTTTGATCACCTCTTGTATGGAATATCGTCCCGACGACTCCGGCCCATCCGACATCTGGGACTTAGCCTACGTACGGCAGCTCCCTGGGGAGCCGATCCGGCAATACTGAGCCAGGTTCTTGATCGTCAAGAGTAAAATACTAGATTATCAAGACTCTGATATAATCGCCGCTTTCGAGCGCGGATGCGAGGATAAAGGCGTCTTGAACACCCTCACCCGTCGTTGCGTCCAAACACTCCCTTAATTAACCAACTTGGTAGCACGATTTTGCGCCATTAATGACACCTGGCGAACCAAGGGGAATACAGACTCGATCTGTGAGGACTACCCGGAACGCGACCGGTCGTCGCCTCGGCGCAAAAATCACAAACGGAACACCTCGGGTGATTGACCCCGGAAGAAGAAGAGAACCTCCGATCACCCCGGAACGGCCCTGGACGGCTTTCTGGGTAAACCATGCCCGATCCACGCTGTATTAGTTAACTCCTGCCCAACCCACAGCCTTCGAGACTGTTGGGTGTTGAGGCAGGTGGCCAAAGGGGGACCCGCCCTCTTGACGGGCACCTCCAGCCACTCCGGACAGACCTCGGACAAAGACAAGGTGCTAATGATTTATGAGACATTTACGTCTAAAAACCAGCGCAAACGAGCCTTACGGGAAATCAACGCCGTCCGGCAAATACCGCCTCGGGGTGTGTGTATAGACACGCCGATCACCTTCACTCAGAGTGATCAGCCGAAGTCAGGCCGGGACAGATGCCCCGCCACGCTAGTCCTCAATCCCATCGTGGACCGCTGCCGCCTCCATAAAGTCCTGATGGATGGAGGCAGCAGCCTGAATTTAATATATGAGGACACTCTGAGTAAAATGCACATCGATAAATCGCGCACTGAACGGAGCACCACTACCTTTAAAGGAATAGTGCCCGGGAGAGAGGCACGCTGCAGTGGAAAGATAACTCTAGATGTAGTCTTCGGGACCTCGGACAATTATCGCTCCGAGGAGATCACCTTCCACATCGCGCCTTTCAAAAGCGGATACCACGCCATCCTCGGACGGGACACCTTTTCAAGATGTCAAGCGGTGCCGCACAACGGCTACATGAAGCTCAAGATGCCGGGCCCGAAAGGGGTCATTACCATTTCGAGTGATCTTGACAGGGCGCTTAAAGCTGAAAATAAAACGGCGTCCCTCGCCCTCGAGACCCTGGCCGAAACCTTCGCGGCCAAAGAACTAACCGCACTACGCGCCGAGGTCGACCGGGACGATGTCGTTCTCGACAAAAGATCAAAGCCTACTTCTTTCAAGCCGGCTAACGAGATTATCAAATTCCAAGTTCACCCCACGAACCCCGCTAAAACGGCGTCCATAGGGGCTAACCTCGACCCAGAAGTTGCCGAAGCCCTACGCACTTTCCTTAGAGAAAACTGGGACATATTCGCCTGGCACCCTTCCGACATGCCTAGGATACCCCGTAGGCTTGCAGAGCATAGCCTAAACATATTGGCAGGCTACAAGCCCGTCCAACAAACACTTTGGCATTTCTCTGAGCCCAAGCGTCAAGCGATGGGCGAGGACCTGGCAAAGCTGCTGGAAGCAGGATTCATCAAGGATATAAAATACCCCGACTGGCTAGCCAATTTGGTCATGGTACCGAAAAAGGACAGGTCCTGGCGGTTGTGCGTCGATTTTAAAGACCTCAACAAAGCATGCCCTAAAGACCCCTTTCCCCTACCCCGTATTGACCAAATTGTGGACGCCACTGTGGGCCACGACGCATTGTGCTTCCTAGATGCCTATTCAGGGTATCATCAAATAAAAAAGAAGGAATCGGACCAAGCTGCAACAGCGTTTATTACGCCCTACGAACCGTTTTGCTTCAATACGATGTCCTTCGGACTAAAGAACGCTGGCGCTACGTACCAGCGTATGATTCAAACATGCCTGAAAGACCACATCGGAAAAACTGTGGAGGCCTATGTAGACGACGTGGTTGTCAAAACTAAACGTGTCGATCAACTGGTGGACAACCTCCGTGATACATTCGCCAGCCTACGGGAATATCAAATAAGACTTAACCCCGAAAAATGCGTCTTCGGGGTCCCGGCTAGCAAACTCCTCGGTTTCATTGTATCTAGCCGAGGAATTGAGGCCAACCCGGCCAAAATTCGAGCCCTGGATCGCTTAGAGGTCCCTACAGAGCTCAAAGATGTACAAAAGCTAGCGGGCTGCGTAGCAGCCCTAAGTTGTTTTATATCACGGCTTGGTGAGAAAGCTTTACCATTGTACAGGCTGTTAAAGCAGACCAAAACGTTTAAATGGACCAAGGAGGCTGCGGCGGCCCTGGAAGACATCAAGGCCCTCCTCGCCACCAACCCAATCCTGGCAGCACCAGGCGTTTGCGAACCAATGATACTATACATCTCGGCTACAAACCAGGTGGTTAGCGCAGTCCTCGTGGTCGAACGAGACATGGAAGGCCATAAGTTCCAGGTCCAAAAACCTGTATACTACGTGTCCGAGGTCTTAACCCCCTGTAAGGCACGTTACCCTCACTATCAAAAGATAGCTTACGCAGTCTTCATGGCATCGCGAAAGCTTCAACACTACTTTCAAGAGTGCGCGGTGACCGTGGCATCCGACGTCCCTTTAAGTGACATAATTAATAATAGAGATGCGACGGGGCGCATCGCCAAATGGGCTATAGAGCTCATGCCTTTCAAAATTATCTACAAACCACGCCGGGCAATTAAATCCCAGGTGCTGGCAGACTTCGTGGTCGAATGGATCGAAGCCGAACTCCCCGGTGAGTACAGTACCTACTCGCATTGGACAATGTATTTTGATGGCTCCAAAATGCTTGTCGGCCTAGGGGCTGACGTGGTACTCACGTCCCCCACGGAAGATAACATTCGATATGTACTACAAATCATGTACACAGACTCCAATAACGCAGCCGAATACGAAGCCCTCTTACATGGACTTCGGATAGCGGTCTCCATGGGCGTTAAACGCCTCGAGGTCCGAGGTGATTCGAACCTCGCCATTTCGCAAATCAACGACGAGTTTGATGCCAAAGACCCCAAGATGACGGCCTACCGAAATGCCGTCCTAAATATCTCGGCCAGATTCGAGGGGCTGGAATTTCACCATATACCTCGAGATAGCAATCAGGCCGCGGACATTCTCGCTCGGTTGGGTGCGAAACGGGACAAGGTTCCCGAAAACACCTTCCTCGAGCGGCTTTTCAAGCTATCCGTAGTCTGGCAAGACAACACAGGAACATCAGACTCAAACGATGTCGGGCAACAGCCCCCGCCCGAAAAGGACGATGGTATCATAGGCGGGTCCATGATCCGGAAAACGGATTCAGCGCATGACGTCATGGCAGTGATCGCACCATGGACTGAGCCGCTCCTTGCATACCTACTCCGAAAAGAACTCCCTGATAACCAAGCCGACTCATGTTGGATCGTAAGGCATTCTAAGGCCTACAAGGTCCATGAAGGGGAACTTTATAAAATTTGTACAACGGGCGTCCTCCAGAGATGCATATCCGAGGAAGGACAACTTCTACTTCAGGAGATACACTCCGGCATGAGCGGACATCACGTCGCTGCTCGCACCCTGGTCAGCAAGGCTTTTCGCGCCGACTTCTATTGGCCAACGGCAAGCGCCGATGCCTCGGCATTGGTACAGTGTTGCCCAGGCTGCCAGGTATTTGCAAAACGGAGCCATATGCCCCCACGGCTCTGCGCACCATTCCCATTACATGGCCCTTTGCGGTCTGGGGGCTCGATATGGTTGGGCCACTCAAGGGTGGATCAAACAAAAATAAGTACCTACTCGTTATGGTAGACAAATTTACCAAGTGGATCGAAGCAAAGCCGGTCACCTCGGCCGAGGCCGTCCAGGTCATCGGATTCATTTCGGGGGTAGTCCATCGTTACGGTGTCCCCCACAGTCTGATAACAGACAATGGAACCAACTTCACGGCTAAAGAGGTTAAGGCATGGTGTAAGAAAATGGGCATTATGCTCGACTACGCGTCCGTCTATCACCCGCAGTCTAATGGGCAGGTGGAGCGAGCCAATGGACTTATCCTTAGTGGAATTAAGCCACGGCTAGTTCGCTCCCTTAAAAAGGCCGATTGCAAATGGGTTGAGGAACTTGATTCCGTCTTATGGGGCTTGCGTACAACACCCAATCGGTCCACCAGGTATACCTCTTTTTTTATGGTGTACGGTGCCGAAGCGGTCCTCCCTTGCGACATCATACATGACGCACCTCGGGTGCGCATGTACGAGGAATCGGAGGCCGAACTCGATCGGCAAGACGCCTTAGACGCTCTTGAGGAAGAGCGCAACGTCGCACAGGCTTGTTCTGCTATTTATCAATAGCAGGCACGACGCTACCATGGTAGAGAGGTCCGTGCTAAAGAATTCAACGTCGGGGATCTCGTAATGAGACTGCACCCCGGAAAACAAAAACACAAGCTCTCCCCTAAATGGGACGGAACGTTCATCATTAACCAAGTGCTCATCGGAGGAGCTTATCGAATCCGAGATCCAGAGGACGGCCGATTAGAGCCCCACCCGTGGAACGCGGCGCTACTCCGACGCTTCTATGCATAACTTCAAGTATACGGTCTGTGTAAATAACTTGTGCATTTTCTTTCGATTTAACCCTTTTTCTTTCTTATCTTCTCCCCTCGAAAAGTTCTTTTATGATCCCGAGGACACTCTAGCTGGTTCTTTTCAATAGCTATTCCACCCCTTATGTACTATTGTCTTTCGAGCCACTATATGCATCAATTCGCTTTAAGATTTGGCCAAGCTGGGTTGCCCGGCTCCTGTGCTTGCCCCTTACATTCCCGATATTTCGGCTAGGGGGCAAAGGGAGCACCGCTGTGATTGTTACTCCCGGGTCAACCGGTGTAGTACCTCAGACGGATAAAGCCGAAAGCTAGCGGTCTTATAATGCGGATTGGTCGGCTATGACATAGGACCAACGTGGCAAGGGTCTTTTCAAACCCCGACCAGGGGCTTTACCCCCGAGGTCATCCGTCTTCGGACGGGCGTGTTCGGCGCATTCCCCGCGGAAAGGAACTGTTGGAAGAACTATTTTCCTCGGAAGATGTTTCTTACGTTAAACAGTAATATAACATAACCTTCTGTTACCCTCTCGTCTTTCGAGCCGCATAGCCCGATTGCCTGGTCCCTTGACGTATCTAGTTCGATAACTTCGGCCAGTAGTATGGGACACTCCTCGGACTTTGTCCGAGGAGGCGGAAGCCGACGGCTGGCTGACAGAGTTCGGTTACACGGGCGGAAATATTTGACATAGAATACCTCGGTACATAAATTCATACCACACTTTTCAAGCACGGTCTAACCCGTCTATTAAGGTGTTTAGTGCGCAATCCTTTTGCGAGAATCGGGCGGCGGGCATTACACTATCGTATGCCTGGCTGGTCGGGATCTCTCCCCCATCCGGCCCCAGGTGTCCTACCTCTGCTAATTCTGTTGTCCTCAAACTGGTGTAATGGGTCTTCACCATGGTCCAGGCCTCTCTGGCACCCTCTCGGCAAGCTGATACTTTCCACGCTTGGATCCGGCGCCGCACTCTCTTAAGACGTTCGGCTAGCACGGCCATGTCCTCAGGGACTGGCGTCACCTCTGGCCATAACGCCTGGTGCACATCCTTCATCGCTTTCCGAGCTCCTTCATGCACCTCGGACAGACGATTGCTCATGTCTTCGGACATCGGACCCCGCGACTCTGGAGGAAGGCTAGTCAGGCACACTGTCAAACAACAACACATTTCAAATGATACATTTCCTTGGACAAATTGCATGACAACTGTCTTTCGTGCTTTCTAACTTACCATAAATCATATCGTCCGTTTGCCGATTCTTTGCCTTTGCGGCAGCGAGGCGAGTTTTTAAGCTCTCAATTTCCTGGGCCTGTCGTGCGTTTTCAGTCCTAAGCGCATCCACGTTGGCCGCTCTCTGCAAGACCACTTGTTGCCTTGCTTGGTGTTGCGCTTCAGCATACGCCAGATCGTCACGGGCCTGCTTCAGATCCCTTTCAAGATGACCCAGGGCTTCCGCTGCTACAAACGATGCTAGGCGTCAGCTCTGATTTTTGGACGATACCAAATTCAAGGAATAAGCGCTTACCGTGCGCCTCTCTGGTAAATTTCTTCACCTGCTCAACCTCGGACAGCGCCGCGTCAAGCTGCACCCTTGTTTGGTCTAATGCCGAGGTCAATTGTTCGTTCCGCAAGCGAGCTTCCTATTATGACAAAGATTGCGGGTTAGAATTCAAGTCTTGATTCGACCCCAGGGGCTCGTATCAAGCCTTAGGGGCTACTACTATACTTGGTAGTTATATTCGTCTTTAAAAACATACCCGCAGCCCTCACGATAGGACATCCAGCGACTCGTCAAAGGCACCTCGGGTCGCCCCGAGGTATGCGTCCACCGCCCTGAGAGCGTTAAGCTCCTTGTCCGAAAAAGCCGGATTATTCAAGGAAGCCTTTCGACGGCGATAATTCGTGGCGCATTGAATTTTGGACGGAGTGGCCGATGTCACTGAGTCCTCGGGCTGGGCGGCTCCGGGGTCAACCCTTGCAGGATTTCAGACCTCTGCCTTCTTGAGCGGGGCCGCCTCTTCCTCGGCCTCCACATGTGCGGTGGAGAGTGGAGTCTGTCTGCAAATATTCAGCAGTGTTAGAACCCGAAATGTCTTTTCTATGACATGAATCTAAATGTTACCTAATGACGGATGGAACACTCTCGCTTGCCCTCGCCGGAGCTTCTTGACCTTCTGGCCGAGCCCTTGCCAGTGGAGCCATTTCTCTGCGGAGGCATTGGGAGCGCCGCCCCTTTGGAGGAGAAGTCAGAAGACTGGAGACTGGGGGACGAGGGGCTCTCTTTTGCTTAGAGGAAGGGAGAGTTACCGATGAGGCTGGTCTTGTCCCCGACGTATCAGGGACGACCGCTACCTTTGAGCCGTTAAGGCTCTCCAGGAAAAACTCCTCCCTTCGTAGATAAGCCCCAGGTCTTCATCCTCGTGATAGAGAGGATCTTCTGCGCGACTGTGTAACTCCGGTTCTGGAGCTGGACTGCTCACCCCATCAAGCCAACGCCTCCACCGCTGTTCAATCAATATATAACGAATTAATGATCCCGAGGTAAAACAGGAAAGCTCGAAATGGAAACTTACAATGTCAGTGGGGTTGTAGTACGACAGCCCTTCCTGGAACTGGCGCTTAGCAAACTCCTCGGCTGACCCTTCGTATATGCTGGCTAGCACGGCTCCGAGAGTCATTTGGTCCATAAAAGCCCCCTTGATGGATCGAGAGGCGTCCTCGGACCCGTTATACTCGCACAATAAATGCTGGCACTGCCGAAGCGGCTGGAATCTCCGGTCTAGAGCCACCGCCATCACATCAATAATGGTAAGACCCGCGCTGGAAAGAAACTTCACCTTGGCCATCAGCCTGGTCACGGCTTCGTCTTCCTCTTGAGCCGAACTCAGTGGTCTCCAGCTGTAACGCTTCCTCGGTGGATCTAATGAGAAGGGCGGAAGGCCTGGCCGGACTGGCTCGTACAGTGGGACGTCGGTGATGTAGAACCACTCAGAAGGCCAGGAATCGGCTTCCTCCCGAGGTGTTCCCGCTGGATAGCCAGTCTTGTCGATTCGGCAGACTTCGGCTCCTCCGACCTCGAATAACTTGTCGGTCGAAGAGTGGGGCACGACGCAGAAGAACTTCTACCATAATCCGAAGTGCGCCTGACAGTCGAGGTGTAGCTCACAGAGCGCGATAAACCCCGCGATGTGTAGCACTGAATTCGGAGAAAGATGATGTAGCTGTAACCCGTAGAACTCCAGCAAACCGCGGAGAAATGGGTGGATTGGAAACCCTAAGCCGCAGAGGAGGAAAGGTATGAAGCATACCCGCTCGTCCCCCCGTGGCGAGGGGTAATTTTCAGCGTGAGCTTGACCCTCGATGGATGTTAATCCAGGGCGGGTTGCGGCCAAATCCGCATCTGGTAGATATCCCTGCGTCGCCAAACGCTCTAGTTGAAGGCGCGCGACAGAGCAGCTCCCTCAGTCCCCCCTATTTGGGCCGTGAGGACGCCTTGACGATCCCTCGCCGCTCGCCATTGTTTAGGCTCCTGCTTGGGATGGAGGGAGAGGGGAATTTCTCGCTGCGGTTGCAAGGGCGCATAGCCACAAGCAAGGGTGACGCATCTATTAAGTAAGGGCAGAAAGGGCTGGCGCTTCGATGTTTTTGCCATAAAGGGGCCCAACTCCCTAAGCGGCATGATTTTCAACGTCTGACATTGAGCCCTCGGCGAAATTCTAAAGGTCGTCCGAGGTCTTTAACTCTGGTCGGAGGATAAAAGTACGGGAACTTGTCTATTGAGCCAAGACTTCGGAATGTGAAGGGCGACGACTTCAGCATCGAAGACTAGTTGAGGGGCTAGTGACGGTGTCCTGGATTAGGGGGTACTAACCGGGCCGACCCATCTCTTCGGTTGGGCCGAGGTACCAAGATGGGCTCCGAAGACTGTACGTGGGAGACGTGATCGGCGCTGTCTCTACCGAAGACTTGTAGTACACTTCAAGATTTGTCCAGCTGCCTTACTCCTAGATACCGACATTGTAACCCTAGGTACCCTCCCTGGCATGTATATAAGCCATAGGGTTTAGCCCATAGAGGGGACATCAAGGCAACATTGCTCACCTAGCCATAGAAGTTAGACGCATTACGATCTCGAGGTAGATCAACTCTGTACTCGATACATCTCTATCAATATAAAAGAAGCAGGACGTAGGGTTTTACCTCCATCAAGAGGGCCCGAACCTGGGTAAAACATCGTCTCTATTGTCTCTGTTACCATCGATCCGAGATCCACAGCTCGGGACCCCCTACCCCGAGGTCTGCCGGTTTTAACACCGACACTTCCCTGATGGGGAATGACCAAATTGGACATGTGGAGCAGCCAGCAGCCGAACGACACGAGTCCAACGGTCGGAATTGAGCACAATCGTAACATTACGTGCGGAGCAAGTAATGCTAACTCCTCAGTTCGAAAGATATCTCCTGCAGCACCGGAGAACAATGTCTTCTGCTGGCAGGTAATCATTCCAAACATAAAGATATTTCTCTCAGTCTCGCATAGGTTTTGGGCTAAGCATCACAGCGGATCTAAGCTTCGAGAACCTATACCGCTCTTAATATTACGAAGGTCCTATGACTCAAATGAATGAAAGAAGAACAACGAAAAGAATGCTACGTCTTCAGTTCGTCTTCGTCTTCCATCGCTGCAGTCAATTTTCTTTGGACCGAAACACCGAACCAATTGCTTCACGTCAGCAGTAAATTTTCGAGGGGTCAACTCCTTCACATCATTCTTCTCGTCTACAAGTATTCAAAGGATGTAGCTCATACTTCTCTGTAGTACAGATATTCTTCGGTGAAGTTCCTCGAACTGTACACCTGAGACAACATTCTCTTCGGCACTGCATGGACTATTTGTCTCTGTGTGCACTAGCAAACAAATCAGTCCATGCCTGTTTCTGTCAACAATCTCCAAAACATAAGAGGGCAAGTATTGCACCAACAATCTCCCCCTTTTTGGACGATTGTTGACAAAACAGAACACATCGAAAGATAGATAAAAGAATGAAATGGAATGTGAAGGAAGGTGAGAGACGAGAGATAAATACGAAGATAAACATGCTCCCCCTGAAGATATGCATCATTCTGATTGGAGTGAGCATAGGAGATAATATGGATGGTAGCGAGGTGAATCTTCGTATGAGTGACATTGGCAGATGATCTTATTCGTAGTTTCATCCAATGCACTCGACGGTGTCTGAGGTATTTCCTGCACACACAACTTTTGACATAAGTTAGATAGCAAAGATAACTTGAAAAACGTTGTGGCAAAGGATACGCCATGAAGATTTTCTCAGAACACAGTTTAATTCCACACGAGATATAAGTTCCCAACAAGTTGGATATTCGATGAATGATCAGAGCAAAGGATTCATAAGTATATTGCTCGGAGTGGATATGCTTCAGTCGAGGTTTCCCTGCAACAAAGATGATACGATAGAAATATGCGAGGAAAAAAACCAGCATGTGAATCAAAGCAATCTGCTCAGAAACAACTTTTCTTCTCCTTCATCATTAGATAGTGATAAACAAGCATAGTAGAAGATATATGAGGTTACAATTATCCTTGCATGATAGATAAGTATCGAGGATAATCATTGCAAGGAAGTAAGCATTCGATAGCACTTGCAAACAAATAACTGGAAGCAAATTGCAGGGATTATTATCGGTACATGACGACGCAGTATACCATCACCACAGGCGGTGAGATGAAGTTTCACGATCAAAAATCCAACGACCAAAAGCAAATTGTTCGAAAGAAGAGCAAATGGCGAATAAAAACACCCTGCAAATAACCCACTTTGCTATCTTCTCGATGTTCTTCTCCCCCTTTTTGTCGACAAGTGTCAAAAAGGAAAGAGAATGCATGCGAGGAACTACTCGTCCGAAGAATCCCCAGAGCTCGAACTGTTCGGCAAAGTAGAACGAGCGATGGTCGAGGCCGATGCAGGAGTTGGAGACGACACACGGGCTTCGGGATCAGCTTCGGGAGTAGCAGTGCGAGGTGCATCTGGCTTGTATATAAAGGTGCCTGCTGTGTCTTCAAGTACATCATCAGGTTCAACAAACAGCAGGTCGGTGGAGGCAGAGCGTTGAGGAAGTACTGGGGTTTGCCTTAGGATGCGAGGAACTTCAAACAACTCCAGATGATCATAATCTTTCTCGATGCCCTTGGCAGATAGTTGTTTGCGAGAATAATGCTTGCGTAGAAGGGTCCACGAGCGCTTCTTCTGTTCTTTTTCATACAACAAAGCTTGACAAGCATAATTGTGAAGCAAATTGATCTCAGTCATTATTTCCACTTTTTCTTTGCGGTCGAGCTTGATGTGACTCTCCAGGGCTTGCTGAGTGCGAAGAAAAATCTCGTACAGAGAGGGATTTTCTTCATGAGGAATTTCAACTGTGACCTTCTTGACCTTCGGAGCTCTAGCAGAGGCAGGAGCAGTGGCATCAATAGGTGTCTTCCCTTTGCCAATATGCTTCACAATCCGGAGAGTGTCTCGGACTGGTGGCATGAAAACTTTTGGGACATATGGGCAGAAGAACTTTTTCTTGATAAGCTGCTCAATGGCAAACATGACCCATTGTGCATATGGCTTGAAGACTTGAGGGCTATCACCTGCATAGGCCAAGTTTCGAATGAGAAGATCTGGAATGTCAAACTGAATGCCATGAGCTATTGCTTGGAGAGCATTAGCCACGATGCCATGAATGGATTCGGGCCTGTTTGTTGGCGTGAGAGAGTTGCAGAGGATATAGAACAAAACTTTGTTCTCATAGGCCAAATTCATAGGATGTGCCTCGGTACACTCATCTCCAACAAGTTTGGGGTCCATCAGCATGTGAATTTCAGCTTCGGATACTTCCCAGAAGTGCAGTCTGTGTTCGCGTGAGGCATCAAATTCGCACAGAGGAAGATTCAACATTGCCAAAAACTGGACAGCCGAGCATTTTATCTTTTCTTCCTCAGTCATCCATTCGAGAATCCAAGTACTGCTGTTTGTAAGGTCTCCTGAGATATAAAGAGTGGCGTAGAACTGAAGGATTACTTCACGATTCCAGCCATGATTGAAACGAAGAAAACTCTTCAGGAAGACTTGCTCAATTTGCTCGATTATGTGATGGAAGCAGGGTAAACTTTCGAGCTCAGCGAAATCCAGAATCTTATGCTTGAAGATGCGATTCTTGCCATACAGAATGCGAGTATAATACACGGCCTGTTTCTTAGTCCAGAATCTTGGTGACATGGAAGTTCTTTCTGCTTCATATGGGCTGGTCCCAAAGAATGCAAGTTTCGAACGATGAAACTGCTCATTGAAAGCTGGACCATTCGGGCCATCATCAACAGGAAACAGAGGGACGGTTTCTAGTGGGTTTCTCAGCGGTTCTTCATCGGCCATCGACTGGGTCTGATCATCATCAGGCGCAGGCACACCTTCATCAATAGGCTTGAGAGGAGCACGAGGCTTCCTCGATTTTTCTCATGTAGATGACTTTGAAGAACTTGACTGACTACTGTTCTCGCTCGCCGGAACTCCTTCGGCATTCTTTTGACTTTCGGACTCAAGGGCCTTTTCTTTCATTGCTCTTTCTTCGGCTGGAGACATGACGACCTCTTTCTCAGACGCTTGAGTCATAACTGGTGGGACAGTTTCTTCTCGAGCCATCGGCTTATCAGATTTCTTTTCTTCCTCTACCAACTGGGAAGCAGTGGCGTGAGGAGCAGGATCAACATCCATCTGGGTAGGGGCACCAGATGATGTGACCGGGGGTGTTTTCTCTCGGGAGTCATTTAGCTCCCCCTTAATCTTGTCATTTTCCACTTTATTCGGTTCAGAGGGCTCTGCTTGCTCTGTTCTCGGCGGCGATGAATTTTCCTTCTCAACTTCAATCTCTTCATCAACTTCGTCAACTCGGGATTGCTGCTTGAGAGGTGCATTTTCCTCATCAGTTCTTTCCAGGAAAATATCAACAACTTCATGTTGCTCTTGGGCTACTGGCGCAAGAATGATGATCTCCCCAGTGGCAGCTTGCTGCATGGGTTCATCCTCGTGAGGAGGAGAAGGTGGAACCTGCTGCAAGGGCACATGGGAGTCCAGTGGAGTAGGATCAGCAGCGATGTTCTGAAGGCGGCGATCTTTGTTTGCTTTCGGTTTGCTTACTCTTGCCACAGCCTTCTGACGTTTTTCCTCTTGAGCTCTTCTTCGAGCAAGTTCTGCCTTGTGATCAATCTCGTCATTTCTCCTGTCACACAGTTGAGACACATCCATGCGCAATCGCGAGTGCCACTCAATTTTCTCGTTTCGCAAGACACTAAGGGCCTTTGTGAGTTCAACAATTTCTTTGTTCATCTTTTTCCTTTCGACTTCAGTCTTAGCCTCATTCCTCATTCTCTCGACAGCTTGCTTGTCTTTCACAGCTTTATTTAGTTTCTTGGAGATTTTCCTCAGCTCGCTGAAATGCTTCGTCACCATTTTGGTGACACCATCAGGCAGTCCTAGACCGCTCACGTCATCAGCTTTTGCATCATATGCAACACTGTCAATCACATCGATCATGAAATTGAAATCATACTTCTGTTCCTCTGTGGGGGCAGGAACAGTGACCCTGGTTTTCTTGGCAGTCACATCAACTTGTTCTTCAGACTGCAGTTTTCTCTTCGCTGCAGTGCTTGACAACGTTCTTGAAGCCGCAGAACCCGAAGGTTTATCTGTGGAAGGAATGGGTGCATGCCTGGGTGATTTCCTCGGAATTGGCAAAGCTTTCACTGGCGAGGGAGTCATGGATGGCTTGTTGAGAATGGCAGGACGATCATACAATGGGATTTCATCAGGGGTATCTTCTCTGGACGACTCATCAGACGAGTCAGGAACTGCCTTCTTGGTTCTTTTGGTGAGAGTTTTCTTTCGAGGTGCACGAGGGGAAACAGATTTCTTAGATTTTCTTTCCTTTGAAGCTGATGCACGTTCCTTCTTCTTCTGTACGTCTTGCTGGGTCAGCGCGACATTTTTCGCTTCAACTTGGTTTTTCTTAGCTTCTCTAGCTTCACGCTTGGCTTTGGCCTTCGCCCTCTTAGCCACTTCATCGGGAAAATCAGCAATGGTTTTGAGGGAGTCGGGGTGAGCAGTTGACGGTTGTGGTGGTCTGACTTTTTCGTCATCAGGGCCAATGCAGTTTTCGGCAATGCAGTAATTCCACGGTGGTGTGAAGTTAAACAAAATCTGATACTTCTCGCGAACATTTTCATATCTGTACCATTTGCCAGCCCAGTGGCGGCGAATTCTTTGAAGCCTGTTGTTGCGATCTGTCGTTGATTCACCCTCAGGTGGAGTTCTGTAGCCATCGGGATCAGACATCTCAGCAGTGGTATTCTTTTCTCTGCCACGACCGCCCTTTTTGGGATTTCCATCGGAGAAGATTGTTAGAGCATCTGTGACCAATTCATCCTCGGGCTGACTGTGAGCAGAGGGAATCTCCTCATAATCTTCTTCTGGTTCAGACTCTTGTCTCTACTTCGGGGCCTTGGGTGGCTTCGAAGATTTTCCACCTCCCGTCATTCTTGTTCGTTCAGACCTTGAAGGAAACTGAGGCAATTCTTCGTCAAAATCTGAAAACTCTTGCGAATTCTATGACATGACCAACCTGTGAAAAAGGAAAAGACGCGAGGGAAAAGCAAGGTAGGGTCATAAGCATGCACAGCAAGGTTTGAATGAAAAATGATTTTGATGGATTCCAACAAGGGACACATGGTAACACAGAGAGATATCATCGATAGATTTTACAAGCTAGCCACAGACAAATTCTAGGCAGGTTGATAGCTATCTAATCTTTCGGATAATTACACATGAACCCAAGATGATGAAGACCAGTACGAGGAAGATCTACAAACCGTACCAGTCAAATCCTGGTGATTCCTAAAGATCTACCGCAGTGAAATAAATCGAAGAAAATTACATCGGTAAGAACTGCCCTAAGAACAGAAGGATGGGGAGGAGCAGTTCCGGATCTAAGTTCCCTAACCTGGCAACTCAGATCAACTACGGCAATGCGGGAGGACGGATTTCCGCACCGGCGTGATCAGCTGCGACGAGACTACACCGAAGTTGCGCGACGGAGCTTCTCGCCGGAGTTGCTTCGAGCTCGGGCTTGGGTGAGGCAGAAAGGAGGGTTTGCGCGGATGAGGGAGAAGACGCGGTGAGGGGTATTTATGGCTGGAGAGCTGAACCTCCTCTCCGAAATCTACGGCCCACAGTTGCGGGACGTTCCGCATTCGACGGGTACGATCATGATAGTGGAGATCGTGGGCACGTGGCAACCGCTTTCTGCGAGAATCTCGGGAAGAGAGCGGGAGGTTGAAAGGTTTGAAGGGCTAAAAGCCAAAAGTGGATAAAAGTTCGAAGTTGATTCCTTTCGCGACCAAGGACGTCGGAGAGAGATCTTCTTCAGATCAAATTGCATGCTTACGACAGACATCATAGATTTAGAAGAGAAAGAATAGAGGGATAAAAGGGTCCAAAACAAAACACTCAGCCAAACGAGAAGAAACACCAAACAAGGAGCTATGAGTGAGTTGTTCATCGGACGAAACACAAACACAGCAACTCGAAAACAAACAACAAATAGAGAGCAAATAAACACAAAGAACCAGCACCAACAATATAGATGTTAGGGCAAAGGATAACCGAAAAGAATCCCTGCGATAGAATTCCTGCATGATGGGTTAGTTCTTTCTCGCAACCCACACTTGTGTGGGCAGCGCAGACCTCATTTGTCTTGACTGAGCAGGGACACTCCTTCGTTGATTTCCATAGTTCACCTGTGCATCTTGAGAGTAATCATATGAGTAAGCATTGAAATTATTCCCAGAGACAAGAGCATAATGATTCGATGAGATACGCATGTACTCCTTTTATCGAAAGTTTAATCGACATTCGTTCGAGGAAGTTTCAGCGTCAATCTGTGAGTGATTGTCATTTCCTCGAGGAGAGTTGCTCTGCATATTCAGGTTAGCAGTGACAGATAAATTTTCAATGGTGCCCTTCTTCACCCAGATTTGCTTCTTGGGTGAGCCAGACCTGTAGTTAGTCCCAATATACCGAGCGAAAATCTTACCATTATGTTGTTTGAAGAGTTTGTAGTTTGAGTCATCAGACTCGTCAGACACAACAGGAATGGGAGTGTCATATCCAGACAGGAGTGCAGGTTCAAGAGTTTTGCTTTTAGCTAGAACCCAACTTGTCCGAGGATATTGCTCGGGAGTCCAGTAGGTTCCATCAACGTTGAGTTTCCTTTCGAAACCCGATCCTTCTTTTCAGGGATTTCTGTGCAGTATTGAATTCTTGAGCACATCACATAGTGTTTGATGTCCTTTGAGGCTCTTTAGCATTCCGGTCTCAAGCAAGTTCTTTAGCCTGCAATTTTCATCAGAGATAGCAACAAATTCCTCGAAAGAGGGGTTAGAAATATTGTTCGAAGTAGTTGCAATATTCTCGATGGCAGCATTGGATATTTCAGCATTCGAATCAGCATTGCTACATCCTAGGCATTTTGAGCAAGGAGGCGCAAAATCATCAGGAAGGTTGTTAGATTGCTCGGCGAAGAGAGAAGCTTTTTCTTTCGCGAGTACGTTATAAGACTCTTTTAGTGACTCGAGTTCTTGATTCTTGCTAAGGAGTTCATCTGATAAACTCCCGTAGTCGACTGTAAGAGAATCATATCGTTCGGAAAGATCAACAATCATTGAAGAAAAAGCATCATGCTTTTCTGTCAATTCTTGATTCTTCTCCATCTCTTCGACCACTAATCCTTCGGTTTTCCTGAGATTTAACTCAAGTTTTTCAAGCTCATCTTGTTGAGATTTTGCAATCTTAACAAGTTTAGCATAGGCAATGTATTCAGAGGAATATTCAGTCATTGATTTTCGGTGTTTTGCTGATACCTGATCCTTTGAGGTTTTTGCCATGAGACAGAATGTGATAGGATCATCATCACTTGAGGCATCATCATCAGTGTCTGATTCGAGAGACTTCTCGCATGTTCCATAGGCGACGAATGCATTTCCTCTTCCAAGGTTTCGGTAAAACTCTTCATCTGCTGATTCGGATTCGGATGTTTCATCTTCAGATTCCATATTCATTTCTACACACATTCTAGTCAGCTGCGATATTTTCTTCATATTGGATTCAATGGTCGCTCTCGTTTGCACGTCAGTGACTGGTCTCGTCGAAGAGGATGCGGCAGATTCATTTTTCTTCGAGAGCTTAGTGTGACGATCCACTGGAGTGAATCCAGAGCCGTGAAGATAAATCCATCTGTTCCTAGGTTTTTCATCTTGTTCCCAACAAGGACAGTGCGCGATGTAGTGACCGAGTTGTTTGCACTTGAAGCACTTCATCTCTTTCAGAGGTAATCTTCTTGAAGATCCAGGGAAATCAACATCGTCATCATTTGTGAGACATAGATTTTGTCTTCTGATTTCACTTAGTCTTTTAGTGAGCATTTCGAGTTCTCTTGTGATAGAGTGTTGATTCTCGACATCTTCTTCTTGTGAACTGCATAGTGTGAAAGAATTTCCCCTTCGCTTTCCGAAGAAGATTCTTGATGCCCATTTTCAAGTTCCATCTTTTCTTCGTGAATAGACAACAACGTGATGACTTCGACGTAGTGAAGTTCTTCATAGTCTGGTCTTTGCTTGATTTCAGCCACGATTGGATCAAAGGTTGCATCAAGAGCACTCAGCAGCTTGTTGACCGCATCTCTATCGGTGATATCAGTTACTCCTCGTTGATGAAGCCTTTCAACAATATTTGTCAATCGATCGGTGAGTTCCATAGCACTTTCTTTACGAAGACTTCTGAAACTAGCAAACATGGCACGAAGCATATTTGTGTGTTGATCTGTTCTTGCAGTGAATTCTTCATGAACATTTTTGATGGCATCCCAGAGTTGCTTAGCAGTGTCAAGCTTTTGGAACCGAATAAAGATATCTCTTGAGATGCTATCACAGATAATATCTTTTGCTTGTGCATTTAGCCGTATCATAGCTTTGTCATTGGAAGTAGGAGCATCCGGATGCTGAAAAGTGTATCCATTTTCCACAATTTGCCAAAGCTCAATGTTGACGGCTTGAAGTCTGATTTTCATTCGTTCTTTCCAGTAGACATAGTCATTTCCATCGAAGATAGGAAACCTTTCAGAGTGTGAGGATCTACCTGCAAATGACATACTCAAAACTCCAAGGTTGTTAGACCTTTAATAAACAGAGACAGGGAGTACCTGCTCTGATACCAATTGTTAGGACCGAGAGTATATCGACCAGAGGGGAGGTGAATGGGAGATTCAAAAATTCTTGCGAATGTTTTGAACCGAACCCAAACACAGCAGCGGAAATAAGGTTCGGTAGCAAGGCACTTAATTAAGCTCGCAATAGAGGACCATATCTATCGATGTGGAAAGCAGCAATTTGATCGAGCGATGAAAATCACAAGTCTGTCTTGTACGATGGTAATGCAACATATGATCAGATGCAAAATCACGAGAGAAAACTAGATATGAACTGCGATGGAGATGCACGGGAAATGGTGACAAGGTGAATGAATACAACACAAATTGAGATCACACAGTCATGCAATACTACGATGAGAAATAAATTAACTTGAGGTGATGGAAAAGACGATGAGAATACGACAGGCAATTGATGAACGATGATTGATCAGATACAACTATCGGCACTGAGCACGAATGTAAACTGCTGAAGGAAATACAGTAATGTAAAGCAAACCAGTGGTGCTCGATGGCGACAGAAGAATTTGGTAGACCAGTTCGCCCTTCTGCCAAAGGACTACGTCTGGTTGGAGGGGTTGTGATTTAACACAGAGGATAAACTCTCCTCGCCCTATTCTCCTTCAACTGGGAGCTGATCAGACTCCAGTTGATTTCACTCGTGGTAGATACTTGTCGGCGATCTCCAAACCTTCGACAGACCTCTTCGCGAACCACAATGACTCTTGGTTGCTGAAGATCTTGCTCGGTGAAGACAATTACTCTTCGACACTCAAGCCGACACCTATCCGTCTAGAGAGTGCGCAACTCTCAAGAGTAATAGGTACAAGAACTCTAACTCAGAACTACTGTGATGCTCAACCACTGTCTAAGTTTGGGCTCTCGATTTTTCTCTCGGTGGATCTCAAACTCAAATCACTCGGAGAGGGGATGCCCAATCAATCTTCTCAGAAATCTTAAGCGGAGCAGCCAACGGGCAACGTTGGAGCGGGGTGGCTATTTATAGCCGCAACCTTCCTTGATGGGAAATGGCCAAATTGGACATGTGGAGCAGCCAGCGGCCGAACGACACGAGTCCAACGGTCGGAATTGAGCACAACGGTAACATTACGTGCGGAGCAAGTAATGCTAACTCCTCAGTTCGAAAGATATCTCCTGCAGCACCGAAGAACAACGTCTTCTGCTGGCAGGTAATCATTCGAAACATAAAGAGATTTCTCTCAGTCTCGCATAGGTTTTGGGCTAAGCATCACATCGGATCTAAGCTTCGAGAACCTATACCCCTCTTAATAGTACGGAGGTCCTATGACTCAAATGAATAAAAGAAGAACAACGAAAAGAATGGTACGTCTTCAGTTCGTCTTCGTCTTCCATCACTGCAGTCAATTTTCTTCGGACCGAAACACCGAACCAATTGCTTCACGTCAGCAGTAAATTTTTGAGGGGTCAACTCCTACACGTCATTCTTCTCATCTACAAGTCTTCAAAGGATGTAGCTCATACTTCTCTGTAGTACAGATATTCTTCGGTGAAGTTCCTCGAACTGTACACCTGAGACAGCATTCTCTTCGGCACTGCATGGACTATTTCTCTCTGTGTGCACTAGCAAATAAATTAGTCCATGCCTGTATCTGTCAACAATCTCCAAAACATAAGAGGGCAAGTATTGCACCAACACAAAGGAAGATCGAGGAGTTAGTTTTGTCGACGAAAGAGCAAACAATCTGCTTTGGGATACGCTCATGTCACATTTCACCCTATCAGAGGGTTTCACAGATCTCCAATGGCAGAAAGTCAAGAAGTGTGCTCTTAAGAAGATGGCCACACAATTCCAGACTTGGAAGAAAAGATTATGGGCCAACTACGTCAACGCAGAAAAGAAGACTCCAGAATTCACTGGACCACTAGAGAAGGTAAAAGATCACTAGGACTTATTTGTGGAGTTCAAGGAATCGGAAGCAGCTAAGGAACGGTCGAGGAAAAACAAGATAAATGCTGAGAAAAAAAAGTTTCACCATGTTCTGGGGCCAGGTGGCTACAAGACTGGGTTGCCTAAGTGGGATGAATATGAGGAAAAGATGATTGCTGCAGGGGTCACTCCAAAAATAGTGGGTTGGCCCGACAGGTGCAGGACTTGGTTTTATGTGCATGGGGGAAAGTTGGACCCAAATACTGGGGAGATTATTGAACAGGCAAGTCATAAAGAAGCCTCGGACGCTTTACTTGAAGCAATAAAAGAGGCTCGAACGGGGGCGTTGCAGCCCGAGAGAGAAAAAGACAAGCTTACAGGCACCCTCAAGAATCCTGAACACCCGGGACGAACACGAGGCAAAGGCGTTGTTCCATGGGTTGAGGGGTTTGCGGAGTGGAACGACACTTACAGAAGCCATGCGAGAAAGAAGAAGTAGGATGCAGACCGGCTTCAAAAGGTAGAATCAAAGAACGCGGAGTTGGAACGCGCTTTCATGCGGCAGTAGGAGCATATCGACACAATTAACCAGCAAAGGGCGTCTCAGCGGCAGGAGCAACCAGATCCAGCATTGGATAGTACCATCCCATCTATGCCGAAAAGCAGCGTGGGTTCCACGGGGGTCCCAGCCGATGATGCACTGCTAGCTCGCTACCCCGTGGATGATATCCAAGAGACGACAACTTGTGAGCTACACATGAAAATGAAGAACGTATCCATGAAGGTGGCGGACGGCTTTGCTTTACCGAATGCACCTAAAGCAACCATCCACGGCAATCCGATTCCACCTGGCTATGTTCGTGTCGGGGTGGATGAAGTTCTATCGGGATATGACTCACTAGAGCTTGACTTTCCTGGAGGTCAAGGGGAGCAGACACTGGGAGAAGCCATACGTGGTCTCATTGTATGGAGAAAATGATGGAAATATGCCCTAGAGGCAATAATAAAGTTGTTATTATTTTATATTTCCTTGTTCATGATAAAGGTTTATTATTCATGCTAAGATTGTATTGACCGGAAACTTAAATACATGTGTGAATACATAAACAAATACCGTGTCCCTAGTGAGCCTCTACTAGACTAGCTCGTTGATCAAAGATGGTTAAGGTTTCCTAACCATAGACATGAGTTGTCATTTGATAACGGGATCACATCATTAGGAGAATGATGTGATGGACAAGACCCATCCATTAGCTTAGCATATGATCGTTCTGTTTATTGCTACTGCTTTCTTGAATGTCAAATACATGTTCCTCAGACCATGAGATCATGCAGCTCTCGGATATCGGAGGAATACCTTGTGTTCTATCAAACGTCACAACATAACTGGGTGATCATAAAGATGCTCTACAGGTATCTCCGAAGGTGTCCGTTGAGTTGGCATAGATCGAGACTTGGATTTATCACTCCATGTTTCGGAGAGGTATCTCTGGGCCCTCTCGGTAATGCACATCATAAGAAGCTTGCAAGCAAAGTGACTAAGGAGTTAGTTAAGGGATGATGTATTACGGAACGAGTAAAGAGACTTGCCGGTAATGAGATTGAACTAGGTATGGACATACCGACGATCGAATCTCGGGCAAGTAACATACCGACGGACAAAGGGAATTACGTATGTTGTCATTGCGATTCGACCGATAAGATCTTCGTGGAATATGTAGGAACCAATATGAGCATCCAGGTTCCGCTATTGGTTATTGACCGGAGAGGCGTCTCAGTCATGTCTACATCATTCCCGAACCCGTAGGGTCCGCACGCTTAGCGTTCGTTGACGATATAGTGTTATATGAGTTATGTGAATTGGTAACCGAATATTGTTCGAAGTCCCGGATGAGATCCCGGATGTCACGAGGAGTCTCGGAATGGTCGAGAGGTAAAGATTTATATATGGGAAGTCATATTTTGGGTTCCGGAAAAAGGTGCAGTTTTTTCGGTATTGTACCTGGAAGCTTCCAGAAGGTTCCGGAGGATTCCGAAGGGGTCCGGAAGTCCACAAGTGGGTCCACCACGTCCCAAAGGGATGGCATGGGCTAAGGGGAGGCGCCCTGGCCTTATTGGGCCAGGCGCACCAAGTCCTCAAAAGCCCACGCAGCTAGGGAAGGAAAAAAGGGAGAGTCCTAGTTGGAATAGGATTGGACTTTGGAGTCCAAGTCCACGTGTGTACTATTCATGGTTACTGTTCACGTGGCACTATTCCTTCTACTCCAAGCCCCTACACATATATAAATAGAGGAGAGGGGGCGCCCCAAAGGATACAACATTGTCTTAGTCGTGTGCGGCGCCCCCCTCCACAGTTCCGTCCCTCGGTCATATTTTCGTAGTGCTTGGGCAAAGCCCTGCGGAGATAGCATCACCATCACCGTCACCACGCCGTCGTGCTGCCGGAACTCATCCACTACCTCGCCGTCTTGCTGGATCAAGAAGTCGAGGACATCACCGAGCTGAACGTGTGCTGAACGCGGAGGTGCCGTACGTTCGGTGCTCGGTCGGTTGGATCGTGAAGTTGTTCGACGACATCAACCGCGTTGTTCTAACGCTTCCGCTTACGGTCTACGAGGGTACGTAGACACACTCCCCCTCTCGTAGCTATGGATCTCCATGGATAGATCTTGCGTGTGCATAATTTTTTTTTTGTTTTCCATGCAACGTTCCCCAACAGTGGCATCATGAGCCAGGTCTATGCGTAGATGATATGCACGAGTAGAACACAAAGAGTTGTGGGCGGTGATCGTCATACTGCCTACCACCAACCTCTTATTTTGATTCGGCGGTATTGTAAGATGAAGCGGCCCGGACCAACCTTACATGTCCACGTACATGAGACCGGTTCCACCGACAGACATGCAACTTGTTTTGCATAAAGGTGGCTGGCGGCTGTCTGTTTCTCCTACTTTAGTTGAATCGAATTTGACTGCGGCCGGTCCTTGTTGAAGGTTAAAACAGCAAACTTGATAAATCACCGTTGTGGTTTTGTGCCGTAGGTAAGAACGGTCCTCCCTCCCACCTATATATATACCGGGAGGGGGGGGGGTGGGGTATACTGGGGGTGGGGGGGGGGGGGCGCCACACATTAGGACATCAATTGTTTAGCCGTGTGCGGCTCCCCCCTCCACGGTTTAGTCCCTCGGTCATAATCTCGCGGTGCTTAGGCGAAGCCCTGCGGAGATAGCATCACCATCACCGTCACCACGCCGTCGTGCTGCCGAAACTCATCCACTACCTCGCCATCTTGCTGGATCAAGAAGTCGAGGACGTCACCGAGCTGAACGTGTGCTGAACGCGGAGGTGCCGTACGTTCGGTGCTCGGTCGGTTGGATCGTGAAGTTGTTCGACAACATCAACCGCGTTGTTCTAACGCTTCCGCTTACGGTCTACGAGGGTACGTAGACACACTCCCGCTCTCGTAGCTATGCATCTCCATGGATAGATCTTGCGTGTGCGTAGAGTTTTTTTGTTTTCCATGCAACGTTCCCCAACAGAAAATACCTGAGAAAGTCGTACAACACTTTGTGGATCTTACTAAACCGGCTGTGGAGAAAAGGCGATCAGACTATGAACGCTCTATTAGCAAGTCATATTATCAACAAAAAAAATCAGCAGTCGAGCCTTACAGGTAGTAATAAAAGCGGGAAAACTATTCCCCATCTCGGAGAACAGGCAGTGCAATCGATCCCCCCGCTCAAGGTGAGTACCGATAAGGTGGTAACCAACGCTGATAGAGAGATGGCTAGAGAGATGGGTATCACTGTTGAACAACTCCTAGGCATCGAGGAAGTCCCCATGATGGATCCGAAGGAACTAGCATGGAAATATGTCCCCGGGAACCCTCTGGTCAGGCCTGACGAGGAGATGCTTCTATCAACGCAAATGCGCAGATTGCATGACTGGTACCTGAGAGAAATAAAGGTCGGGCGAGAGAGCCTCATGGTGAAAGTCAAGCCAGAGCATTACTTCCATGGAAAAGATGTGTGGATTGAATTTCCAGAAATTTTTCAGTTATTCAATCAAGACGCACTCGACAAATCTCTCGTCAGTTGCTATTGTCTGTAAGTGATTTCTTTCTGTAATTTAAGTCTCTAGCTCAGCTCGTTCATTGCCTGTAATTATCCTCACTATATTCTTTTGTGTGGTATTATGCAGAATGAAGATTTTTGAATTGAAAAGAGATGGAGACTATGGCATTGGGTTCATTGACCCAAATACCGTTAATGAAAATGTGTTAAATAACCACAAACAAGACACGGAGAATAGCTTGCTAATGTTTTTGAAGGAACTAAATACCAGACCAGAAATACTTTTTCCTTACATCTTCAGGTGAGTGTTACTGTCTTGTACTACAAATTCTATTTTTGCTTACTCGATGTTAAGTGTAGTTGATGAGTTATGCATGCCCGCTTATACAAACGTGTGCGCGGATTCCACTGGATCCTGCTAATCATTAGAGTTGACGAGGGAACTGTTGAAGTACTGGACTCACTAGGTAAAGACCCTGAAGAATACATCAGCCTGTTTTTGATGCTCGACAGGTAATTTCAATCATTATCGCACTATGTCGGCCTCTTTAGTTCATTTCCTGATATCAAGTAATTAATAACACCTTTATTCATTTTCTTTGCCGGGCAGGGTTTGGAAAAAGTTCATCAAAGAGGTTGTCGGTGAATGGAAACCACAGCTGAAATGGCGACGGCCCAAGGTAATTAAGTAGTACTAGCTACGTCCGCGCATCTCTTTAATTCTAGTTTCAATATCATTATCATGCTTGATTATTATCTAATTGAATTCTATTCTCGTAAAGTGTATGAGGCAGGAAAAGGGGACTAATTTATGTGCATACTACGTTTGCGAGAACATTCGCTTTATGACCGAAAGGAGCGGAGATGCAAGACATCTTTGGGTACGTAAACACTATTCACAATTTTTTTTTATCAAGATCTAATATATATACACACAACTAATATATTAATATTGATCTCCTTCTTTAAAGATGGTGGAGATGCGGGATAGGCTCCTACCAAAGGACCGCATACGAGCACTTCAAGAGGAAATGGCGGGATTTTTGCTTCAGCAGGTCATATCTCCCGACGGAGAATACCATTTCACCTAATGCCTGCATGTAATGATCTGCAAATTGTCGGAAAAATTGTATATACCAAATTGTATATATATATATATATGTGTATGCATGGTCGTACGAGAAATTCTATGATATATGATTGGTTCTACGAGAAATTCTATTATATATGCATAACGTGTACAGTATGTAGTAGCGTAAAATATGTTTGAAATGAAAAAGAATTAAATGGAAAACACAAAATAAATAGGAAAAATAAACAATAAACCCTAAACCCCTAAACCTTTAGTCCCGGTCGGTGTCACCAACCGGGACTAAAGGTCCCCAGCCCCCGGCCCGCGCTGCCGGCCACGTGGCAGGGATTTAGTCCCGGTTGGTGTCGTCAACCGGGACTAAAGGTCCCCAGCCCCTGGCGCGCGCTGCCGGCCACGTGGCAGGGATTTAGTCCCGGGTCGTGGCCAACCGGGACTAAAGCGTGTGGGGCCTTTAGTCCCGGTTGGTGAACCGGGACTAAAGGCCCTTCCCAACCGGGACTAAAGGTCGTTTCTCCACTAGTGCTAATTAGGCCATCTAGGGTGGCACCTTGTCGACCAACCCTAAATTGGCCTAATTAGGCCATCTAGGGTGCACCTTGTTGACCAACCCAAAAATGGCCTAATTAGGCCATCTAGGGTGGCACCTTGTTGACCAACCCTAAATTGGCCTAATTAGGCTATCTAGGGTGGCACCTTGTCGACCAACCCTAAAATGGTCTAATTAGGCCATCTAGGGTGGCACCTTGTCGACCAACCCTAACATGGCCTAATTAGGCCATCTAGGGTGTCACCTTGTCGACCAACCCTAAATTGGCCTAATTAGGCCATCTAGGGTGGCACCTTGTCGACCAACCCAAAAATGACCTAATTAGGCCATCTAGGGTGGCACCTTGTCGACCAGCCCTAAATTGGCCTAATTAGGCCATCTAGGGTGGCACCTTGTCGACCAACACAAAAATGGCCTAATTATGCCATCTAGGGGGGCACCTTGTCATTCAAGCAGAAAAACCATTCATTCATTCAAGCACATATAAATCATCCATCAACATAAAAAAGCCATTCATTCATCAAACTAGATAGATCATTCATGAGTTCATTCAGACATAGAAACAAGCCATCCTTTCATTCAAACACATAGTACTAGATAGATCATTCATACATAGATCAATAGCTAGATAGAGCCTTCAGTACATATATCAGTACATATAGATAGATCCTTCAACACATCAGGGAATCATTCATACATAGATCAAGGATTAATAAAACATAACCAGAGCAGTCCTAATGGGTACAGAATCCTAGTCCACCTCTGCCTAGTTACTTGAAATGGATGAAAGTTGGCCCTCCTCCTTGCCCAGTAGATGATAGCATCATCACTAGGGTTACAGCCATTGGGGAAGGCCTCCAGGAACTGCTCCTTGTCCTTGCGGTTCTGAGCTGCCAAGATCTTCTCAGCCAGACGGCGGCGATACTCAGGGCTGTATCTTGTTCCCGTCGGTGGCCTTCTTCCCCCTCTGCTCTACTGCTCTTCTTCCCTCTCTCTGCCTGTCTCCCCTGGCCACCTCCTCTTCTGCATTTACAACCTCTCCAGGGTCCATGCCCACAGAGCTGGGGATCTAGGGATTTCTCTGGAGGCTGTGGGGAGGAGAAGGTAGGGGTTTGGGTTACAGTAGGGTTTCTGGTGGGGGGTGGGATTTATAGATGGACACTGGGTGCTGGTAGGCAGGCTGCAAGTTTGGATAACAGCCCAGTTCCAGGCCCACATTGGATAAATGAGACATTAAGCCCAACTGTTAAATAAAATAGCAGAGCACTAAAACACTTCTTCACTGCATTAAAATAACTACATACACATGAAAACAAATAGAACTAATAAAAAAGTTCTTCAATGCATTACTTAAGATAGGTTCTCAACACTTCATCATTTAACATAACCATAACTTAAACATTGGCATCTCCCTTCACTCCAATTACCATAACTTAAGCAGTTCATATAGTGCTGCACAAAATATACAACTACCACCATCAACTTGCAAGGCCTGTTATATATAGTAGGACAACTTACTTACTTACTTATCCACCATAGTCTGATCTTCATGACTCTAGTATGGCCTTGATTTGCTCAAGCTTTTCCTTGCTCCCATGACCAGCATTGAGCAGATCAGCTACAACTTTCTCCAGCTCTTTCTTCTCTTCTGCAAGAAGATCCATGTCCACCATGATCTCTTTCATAGCCTTCCTAGTATTGTGAATTATGTCTGCCTGGGCCCGAAGGAGACACCTCTGCTCCTTTGCTAGCCTAAGCTTCTCCATCTCGATCTCCATCTCTAGCTCTTCCTTCTGCTTCTCAAATTTCTCAGCATCCATTGCTTTCTGGTAGTCCACCTTGCCAACACCATCCTGCCAGTCAAACATCTTGGAAACATCAGCAACCATTTTGTGATACTCCTCACACAGATGATCCTTCTCCTTCATCAACTTGGCTAACTCAGCATCATATGCATTCTTGTCTTGAATCCTGCCAAGGTTTTGCTCATGGAACATTTCCCACAACTTGATGAGGCAGTTCTTGAGTATATCAGGGTGGACTGGATCAACCCACTTAACTACACCACAGTTCACACCTCCCTGTTAAATCAAACAAAAAATATTAAATTCAGAAATGAATTAAGTTTGATCAGACAACACATACATAAGAAAATGCATAAATTCAGTACTAAATTCAGTTAGAACAGAGTTAATAGACAAGGAGGAGATGTACAAATTCAGAAATCTATTCAATTCAAACAGAGGATATATATACATTCATAACTCAATCCACTGCAAATAGAGAGCATCTGTGCACTCTAATTAATGCAAACAGAAACCAACACTTAGCATAACTGAATCCAGTGCCAACTATTTTGAAAACCACTTTCTGCAATCTTCAAACCACTATAGCATAACTGAATCCATCCAGCATATCTGAATCCATCAAGCATAACTGAATCCACTAAGCATAACTGATAACCACAAAGAATAACTGAATCACTGACTTCATATATCAATGAACTACTAAAGTAGAAAACCACTCTCTGCCAATAAGAACACTGACTTCAGATAACAATGAACTACTGAATTACTACATTACTCACCTGAACAGGGCATCCATAGAACCTCCTCCCAGTGTTAGCACCTTCAAAAGCAACACACTTTCTAGGCATCATCTGGTGCAGAGTGCATTTAGGAACTTCCTCCATGGGAGCACCACAAAACAGTGGCTCAGGGATGGTGTCAGGTGTGTTCTACATACAGTACAAGGTAGATCAGACAACCAATGCATCCAATAGTTGCAGATCCATCAAGCACTGGCTAAACCAAACCCTAAACCAAAGGAATCCATCCATACATATGTGCAGATCATCAACCCTAAATCCCAAATCGATTGAACCCTAACCCTAAATAATGGCAGAGGGAGGAGGATTAGGCTTACAAAGTACTCCATATCCATTAGGTTGCCCCCGATGCTGTCGTTGTCGGAGCTCTCATCCCCATCATTCCAAGAAGGCATCCTGGCCGGCGACGAGGAAGGGAGGTGGTCGGCGACGATGGCGAGCTCTCGGGCAGGGGAGAACAGAGCGAGGGGGGAGAGAGTGGGAGTGGGTGAGCGAGAGTGAGGCGGATCGGTGACTAAGCACCTGGTCGGAACGGTTCGCACTAACGGCCATCCGCCCGCGCGCCGTCAGCCTCTGGCCGACAAAACCCTGAAGGGCAGGCCCCACGTGTCATAAACCCACTTAAAATGTAACCGTTCGGCAACTAGGGTTTTTTGGAACAGCCCACCACTTTTGTGGTAGTTTTTTAAAAAATTAAAAAAAGTGGTAGTTTTTTAGAGGCATAGCGTATAATGCGGTAGTTTTTTGCTATATACTCGCTAGTAAGAACTTCATGCTTGGCGTAGTTCCGACGTTCGCGCCTCGTCACGCTTGCGCTCTCGTTCCGCCCTGACGACAGCGCGGAGAACACTGGGTTGTCTGTTTGGCGGTGTGTTGGAGGATTCGGACTGGATTGTTGCATGTGCTGCAGGCGGTCGATTTTTCTACGGTTTGACCACTGGTCGTGGGTGCTAGCTGCAGTCGTACTATCACTTGCATTGATCAGGCCCTCAAGGCGTGAAAGGTGGCGCAATTTAATAACATCGGCGCGTTGCACGCAATAGCACATCCATGTGCTATTGTTTTCTCGTCAGCAACCAGTTTTTTTTTACCCGCAAAAAAAGAAAACCAGTTTTTTTTTATCTACCAGGTACTCCAAACGTGGAATGTCACGAACTTCTTTAACTTCGCAATATGGCACTCGTATGACCTTGTCATGACGCGTGTGATCGGTCAAAGCACGTAGTATAGCAAATATATGTATATACTCCATGCACCGAGTCATTTCCCACTTGAGCCTTGTAATAAACCGTACTCTGCGTAGATGCCAAAGTAATTCTGTCGTCTTGCCCGCAAAGGTCAACGTCGATCGTTAATCTCAATGAGGCGCATTTTCAACGTAAAAAAACGGACTAGTATATGCGTGTTCAACTGGTTAACAAATGGTTCTGCAGACGGAAGCTGATTACTGAGCTATCATGGCCATGTCTGCTTCGCCGGAAACAAAAAGGAGATCAACACATGGTACATTTTATAGAGCCGGCCGTATCATATTCACACCGCGAAGGCGACAGCCATGCCGTGGTAAAGTCATCGCATGCATAAACTACTACACGGGAGGAGTCGGAGGACAAATCCAACAACAATTTTTTTTTATATGAGCAGATCAAATCTGAATCTAACACAAGGACAGATAACATCCTCCAAACAATCCTTACGTTACGAGCGACATCCACGCAATGGCCACTATCGCACAAGCCAAATTTCGCTACCACGAGTCGACGTCGTGTGGGTTATCAGCCACTGACCAGCCTGGCTAGAATGATCGACTTCTTCTGAAGAAGTGCTTGTGATGCACCATCTTTTTGTCTTCTGTGGGATCTCGAGTGGGAAAACGTGAGACATTTTTAGCTTTGGTATTGTTGCCTGAGAAAATGCCCAGCCATGCATCAGAGCTGCGTGCACTTGCTTGAATTTATCTGACGGACACGTGCGTGATCAGCGATAGACCAACTCAAAAGGCATATCGTGGTTGGTGCCACGATCGGCTACGAACCAAGCAGAAATTTCTGTAGTAGTTGGAGCTGATTAACCGCTCCTGTGTCGCTGCACCAGCACACCGACAGGCGACAACAAAGATCTAGTGGTTCGTATATGTGTGTGTGTGTGTGTCAAGTTTGTTGCGTGCGATGCGACCGGACGGACACCGTCATGGGAGATTGCCGGTGAGCAGGTGATCGGGGAGCAATTTAGAAGGCAGATCGACATCAGGCGGGTGGTTAAAAGACTGTCCGAAACCCAACGATTTTAGCAATTTGCGGATGTTGAGTCATCCTTCAGTGGCCATACAACAATAGTACTGTCGGCGTTAAAAACTGTTCTAACTTAGTAACTTAGCAGTTAGACAATATATGCATGTGTTGGCTAATGTTCAAACGATAATTCAGGCATAGCAAAGGGCGGCTAGCTGGTCCTTTCCACGACCCAAAAGGTAGTCCATTTTATGTATGGATGCTTTGTTTTAGCTCTCCAACAAATCTTCTCTCTTGAACTTCTCTAAACTTTACGAGATACAATGAATCTTCCCTTGGTCTTGCATCCATGAGCACGGGACACTATTAGAAAACAGGGCTTTAGTCCCGATTCCAGAGGGCCTTTAGTCCCGGTTCTGCAACCGGGACTGAACAATCGGGACTAAAGGCCCCCACTTTTAGTACCGGTTGGGTTACGAACCGGGACTAAATGAGCTCCACGTGGCTGCTGTGGGGCGCCCAGGCAGGAGGACCTTTAGTCCCGGTTGGTAACACCAACCGGGACTAAAAGGCCGCCACGCGTCAGCCCCTGCCAAGCGCTGTTTTTTTTTTTTTGAAAGGAGGGCTTTAGGGTTTATGGGTTTTGGAGGGTTTAGGGGTTTCATATTGTGTTTCCCCCTTTTCTTTTTGTGTTTACCATTCAATTCTTTTACATTTAGGGTTTTCGTTTTTATTTTACGTTTTCTATTCAACTCGACGCTAGCTACTACATATAGCAATGAGGGAATCATTACACGAATCGTCATGAATATAGAGAGAAGTGACCTTTCTTTCTCCGTGCTTGGTCGAACAACAAGTTTTCGTATATCTATTCGACGCTACTACGTATAGTACACGTTCATGCATATATACAATGTAATATCTCTTACGATCCCTAATATCTAATTACCAAAATCGCATTGCCACTCCCGATGGAATTCTCCGTCTGGAGGTATGACATGGTCAACAAAGAATCCCGTATGCGATCAGTTGTTAGGAGTTCGTCCCGCTTCCGCTTGATCTAATTTAAAGAAGGGGGTCAATATATATATATATATATATATATATATATATATATATATATATATATATATATATATATATATATATATATATATATATATATATATGAATGAAACTCAACACAATTGATGGTAATAAAATAAAAATGTGAATATTGTTTACATACTTCAATTTGTTCTTCAGATCTGTCCCGCTCAGAGGTCTTGTGGCGAATGTACTCGCAAACGTAGTATCCACATAAATTATTCCCGGGTTCCTGCCATAAGAATTTTACGAGAATAGAGTTCAATCAAAATGATAATCAAGCATGATAATGGGATTGAAGCTAGAATCAATGAGAGATGCGCGGAACTAGCTAGTAGTACTTACTTTGGGTTGTGAAAATCGCAGATCCTTTTTCCATTCACCCCTAACCTGGTTGGTGAACTTTTTCCAAACCCTGCCCGGCAAAGAAAATGATTACTTGATATCAGGAAATGAACGAAAGTTGCCGATATGGTGCGATAATGATTGAACTTACTTCTGGAGCATTTGACTCATGTCCGCCCACTCCTTAGCCTCTTTACGTCTCGAGTCCAAGACAACTACTAGTCCCGCGTCAAGCTGAATGGCTAGCAGAATAAAGTGGAACCTGCGCACGCATAACTCATCAATTACACTTAACCTCGAGTAAGCGAAACAGAATGTGCAGAAGACAGTAACACTCACTTGAAGTTGTAAGGAAATAGTATTTCCCTTTTGTTTTGTTGTCCAAGTAACGCCTTTAGCAAGTAATTCTCTGTATCATCGGGGCTTTTTTTGTACCGTATATTCATTTACGGTATTTGGGTTAATGAACCCAATGTCATAGATTTTTCCTCTGCATTCGCGGATCTTCAATCTGCATAATATAGTGTGAGGATAATTATACATGCAATGAACGAGCTGAGCTAGAGACTTAATTACAGAAAAAAATACTTACAGACAATAGCAACTGATGATAGCTTTGTCGAGGGCAGCTTGATTGTATAACTGAAATAATTTTTCAAATTCAATGTACATCACCTCGACTCCATTAAAGTAGTGCTCATCTTTAATTCCCACTAAGATACTGTTGGTCCCTTCCTTGCAGGCTTTCAAGTACCAGTTATGCAATGTTCACATCATTGTTGATAGACGCGGGAGCTGCTCAGGTCTGACGAGAGGCTTCCCGTGCTCGTATCTAAAGGCTACCTCAGCCATTTCGAACTGTACCTCATCGTCTAAGTAATCAGCAAGAGTGTAACCAGGATGAGCGGCCGCTACCCTCGGATCATTAGCGATATCGGGAAACACCTTGAGCGGGGGGCACGATTGTTTTTCCTGTTCGCCAAGCTGGGGAATTGTTTTCCCACTTCTTGCAGCACTGCTAGTACTTCCCGACCTTTTCGCTTCATGAAATGTCTTTACAATACAGCGGTCATAGTGTGAGAGCGGCGGAGGAGATGGTGGGCGCTGAAGGGCATCCAGACAGCGCTTCGCTTTTACCGGATCTATTTTCTCCTTTGGATCTGGACGTTTCGGTGCATGCTGGCGTTTCACATCGGCAACCACGAACTCGTCGGTTTCCTCCTCAGTCATGTCGTATGGTAACTTGGGAGGAGCCTTCTTGACGCTTGGACCTGCTCTGGATTTCTTCGTTGTTGTACTGCTAGTCGCCGGAGCGGCGGCGGGTCTCTTCTGCCGTTGTTGGGAGGAGCCTTCTTGACGCGGCGGAGGAGGCGGAGTCCGCTGAGGCGGCGGAGGATTCTGCTGAGGGGCCTCCTCTGGCGGAGTCCGCTGAGGCGGCGGAGACAGCTGAGGCGGCGGAGTGTGCTGACGTGGCGGAGATGACTGAGGCAGCGGAGATAGAGCTGGACAGTGAGGAGTCTGCTGAGGGGCCTCCTCCGGCTGAGTCTGCTGACGCGGCGTCCATTGTGGAAGCACGATGTATTCCTTTCTCCATAGAATGGTAGTCCTTACGGCATCTACCAGATGAGTCTCCCCTTCAACTGTAGGGTACTCATGGTCCAGCCCCTCGAATCTGTTGGTAACTTCATCCACCCCGACAATAGCAAAGCCATCTGGAATCGGATTGCAATGGAAAGTTCCATCAGGTCTAGGAGGTAAGACATAGCCGACCGCCACCTTCAAGGGTAGGTTGATTCATTTCTTCATTAGCTCACAATGTTCCCTCTCCGTGATATAATCCACGGGGTAGCGAGGAGCCGTGATATCAGGCCGAACGAGCTCCGTGGAAGCCACGCTGCTTTTCCGCTGAGATGGTGGGGTAGCTTCGTGGGCAGTATCGAATGAAGGATCTTCGTGCTGCTGAGATGGTTAGCCGGTAGCTCGCTGACTGGTAAGTGCCTCTAGTTTCTTATCCTGCAACGCTAATCTTTCTTCTACCTTCTGCATCCGGTCTGCTTCCTCTTTCGTCTTTCTCCCTTGGCTTCTATAACCAGCGCTGTCGGGAAACCCATGCACCCACGGAACGGAGCCTGCTGTGCCTCGTGTTCGTCCAGGGTGTTCAGGATTCCCGAGGGCGCGTGACATCACGTCCTTCTCTCTGTCGGGATGGAACCTCCCTTCCTGCACGTCCTTGATTGCTTCCTGAATCTTTGTGACGGGTGTTTCAAGTTGTTCTTTCGTGTAAACACACTTCCCTGTTTCATGGTCCAAAGTTCCCCCATGCCCGAAGAACCAAGTCCTTGCCCGTTCGGGCCAGTTCAATGTCGCTGGTTGGACCCCTTTAGCAAGCAGGTCATTCTCAGCTTTGTCCCACGTAGGCCGGGCAACCTTGTAGCCACCTGACCCCGTAACATGGTGATACTGCTTCTTTGAAGCATTTAGCTTATTTGTCTGTGACCTGTTCTTAGCTTTCTCCGATTTCTTGTACGCCACAAATGCGGGCCAGTGATCTTTTATCTTCACATATTGACCGGTGAATTCTGGAGTCTCGTCTTTCTCGTCAAACTGTTCGTTCAATCTTTTCTTCCAGTTCTTGAATTGTTCTGCCATCTTCTTAAGAGCCCATTTTTTGACTTTTCGCTGTATAACTGGGTTATTTGGATCCTCCTCTCGGGTAGGCTGAAATTTATCATGAGCGAGTTCCAAAGCTGATCTTTGCATCAATCATCGACATAAGAAACTCCATCGTCCTTCTGCTTATTCCATTTTTGGATGCTGATCGGGACGCTGTCCCTAACAACAACTCCGCACTGATGTATAAATCGGTCTTGGGTCCGCTTGGGAACAGTCGGTTTGCCATCTGGATCGACTTGTTTGATCATGAACCTTTCATTCTCGCCCAACCTTTTCTTCGGGCCTCGTCTCCTTATAGAAGTTTGGCTCGATCCGGAGGGCTAAAAGAAGAAAGAAGTGTTAATATATGTACATACAAAACAATTAATGCATCTAGTCAGCAGAGGCTTAATTAATATATATACATCGCCGGACTTTGCAACCGTTAAGGCTCCAACACTGGCGGAGCCGTCATCTTCTCATCCCTCACCATCGGAGTCGTTGAGAAACTGTGAGGTCATGATATCATCATCTCCCTCGCGGATTATTTCCTCCAACGCCTTTTCTTGTTCTAAGTCTCTGTCGTGTTCCATAGTTTCTGCAAATATTACAACATGGCAATATACAACCATGAGAGATGGATTATATGGAAACATAGACATAATCACAACAAGGAATCATATGCATATGAGCAATGGATTAGTGGATTATCGGGGTTATGTTTTAACGACCGCCTCCCCCCTCATGTCGAAGTTATACCAAAATTATCGGGGATATATGTTTTAACACGACCCCCCCCCCCCTCATGTCGAAGTTTCGGGAGAGGATACTTCATATGCCTCAAAATCAAAGTTATCGGGGTTATGTTTTAACGGCCCCCCCTCTCATGTCGAAGTTACGACGATATTTGTACAAGATGAACACAAGATTTATACACAAGATGAATACAAAATGAATACAAGATGAATACAAGATTTATACACAAGATAAATACACAACTCAACAAATGAACCAACCATCATCCTATGAACAAAACTCAACATACAACAAATGGACACCTTTTGTCGAATAGCGGAGGGACGATCAGGGACCAACTCCACGGAGATGCAACACCGGCCACAACCTGTAATTCCACGGAGATGTAACACATGGCAAAACATGCTTACTGAACTAATTCAAATGACCCCTAGATCAATGGCAATCATCATGATCAAGTTGACAAGTACTAACAAATTTTCAGACTTAGTGGCAGAAAACAAATTTTTATTTAGAAAAGTTTTGGAATAAATAAAATTATTCTATGAAAATGGCCATTTCACTCCTTTCAAGCACTTCTAAATTCTTCCAATAATTTTTCTGTCACCTCTAAATTATCCCTCAAGTCATTCTCACCTTCTAGGACAGTGTCCAATACTTTTCCACTCCACAAAACTATTTCTCTTATATTAAATAAATTCCCAAGTTGGAATTTATATTTATCCTAGTTTCTTTGATTTACAAAGGAACCATATTTTCTATAATTCTTCTGCACCCACAAAAATTATCCTAGCAACTAGGCAGTACCCACAACCCATTTCACCAAAAACTTTGAGTTCCACAGTTCAAAATTTTCAAATTCCATCCAGTTCAAATTTGATCCAGATTCAAACTCCATGACCAAAACCTATTTTTAATTGCTCCAAAAATTCTGAAACTTTGCCAGACCCTCTTATATGCTTCAACACCTCACCACAAAAATTCCCAAGAATTCCTAAAATCCCTAGGACCCTCTAGCATTTCATCATACATGTGGTGTGCACACTGTTCACCCTGTCGAAAATTTCAGAAATGCAGAAGATTCAGAGAGCGCGGGCGGCGTCGGCGTCAGGGCGGGCGGCGGCGTCGGGACGCGGGGGGGAAGGAGGAGGAGGGAAACGGCGCGGCGGCTCACAGTGTGTTGCAGGGGAGCGGGGGACGGCGTCGGGGCAGGGCTCGGCGACGGCGGCATCGGGGCACGGATCGGCGACGGCGACGGCGACGTCGGGGCAGGGCGCGGCGAGGGCGTCGGCGAGGGGGGGGGGGACGGCTCGGAGGCGACGGCGATCTCCGGCGCAGCAGCCTGGCGGCGTCGTGCTGTGCTTCGGCGTCGGGGGAGAGAATGGGAGAAAATTTCTGAAGTGCTGATTATATACCCAACCCTTTAATCACGGTTGGTAGCTCCAACCGGGACTAAAGGCCCCCCTTTAGTCCCGGTCCGAGCCACCAACCGGGACTAAAGGTGAATTTCACCAGTCGAAAGGGCGCGAAGTGAAATTCACCTTTAGTCCCGGTTGGTGGCTCAGACCGGGACTAAAGGAGGGCCTTTAGTCCCGGTTGGAGCCACCAACCGGGACTAAAGGGTTGTTCCTGGCACGGTGGGAGTTTAGTCCCACCTTGCCAAGCGAGATGCGCTCGCAGCGGTTTATAAATCCGGCTGTGGGTGAGTTGGCAAGATCCTATCAATGCAGACAGCTCATCGTCTAATCTGGTGCCTCTCTGCCCTGTGGGGCCTACTGGCAGAAGAAGTACATGTCCCACGGGCCTGCATCCTGGCCCATATGGTTGGGCTTCTAGTCGTATGCAGGCCGTGGAGTGTAATTTCTCCTGTTAGTAGGCGGACTTTTTTTCTTTTAATTTTTTTTGCATTTGTTACATGTAAATTTTTGGACCATCTCCAAATCACCTCTAAAATTTTGTACATGGTCACTTACATGTAATACACATCTAAATCAAAGGATATTTTAAATAGGTGTTTTAAAATTATTTTAATGTTTTGATTTAATTCTTTTTGCTATTAAATTTTTAACAAAAAATACTTGATGAAAATTTTAGTTGCATAAATTTTATATAATTTTAAGTTAATATTATTTTGATCATAACTGGAGTTTTATAAAAGCTTTTTAGTTGATTCTTTTTGCTATTGAAGAATATTATAGTTTTGTTTTAGTTGATCATAACTAGAATTATATATATATGTCAATTTTTTGACCTTCTTCGAATCACATCCTAATTTTTATACATACTCACTTATGTGTAATACACATGATTATCAAATAATTTCAACAAAATATATGAAATTCTAAAAATTGCAAAACTTTCATATTCTTTCTGTGTTAATGAAAGAGATCATGCCTATTTTTGGTTTTAATTCTAAAGTTTTCTTTTAAACAGATGCATACATGCCTAGTTTTCATTTAATTCTTTTTGCTGTTAAAGTTTTTAACAAAAAAATACTTTATGAAAATTTTAGTTGCATAAATTTTATATAATTTTAAGTTAATATTATTTTGATCATAACTAGAGTTTTATAAAAGCTTTTTAGTTGATTCTTTTTGCTATTGAAGAATATTATAGTTTTGTTTTAGTTGATCATAACTAGAATTTTATATAACTTTATTTCATGATATAGATTTTCATCAGATAGTGACAAAATAGCTAGTTCTATCAAGTTATTTTCATATGTACCATTGCCGCAACATATTCACCATAAATTCCGATACTTTTTGTTAACCTAATTTATTTTGATGCATAGAAACATAGTGATTCAAAAAAAGCCGACACCAATGTTTCCTATGTGAAGGAGATAGACCCTTACTATGAATCTTCTAGAAGATTCATTGTATTTTCTGTTAACCTAAT
This sequence comes from Elymus sibiricus, assembly GCA_039707655.1. Taxonomy (NCBI): domain Eukaryota; kingdom Viridiplantae; phylum Streptophyta; class Magnoliopsida; order Poales; family Poaceae; genus Elymus; species Elymus sibiricus. Next base: position 424,220,697 of record CM077668.1, on the reverse strand, counting down.
AATGTTATATTTTCTTTATGTCATACAACGTTTCTCTCTTATCATCTCCGATCAGAGAAACCACATAGTACCTCCAACTTTATGTCATACAACGTTTCTCTCTTATCATCTCCGATGCTTCTGCTGTATTCATCTATGTCAAGACGTTTAGGCCATGTCTATATTAACCTTGTTATTATATATGGAGCCACCAACCGGGACTAACCGCGTATGATCAACCTTACAAAACATGTGACTGAAAGGATAGGAATAATTGAAATTTCATAACTTAATAAATAATTATTGTAAAATCATGTTTCAAATGCCAAAATGCCCTAGCTAGCTCTTACAAAGATTCCCTCCGGTTTGTCCAAAGTGGCACTTTCCAGCTATAAGTCCGGAAACTCACACTAGAGAGAAAGTGATGGCGGTGAAGCCGGTCACATCCCAGAGTGGGATCTTGGGGTATAAAACTATTTCTTCGCGTGTGTCCCTTGCTTATTGCGCCGTAACCATGGATAATCTTCATCATTTAACAGGATGCTTGGGTCAGTCTTCACTCTGAATGGAGAAATTTCATGAAACTTTTCATAATCTTCTGACATGTCTGTCTTGTTCTCCACTCCCACGATGTTTCTTTTCCCTGAAAGAACTATGTGGCGCTTTGGCTCATCGTATGATGTATTCGCTTCCTTATCTTTTCTTTTTCTCGGTTTGGTAGACATGTCTTTCACATAGAAAACCTGCGCCACATCATTGGCTAGAACGAATGGTTCGTCTGTGTACCCAAGATTGTTGAGATCCACTGTTGTCATTCCGTACTGCGGGTCTACCTGTACCCCGCCTCCTGACAGATTGACCCATTTGCACCGGAACAAAGGGACCTTAAAATCACGTCCATAGTCAAGTTCCCATATGTCCTGTATGTAACCATAATATGTGTCCTTTGCCCTATTGGTGTTTGCTGCATCAAAGCGGACACCACTGTTTTGGTTGATGCTCTTTTTATCTTGGGTGATCGTGTAAAATGTATTCCCATTTATCTAGTACCCTTGGAAAGTTAATACAGTCAAAGATGGTGTCCTGGCCAACAAGTACAGCTCATCTCCAACAATGGTGTTACCCATGAGATGTGTTTGCAACCAACCGCCGAAAGTCCCCATGTGTTCACGTGTAATCCAGTCGTCAGACTTCTCCGGGTGTTTGGAGCGTAGAATATTCTTGTGTTCATTGATATACGGGGCCACCAAGGTAGAATTATGTAGAACTGTGTAGTGTGCTTGCGCCCAAGAATGCCCGTCCCTACATATTATTGAGTTCGGTCCTAACGTGCCTTTTCCACCCAGTCTCCCCTCATGCCGCGATTCAGGAACACCAATCGGCTTAAGGTCAGGAATAAAGTCAACACAAAACTCAATGACCTCCTTTGTTTGATGGCCCGTGGAGATGCTTCCTTCTGGCCTAGCACAGTTACGAACATATTTCTTTAAGACTCCCATGAACCTCTCGAAGGGGAACATATTGTGTAAAAATACAGGACCCAGAATTGCAATCTCGTCGACTAGGTGAAGTAGGACATGCGTCATAATATTGAAGAAGGATGGTGGGAACACCAACTCGAAACTGACAAGACATTGGACCAAATCATTCTGTAACCTTGGACCACAATGCAACCAGAAGCAGTTGCGTCATAATCACGTGGCAATCATGAGACTTTAGGTTCTGGAATTTTTTCTCTGCCATATTTATTATTCCCTTTATATTCGATGAGAAGCCAGACGGGACCTTGATACTGAGCAGGCATTCAAAAAAGATTTCCTTCTCTGCTTTGATAAGAGCGTAGCTGGCAGGACCTTGATACTGCTTTGGATGCATGCCGTCTTTTTCGTTCAAACGTTGCTAGTCCTCCCGTGCCTCCGGTGTATCTTTGGTCTTCCCATACACGCCCAAGAAGCCTAGCAGGTTCACCCAAAGATTCTTCGTCACGTGCATCACATCGATTGCAGAGCGGACCTCTAGGTCTTTCCAATAGGGTAGGTCCCAAAATATAGATTTCTTCTTCCACATGGGTGCGTGTCCGTCATCGTCATTCAGAACAGATTGTCCGCCAGGACCTTTTCCAAAGATTACTTGTAAATCCTTGACCATATCAAGTATATCATCACCAGTACGGAGGACAGGCTTCTTCCGGTGATCTGCCTCACCTTTGAAATGCTTGCCTTTCTTTCTTAAGGCATGCTTGGTCGGAAGAAATCGACGATGTCCCAGGTACACATTCTTCTTACATTTATACAAATGTATACTTTCGGTCTCATCTAAACAGTGCGTGCATGCGTGGTATCCCTTGTTTGCCTGTCCTGAAAGGTTACTAAGAGCAGGCCAATCATTGATGGTTACAAACAGCATCGCTCGTAGGTCAAATTCCTGCTGTTTGTGCTCATCCCACACACGTACACCTTTTATGTCCCACAGCTGTAAAAGTTCTTCAACTAATGGCCTTAGGTACACATCAATGTCGTTGCCGGGTTGCTTAGGGTCTTGGATGAGCACTGGCATCATAATGAACTTCCGCTTCATGCACAAGCAAGGAGGAAGGTTATAGATACATAGAGTCACATGCCAGGTGCTATGATTGCTGCTCTGCTCCCCAAAAGGATTAATGCCATCTGCACTTAAACCAAACCATAAGTTCCTTGCGTCACCTACAAAGTCCGGCCACTTTCTCTCAATTTTTCTCCACTGCGACCCATCAGCGGGTACTCTCAACTTCCCGTCTTTCTTACGGTCTTCTTTGTGCCATCGCAACAACTTGGCATGCTCTTTGTTTCTGAACAGACGTTTCAACCGTGGTATTATAGGAGCATACCACATCACCTTGGCAGGAACCCTCTACCTGGGGCGCTCGGCCTCAACATCACCAGGGTCATCTCGTCTGATCTTATACCGCAATGCACCGCATACCGGGCATGCATTCAAATTCTCGTACTCCTCACCGCGGTAGAGGATGCAGTCATTAGGGCATGCATGTATCTTCTGCACCTCTAATCCTAGAGGGCAGAGAACCTTCTTTGCTTCGTACGTACTGTCAGGCAATTCGTTATCCTTTGGAAGCTTCTTCTTCATTATTTTCAGTAGCTTCCCAAATCCCTTGTCAGATACACCATTCTCTGCCTTCCATTGCAGCAATTTCAATGCGGTACCGAGGTTTGTGTTGCCATCTTCGCAATTAGGGTACAACCCTTTTTTGTGATCCTCTAACATGCGATCGAACTTGAACCTCTCCCTTTCACTTTCGCATCCTCTCTGTGCATCAACAATGATCCGGCGAAGATCATCATCGGGCACATCTGGTGCCTCTTGATCTTCAGCTTTCCCCGTTGCAGTATCACCGTATTCAGGGAACATAGGATAGTTGCCATCATCCTCTTCTTCTTCGTTGTCTTCCATCATAACCCCTCTTTCTCCGTGCTTGGTCCAAACATTATAGGGTGGCATGAAACCGTTCTTAAGCAGGTGGTAGTGAAGGGTTTTCGAGTCAGAGTAATCCTTCGTATTCTCACAGACAGTACATGGACAATACATAAAACCATTCTGCTTGTTTGCCTCAGCCACATCGAGAAAATTATACAGGCCCGTAATGTAGTCGGAGGTGCGTCGGTCACCGTACATCCATTGCCGTTTCATCTGCGTGCATTATATAATTAAGTATATCAAAAACCATTACAAAACATCATGAATAGAGAAATGAACAAATTAATACAAGTTCATCATCACATTAAAACCAAAGTACAGTAGTGATCAAATGTTATTACTGAAGAAAAAAAATACATAAAGTTCATACATAGTTTCTCATAGAACAACATATAGCTCTCTACACATGTGCAAACTAAGAAGTGCAAACTAAGAAGTTAATTTGAGCTCACCACGGTGGTGCCGGCGACGAGATCGGCGCGGCCGATCGACGGCGGTGAGGACGGGGACGGGACGACACCCTACACATGTGCAAACTAAGAAGTTAATTTGAGCTCAAATTGTGCATCTAAATCAAATAAACTCACACATACACTCCTCCACTAAAACCCACAAACCACACTACTTCTAGAGCATTTGAAATGAGCTAAACTAGCAGTGAGAGATGAAAGGATGAAGTTGCTAACCTTTTTAGAACACTTGGATAGTTGGTGCACCGCCAAACCTAGACAAATCTTGGGGAAAATGGAGCTTGGAGGTCGAGCTTGGAGGAAGAACAGAGGAGAAAGCTTAAGTGTGGCTCCGGCATTTCATCGAACACCTCATGTGCATATATAGGCAAAAAACAGAGTAGCCCACACCTCCACCCTTCCACGGCCAAAAAACAGAGGAGATGGGGGGGGGGGGGAGGGGGCGTCGATATATATACGCAAAACTTTAGTCCCGGTTTGTGTCTAAAACCGGGACTAATGGCCTACCCTTTAGTCCCGGTTCCAGACACCAACCGGGACTAAAGGGGTTGCGCCAGGAGAGAAGCCCTTTAGTCCCGGTTGGTGGCTGGAACCGGGACTAAAGGTCCCAGCCGAACCGGGACTGGTGCCTGCCGAGGCCCGGCCGACGTCCTGGCCGCTCGAACAGGGACTGATGCCCGCATTAGTCCCGATTCGTAAGTCCACCGGGACTGTTGCTCTGATTTGGCAAAAACCAATGCCCTGTTTTCTACTAGTGGGATCGTCCCATTCAATCAGTTAACCGAGAAAGTCTTGGTCGAGTGAGGTGTCTGATTACAATGAGCTGAGTTTTGGAAGCATAACTTGTCCCTTGTGGCAGGCAGTCACGATCTACCAAAGTTTCGTTGAAACCAACGCCGGCCCTGAATTTCTCCTCGAGAAACATATGTTCCTACTCATACTCAAACAACTCGGTGTTTTCAGTTTTGTTTGCTTGGAAAAACGCATCAGGAGCACACATGATCTTGCAGCTGGGAACTTGTGATCTCGAATGGTGTGCACTAAACTCTGAAACGAAGGTCATGCTAATTTGGAGCACAAGTGCACTATGATATTGGCATAGATCTTTCTGTTGTTTCATTTGCGTATTGCTAGCTGACGAAAAGAGGAGGGGACAGGGCGCGCAAGTTGATCAAGAAATCCGAGAAAAACACACTTGTAGACGAATCGTAGACCGATACTCAAATTCTTTTTTGCAGTGCATACCATATTTTGCGGCAACACCTCTAAGGTAGCTAGGGTCCTGCTAAATATGATTAAAAAAAAATCTAGGGTCCTACTAAATACGGTGCTGTTGCGTGCGGCCAATAAGGAAAGGAATTGATTTTCCTTTTGGCAGTTTGCTAAAATAAGTGCACTGCATACAGGTGATGGATAGCAGACGTGACCGGCCCATAACCTGTCCGGCTATGAAAGAGGACGAAAGAAGCGTACAAAGAAACAAGACACGGAGTCAGGGAGAGAGCATGGTACAAAGGGGAGTGGGAACAAACGGACAGCGGCCACCACACCGTGCCTGGCCTTGTCGCGGAGCAAGCTTTTGGTCGTCGGCTCTTGAATTCCGTCACCGGCAGTGGCACCACCTGCTGGTGTCTCCGTCGCGAGACCGACGCTTTTGGTGGCGTTCGATGGTTGCCATTGCCACCTGCGAGCAGGTCGGTTTCTTTCGGAACCCAACAAAACGCCATCCAGAAGCTAGCGACTCCCAAGCCTATCCGCTTTGGACGCACTCTATCCCAACCGAAAACCACGGGGAAAACAACAGATTTGAGGTGATTTGCTTCTTGTCTTTGTCTCCGGGCAGCTAAGCTTTGGGCGAGCGGCGACGAAGGGGAAGAAAAGCAGGCAGGGGAGAGCGTGGCAGTGGCACGGGCTGGACTTTTGAGGCCTCCTACTACGTTTGTTTCTTTGCTGGCCAGTATGCGCAAACGCCAGCGCCAAATGCGAAAGACCACCATGGTGCTTGTCCTCGTCTCAGTTGGAGCTTCTATGGCGTGGTGTGGTGAGATGATCTGTTTTCTTTTGTGTTTGTGTTTGGCAACATGCGCCAAAGCGGCATGGCGTGCGATTCTTCACTATACTTTCTTCTTTCAAACTCTCTCCCTCCATCTCCATTTCGTGCACTCTACGTAAGATTCACAGTTTTGTTTAGATTACTAAACTTGTTGCATGCATGCATGCGTTCCCGTTTTACGTAAGATTCACAGGTCGAGAAGGTGCCACCGATGTCTTCAGTGCTTCCACTGTAGTTTTTTTTTATGACAATATAGTCCATTTCATGTTGAGCTCCTATCCCTTCCCATCTACACTGATGATAGCAGAAATATTCTAAATTAGCAAAAAATCAAAACTAATAACTTTTGTCTAGAAGGACAGAAAGGATTGATAGCACAAATTTTAAACCGACAAATTCAACTCCTTATATAATGCGCAGACCTGAGCTAGAGTCTAAAATGAATATATATTCATAAAAGGGTTACTATCATCTACACTGTACGGAGGAAGAACTAATTAAGGATATATATTTTGGCCCCTAACATTAAAAAATCAAGGAATGTACATCAAGGATATTCTGATTTACATGGAATATTGTAAAACATAGAAGCCATAACAAATTATAACAAGAACACAATCTGCAATTACGCATCAAGATGGTATAGCTGTTATTCTCATAGCTGAGATAATCAGTACATAGCCTAACTAAAAACTGGAATAACCAGTCCTATGCTAGTGCCTTTTCCTATACATCTTAAAAACTACAACCCCATTTCCTATTATTCATGGGATGATGCAAACCTGCTACTTGGCCATCATTTCCACATTGTTACATGTGAGACATACTTTTAAGGCTGCAAGATCCTCAAATCACAACAGGAAAAAAAATGTGACTTGATCGTCTGTTTCCAGGGAAACAACATGACATGCATATTGAAGGATCCATTTGTGACAAAGAATCGAGTTCATAACGAATGGATGGCAAAAAAGAATGATCTCTAAAACAAAGCAATTTTACATGGCTAATAGAGTGGCGCTTGAGAAACCTCACCATCTAACCTGTATTTACTGGAAAGATGTCAGTAGGAGCCTCTCTTACTGTCTTTGATTGCTCAAAAAAACCTGTATTTACTGTGAAACGCGAACCAGAGCGGAAACACCTTAAAACTCTATGCTTGGAATAACCTGCCAAAATATAATAGGCAAAGGCAAATACTTGCATGTACATCATAAACTCTGGCTCAAAGTAATCATGATCGATCTACTCGATCAGATTGTCATCATCGTCGCGCAGTGGCTGCGCCGCAGGCTTAGCTTTGTGCCTGCACAAGTTGCATCAAAGGCAAATCAGCAATCCATCCCTTTATTGAACCAAAACACTAAACCTAAAAGGCATATACGATGTGAGGTCACAGGCAAATGAAAGCAATGGGGAGGGAGACAATTACCAGCCAGCTCCCAGCTTCCTTGCAAGGTAAAGGAAGGGCTTCTCAAAGTTGTAGTTGCTCTTGGCTTTAACCTGCCTGTTCTTCACAGAAACCTTGTCACTGCAGAGGGCAATGGAGATGTTCTCACACACCCTGCAAGAGTTAATATCCAGACATCAGAACTCTGAACCACAATTTTACATGCATTTAGTAGAGAGCAGATGATTGATTCAGAAGCAAACATGCACAAGAGTTAATATCGACAACGCTCACAGATTGTTCTTGATTCCCTGATTCCCAGCAGACATGTGCATTGATCTTGGGGGAGGTCTTCCCGTGGTACAATGATAAGCTCAAATGTGGACTGAACCGACCATGCAAGCTTGGAGCCTGGTACTATAATGAGTATGCACTATAGAACCTAGGTGCCAATGAACTACCCGCAGGTACACAACAACCAAAAAATGACATCCAGCAGGGCATTAACCTAAGAAGAGAACCAAGCTCAGGATTTAAAGTATAACCAAGCAAAGGGATAAATCTTATGTGCAGAGAATCGACAGCGGCTCACCTTGTCACCTATTGAATGTTGAGGAGGAGAGGTGCCCACAACACAGCAGGCGAATTAGACGCAACCCATCTCGGCTTGACATCCTCGTCCTCCTTCTGCCGAGCGCCGAGGAGCAGAGACGATTATTGGTTACTTTGCAAAACAATGAATCTTGTGCGAATGAACAGGCAAATCCACAAGAGAGAGGGGAGGAGACTATGGAGAAGTGCGCTTACCTTCGGACAAGCATGGCGGTGGTAGTCGTCGCCGTAGGATGGAGCATGCTGCACGCCGGTGACCACCTCGCCGTCGGCCAGCACGGATCCAGAGGGAGGCACGATGACCTTGCCGGAGACGTGCCTCTGCTTGTCCGCCACCACGCCGGGAGGGATGGCCGCGCGTGGCACTAAATCCGTCGTCGGGCTCGGAAGGGAAGAGGAGCATGCCAGCGAGATGAATCTCGTCTGCCATTGCTGGATCTTGCCGTCTCCACTCGCACGGCTGGGCAGAGGAAGCATCAGGGTCGTGGTTGCAGGCCCACCTGTACGGTGCGGCGGCGGCCCGCGCTCCTGCCGAGCGTGGGGGGGAGAAGAGGAGTACGCGGCGACGGCGACGGAGGTCGGCGGGGAGTGGGGAGAGCAGCGGCGGTGAGCTCGGCAGCAGGAGAGGAGGGGAGAAGGGGAGCACGGCGTCGAGTGAAAGGAACGAAGGAGAGGGGCGTGACGGGGAGTGGCGGCTAGGGTTCTCACCAATCAGTCGATCTCCTCGCCCTTACGCGCAACCGAGCCATCCACAGCACGCCACGCAAGGGCCAACACGTGGAATGTCGAAACTGCCCTCGGTGGCCACCCAAATTCACACGCGGTGGCACGCCCTTCGCGCACACAAGAAGCAGCACCAGGCGCAACCTACCATCACAGTCGCTGACGGCTAAGGCCCACACCGCCTGGCCCCCGCCTGTCATTGTGGTTGAGGGTGGTAGTTTGGGGGAGAAACGCCAGGCACTATTCATTGCTAGTCACATCAGACTCGATCCAACGGCCCGGATCGTTTCATCTCAAGATCCAACGGTCGTGATACGTTTGGACACTCAATCCGACGGTCCACATTGCGAGTGCCCTGAGAAGGCTCCGTACTTGCCCAGACTAACAATGAGATACTTTCTTCTTTCAAACTCTCTCCCTCCATCTCCATTCCGTGCACTCTACGTAAGATTCACAGTTTTTAGATTATTAAACTTGTTGCATGCATGCATGTGTTCCCGTTTTAGTTTAGATCAATGCAGAGATTTTAGCAAGGCTGATAAAGTGATCTGCTGAATGATTGGATCGTTTGGTGCCATTATCCATCTTCCCGTCGATCTTTCCCGTCAATCATATTACTACTACTGGAGACTGATTGAGGAGGGGATGCTGCATGTGGCGATAAAGGGCTAAACCCAAACTGTGTGTAATAGGTCAGTTCCTTGTGAATTACGTAAAGCAGGTTACCCTTGACTGGCGGATGAGAGAGAGTCTGATAAGAGGGGTGTCATCTTGTCTCTGGCCTTTACTTAGGACATGGAGATTCTCGTGTCAAGAAAAGCACGGGAAGGATGCTTTGAAAATCTCCCGCTGAATTTTTGTGCCTAAATTCGGGCAGGCAACTCAACTGAGGGCAAGAGCACCATGCACGCACACGCAGCGCATGCGTTTGCGACTCGTCACGCTAGCTGCTTGCCCGGACGGCCACTTCAACGGACGGTGGGAACGCGAAGAACGGTGTCTTGGCCTGCCTGTTTGTCTGGGAGATTCTTGGGAGCATTCGGATGCATTGTTGTTGCATATGTCTGCAGGCTGTTAAATTTCTACGGTTTGTTCAACGGTGGTAGCTGCAGTGATCGATACTCCCGGAGTAGTACTTGCATTTGCCGGGCCGTGTAGGGCGGTGCGGTTTAAACTAACATTGGTGCTTTGCACGAGTGGTAGTAACAAATTCAGCAAGCAAAATGTCGTCTCCAAACGTGTCACAAGTTTACAGTAAGCTTTTTTCTCATTGCCTTCATGACCCGTGTGACCGATCAAAGCATGTACGGAGACATGAACTAATAGGAAACATATTAGCCATATCATACCATGCATCAACTTGCTTAGGGGCTTGTAATCGTAGAAAACCATATCAATTTCCACATTTCGTCTTCCTGCCTATGAAGTTCAACGTCGATCGTTATTCTCGATGAGGTGCATTATCAACGCAAGAAGACGGATTAGTATAGTATGCGTATTCAACTGGTTAACAAATGGTTCTTCGAACGGAAGCTGATTACTCAGCTATCAATCACCATCTCCAGTTCGGCGGAAACAAAAAGGATCGAGCTGAACATATATAATTTGTTTTAAACGTATCACCTCTCCCGAAGATCAGCTTGTGATGCACCAAGTGTCAAACACGTGATTTGATCACCGAAAACGGTTAGCTTATTAGGAGTATTTCCAAGATTTACCTAGCTTGTCAACCTGCCAGGATCGGTGGAGGTCCTAATGACGCCACAGCCAACGAAACTTGTTACAACTATTCGAACGCGCTGCGTGTCAGGCGCCCAAACCTCATGTGTAGTACGTACATGCTTTTGTATGGACACGTGCGACCAGCCACACTAAAGCCATGCATCATGGAAAAAAAAGGCCATGCATCACTGGGTACGTCTTGATCCATAGCGGCACGCTTGCACCTATTTGAATTTATCTGACGAACACGTGTGAGATCTTGGATAGACCAACTCAAAAAAAAAAAAATCGTGTTTGGTGCAGGATCTCCTAGGGAACAGGCAGAAATTTCCGTAGTAGGTGGAGCTGCGTGTTGCTGCGCCACACCCATGCCGACAGGCGACAGCAAAGGTATCATATGCTTTTTTTGAGGTGAAGGTATCATATATGTGTGCGTGTGTTTCAAGTTTGTGGCGTGCAGTGCGGCCGGCCGGACACCGATACTGGAGATTGGGCATGAGCAGCTGAACTGGGGCTGAATCAAAATGCATTCCGAAGCACAAATTAATTTTGTCTATCGGGCTTTCCACGACCAAATGAGTAGTCAAGTTTATATCATACTAATATGCTTGTCGTAGCTCTCATAGGAATCTTCTCCACTGAATTTCTACATGTCCCGAACTGCACGATGCATTGAACCTTCCCATGGTCTTACATCGATCAGCAGAGGATCCTGGCCGGCTTTCAGATAATTCACCGGGGAAAGTCTAGCTCGAGTGAGGTATCTGGTTACAACGACCTGAATTTTGGAAGCTTAACTTGTCCTTTGTGATTGGTGGAGTGAACGTTTGGTCGAAACCAAGCCAGCCATGGATTTCTCATTCAGGTCGGGACAAACAGATGGTTCAGTTTGCAGCTACTGTGCCCCAACTTTGACGGTTTGACATTTGTATCAAATTCTCTAGAAGAAAACATCAGGGTATGTACACATGTGATGTGATCTTGTGCTTGGGAGCTTGGGATCAACTTATAAAGGTTTGTACTAAACTATGAGACAATGGTCATGCTAATTTGGATGGCGGCGACGACCTGTTACAGGAAGCCAAGCGGTTGCACTAGTCGCTAAAGTCTTATAGGTAGCGTGATTCATCGGTGCGACATCATAGCTAGATCTTTATGTTCGTTGCCTACTGCTAGTGGACGGAAAGAGGAGGAAACAACCAGCCATATTTGTTGTGTAACGACCTCCGGAAAGAGCGGATCGTAGCGAGGCGAGAAGGAGGCGATAGTGGCGATGCCCCTGGTAACCTCTCCCTCTGCAGGCCGCGCCGACGGTGGGAGGGAGGGGGAACCTCGGATCTGTGCGTCAGTTGTGTCCACAGTAGGGTTAGGGTTGAGGGAGCCATTGCCGAGTCCGTTGCGGCTGCGTCGCCTCTGAATAAGTTTTCTCGGGCTTCGTACACGGCCATGCGGGGCTCTTGCCTCCGTCTAGGAGCCTGCGGGGTTGGGGATCAACGGATCTTGTTGAGGTCGCGGGCTATGGAGTCTGGAGGTCGACCGGCACTGGCCAGGCAAGTCCTCAGGTGGTTGGTGGTTTTGCGGAGATCGAGCTTCGTCTTCCTCCTCGTCGGATGATCAACTGTTGATGTTCGTCCTTTTCTTTGTGCTGCCGCTGGAGGGATGTCCTGCTTTGCGGTGCCGGAACCGGATCCTTGTTCTCTTCCAACCGAAAAGGGCACATATGGCGGTACTCAAAGTCACTCATGACGAAGGCTGGTGCAGGCTTGTTGGATACACAAGTGTGTCCTTGTCCTTTATGTGCCGGAGCAAAGAAAAGGTGGAGCGGTGTGTTGGTGATGACGCTGTTGTTGAAGATGATGTCCTGCTTGGGGTCTGGTTGTAGATTCTTTTGTTGCAGGGGTCTTTCGCAAGGTTTAGACATGATGACACAGAGCTCCGGAGATCTTCGTGTCTTTTCTGGTTGTTTGATGGTGCTCTCTGATATTCAGCTTGATCGTGAGTGTGTTACCGTGTGCTTGTACGGGTTCAGGACCGTGTACTGTTTCGTAATATGAATGCAAACATACTTTCTAAAAAAAGGGTAATTGTACTTGACGAATGTTCGATGTAAAGGGGGTGGCAAGTGAACCATCTTTGCAGGCATTTTTAGTTGTCAAACGAGATCAAACGATGACAATTTTTTAACGAAATTTGCCTTCTCAGGAAGAAATTGCCATGTCTCCTGAAGAAAATGTCACCCCTCATTTTTTTTCGAAACCGAGGCAAAAGATTTGCCCCGTATAATAATTATGGGAGAATAGAGTTTGAATTACACCTCGTAACTGAAAAACAAAAGAAGTGTTACTCTCCCGGTACGATGTTGCCCAATTTCTTCGCCCCGGCGGTTACCCAGAGCATGGCTTCACTCTTGATGTTGTTGAGCAAAATTATTGGAGGCATACTCTTTTGTCGAAAAACCCGAGCGTTCTATTCGTTTCAAATGGTCCATCCCATTAGCATGGTGCGGGAGGCCATGGCTTTCTGGTTGGGGGTGCTCCTGCTTGATCTATTTACCCACCATTCCTTTATGGAGTCCTCGAGGTGTGATACGTCTCCGTCGTATCTATAATTTTTTATTGTTTCATGCCATTATCCTACAATTTCCACATACTTTGGGCAACATTTTATATTATTTTTGGGACTAACATATTGATCCAGTGCCCGGTGCCAGTTCCTGTTTTCTGCTTGTTTTCTGTTTTGCAGAAAATCCATATCAAACGAAGTGCAAACACGATAAAATTTTACGGAGAATTATTTTGGAATATATGTGATTTTTTGGAGGTGGAATCAACGCAAACAGAGGCCCACAGCCTCCACAAGGCATCTTGGCGCGACCTCCCCCCCCCCAGCCGCGTGGTGTTGCCTTGTGGGCACACCGTAAGTCGGTTGCGGCCCTTCTTTAGCCGCAAGGAAGCTAATATCAAGAAAAAAATCGTGTTAAAATTTCAGCTCGATCGGAGTTACGGATCTCCGGATATTTAAGAAACAGTGAAAGACCAGAAAACAGGAACGCGAAACAGAAGTGAAATAGAGAGAGATCCAATCTCGGAGGGATTCCTGCCCTCCGGGAGCCATGGACCAGAGGGGAAACTCTCCTCCCATCTAGGGGGGAGGCCAAGCAAGAAGAAGAAGGAGGGGGGCTCTCTCCCCCTCTCTTCCGGTGGCACCGGAGTGCCGCCGGGGGAACCATCGTGACGACGATCTACACCAACAACTTCGCCGCCATCAACACCAACTCTCTCCCCCTCTATGCAGCGGTGTAACACCTCTTCTCCCCGTTGTTATATCTATTTAAACATGGTGCTTAACGCTATATATTATTATCCAATGCTATGTGGCAATCCTATGATGTTTGAGTAGATTCGTTTTGTCCTATGGGTTGATTGATGATCGTGATTGGTTTGAGTTGTATGTTTTATTTTGGTGCTGTCCTATGGTTCCCTCCGTGTCGCGCAAGCGTGAGAGATTTCCGCTGTAGGGTTTGCAATACGTTCATAATTCTCTTATAGTGGGCGGCTAGAGTGACAGAAGCTTACACCCGAGTAAGGGGGTTTCTGCGTATGGGAGTAAAGAGGACTTGTTACTTAATGCTATGGTTGGGTTTTACCTTAATGATCTTTGGTAGTTGCGGATGCTTGGTAGAGTTCCAATCATAAGTGCATATGATCCAAGTACGGAAAGTATGTTAGCTCATGCCTCTCCCTCATATAAAATTGCAATAATGATTACCGGTCTAGTTATCGATTGCCTAGGGACAAATCCTTCTCTTGTGTTACAAAAAAATTCTACTAAACAACTAACTTTTATTATCTTGCAATTTACTCGTAGTTTTAGTCCTACAAAGTATTTCTAGTTTCATACTTGTTTTAGGTAAAGCAAATGTTAAGTGTGCATAGAGTTGTATCGGTGGTCGATAGAACTTGAAGGGAATATTGATTCTACCTTTAGCTCCTTGTTGGGTTCGACACTCTTATTTATCGAGAAAGGCTACAACTGATCCCCTATACTTGTGGGTTATCAAGGTGCAAAGTAGATGTGTCAAGATCTTCTAAATGTAGCCACTCATTGACCAAATTCCATAGGCGCTGGGTGAATCGACATTTGAAGAAAAGGTGTAGCCCAGATTCGTGTTCTCTTTTGCATAGGGGGTAGAGATGACAGTTTGGCCATCCACGACGGGCCCACCTATCGGCAGTCCATATTCGATCTTGTATGGCTAGCCAAGCGAAGAATTTCACCTTGGGCGGTGCCCAGGCCTTCCAAACCGTGTGATCCATAGGAGAGTGGACCATCCCTAGAAATTGCACGGAGTAAGCCGTTGCTGCCGAGTATTGACCATCCGTGGCATGCTTCCAAGTAATCTCATCCTCCGCGTGCTCCTCAAGCGGGAAATCCGAGATTAGAAGCCAAAGTTCAACAAATTGACAAATGTGTGTCATAGAGAAGTTGGCAGTCATCTTGATTTTGTTGATCCAGGCTCCTTCCTTTGGACCGTCTCTCACCTTCCAGTTTTTTCTTGTGGAAGCCTCGTGGATGAGAGGCGCAATATCAATAGGCTTCCTGCCAGGCACCCAAGGCGCCTCCCAAAAATGGGTCTTGGCCCCGTTCCCAATAGTGATAGTAGTTTAGGCATAGAAGAAATCACGGTCCTCTTCATCGCAAGGGTTGCCCATGCCAACCCACATCTTGGACGGCTCCGTCCATTCAAACCATCACCAACGCAGACGGAGGGCGCGCGCGAATTTGACCGTGTTGAGCACGCCGAGGCCTCCACGGTCGTATGAGCGGCATACAAGGTTCCAATTTACTTTGCATTTTGCCCCTGTGGTCTTGTCAGAACCTGACCAAAGAAAGGCACGCTGGAGCTTGTTGGTGTTGTGAAGAGTGCTCGGCGGAACAATGAGCGATGTGATGAAGTATACCAACAATGAGGAGAGCACAGACTTGACCAAGGTGGTGCGACCAATAGTGGTTATGTTGTTTCATTCCCAGGGGATCAGTTTGTTAGCCACCTTATCTTCTAGAAACTGAAAGTCAACTTTCGTCAATTGCCAAGTTGACAGAGGAACTCCAAGATATCTCATAGGGAAGGAGGCTCTTGCCGTCGGTAGCTTTTGAAGGATGAATTCGAGGTTGCGGTGGCCACATCTAATGGGGACGACCGAACTTTTGTGGAAGTTGGTAGCAACTCCAGTGACATCTCTACAGCACTCCAAAATGTCCAGTGACACTTGACGGACCCCATCCGGTTTCGACGCACGCTATCCATCCAGGGTAGCTACAAATGCCACAGCCAACGCTCAACCAAAAGCCACGGGGTGAGATAATGCGAGGTGATTTGCATTTTGTCTTCGTCTCCGGGGAGCCAGGCTTCGGGACAATGCGAGGGAAAAGAAATGCAGTGGAGAGCGTGGTGTGGGCTAGACTTTTGAGGCTTTGTATGGACATCTCCTGGCCGATTGCAGATGGCGCCATGCCTACTGCGGAAGACTACTTACACTAAAAAAAGTGGAAGACACCCAAAACCTAAACCTCCAAATTGTAGCTAGGAATTGTGTACACTGACAGGTACAAAATGTCACATGTTCCAATTCCTGCTTGCTGTAGCTCTCCTATAGGAATCTTCTCCCTTGGACGGTATACTAATTTCCACATGCCCCGAACTGCACGACACATTGAATCTTTCTTTGGTCTTACATCCATGGAATTCGTCGCCTTCAATCAATTCACCGGGAAAGTCTAGCTCGAGTGACGTGTCTGATTACGACGACCTGAATTTTGGAAGCGAAACTTGTCCCTGTGCAGGTGGCAGGCAGGGTTGGCCGAACGTTCCGTTGAAGCAAAAGCATGTCCTGGATTTCTCCTTTTGTTCGAGAAAGTATGCTTGCATTCAAATCATGAAATAATACAAATTTCTTGACCCGTACAAATATAGGAGATATGCCCTAGAGGCAGTAATAACAGTTATTTTGTATCTCCAAGTTTGTACTGAATGTTTATGTTCCATGCTATAACTGCAATGATTCTCGAGTCTACAATATCCACGAGGCTCGGAGGGAAACTCATGTGCACGTGTGGTATAATAAACGGTAAAATGTATTCCTGGTCATGCCTCTAAGACTGGCTCAAGTATTGCATGATGATCCTGTTTTCCTGATCATGGGCATGTCTATGCCGGCAATTTTGAGGGCACAATGTTAGTAGAACACTTGTGTTGAATCGACCCGAATTGATGTTATGCTATGAGATACATTCGTCACAAGTTAATGGTTAATAACACAGAGATAGTTAATGTTTGCATAATTCCTTAGACCATGAGAGTATCAAGTTCCTTCGTACTTGCTTCGCGAACTTTGGGGTTTGTTAAACGTCATCCGTAACTGGGTGGCTATTACGGCGGCTTACGGGTTCACGGAAAAGTATGACAAGAAACGAGATAGCTCGAGATTGGGATTTGCTTCTCCAATGATGGAGAGATATTCTCGGGCCCTCTCGGTGTTACGGTATCCATCATCGTCTGGCCAGACACATTGTGATTTGATCACAGGGATGCCGGAACACGGAAACGAGAAAATAGAACCAAACCGGTAACGAGGTAACTGGCATAGTGGACAAGTGTTGATCCACGAGGATGCCGATAAATCTCACCTCGGGTGTTTGTAACATATCGCGAAGCAACAGGAATAGCACACGGCAACTGGAGGTTCACTCGAATATTTATTCGTATGGGTATAGGGGTCAATATGGGTGACACGCTTAAGGGTCATCTATCTGCTAAATACTAGACAGGGAGTCTGAGAGAAAGTCACCGGAAAAGTTTTGGAGATAACGGAAAAGTTCCGGAGAGAGAACACCGGAATAGTTTTGGTAAAACTGAAAAGTTGTTTCGGAATATACCATTAAGTCAAATTGGTTTCGGCACACGCCTGGAAATTCTTGGAGGGTGCCGGAATTGTTCTGGAAACTTCTAGGATTTTTCCGGGATAAAAACCGGAAATGTTCCGGAGCTGCCGGAACCGGTTTGGTTGCTTTTCGCAGATGAAAATCAGTAATCCGAAATTGTTTCAGAACGCATCCAAAATCATTTTAGTGGGTACTGGAATTATTCTAAGACCCACAGAAATATTTTCGGATTTAACGGTCGCGGAAAAATGTTTCCGTGAATAGTGAAAGTGCTTTTTCGGTTACTTTATGCAAAGCCACCTTTTAGGGCTTTTTCCAAAAGGCTTCTAGAAAGGATTGGGGGACCAAGGAACCCCCTTGGGAGGGCCTAGGGGTGGCCGGCCATGGAGCTCCACTTGCCTTCCTTTTATGCCCTTATGGAGGATCCATGTGATGGGTTTTTTGGGTATTTTTCCCCTTGGGTTTTCCTATAAATAGAGGTGGAGAGGCACTCTCCACACTCACTCCTTTCTCACATACACAAGCCATGCATAATCTGGCCTTCTCTCTCCCTCCCCACGAAATAATTTCGTAGAGCCGAAAGGCTGTCTGGGTTCTGGCAGGAACTAGTTCTGGACGGCGAAGCCCTGCCGGATAGCTGACACCGTATGTGTGCAAACCCGTAGAGAGGTCGTAGTTTCGATCTTTTGCTCGAGGGGCTGTTCGAGGGTCCTCCCAAAGGGCTGTCCGAGTTACTGTTCGAGCTTCGAGGGTCCTCCCTAAGGGCTGTCTGTGACATCGTCCGAGGGACTGTCCGACCGCCTCCCGAAGGGCTGTCCGACGAGGGAGTACATCCTCGCGGTTGGGAGGTTGCAAATCCTAGCTGCGGGGATCTACAGAGACGATCTACATCGACTCTTCTTCCGCTGCGCTACGAGTCGGTAATGATCAGATCAAACCCTGTATGCAGTGTCCATACTGGTCCCGGGCGTGCTCGCTGTACCGAAGCTTCTAGTTTTGATACGTCTCCAACGTATCTATAATTTTTTATTGTTCCATGTTGTTATATTATCAATCTTGGATGTTTTTATATGCATTTACAGCAATTATATATCATTTTTTGGGACTAACCTATTAACTTAGTGCCCAGTGCCAGTTCCTGTTTTCTGCCTGTTTTTTGTTTTACAAAATATCAATACCAAACGAAGTCCAAATGCCACGAAACTTTTTCAAGAATTTTTTTTGGACAATACGAACACTAGAAGCTCCGGGAGAAGACCAGACGCCAGAGGAGGTGGCCACGAGCCACCAGGGTGCGCCTGGGGGTGGCAGGCGCGCCCTGGTGCCTCATGGGCCCACCTCAGCTCCGTTTGACCTAATTCCACCACTATAAATTCCCATAAATCTGGAAACCACCAGGGGAGTCCACGAAATACATTTTCCGCCGCCGCAAGCTTCTGTTCTCGAGAGATCCCATCTGGAGGCCTTTTCCGGTACTCCACCGGAGGGGGAATCGATCACGGAGGGGCTCTACTTATTAGAAATATTATAGAGCTCCCACTCACTTTGTTGTAAATACAAGTTTCTCCATAAACTTGCATAAACCCAAACGCTTTGATCACTTCATCAAAGCGAGTATTCCAGCTCCGAGATGCTTGCACCAGTCCATAGATGGATCGCTGGAGCTTGCATACTTTTTTAGCACCTTTAGGATCGACAAAACCTTCCGGTTGCATCATATACAATTCTTCCTTAAGGAATCCATTAAGGAATGCCGTTTTGACGTCCATTTGCCAGATTTCATAATCATAAAATGCGGCAATTGCTAACATAATTCTGACAGACTTTAGCATTGCTACGGGTGAGAAAGTCTCATCGTAGTCAACTCCTTGAACTTGTCGATAACCTTTAGCAACAAGTCATGCTTTATAGACGGTGACATTACCATCAACGTCCGTCTTCTTCTTAAAGATCCATTTATTTTTAATAGCTCGCCGTTCATCGGGCAAGTCTACCAAAGTCCACACTTTGTTCTCATACATGGATCTAATCTCGGATTTCATGGCCTCAAGCCATTTGTCGGAATCCGGGCTCGCCATCATTTCTTCATAGTTCGTAGGTTCACCGTTGTCTAACAACATGACCTCCAAGACAGGATTGCCGTACCAATCTGGTGCGGAGCGTGTCCTGGTTGACCTACGAGGTTCTGTAGCAACTTGATCCGAAGCTTCATGATCATCATCATCTACTTCCTCTCTGGTCTGTGTCGGTGTCACAGAAATTTCTTTCTGTGGCGTACTACTATCCAGAGGAGGTACAATTACCTCATCAAGTTCTACTTTCCTCCCACTCACTTCTTTCGAGAGAAACTCCTTCTCTAGAATGGATCCATTCTTAGCAACGAATACTTTGCCTTCGGATCTGTGGTAGAAGGTGTACCCAACGGTCTCCTTTGGGTATCCTATGAAGACGCACTTATCCACTTTGGGTTCGAGCTTATCTGGCTGAAGCCTTTTGACATAAGCATTGCATCCCCAAACTTTCAGAAACGACAGCTTAGGTTTCTTGCCAAACCATAGTTCATACGGTGTCGTCTCAATGGATTTAGACGGTGCCGTATTTAAAGTGAATGCAGTTGTCATTAATGCATAACCCCAAAATGATAGTGGCAAATCGGTAAGAGACATCATAGAACGCACCATATCTAATAGAGTACAATTACGACGTTCGGACACACCATTACGCTGTGGTGTTCCAGGTGGCGTGAGCTGTGAAACAATTCCACATTGTCTTAAGTGATTGCCAAACTCGTAACTCAAATATTCTCCTCCACGATCAGATCGTAAGAACTTTATTTTCTTGTTACGATGGTTCTCTACTTCACTCTGAAATTCTTTGAACTTTTCAAATGTTTCAGATTTATGCTTCATCAAGTAGACATAGCCATATCTACTCAAATCATCTGTGAATGTGAGAACATAACGATATCCACCGCGCGCCTCAACACTCATCGGACCGCATACATCGGTATGTATTATTTCCAATAAGTTGGTTGCTCGCTCCATTGTTCCGAAGAACGGAATTTTAGTCATCTTGCCAATAAGGCACAGTTCACATGTCTCAAATGATTCATAATCAAGAGATTCCAAAAACCCATCTGCATGGAGTTTCTTCATGTGTTTAACACTGATATGACCTAAGCGGCAGTGCCACAAATATGTGGTACTATCATTATCTTTTGGCATTCGTGTTATGAACATATGTATTACTACGATCATGATTCAATAAACCTTTCATTTTAAGTGCATGATCATCAATGATATTATCCAAATAGAATAACAATTATTCTCTGAAATTGAATAACCGTCTTGCAATAAACACTATCAGATATAATGTTCATGCTTAACGCAAGCACCAAATAACAATTATTTAGGTTCATCACTAATCCTGAAGGTAGAGAGAGCGTGGCGATGGTGATCACATCAACCTTGGAGACACTTCCAATGCACATCGTCACCTCGTTTCTTTAGCTAGCCCTCGTTTATTCCAAAGCTCCATGTTTCAAGTTGCAAGCAACTGAACAAGTATCAAATACCCAGGTGCTCCTACGAGTACTAGTAAGGTACACATCAATAACATGTATATCAAATATCTTTGTTGACATTGCCAGTCTTATTATCTGCCAGTTACTTTGGGGAAGTTCCGCTCCCTGTGCCATTTCCCTTTGCAATGGGAGCACTAAGTCTCGGGTTTGGTTCAGCCTTGGGTTTCTTCGCGTGAGCGGCAACTGTTTTACCGTTCTTCTTGAAGTTCCTTTTTCTTTCCCTTGCCCTTCTTGAAACTAGTGGTCTTATTAACCATCAACACTTGATGCTCCCTTTTTTGATTTCTACATCCGCAGATTGTAGCATCGCGAATAGCTTAAGGATCTTCTATCCCTTGCATGTTTATAGTTCATCACGAAGATCCAGTAGCTTAGTGATAGTGACTGGAGAACTCTATCAATCACCACTTTATTCGGAAGTCTAACTCCCACTTGATTCAAGTGTTTGAAGTACTCAGACATTCTGAGTACATGCTCACTAACAGAGCTGTTTTCCTCCATCTTGTAGCTATAGAACTTGTCGAAGGTGTCATACCTCTCGACCCGGGTGTGAGCTTGAAAAACAAATTTTCAGCTCTTGGAACATCACATATGCTTCGTGTTGCTCAAAACATATTTGGAGCTCCGGTTCTAAGCCGTAAAGTATGGCGCACTGAACTATCGAGTAGTCATCTTTTCTTGTCTGCCAGACGTTCATAACGTCCTCAGTCGAAGCCGTAGGGGTATTTCACTGAGCGGTGCATTAAGGACATAAGCCTTCTGTGCAGCAGTGAGGACAATCCTCAGATCACGGACCTAGTCCGCATAGTTGCTTCCATCAACTTTCAACTTCGTTTTCTCTAGGAACATAATAAAAACAGGGGAACTACAGCGCGGTCTATTGATCTAAAACATAAAATTGCAAAGATTATTTAGACTATGTTCATGATAATTGAAGTTCAATTAATCAAATTACTTAAGAACTCCCACTTAGATTAACATCCCTCAAGTTGTCTAAGTGTAACATGATCCACATCAACTAAACCACGTCCGATCATCACGTGAGGTGGATTAGTTATCAATGGTGAACATCTTTCATGTTGATCATATCTACTATATGACTCATGTTCGACCTTTTCGGTCTCTTGTGTTCCGAGGCCATGTCTGTACATGCTAGGCTCGTCAAGTTTAACCCAAGTATTCTGCGTGTGTAAAACTAGCTTACACCCGTTGTATGCGAACGAAAGAATCCATCACACCCGATCATCACGTGGTGCTTAGAAGCGTCGAACCTTCACAACGGTGCATACTAGGGGAGAACACTTATCTTGAAATTTAGTGAAGGGATCATCTTATAATGCTACCATCGTCCTAAGCAAAATAAGATGCATAAAAGGATTAACATCACATGCAATTCAATATATGTGACATGATATGGCCATCATCGTCTTGTGCTTTTGATCTCCATCAGCAAAGCACCGTCATGATCTCCATCGTCACCGGGTTGACACCTTGATCTCCATCGTAGCGTCGTGACACCTTGATCTCCATCGTAGCGTCGTGACACCTTGATCTCCATCATAGCGTCGTGGTCGTCTCGCCAATTATTGCTATTACTACTACTACTGCTAACTCATAGCGGTAAAGTAAAGCAATTACATAGCGTTGGCATTGCATACAATAAAGAGACAACCATAAGGCTCCTGCCGGTTGCCTGATAATTTACAAAACATGATCATCTCATACAACAACTTATATCACATCATGTCTTGGCCATATCACATCACCAGCATACCCTGCAAAAACAAGTTATACGTCCTCTACTTTGTAGTTGCAAGTTTTACGTGGCTGCTACGGGTTTGCAAGAACCGTTCTTACCTACGCAAAACCACAACGTGGTGTAGTGATTGCTTTTTGATCTTCTAAAAGAACCCTCTTCATTGAAACCGATTCAACTAAAGTGAGAGAGACAGACACCCGCCAGTCAACTTTATGCAACGAGTGCACTTAGCGGTGAAACCTGTCTCGCGTAAGCGTACGCGTAATGTCGGTCCGGGCCGCTTCATCTCACAATACCGCCGAATCAAGTATCAACTAGTAATGGCAAGCAATATGTATACACCCACGCCCACAACTCACTTGTGTTCTACTCGTGCAAATCACATCTACGCATAGACCTGGCTCGGATGCCACTGTTGGGGAACGGAGCATGAATTACAAAAATTTCCTACGCTCACGCAAGATCTATCCAAGGAGATGCATCGCTACAAGAGGGGAGAGTGCGTCTACGTACCCTCGTAGACTGTTTAGCGGAAGTGTCTCACAATGCGGTTGATGTAGTCGAACAATCCTTCGAGCTCCACGGATCGAGTACCGAACGTACGGCACCTCCGAGTTCTACACACGTGCAGCTCCGTGACGTTCCCCGCCTTCTTGATCCAGCAAGACGTCGAGGTAGTAGATGAGTTCCGTCAGCACGACGGCGTGGCGACGGTGACGGTGAAGTGATTCCGGCAGGGCTTCGCCTAAGCTCTCCGAAAATATGACCGAGGTGGAAAATGGAGATCGGGGCACCGCACACGGCTATGGGACAATTGTGTGTCTCCAAGGGGTGCCCCTCCTCCGTATATAAAGGAGGGAGGGAGGAGGACGGCCCCCTAGGGGTGCGCCAAGTGTGGGGAGTCCTACTAGGACTCCTTAGTCCTAGTAGGATTCCACCTCCCATACGGAGTAGGAAAGGGGGAAGGGAGAGGGAAAGGAAAGAGGGGGCTGCGCCCCCTCCCCTAGTCCAATTCGGTTTGGGCAAGGGGGGGCGCGTGCCTCCTCACGTGGCCTGCCTCTCCTTTTCCCGTATGGCCCAATAAGGCCCATTACTTCTCCCGGTGAATTCCCGTAACTCCCCTGTACTCCGAAAAATACCCGAATCACTCGGAACCTTTCCGACGTCCGAATATAGCCTTCCAATATATGAATCTTTACGTCTCGACCATTTCGAGACTCCTCGTCATGTCCGTGATCTCATCCGGGACTCCGAACAAACTTCGGTCACCAATCGCATAACTCATATAATACTATATCGTCATCGAACCTTAAGTGTGCGGACCCTACGGGTTCGGGAATGATGTAGACATGACCGAGACGACTCTCCGGTCAATAACCAACAGCGGAACCTGGATGCTCATATTGGTTCCTACATATTCCACGAAGATCTTTATCGGTGAACCTCATATGACAAAATACGTTGTTCCCTTTGTCCGGCGGTATGTTACTTGCCCGAGATTCGATCGTCGGTATCCAATACCTAGTTCAATCTCGTTACTGGCAAGTCTCTTTACTTGTTCCGTAATACATCATCTTGCAACTAACTCTTTAGTCACGGTGCTTCCAAGGCTTCTGTGATGCTGTATTACCGAGAGGGCCCAGAGATACCTCTCCGATAGTCGGAGTGACAAATCCCAATCTCGATCCATGCCAACTCAACAAACACTTTTGGAGATACCTGTAGTGCACCTTTATAATCACCCAGTAACGTTGTGACGTTTGATACACCCAAAGTATTCCTACGGTATCCAGGAGTTGCATGATCTCATGGTCAGAGGAACGTGTATTTGACATAGTGAAAGCAATAGCAATAAACTGAACGATCATTTGCTATGCTAACGGTTGGGTCATGTCCATCACATCATTCTCCTAATGATGTGATCCCGTTATCAAATGACAACTCATGTCCATGGTCAGGAAACCTTGACCATCTTTTTATCAACGAGCTAGTCTAGTAGAGGCATACTAGGGACATAGTATTTGCCTATTATCCACACATGTATTTAGTTTCCAGTCAATACAATTCTAGCATGAATAATAAACTATTATCATGAATGGGGAAATATGATAATAACTAATTTATTATTGCCTCTAGGGCATATTTCCAACACTCTCAATAAGATTGCAACTTAGTCCTTTCGCTTAGGTGCTCCCCTTTATATATACAGGTGGAACCCTAGATTATATGAATCTGGGTCGTCCTTCTGACCCGGCTCCTACTCTTTCCTACTTGTTCTCCAAGATGGCCTTCGTGCCACTTATCATCTTCGTGAGCCGGCCCATTACCTAAGCCGGCCCTTCCTCGTTAGGCCTCGCCGAGCCGGCCCACCAAGGTTCCTCCAACCACGCAGTGAACTGACCCGCCGAGCTTGCTCTACGGCCAGGTTATCACTCTGCCGGGTCTATACGCTGGTAAACATCCCCAACATTAGCCCTCAGTTAGACTTGAATTTATTCATGTTAAAGTTCATCCTAAAAACACAAAACATTAGTAAGACTCTCCAAGCGCTCCCCAAGCCGGTCCTTTAGAACGCCGTCCTTGACCGGCTCACATTGCCTGGTTAAGTAGATCGCCGGGTCATTCTTCATTTTTCAAACTAAGCCTTTTATGTTTCCCCTTTTTCTATGACGTATCAATCTATCTCCACAAAATCCGGAATGACGTCATAGAGAATCTGAGTAGATTTGTATTGCCTCGTCGGGCGCGAAGATCGAGGAGCTCCTTTCGCCACTGTTTACTGTGTCTCCTTGGATTTCGT
Organism: Elymus sibiricus; assembly: GCA_039707655.1. Classification (NCBI taxonomy): domain Eukaryota; kingdom Viridiplantae; phylum Streptophyta; class Magnoliopsida; order Poales; family Poaceae; genus Elymus; species Elymus sibiricus. The sequence goes on along the minus strand of CM077668.1, from coordinate 424,195,196 downwards.
GCTTGCCGTTTGGGAGTCCAGTGGCGCCCATAAATAGACCGTCGTCTTCCTCTTCTCTCTTTTACCGCATATCGTCCATTCCTCTTCTGCAACGCGCCCGCTCGAGCCCGTCGCCGCCGGAGCCAGCCCTTCGCCGTGCCTCTTCTTCGTCGCCGGAGCCCTTCCCCGTCGCCGGCCACGCTGCCGCACTTCATCGTCTGCAGTTTTCTTCCAATCCAGATATGTAAGTCGCACACGCCATTGCCGTGGCTCCTCACTGTTCTTCGCGTTCTCCATCGCGGCCGTAGTAGATCTCAAATGCCTTCGGTCCCTTTCGGTTTCAGTTTCCGCAGCCATTCGCAAAAAATTTCATATTTAGTAGATCCATCGTGCTATCGTAGCTAAACCCGCTGTGGTTCTTCTTTCAATACGAAGAACATGTTTAACCTTTCTTTCTTCATTTTTATCCATTTTGTAGATCCGTAAAATCTCCTCACCTTGTATAACTCTGTTTGCGGACTCGTAGCCCAAGTCGTGCCTCAACACTTATAAAAATGTGTAGCCTGCCACTCTGACTCATCTGCGCTAATAATCTTGACCCGGCAATTTGCCCGTTTCCTCTTTTCTAACCCGGACAAAATTTCTCACCGGCTTGTTTATATCACTTGCACCTTATCAAAAAGCTCATATTACCGGCTTGTGACACTTGTTCCTTTTCAGAGCTGTTGAAACCCTGCCTCCCAAGCACAAGATTGTTGACTGGGCTAAGTCCAGTATGTCCGAACTGAGCCTACAAGCCCTAACAGATTCCGGGTTGCTGCCAGCCAAGGAGATAATCTCATGGCGAGCTCCTGAAGAAGAGATCCGCCCTCAACCCGGCGAAAATGAAGTCGTTATATTCGCTGATCAAGTCTCTAGAGGGTTTCGTCCACCTGGCTCAAAGTTTTTTAGGGATGTATTGCATTTGTTCGACATCAGTCCTCAAGACTTGGCCCCCAACTCCGTCTTCAACCTGTGTCAATTCCAAGTATTTTGCGAAGTCTATCTGTAGCTCGAGCCGTCTCTTAGCTCATTCCGGGAGCTCTTTTATTTGAACCACCAAACAGAGCACAAGGACGTCCCAAGCATGGAACTCGGCGGAATATCTATCCAACGCCGAAAGAATATTATCTTCCCTAATGCCAAGCCGGCCAGCCATCTCAAAGGCTGGCACAGGACGTGGTTTTATTGTAAAGATACCTCCCCCGAAGGCCAGCATAAATTGCCGGGTTATCAGGCCGGCCGGCTTGTTATCACCGCAACCTTCCCGGGTCTTCCTTCCAAAGAGGAGAGGGAGAATTTCGAGCCCCTCTACCTGAAGATGAGCGCCTTCATCGCGCATGGCCTCACCGGCGCCGACCTGACCCGGACTTCGGTCGAGTGGCGAATCCAGCCACTTAGCTCCAGAGCCCGGCTTATGCACACCTACACCGGCCACCATGACGACCCGCTCCGCTTCAGCCCGGTCAATGTTAAAGAGAAGGAACTCCTGAAAACCGCCAAGAAGCTTCTTGCTGAGACCAAGAATGACATCAAGATAGTGGGGCTGACCCCCTTCAGTGCAAATAACCCGGCTCCTAAGGTAGGCCATTTCTGTTACTTTGCTTTTTCTGTGTCAAAGTTCAAAACCCGGCTTAATTGACCCACCATGATATAGGAGAATGACGATTGGTGGCGGGTTGAAGCTCAAGATCCAGCTCTTCAAGAGGATGATGAAGAAGAGTCGGACAATGAAGAAGATAATGAGGTAGAACTTGATTCTCTTGGCTGCCTTTTTAATCAGATTGCTGATGCCTACTCATCTCAGGAGGAAGCCGAAGTCAGTCACCACGCCGAGCCAGAGGTAACTTTGATCTCCTCGGATTCTGATTCGCCAATACCAATTCGAAAGAAAACCCGGGCTGCAATCCGCAAAGTCCGAAGGAAACCCCGAGTTGCCGTCCGTAAAGTCCCCTTTTCACACCAGGACGCTCATCTGGATCCCAAATTTGTTTTGAAGAAAACTCAGCAAGCTGGCACCTCCAAACGGAAGACCCGGAGCAGCGAGGGCGAGCTGAGTGGCGGGCTTCCGTATGAGCCATCATCCCGTAGAGCATGGGCAGAGGTGCTTCTCAGTCCAACTCCTTCCTTTCCTCTAGCTGGTTGCTTCAAAGAACCCTTACATTTAAATGACTTAGCATACCAGACGTCCCTCTCCTCAGATGAATCAAGCGCCACTCAGGCGCCGGCTTTCAACATCAACCCGGGGTAAGCATGCTGATTATCCCTTTATCGCACAGCTCTTCACCTTATAACCCTTAACTAAATTAAATATTTGCTCTTTTCAGTGCCAAGGCCATCAAGAAGAAAACAGCCGCCGGGTCATCTGACCCGGTCATTCCAACTGACCCGCGAGAAGAGGCCACCTTGGTCACCCAGGATGAGCCGGTACTCTAGAACAGCCCGCCGCCCCAGGATACAACAAGACCGGCTCGCGCAACCTCTCCTATTGCTCAGGAGAGGGAGAATGTAATTGAAGACCAACCTGAACAGCAGCCCGAGGCGCCGGCTCAAGAAGAAGTAGTGCTGACGAGCGAGCGGCAAACTGCCGCACCAGAATCCTCCACCGCTCTTACCAAGATTCCGGCTAAGCCTGAGCCGGCCCCGAAGGACAAGGGGAAAACAGCTCTTGAGTTTTCTACCTTTGAAGATCAGGACGCCAGTGCTTTACACCAGGCTGTGTTGACCCGGCTATCTGAAAGCCGGTACACAGAGATAGCTATGATAACCTCGCTGAAAAGGAAATATGAGGTAAGTTGCACCTTCTTATGAATCATATATATATGTAGCCCCCAAGGGCTGGGTCAATATGGAATGATGACCCGGGACTTCAAAATGTGACTTGTACGCATAACTTCTATCAATGACACCAAAGACCGGCTCACCATTCAATAATGGGCGGGTCTTCACAACTTAGCAGAATAGAGCAATTTATGCATTAGCCCCCAAGTGCCATGTAGAGTGCCTGCATCTGCATGGAACTTGTCTTGCTGTGTGTTTTAAGCTTGAAAACATGTAGCCCCCATGTGCCGGGTGGTCCTTTAGGGCGGCTCGGGTCATGCATATACGATGTATAACAGACTGCACTACAGGAAATGCTGGATCAAGCAGAGGCCCAGGCTTAGGAAGCAAGGAAGGAGAAAATTGCGCAAGGAAGCTGAAGAAGCCGCTGCTGAAGCCAACAAGTCCTTGGTCATTGTGAGGACATCTTTGCAAGAGACGGAGGCCGCAAGAGCCGCCCAAGCAATACGTGCTGAAGAGGCCAAAACCAAGCTAGAGCCGGTAACTCAGGAATTGGCAACTCTTCAGAGTCAGATTACCGCCATGTGCCGAGCCATCTTTGGTAAGTAAAACTTTTATTATAAGTCAATTGTTCCATCTGAAATATGCTAAGCCGGCTTTGCTGATCGTGTATACCTACTTGTGCAGGCCGGAAGAATCAAACTCTGGTACAGCAACCAGTGGTGGAACTGAAGGCGGTCTACACCCTCGTAGAACAACAGTATATAGGCGGCTATCATTGCATAATGGCCGCAAAGAACACCAAGGCGCCGCCGCAGTTGATTGCCGATACCTTGAAAGAACTGTCAGTTGTGCCCAGGTGGTTCAATGACTGGAAAAAGGCGGCTTGCCGCACTGGGGCTCTATGGCGCTTGCGCGAGCCAAGGCCTATGTGCCAAAGCTCGACCCAGCTCAGATCGTGGGCGGGTACCCGGAGTTCAATGTTGATGACTCGTCGTTCACAAAGAAGGACTTCCAACGATGCATCAAGGACACCCGGGTTGCAGCCGCCGCGATCGCAGAAGAGACCGATCTAACCAAGTACCAGGCGCCTTACTCCAAGGAGAATGAGCGGATAGAGCCGCCAAACCATGAGCCGGTGGCCTTAACCCACACACGTAAGCCATCTTTTGCTCCTGAAGTCGACCCTTCCTCCCTGATATCCGACGATGCTCTATTTGTGGCATTGCACTCAATTCAGCGGTCGACCGGCGACTCAAGCCAAGAAGCGGAGGATGACGACGGCCGCGAAGAGTCAGCACATGGTGCTTCATCGGGCGCTGGCGCCAGCTATGGCCCGGCAATATAGAACGCCGGCTTATACTTTGGGAGGCAAAACTTGTAAAAAAAATTGTCGTGGCCGCAGTTGATGGGCGGCTTGTAATAGCATAGCGTCAAACACTTGTTACTGATGCCAGTGCCATCGCATACTGTGCTTGCTGACTGCCTGTATAAACACTGCTTCTGTGAATCCTCCTTTTGGCTTTGAGAGCCGGTTTTGCAATAGAGTGATTCTGCCGAAACAATAACAATTGCATGTAATGGTTACTGATGAAATCATATTGAACGAGTAATCTTGGTTACTGTTTGCAATGAATCAAGAATATTAAATGAAACTAAGTAAATGCTATGCATGGATGTATGCATGTATGCAGAGATGAGATGAGTGCAACAAAAGAACATAATCGCAAGCCGTCTTATAAAGCGCAAGCCGGCTGCTAAACACAACCTGAAACGGCCGGCTCATAAAGCACAAGCCGGAATATGCTTGCATGAAGTTGGCACTTTGGCCTGTTGGTTTGTCCTCGCTCTCTGAAAGCCAGCTCTCACACAACCAATCAGTCATTTTAACTCTGATGAATTCAGGGTCACCTATTTGATTGACACATCAGACGTACGCGGGTCATTTTTTAGGGAGTAGCATCTTGCTAACAGGCAGGTTTAACCAACTTTGTGACATCTCGCCGGGTTAAAAGGGTTTTGTAAGCTAAACTCAATTGAGTTGGAAGCCCCCAAGTAACCAAGGTCAACAAATAAAGATCCAGCACACAAATTTTGAGGCAAAGCAACACCTTTACACAGTGCTGCTGGTCGTTATTTTATTTGATCGAAAAACATGTATATACATGATAAAAGGTATGTACAAAGATGCGACCTAGTCGATGACTTAGGTGTAATATGGCCGGAGCTGGGCAATGTTCTAGGGCCGGCTTGTTTCCTCCTCAGAGGTACGTGATTTATCTGACTCACGTATATCAATCAGGTAATATGACCCATTGTTGAGATTCTTGCTGACCACAAAGGGCCCTTCCCAAGGTGGTGAAAGCTTATGCATGCCTGTCTGGTCTTGTATCAGATGGAGCACTAAGTCACCTTCCTGAAAAGTGCGGCTTCGAACTCTACGGCTGTGATAACGACGTAGGTCTTGATGATAGATTGCTGATTTGGATGCGGCAAGGTCACGCTCTTCCTCCAGGGCATCAAGAGTGTCTTGGCGAGCCAGCTCATTATCTGATTCCACATAAGCCGCCACTCGAGGGGAGTCATGACGAATATCGCTTGGAAGCACAACTTCTGCACCATTGACGAGGAAAAATGGTGTATAGCTCGTTGACTTGTTGGGAGTAGTCTGTATGCTCCAAAAGCACCGAAGGTAACTCTTCTTCCCAGCAACCCAGCATGCGCTGCAGAGGCACCATGAGCCGGGGTTTGATACCACGCACCAATTCCTGATTGGCCCTTTCTGCTTGTCCGTTGGACTGAGGATGCGCAACCGATGCTAGATCAAGCCGGGTGTGCTCCTGTTGACAGAACTGTTCCATAGCTCCCTTGGGCATATTAGTTCCATTGTCTGTAATGATACTGTGCGGGTAGGCAAATCGGAATATCAGTTTTTTTAGAAATTTGACAGCTATAGCCGCGTCGCAGTTGCTGACCGGCTCTTCTTCCACCCACTTGGTAAACTTGTCCACAGCCACCAGTAGGTGTGTATGCTTGTTCTTAGAACGTTTGAAGGGTCCCACCATGTCAAGCCCCCAGACCGTGAACGGACAAGTAATCGGGATCATCCTCAACTCTTGAGCCGGCACATGAGCCTGGCGAGCATATTTCTGGCAACCATCACACTTGCGGACAATGTCCTCTGCGTCAGCATGAGCCGTGAGCCAGTAAAAACCGTGACGGAAAGCTTTTGCGACCTGTGATCTTGAGCCGGCATGGTGTCCACAATCGCCAGAGTGAATCTCATTGAGAATTGCATGGCCTTCTTCAGGTGAAACACAACGCTGAAACACACCAGTGACGCTTCGTCGGCGCAATTCGCCATTGACAATGGTCATAGACTTGGATCATCTAATGATCTACCGAGCAAGGAGTTACTCTGTTGGCAGTTCTCCCCGGCTTAAATAAGCCAAGTAGGGGACCGTCCAATCAGGGATTGCGTGGATGGCAGCCACTAGAGCCGCCTCTGGGTCAGGAACAGCCGAGTCCTCCTCTGTTGGTAATTTGACAGACGGGTTGTGCAAAACGTCCAGGAACACATTGGGTGGCACCGGCTTGCATTGCGAGCCCAAGCGAGAGAGTGCGTCTGCCGCCTCGTTCTGCCTGCGATCGATGTGATCAACTTGATAACCTTTGAAGTGTCCAGCAATATTTGTGACCTCGTGCCGATAAGCAGCCATAAGGGGATCTTTGGAATCCCAAGTGCCAGAAACCTGTTGGGCCACCAAGTCTGAGTCGCCCAAACACCTGACCCGGCTCAGGTTCATCTCCTTGGCCATCCAAAGCCCATGAAGCAAGGCCTCATATTCTGCTGCATTGTTAGTACAGGGGAACATGAGTCTCAAAACATAACAGAACTTATCTCCTCGTGGGGAAGTAATCAGAACTCCAACCCCCGAGCCTTCAAGCTGCCATGAGCCGTCAAAGTGTATGGACCAGTATGTCGTGTCGGGCTTCTCTTCGGGAGCCTGCAACTCTGTCCAATCATTAATGAAATCCACCAGCGCCTGAGATTTGATTGCTGTGTGAGGCACGTATTTAAGATGATGCGGACCGAGCTCGATGGCCCACTTAGCAACCCGGCCTGTCGCCTCCCGGTTCTGGATTATATCCCCAAGAGGTGCTGAGCTGACCACAGTGATTGGATGTTCGTGGAAGTAATGCTTCAGCTTGCGGCTAGCCATAAATACTCCGTAGACTAGTTTCTGCCAATCTGGATATCGCTGCATGGACTCGGTTAACACCTCACTAATATAATACACAGGGTGCTGGACTGGATATTCCTTACCATCCTCCTTGCGCTCTACCACGACTGCCACGCTTACCGCTTTATTATTGGCAACGATAATCAAAAACATTGGCTCCTTCTCACGAGGGGCAGCAAGGACTGGCGGCTCAGACAACTGCTTCTTAAGGGCCTCAAATGCCTGATCTGCAGCATCACGCCAGACGAAGTCATCTGATTTCTTAAGCAACTGGTATAACAGAATTGCCTTCTCTCCAAGCCGGCTTATGAACCGACTTAGCGCCGCAACCCGCCCAGCCAGCTTTTGCACGACATTCAGTCTGGCCGGCTTAGCCAGGGTCGTGATTGCCTTGATCTTTTCTGGGTTAGCTTCAATGCCACGCTCGGAAACAAGAAATCCCAGAAGTTTCCCTACAGGGACACCAAAGACACACTTCTCCGGGTTAAGCTTCATCTGGTAGACGCAGAGGTTGCTAAATGTTTCCTTGAGATCCTCCAACAGAGTTTCTTTCTTCCGGGACTTAACCACAATGTCATCAACATAAGCATGAACGTTCCGCCCGATCTGTTTATGAAAGCAGCTCTGGACACAACGCTGGTAAGTCGCATGTGCACACTTCAGACCGAACGACATGGTTGTATAACAGAAAGCTCCAAAAGGTGTGATGAAAGCCGTCTTTTCCTGGTCTTCCAGCTTCATTTTGATCTGATGATAGCCAGAGTAAGCATCCAGGAAGCATAAGCTCTCACAACTAGCCGTTGCATCGATGATCTGGTCAATACGGGGCAAGGCAAAGGGGTCACTAGGACAAGCCTTATTCAGGTCTGTGTAATCAACACACATCTGCCAAGTCCCGTTTTTCTTCAGAACAAGCACTGGGTTAGCTAGCCATTCAGGATGGAAGACTTCGACGATGAACCCAGCAGCTAGGAGCCGGGCCACTTCCTCACCAATAGCTTTCCGCCTTTCCTCATTAAAACGATGGAGGTACTGGCGAACTGGCTTGAACTTGGGATCCACATTAAGGGAGTGCTCAGCGAGTTCTCTCGGTACACCTGGCATGTCAGAAGGTTTCCATGCAAAGATGTCCCGGTTCTCACGGATGAACTCGATGAGCGCGCTTTCCTATTTGGGATCCATATTTGCCCCGATGGTGAACTGCTCAGAAGAATTGCCCGGGGTGAAATCAACTTGCTTTGTGTCTCTGGCCGACTTAAACTTGAGTAGAGGGTCTGACTCCGTCGTGGGCTTCTTCGGGGACGTCCAGTCAGACGGGTCAACATTGTCCTTGTAATACCGCAACTCCTCCGCAGCGCAAGCCGTCTCAGCGTACGCTGCATCTCCTTCCTTGCACTCAAGTGCAATCTTCCGGTTGCCTTCCACTGTGATGGTTCCCTTGGTCCTGGCATCTTCATCTTCAGGTAAACGTAACACGGCCGTGCCATGAACCGCGCATAAGCCGGCCGGCCGAATAAAGCGTGGTATGGGCTTTTGAGCTTAAGCACCTCAAAGGACAGGAACTCAGAACGCCAGTTATACTCTAAACCAAAGGCCACCTCAAGGGAAATCCTTCCCATGGGATAGGCTGACTTGCCCGGAACAATGCCGTGGAATACTGTAGAGGATGGAGTTAACTGCTTATCGGACAGATTCATCCGCCTGAACGTGTCATAGTACAGAATGTTGATGCTGTTGCCTCCGTCCATCAGCACCTTAGTCAGAGTATAGCCGACGACTTGTGGCGCAACCACCAGAGCCAGGTGGCCAGGGTGATAGAGGAGGACAGGATGATCTGCCCTGCTCCAGGTAACCGGCTGTTCAGACCAGTTGAGATAATAAGGAGTTGCCGGCTCAACCGTGTGGGCGGCTCGTCGCTGCACCTTCCGATCCCGCTTGCAGGTACTAGTCGTGAAAACATGATACTGTCCACTACTTAACTATTTTGGGTTACTCTGAAACCCTGCCGCACCAGTTTGATGCTGATTTCCCTGATTGTTTTTCTGATTGCCACCTCCAGTATTACCAGCCCCCTGGAATCCACCGCCTTGACCACTGTTCCCTTGGAAGCTAGGTCCTGAGAAGGGCCCTTGTAAGCCGGCGCCTGAGAAGTCGGGTCCCTGTTGGGCGGGTTGACTGCCATTGCCGCACCCATTATGATGATTTTGGAAGACCCGCTTGGCAAACTCTTGCATGACATAGCAATTTTCCCAGGAGTGACTGGACGACTTACCATTGTAACTGTGCTTCGGACAATGAGCCTTGAGAGCTTCCTCGTAAGTGAGAGGGCGACTACCAGACTACCTCCTAGAACTGTCATTCTGACGCTGACCTTTGTTTTCTGTGTTTGTGTTCGCCACTAGATCAGAGCTACCATCGTAACCATTGCGTTTACCACCGTTGTTGTTCTGACCATTGCCGTTGTTCTACTGCTGACCCTTACCGCCAGCCTTCTTCCCTTTGTCAGATTTCTCCTCATCTGACAGCGGATCCTTTGTGTTATCTGACTGCACATACCGGGTTAAGACATCCATGAGGTCTCCCATATCCTGAACCTTTCGCTTGAGTCGCCCAAGCTTTTGGACCAGGGGCTGAAACTTGCATGTTCGTTCCAGAACGAGCACTGCTTGAGCTGCCGAGATGCTGTCAGAACTATGTATGACCTCCGCAACCCGGCGGGCCCAGTGATGCGCCGACTCATCCTCGCGCTGGACACAACGCTCAAGATCAACAATTGTGGGTGGCCTTTTACAGGTTCCCTAGAAATTCTTGATGAAGCGCTCCTTCAGTTCCTGCCATGTGTTGACAGAATTCTCCGGTAGGTTTTTCATCCAGGTGCGTGCAGGGCCTTCCAACATCAGAGGGAGGTAACGTGCGCACACTGACTCACTTGCGCCCAACAAGTCCATTGCCAGTTCATAACTCTCGATCCACTCGGTGGGCTCCAGATTCACTGTATAGTTAGGAACCTTGCGAGGACCTTTGAAATCGGGGGGTATGCACGCCTCTCGCAGCGTTGGTATTAAACATGGAGTTCCGATCATGCAGCTTGAAGAGCCCCCAAGTCGGCCATCTGGCTGGGTCGCGACGGGCGAGTTGACATTTGGCGGCGGGTTGATATCCGGCGGCGGGTTGACTCGTACTGGCGTGTTGACGTGCGGCGGTGGGTCGCGCCCCGCACACATGTTTTCCTCCTGCCATGCCTGAAGAACTCGAGCCGCCTCCGCAATGTCTTGCGGGATCCTAGGTTGGTGCTGCTCCGCCAGCGGTTGGGAGGCTCTCCAGCGATGCACGATGCTGGAGACTGCTGGCAACTCAGGACGCTGGCTCCTGGTACGGCTCTGGTGAGGGGTTGAGTGAAGACGGTGCTGGCTATGCGAGTAGTTGGCCTGCTGCACTACTGCTGTCTTGAGCATTGCAATTGCATTCCTGGCCTCTGTCTGAATCGGGGCGTCCCCCTCAATCGGAATAGCTGCCAAGTTGTGGGTCGCTGCCAGCACATTATCAACCGGGTTAGAATAGTGTCCAATTGGGGTCTGGAACCGGTGAGACGGTGGCTGCTGTTGCTGATCTGGTGTGTGATGCTGGGCCGGCTCTCGCTGCTGAATAGGTTGCTGTAAAGGCGGCTCTCCCGTGGGGATGACTCCAGCCCCCGGGTTCGGAGCCAGCGGGGTGGTGAATAGTTGAGTCGTTTCGAGATTAGCCGGAAGCCGGCTCTGATGACGCCTCCTGTGGACGAGCTCCGACACGGCCTGTCGACGGTTCAAGTAATGTGCCTCCTCATCCAAGCGCTGCCACTCCATAGTAATCCGGGCCTGCTCCTGCTCCATGCGGGCGTTCTTCGCATTGATGTCCTCTTGGATCTTATCCATCTGCTCGCGACACCTCGTGATCTCCGTGTTATGCGCCGCTGTATTCTCCGCAATGACCGGCTCGTTCAACAGGGCTGCTAGGGTGGTCATCAAGTCCGTGAGCGGTTGAACCCCGGTTCTCTGAGAGCCGGCGGCTGACGCGCCAGCTCCTCCTGAGCCGGCAAGGATGTTGTTCTGCCCCGTCGCTGGATTGGCCGGGTCACACACCGGGTCTTGCCTACCCGCCATGTATACTGCTGCAAAGCAAGGCGGATCTGGGCTCTCTGGAAAGACGTCCATGTGCCCGAGCCCTCCATCATGCAGAGGAAGGATTGACTCGGTTTCTCCTGTCGAAGACACGCCGTCAGATTGGACGAGTGTATCATCTCCAGATAGGGAGTTCTCTGACAGGGCCAACCCTTGGGTAAAACCCACGAAGACATGGTTTCGGCCGGCTTGACTCAGGCCGGGTCTCGCCCGGTTCTGGCCAGCGCGGCGCTCCGACTCAACGCCAGAGATATTCTCCAACCCGGCGGCCGGCTCGCCGACCACGCCGATGAAGGTGTGTATCTTGCCAAAGGGGACTCGGTACCCGTACTCGATTGAGTCGGCGTCGGGGCCCTAGTACGAACCGTCGACGTAGAACTTCCCACGGCGGCTCTTGGTCATCATGCCAACCGCATACTTCCCGAACCCTGGAAGAGATCCCACTAAGAACTCAACTCCACCATGCGTGAGCCCCACGGTGCGCGCCAACTGTCGTGGTTTTAACACGGCAGATGCCCTTGTGAAAGGACTTAGAGATGAGGCCATCGCACAAGTGTGGAAGCTTAACGGGGTTGATCGGGAACGAGAAGACACCGGGTTACCCAGGTTCGGCCCCTCACGATGGAGGTAAAAGCCTACGTCCTGCTTGTGTATATTGTTGTGGTTCTCGATTACAAGGATGCGGATTCGCTAACCTAGCTCTCGATGAGATTGCAACTTAGTACTTTCGTTTAGGTGCTCCCCTTTATATATACAGGTGGAACCCTAGATTACATGAATCCGGGTCGTCCTTCTGACCCGGCTCCTACTCTTTCCTACTTGTTCTCCAAGACGGCCATCGTGCCACTTATCAAATTCGTGAGCCGGCCCATTACCTAAGCCAGCCCTTCCTCGCTGGGCCTCGCCGAGCCGGCCCACCAAGGTTCCTCCAACCACGCAGTGAACTGACCCGCCGAGCTTGCTCTACGGCCGGGTTATCACCCTGCCGGGTCTATACGCTGGTAAACATCCCCAACAGTCGATGGGTGGAGTAATAGTAGTAGATGCAGGCGGGAGTCGGTCTACCTGTCTCGGACGTGATGCCTATATACATGATCATTGCCTTGGATATCGTCATGATTATTTGCTTTTCTATCAATTGCCCAACAGTAATTTGTTTACCCACTGTATGCTATTTTCCTGAGAGAAGCCTCTAGTGAAAACTATGGCCCCCGGGTCTATCTAAATCATATACTAAAACCCTAAAAATACTTTCTGCACTTTTTCTTTATTTATTTTATTTTGTATTTTTTTAAATCTATCTATCTATCACATACAATTTAATCTTGCAATTTACCGCCGAGGGATTGACAACCCCTCGTTTGCGTTGTGTGCAAGGATTTGTTGTTTGTGTGCAGGTACTTCTAACGAGGTGTTGTGTGATTCTCCTACTGGATTGATAACCTTCATTTCATAACTGAGGGAAATACTTACCTCTACTGTGCTGCATCATTCCTTCCTCTTCGGGGAAAATACCAACGCAAGCTACAAGTAGCAGGAAGAATTTCCGGCGCCGTTGCCGGGGAGAGATCATCAACATCTATCAAGTACCTTTGCATAAAATCTCATCTCCTTGCATTTATTTTATTTGCCTCTCTTTTTCATCTCCCCCACTTCTAAAAAGTTTTTACAAAAATACAAAAATATTTTCCGTTTGCCTTTTTCTTGTTTGCTTTTTTGCTTGCTTGCTATCTTTGCTTGTGTTGCCATGTGCCTTCTATTTGCTTGCATCTTCGCTTGCTAAAAATCTATTGATATGGATCCTCATCCACTTGCTAATCTTTTCAAAAGATCCAATTATGATGAACCAATTGCTAGTGAGTTGAGTGCACTTGATTTCCTCTATGAAGTTTTGCTTGAAAATCATGAATCTGAAAATTGTGATGAAGTGCTGAAAGAAGAAATTTATAAAGTGATTCATGATAGCTCCTTGAATGAAAAGCATGATTGCAATAATGTTATTATAAATTCTATTAATGTCAATTGTGCTAATAATATGCAAAAGTACAAGCTTGGCGATGATAATTTTGGTATATCCACTACTTATTGCAATGATCATGATTGGAGTGATAATGCTTCTTATGATCTTGAAAATTTATTTAAACCTCATGATGAATATGTTACTGATAATAATGTTTGCAATAATTTTGAAAGTGGGTTTGGAAGAGCGTCAACTTTAGGTAATAATAATCCCACTATTTTGGAAGACTATAAGAATTTTATGTATGTGGATCATGCAGAGAAAATTTTATATGATAGCTATATTGTTGAATTTGATTATGATCCTAAATGTAATTATTATGAGAGATGAAAATATGGTTGTAGAAATTTTCATGTTACTAAATTACCTCTCGTTATGTTGAGATTGTCAATGTTTTACTCCTCTCCTTTGCATATGGTAGATATTTCTCGTCTTGATAATTTGTTTGCATATAAAAAGCCCATGCATAGGAAGTATGTTAGACTTAAATGTGTTTGTCACATGTATTATGATGTTTTCTTTGTGCTTCAATTCTTATCTTTCATGTGAGCATCATTGAAATCTCAAAACCTATCTTAATGGCTATAAAGAAAGAGCTTCTTGGGAGGCAACCCAATGAATAAAATAAATTTCTACCTTTACTTTCTGTTATTTTGTGTTTTCACAATTATGATACTGTTATGATTGTGTTTTTGATTAGTGTTTGTGCCAAGTAAAGCCTTTAGGATGATTTGGAAGATAGTATAATTGATGCTGTTTGGAAAACAGAAAGTTTTGCCTCCAGCGCTGGAATTTTGGTTATGTACTGGAGAGTCAGAAAAATCTAAATTTTTTACACAGTATTGGTATATGAATTTCCCACGTTGTCCTAATTTTTCAGAATTTTTGGAGTTACACAAGTATGTCTTTTAAATAGATTGCTACAGACTGTTCTCTTTTTGACAGATTCTGTTTTTGATGCTTTGCTTGCTTGTTTTGATGAAACTATGGATTGTATCGGGGGGTATAAGCCATGGAGAAGTTAGAATACCGTAGGTATAATGCCAAAATAAAATATGAATGGGTTTTCAACAGTACTTAAAGTAGTGATTTATTTTGTTATACAAACGGATCTCACGAAGGTTTTGTTGAGTTTTGTGTGATTGAATTTTTCAAGTTTTGGGTGAGATCACGATGGATGAGGGAATAAGGAGTCACTACTGGAATCAGGATCTTTACCGTCAGCCAGCTCTTTGCCGTCAGCTAGCTGACGGCAAAGAAGGTCTTTGCCATCAGCTTACAGAAAACTGACGACAAACAAAGAGCTGACGGCAAAGATCATGTTTGCCGTCAGCCATCTCTTTGCCATCTGCTAGCTGACGGCATAGAAGCTTTGCCGTCAGCTAGCAGACGGCAAAGAGGAAGGGTGGCCCACTAACGAGAACCACCTAACGGCCACTTTCTTTGCCATCTGCTAGCTGACGGCAAAGCTTCTATGCCGTCAGCTAGCAGACGGCAAAGAAAGTCGCCGACTAACGTCCGTTCCCCCCCCCCGGCCCCACCACACTAGCTAGGCTCTTTGCCGTCTGCTAGCAGACGGCAAAGAGATTTGACCTATCTAAAACAGTCAGCGCCCCGCGCCCCACCCCGCTCTCTCTCCCCTCACCTCACCCGCGCCGCCCCCGTGCCCGAGCCGCCGCCGCACCGCGCCACCCCCCGGAGCCCGAGGCGCCGCCGGCCAGCCCCGCCCCCCGGAGCCCTCCCCGCGCCCCACCCCTCTCTCTCTCCCCTCTCTCTCTCTCTCCCCTCACCTCACCCGCGCCGCCCCTGTGCCCGAGCCGCCGCCGCCCCGCGCCGCCCCTGTGCCCGAGCCGCCGCCGCCCCGCGCCACCCCCCGGAGCCCGAGGCGCCTCCGGCCAGCCCCGCCCCGTCGCTGGCCGCCCGCCCGTCCAGCCCGGCCGCCCCGCCCAGCGGACGCAGGCCGCGGCGGCCGCCCTGCCCCGCCCCATCGCCGGAGCCGCGCCGCGCCGCGCCGCGCCGCCCCGCTGCCGGAGCCGCACCGTCGCCGGCCGCCCTTCCCCTCGGCCTCCTCAACCCGCGCCCCCTCCTCGTGGTGAGTTTTTCTGTTTTTTTTCTGTTTTTTTAGATTTAGTTTAGGTTTGTTTAGTTTAGTTTAGTTTAGGTTAGTTTAGTTTAGTTTAGTTTAGTTTAGGTTAGATTTAGTTTAGTTTAGTTTAGGTTTTTTTTCTGTTTTTTAAGAATAAACAAGAAAGATGAAAAAAAAGAAGTAAAAGAAGAAGAGGAAGAAGAAGAAGATGAAAAAAAAGAACAATAAGTAGAAGAAGAAGAAGAAGAAGAAGAGGAAAGAAGAAGAAGATGAAAAAAAAAAGTAGAAGTAGAAGATAAAAAAAAGAAGTAGGAAAAGTAGAAAAAGAGGGTCGCCGATGGTCGAGGGTCGCCGAGGGAAAAGAGGGTCGCCGAGTGGTCGAGGGGTCGAGGAATGAGGGGAAAAGGAGTCGAGGGTCAACCCCGACACGACACCACCGACACCCCGACCCCCGACATGACACCCCGACACCCCAACACGGCACCCCGACCCCGACACAGCACCCATACCCCGACACGACACCCCCGACACCCCGACCCCGACACGACACCCCCGACACCCCGATCCCGAAAAAGGTGCTCTTCGGCATTCCAGAGGCCGACGGGGTCATATATTTGTGAATTATGAGTTAGGTCATATATTTTTCGATTTTGTTATAAAAAACATCATATTTATGTTGATCAGGTGGATTTAAATGTGCAGTTGTTTCGTCGCTGCGAGGGTCTGGTGTTCGACGACCTCCCCGTGCGTTCGATGAGCTCTGCCCATGCGTTCGTCGGTGAGCACAAATGACATCTCCTCCTCCCCCCTTCATTTCCTCTGTTCCGGTCTTCGTGCCGATGAAACTTGCTAGCTATAGGTGTCTTCAATCATCAGTATGCGTGATCACTATGTGTCTCCCGTTCGAAAGGGTTACATCTATAAATATGCATGCATTAGCATATTTATAACCGTGATTCTTTCGAATTGTCCAACGTTATGCATGGACAGCCCGAGTATGTGTAGATTGGGTTCGTTTTCCCATATGCTCTGCTCCGGATCCGATGCAGAATTTCATTTACTCTTTGTCATTGCAGGTGTTGACAGATGGTGGGCGCGGGTCGAGAGCGCTCCGAGCCTCCTTCCTCGGCGCGTGCTGGGAGGGGTGCTATTATTCTACCCGAGCACCTCTGGAGAGCGCTGGTACACAGTATGCAGACACCGGCGGGCGCTTCTTCTTTCTCCCGGGAGAGGTCGGGGGAAGACGAAGAGGGGTGCTAGAGGTGGACGTGGCGGCGGGAGAGGTAGGAAGGCTACTGCGCCTTCCTCGCTGCCACCCCCAGCTGATTCTCCCGACCACTGGAGTGCTCCGTCTCAGGTGGCCCCGTCTGACTTGGACCCGTCTCGGACTCCGGTCCACGAGCCTCGGGCCGACGAGCCTCGGGTCGCCGAGCCTTCGTCACAGGAGACTCCGGTCCCAGAGTCTTCGTCCCAGGAGACTCCGGTCCCAGAGTCTTCATCCCACGTGACTCCGGAGGCTAGTGGCCATGCTGATGGTGGCAAGGACAGCTTTTCTGAGGATAGCTATAGCGAGGGCGAGCTGGTTGAGGAGGGCAAGAAGGTCTACCAACGTGGTGGTACAAAGCTCCCGCCCGTGCCGGCGACCCGCGATCAGAGGTGGTTGATTGTGCCTAATGGGGAGAAGTAAGTGCATTTACTCTTTTTTAACCTTTTGCCTTCATGTTTCTTCAAATTAATATCTAATGTGTTGGCCTTGTCATACTGCAGGGGTTGGAAACACGCCCCTGGTGTCCGCAGGCCCAACCAGGTCCTTGGTGTGCTTTGCCGTCACCATTTCCCGGGGTGGGTCACGTTGCCCGTTGAGGGTGAGGTTCGACAGCTAGCACTGAGCTGGGAGCTGTACGTGGCTGCCCCGGCCCCGCCGGAGGAGAGGGTCGACGGTGTCTTGTGCGAGATGGTGGCCGACATTGTGATCCGGCGGTTTTGGGTAATTTCTCCTTTACAGAATTAAAAATCAACAGCACCTAGTGATTGTACTAATTAGTGTTGTCTTGTTTGATTGCAGACCTTCTACAGGTGTCTTGAGGAACACGAGGCGGACGCGGCTATTGTTCTCGTAGCCAAGTGCAAGCGCCTATTTCAGAACTTACGGCACGAGACTCGGGTGCAGGCTGTTCGAGACTACTACGCCTCGACTAACATTAAGGGGGCCAAGAAGAAGTGTCGCGCCAAGTTTCTGAGTAAGGAGAAGTACATGAAGGTAATTACCTATTCTTAAGGCCTTGTACTTAGTTTCCTTGATTTGATTCGTAGGCGTAGCGCTGAAATTTCTCTTGTCTAACTTAGGTGCCCCCGAGATGGTGTGCGGATAGGATGGACTGTTGGGAGGCGTTGGTGGATGAGTGGTGCTCTCCCCAATGGCTAGCCTTCCACAACAAGGCCAAGGATAAGCATGCCCAAATGAAAGGTGTGCCACACCATCAAGGGAGCTCCAACCTGTTTGAGTTCGGGGATCACTGGGTATGTGGTTTGCTTCATGATTCATGCAATTTCATTCTTCATGCTAGCTTGAGCCCTTAACTAATATTTTGTTCCTCTCTTTTGGGCGCGACACAACAAGAAGGAGGTGCCACCGCTGTTCGACCTCTATGCCATGGCCCATACTGCCCCATACGAGAAGGCCAATGCATTCTCTGAGGATGACCTCGATCATCCAGAGAGCTTCAGCAACATCTCCTCCCACAACAAGCTCGTGAGGTACAGAGATGAGGGGAAGACGAGGAAAGGGGAGGACTTCAACCCGAGCCAGAGTCCTTTTGATCCAGAGATCGTGATGATATCTGGTGGCGGGAGGCCCCATGGCTCGATAGCCATTGGGGATGGACTGATACGTTGTCCTAAAACTCTCCCGGAGATCAAGAAGCGCCAGACGAGCTCCGATCCTGAGATAAGGCCTCGTCCACGGCCAATGGAGCTCGCCATCGAGGCTAGGGCCCAGGAGCTTCTGGCGGCGGCAAACAGGCAGGCGGCGGAGAGGGAGAGGGACATGGAGGAGAGGACGGCTAGGATGTGGGAGGAGGAGAGGAACCGGAACGACGCGTCTCACCGGGCCCTATACGAGCTCCTCATGGTAAGTTTCTCCTACATATTAGCCAAATCATGCACGTAATGTTCGTTTCATCACTAACTAATATGACTGACTCGTGAAAACAAAATGTGCAGACCGTGTGCCAGAACAACGGTCAGACCCCTCCGCCGATGCCCCAGATTGGTATAGCGCCCACGGTGAGTTTCATTTGAATGGTCATTAGTTACTAGTATTCACATTTGAGTTGCATCATGCTAACAAGACATTGCAAATGATCTTTGGTGCAGCATGCCTCCCGACAAGCATTGACCGATCCTTCTGCATCTGCCGCAACCCCGACCGGTCCTTCTTCGTCTCACACTGGCGCAAACCCGACCGGTCCTTCACCTCCGTGATGATGGTAAGTTTTCCCAACTGTTTTGCTTAACAAATGCATACTTAGCTTAAGAAATGACCTATTTAGCTCCAAAATGACCTATACTTAGCTTATTTTCCTCAAAAATGACATAATAACCTTACTTAGCTCCAAAATGACATATTTTAACTAGGATAGCTATAAAATGACCTATACTTAGCATTTTTTCCTCCAAAATGACTTAATATGCTTAGTTAGCTAAAAAATGGCATAACTACCTAGGATAGCTCAATAATGATCTATACTTAGCTTAGAGTTCATTTATGACATAATTAGCTTACTTAGGTAAAAAATGGCATAATAACCTTGGTTTAGCTCCAAACTGTCATATCATTAGTTTATTTTCCTCCAAAATGACAAAATAACCTTACCTAGCTCCAAAATGACCGATTTTAACTAGGATAGCTCAAAAATGACCTACACTTACCATTTTGTCCTCCAAAATGAATAAATATGCTTAGTTAGCTAAAAAATGGCATAACTACCTAGGTTAGCTCAAAAATGACATATACTTAGCTTCTTTAGTTCATTTATGACATACTTAGCATACTTAGGTCAAAAATGGCATAATAATCTTGGTTACCTCCAAAATGACATTGACTTAGCTTATTTTCCTCGAAAATGACATAATAACCTTACTAACCACCAAAATGACCTATTTACCTAGCTTAGCTCTATAATGACATACACTTAGCATTTTTACCTAGCTTAGCTAAAAAATGGCATAATTACCTAAGTTACCTTCGTTAGAAGAAGAAGAAGATAAAGAAGAAGATAAGAAGAGGAGAAAAAGAAAGAGAAGAAAAATTCTTCTTCTTCTACTTCTACTTCTTCTTCTTCTTCTTCTTCTTCTTCTTCTTCTTCTTCTTCTTCTTCTAACTTTCTTCTTTCCCAATTTGCAGATTTGCTTTAGATCACGGAAGCTTGCGTTGATGGAGTCTACTCTTCTCCTTGTCCTTCCTTTTTGTTTTGATTTTGTAGGATGAACAATGTGAAACTTGCTACCTATATATGTATGTATGGATGAAACCATTTTATGCTTGTTGTTGGATATATGTTGGCTATATATATGTTGGATATGGACTTTTGAGTTGGTATGTATATGTGTTGGATGATCATATCCATATGGCAGGGATATGTATGCTTGTTGAAAGTTTTTTCAAATGTATATATATATATATATATATATATATATATATATCTGTGAAATTGATTGAATTTAAGAAAAAACAGAAAAAACAGGGGCAGTACAGGAACTTTGCCGTCCGCTGGCAGACGGCAAAGTTCTTTGCCATCTGCCGGCAGACGGCAAAGCTGCCACGTGGCAGCTACCTGTGCAACCTGGGGGGCACTGGGCTGGCCTATGTGGTTGCTTTGCCGTCTGCCAACAGACGGCAAAGAACTTTGCATCTTTGCCATCTGCCAGCAGACAGCATAGCGAGTCACGTGGCAGCTACCTGGGGGGAACCTGGGCTGGCCTATTTGGCCACTTTGCCGTCTGCTAGCAGACGGCAAAGCACGCCGTTAACCCCTTAACGGACCTAAGCTGCCACGTGTGCCGTCCATGCCCTTTGCCCTGCTGGCAGACGGCAAAGACCATTGCATCTTTGCCGTCTGCCAGCAGACGGCAAAGTGCCCTTTACCGTAGCTTGTTTAGCCGGATGTGGCGCCGTCTGCTGGCTGACGGCAAAGACCTTTGCCGTCCGCCATGCATGCCTTTGCCGTCAGCCATGGCAGACGACAAAGATCCTGATTCCAGTAGTGAGTGGCAAGAGCCTAAGCTTGGGGATGCCCATGGCAGCCCAAGGTAATATTCAAGGAAGACTCAAGCGTCTAAGCTTGGGGATGCCCCGGAAGGCATCCCCTCTTTCTTCTACCAACCATCGGTAATTTTACTTGGAGCTATATTTTTATTCGTCACAAGATATGTGTTTTGCTTGGAGCGTCATGTATTATATGAGTCTTTGCTTTGCTTGCTTTTTAGTTTGTCACAATCATCCTTGCTGGACACACCTATTTGAGAGAGCCACACGTTCATCATAATTTTTTAGAATACTCTATGTGCTTCACTTAAATTTTTTGAGCTAGGCAGTTGCTCTAGTGCTTCACTTAAATCTTTTTGAGCACGGCGGTGGCTATATTTTGAAGAAATGAACTCTCATGCTTCACTTATATTATTTTGAGAGTTGATAAGATTAAAATTTTGAAGAAATATTTGCACTCTCATGCTTCACTTATATCTTTTTGAGAGTTGATAATAGTAACGGTAATTTGCACAAGATATGAATTTGGTCCCAAAGTGATGAATATTCAAGAGGGATATAATAAAAACTTTCATATAGATCATTGGATATGATAAGTGTGATTCCTTGCAATAGTTTTGCGATATGGAGATGATGATATGTGAGTCATGTTAGTGAGTAATTGTGATTTAGTAAGAATATTAGTGTTAAGGTTTGTGATTCCCTATGCATGCACATTAAGTCAATAGTTATGCAAAGAAATTATATCCTACTTATGGTGCATTATTCGTTGTTAGTTACGTTCAATGCATGTTTATGACCGTTTTCGCTTTTTGGTTGGTTGCTTCTCAATCTATTTGCTAGCCTTCATTTGTACTAAGCGGAAATACTGCTTGTCCATCCAAACTCCTTAAAACCAAGTTGTGCCAAATGAGTCCACTATATCTACCTATATGCGGTATTTTCATGCCGTTCCAAGTAAATTTGCGTGTGCCAACTCTAATTTTCAAAATATTTTTTCCTTTTTGTCTGCCCGTACCGCTCATGAAGCGGCAGGGGGGGCCAATATTTTCCATGCTAGGTGTGTTATTCTCACGATGAGTGTTTATTCACTTGTCATTGTAGGAGAGAGTGGCTGGTAATAGGGATGCCCAGTCCCACTATGAAATCAAAATTAATAACAACAAAATTCCTTGGAAAGTGATGGTATGGAGGGCACCCGTGGATACGGCTAGCCATGGATTGTGAAAGAATGGTGGAAAGGAAATAAACTTTACTTTCTGTTTGGGAACCGCCTATGATGTGTCTAGCATGGAAGATATTGGGAATTCTCGGTCATTTTCATTGACAGGAAAAGCATGCCTCTCAAAATATTTTATCTCTCTAATTTAAGCTTTGAGCTCTGGCACATTAATTAGCAAATCTTTGCTTCCCTCTGCGAAGGGCCTATCTATTTACTTTATGCAATTTTTATTTTTATTTCGAGTCTCCATCTTCTCTTATAAAGCACCAACTAGATAGCACTATTGTCATACTTGTGCATTGTGTGTAGCTAATATTTGAGTGTGTATCATGAATGGATCAATGATTGAGCATAATGGGCTAGGGATAACTTTCTTTAGAGTTGATATTTTGAAAGACATGATTGCTTGTTAGCATGCTTGAGTATTTATATCTTCATGTCAAACTATAGACTATTGCTTTGAATCATTCAAGTCCAAATGTCCATGCTACAAAGAAAAGAATATATGATGAATATGATAGGTAGCATTCCACATCAAAAATTCTGTTTTTATCATTTACCTACTCGAGGACGAGCAGGAATTAAGCTTGGGGATGCTGATACGTCTCCAACATATCTATAATTTTTGATTGTTCCATGCAGTTATATTATCAACCTTGGATGTTTTTATATGCATTTACAACAATTATATATCATTTTTTGGGACTAACCTATGAACTTAGTGCCCAGTGCCAGTTCCTGTTTTCTGCCTCTTTTTTGTTTTACAAAATATCAATACCAAACGAAGTCCAAATGCCACGAAACTTTTTGGAGATTTTTTTCTGGACAATACCAACACTAGAAGCTTCGGGAGAAGACCAAACACCAAAGGAGGTGGCCACGAGCCACCAGGGCGTGCCTGGGGGGGGGGGCGGGGCAGGCGCGCCCTGGTGCCTCGTGGTCCGACCTCAGCTCCGTTTGACCTAATTCCACCACTATAGATTCCCATAAATCTGGAAACCACCAGGGGAGTCCACGAAATACTTTTTCCGCCGCCGCAAGCTTCTGTTCTCTAGAGATCCCATCTGGAGGCCTTTTCCGGTACTCCGCCGGAGGGGGAATCGATCACGGAGGGGCTCTACATCAACCTTGCTGCCCTTCCGATGATGCGTGAGTAGTTTACCACAGACCTTCGGGTCCATAGTTAGTAGCTAGATGGCTTCTTCTCTCTTTTTGATCTTCAATACAATGTTCTCCTCGATGTTCTTGGAGTTCTATCCGATGTAATCACTTTTTGCAGTGTGTTTGTTGGGATCCGATGAATTGTGAGTTTATGATCAGATTATCCATGAATATTATTTGAGTCTTCTCTGATCTCTATTATGCATGATTATTATAGCTTCGTATTTCTTCTCCGATCTATTGATTTGGTTTGGCCAACTAGATTGATTTATCTTGCCATGGGAAGAGGTGCTTTGTAATGGGTTTGATCTTGCGGTGCTCAATCCCAGTTACAGAAAGGGACATGACACGTATGTATCGTTGCTATTAAGGGTAAAAAGATGGGGTTTATTCATGCGTGAGTTTACTTTGTCTACATCATGTCATCTTTCTTAAGGCGTTACTCCGTTCTTTATGGACTTAATACACTAGGTGCATGCTGGATAGCGGTCGATGTGTGGAGTAATAGTAGTAGATGCAGGCAGGAGTCGGTCTACTTGTCTCGGACGTGATGCCTATATACATGATCATTGCCTTGGATATCGTCATGATAATTTGCTTTTCTATCAACTAGCAAGGTGGCCCTCACAAATGCGAGGGCAACATCTTTAGTATACCGGAAGTGTTGATTTTTTTATCGTATGCATGCAATTTTATATTCCTATCTATTCTTTTCAGCGTATAGGCCGTGGTATTTTTGACAATGGTATATTTGTAAAGGTGTAACTTTGATATTTATTTGAATATAGGATTACATTGCTATTAAATAAGAATAATAAATTATGTAACTTCGGTATAACCATTGGCTAATAAAATTATGTCGCAACATGCGCATTCGCTAGAGCAGTTGTCATTTGTTCTCTAGAGTAGGTATGTAGCTTTGTGCTCGAATTGTTATTTTGTATATGGATATATAGAGTAATCCCTATCTGGCCTTGTTTAATGGTTCGTGCTTGCATACACAACTTGCTCCATATTTCGTAAGAAAATAAAAGCTCACAAAAAAATAAAAGATAACATTTTTCTCAACAAAATGAAAAAAAGAGTGACCTGCATGCCCTTAGGTCTTCAGTTTCGTTAATCAGTGTTTATTCACCAACTCCTATATTGATGCTGATGTTGGTGCCAAATCACCCAACATTTTTTTCTCATAAAACCCATAGGAACTTTCTAGGATGACGATAATATATAGTAACTGTCCAGAGAGCATAGGATTGTAAGATAATTATTTACATTGGCTACAATTTAATAGAGTCCCAAACATCTCCTGTTTTGAAACACAGTAGTATTAGTTGTATATGTTTTATCTAAATATCTTTACACTACCTCGACATGTACTATTTAATCCAATCGACGTATGCTCTCGCCCACATGTACTGATTATGTCATGTAATATGGCTCTACTGGTTTGGAAGGCACAATGGTGCATGCAAATGTACGGGCAACAATTAAAATTGTTTGTGGATATAAATACCGAGACACGCTATGAATAAAATTTACAATAACCACGAAAAAGGAATGGCCGAGCCTTGTCAGAACAAAGCATGGAGTATTTAATATAAATATAACATCATTTTTATTTTCAGACCACATGCCACCATGATCTCAGCTGCTTGTTATAGGCTTGTACACGTTATTTATCAGTGACCAATTACCCTCACATTTCTGCGGCAAGATTACTTACATCATTTTTATATTTTTGTATTCAATATTTACTATAGTATTAGGTCTGAGATGTTGGTACAAAGTCAGATATATAATACTACAGAAAAGGTAATAATAGTCAAAACCCCATAGGATAATCGTGTCCTTTTTGACCTTGTCTTTCCTTCTACTCAAAACCCAAAGTTACCTAAAAAAGCTGGATCGAATCAGCTTGTACATGAACTGTCGCATCTGACATAAGTTTCTCAGATCTATATAATTTCTTAGTTGTGAAGAAAATGTATATACCTTTTGCATGCAGTTAGTCCTAATTCTGAAGATAGTCGTTGCTCTTAATTCTAAATTACGCTGGTGAGTTTCTTCTCGCATCCATATACTGGAAGTATAAATATGTTTTGTAGTTTTGTACTTCTATTACATTGGGCTAAGTAGAAGTTATGAAGAGCTTGTTACAATCATTAACGCAAATTCCATGCTAGGTTGATCACATGGAAAATATTTATATAAACAAATAAAAAATAGACCAGGAAAAGAATACTTATGCGTCGGTCTACCACCCAAATTTCCATCCCTGGACGGCATGGGTGATCTGCACTTAGTGTTACTGTGTGAGCAACGGAACGCCTAGCCGTTGTGATCTCTGCGATCGCAGAAATCCACTGGAAGTACACAAAAAAGTAGCAAGAAAACTTGGTGAGACTACACACCAGGATGAAAGTGCTGGCACTAATCTTGTCATGATGTATCTGCATATTTGTGTTGAGTTTTGCTTATAGTTTATATGGTATAGCGCAGGGTAAGTAGGCAACTATAGTATCAGCATGCGCGAAGGAGGCGTGGTGTTGGCATGCCATGCGATACGGCGAGAATGGCGACATCGTGAGAAGCGGCAAGATGCGACGGAAACTGGAGCGGGACGGACTGGATCAGGTTGAGTTAGCTGACCCGGCAAGTCTTTCAGTGTATGTAAGTGGCCGAGTGCATGCCTGAGTTACTTGAGATGCAGCTGAGTGAATCAGGCAAGTTAATTAGTACGCGCATGTAGCTGATGGAGGTTGCAAGCAGGCACATGATGGAGATTGCATGCAGGAGCATTGGTGTAGTTGGCCACGTCTTGGACGTGGGCTTAGGAAGCGGGGTGGAGGAAGCCATACGATACAAGGATCCATACGTGGGGGCTAGGTCGTACAAGTTTCGTTGATTAATTAGGTCCATGACATCTATGATCAGATGATTAGGAAGGCGTTTAAAGATGATGCGTAGTTTTTTTTAGTGATCGAAAGGTTGCTGCACGTGAAGGGAGTTTTTCTATTGAAAAGTTGTTTCACGTAGCACTTTGTTATGATTGAAAGGTTATTTAATGTAATGGCATGACTGAAAAGTTATTTAACGTAATGGCATTGGTGGGTAATTTTTTTCAACATCTGAAATAGTAGGAAGATTCAATGGTCGTGATTTTCTAATAAATCAAACTATCGGTCAGATGTTTCTGATTAACGTGGGATTTTCTAGCAATTTTTCTATTTTTGATCCGTATTTTGCTTTTAGTAGATAATAGATAGATAGATTGCCCTACAGTAATTTGTTTACTCACCGTATGCTATTTTCCTGAGAGAAGCCTCTAGTGAAAACTATGACCCCCGGGTCTATCTAAATCATATACTAAAACCCTAAAAATACTTGCTGCACTTTTTCTTTATTTATTTTAGTTTGTATTTTTGTTTAATCTATCTATCTATCACATACAATTTAATCTTGCAATTTACCGCCGAGGGATTGACAACCCCTCGTTTGCGTTGGGTGCAAGGATTTGTTGTTTGTGTGCAGGTACTGCTAACGAGGTGTTGCGTGATTCTCCTACTGGATTGATAACCTTGGTTTCATAACTGAGGGAAATACTTACCTCTACTGTGCTTCATCATCCCTTCCTCTTCGGAGAAAATACCAACGCAAGCTACAAGTAGCATGTTTCATACACCCCGCAAAGTTAATCTAGCGACTTGAATAATCATACTTGATGATAAACGTTGGTAGCTGCGGTTTAAGTCAAAACCTTAGAAGCCACGTAAAATAAAATTTTGCATAAACCGATTAGAGGCGTCTAACTTGGTTTTGCAGGATGTGCATGTGATGTGGTATAGCAGCTCTCATATTAATTCGATTGTGTATGAGATGACTATATGATGTAAATTTATTAACATGACCTGCGTGTCATGATTCGGCATGATGGCTGGAGCCATATGATTGTCACTTTAATGACCTGCGTGTCAACCTTAAGTAATGCACTTATTTTATTAGCTATAGAGATAGCAATATTATCTGGTGCATCGACAAGGTGGTGGCAATCTTCGCGAAGGTGAACACCGACGCAAATGCCGAAGACGAAGAAATACTTGACTTCTCCGTCAGAAAGGGCTATACCATATCATGCTATTATGAATTGCCTGAGATGTTTATCCCTTATGATGCACCCTTTTGATTGCGCGGTAGTCGCTTTTATTAGGGTGATCTCTCACTTAAAAATATCAAGTAGTTAGTGTTCTCCCAAGTGTAGCACCGTCTACAACATGTATCTTTTCGGGGTGCGCCGTGTCACTCGGGTACGAACGATTAGAGAGGTGTAAGGCGGGTGACGGTGAGACCTCACAGCAAGATCACTTGGCTGTCTTGACGTTCAGGCATGACCGTCATGAGTTCGGAACACGCCCATCGAAAGATGAACAAGAATCACATAGAGATGTGATTGGCGAGTTGGCCCACCGGTTAAGATTTTCGTCATCAGTGGTGTTACACCAATGGCGAACAATCAAGACGTGGATCTTGAATCACTCACAATCAATTATGAGAGATATTGATTTGAATGGGAGCGCACTTTAGAATAAAATTGTTTAGTCACTAGTGCAAATTAATTATGAACAAAGTCAAAGTGGAACTTGTGTTTACCGTTGTAGATCAAATGGCTCGCAACACCGCGTTCAACTTAGGCCCGATGTTAGGGAAAGAGAAGTTAGCTACGACTGGAAACAACTATGCGGACTGGGTCCGTAACCTGAGGATTGTCCTCGGGAGCGCTAAGAGGATGTATGTGCTTGAAACTCCTCTTCCAGCTAAACCGGCGGCAACTGCCCCGGAAGATGAACAAAATGTCTGGGCCACTAAGGATGATGATTACAACTTAGTGCAGTGCCTTATGCTAGCTTGCATGAGTCCAGAGCTTCAAAAAGGTTTTGAATTCCATAATGCCCGCGATATGATTCGGGAATTGGATGCTCTGTACAAGGAAACTGCAGGGTCTGAACGATTTGATATCATGAAGGCCGTGATGGATTGCAAGATGGCTGAGGGCAGTTCAGTTGGCAAACACGTGGTCAAAATGATTGGCTACGCTGAAAGGCTTAAAACCCTGGAATTTCCATTTCCACCAGCCCATATGATGGACATGTTGCTTTCTTCACTCCCCCCGTCTTACGACGGTTTTGTCATGAACTACAACATGAGTGGGATGGAGAAGACACCAAATGAGGTGCTCGCCATGCTGAAAACTGCGGAAGGAGGACTGCAGAAAAATCGCAAGCAAGTGTTGCTTGTGAATAAAACCGCCAGTTTCAAAAAGAAAGGCAAGTCCAAGAAGGGCAAGGGCGCTGGTAAGGCCAACTCCTGCTACTTGTAGCTTGCATTGGTATTTCCCCGAAGAGGAAGGGATGATGCAGCACAGTAGAGATAATTATTTCCCTCAGTTATGAAACCAAGGTTATCGAACCAGTAGGAGAATCACGCAACACCTGCACACAAACAACAAATCCTTGCACCCAACGCAAACGAGAGGTTGTCAATCTCTCGGCGGTAAATTGCAAGATTAAATTGTATGTGATCAATAGATAGATTGAAACAAAAAATACAAAATAAAATAAATAAAAGAAAATGGCAGCAATATTTTTAGGGTTTTAGTAATATGATTTAGATAGACCCGAGGGCCATAGGTTTCACTAGAGGCTTCTCTCAAGAAAATAGCATACCGTGGGCAGACAAATTACTGTTGGGCAATTGATAGAAAAGCAAATAATCATGACGATATCCAAGGCAATGATCATGTATATAGGCATCATGTCCAAAATAAGTAGACCGACTCCTGCCTGCATCTACTACTATTACTCCACACATCGATCGCTATCCAGCATGCATCTAGTGTATTAAGTCCATAAGAACGGAGTAATGTCTTAAGAACGATGACATGATGTAGACAAGATAAACTCACGTATGAATAAACCCCATCTTTTTACCCTTAGTAGCAACGATACATACGTGTCATGTCCCTTTCTGTCACTGGGATTGAGCACCGCAAGATCGAACCCACTACAAAGCACCTCTTCCCATGGCAAGATAAATCAATCTAGTTGGCCAAACCAAATCAATAGATCGGAGAAGAAATACGAGGCTATAATAATCATGCATAAAAGAGTGCAGCAACGACTCAAATAATTTCATGGATAATCTGATCATAAACTCACAATTCATCGGATCCCAACAAACACACCGCAAAAGTGATTACATCGGATAGAACTCCAAGAACATCGAGGAGAACATTGTATTGAAGATCAAAAAGAGAGAAGAAGCCATCTAGCTACTGCCTTTGGACCCAAAGGTCTGTGGTAAACTACTCACGCATCATCGGAAGGGCAGCAAGGTTAATGTAGAACCCCTCCGTGATCGATTCCCCCTCCGGCATATCACCGGAGAAGGACCCCTGATGGGATCTCTCTGGAACAGAAACTTGCGGCGGCGAAAAAAGTATATTGTGGACTCCCCTGAGGGTTTCTGATTTTTTCTGAATTTATAGTGGAAGAATTAGGTCAAACGGAGCTGGGTGGGCCCCACGAGGTACCAGGGCGCGCCACCCCCCTGGGGCGCGCCCTAGTGCCTCGTGGCCCACTCCTTCATCTTCTGGCCCTCTCCCAAAGCTTCTAGTGTTTATCTTGTCCAATAAAAAATCTCCAAAAAGTTTCGTGGCATTTGGACTTTGTTTGGTATTGATTTTCTGGAAAACAAAAACAGGGCAGAAAACAGCAACTGACACTGGGCACTAGGTTAATAGGTTAGTCTCAAAAATGATATATAATTGTTGTAAATGATTATAAAAACATCCAAGCTTTATATTATAACAACATGGAACAATCAAAAATTATAGATACGTTGGAGACGTATCAACATCCCCAAGCTTAATTCCTACTCGTCCTCGAGTAGGTAAATGATAAAAACAAATTTTTTGATGTGGAATGCTGCCTATCATATTCTTCTCTTTTGTAGCATGGACTTTGGACTTGAATGATTTAAAGCAATAGTTTATAATTTGACATGAATATATAAATACTCAAGCATGCTAACAAGCCACCATGTCTTTCAAAATATCAACGCTAAAGAAAGTTATCCCTAACCCATTATGCTCAATCATTGATCCATTCATGAAACACACTCAAATATTAGCTACGTCCAATGCACAAGTATGACAATAGTGCTCTCTAGTTGGTGCTTTTGTAAGAGAAGATGGAGACTCAAAAAAATAAAAATTGCATAAAAGTAAATAGATAGGCCCTTCGCAGAGGGAAGCAGAGATTTGTCAAATGTGCCAGAGCTCAAAGCTGAAATTAAAGAGGTAAAAATATTTTGAGAGGCATGCTTTTCCTGTCAACGAAAACGACCGAGAATTCCCAATATTTTCCATGCTAGACACATCATAGGTGGTTCCCAAATAGAAAGTAAAGTTTATTTCCTTTCCACCATTCTTTCACAATCCATGGCTAGCCGTATCCACGGGTGCCCTCCATACCAACACTTTCCAAGGAATTTTGTTGTTATTAATTTGATTTCATTGTGGGACTGGGCATCCCTATTACCAACCATTCTCTCGTGCAATTACAAGTGAATAAACAATCATCGTGAGAATAACACACCTAGCATGGAAAATAGTGGCTACCCTCTGCCACTTCAAGAGCGGTACGGGCACACAAAACGGAAAATTATTTTGAAAATTAGAGTTGGCACACGCAAATTTACTTTGAACGGCATTGAAATACCGCATATATATAGATATAGTGGACTCATTTGGCACAGCTTGGGTTTAAGAAGTTTGGATGCACAAGCAGTATTTCTGCTTAGTACAAATGAAGGCTAGCAAAAGATTGAGAAGCAACCAACAAAAAAACAAAAATGGTCATAAACATGCATTGAACACAACTAACACCGAATAATGCACCATAAGTAGGATATAATTTCATTGCATAACTATTGACTTAACGTGCATGCATAGGGAATCACAAACCTTAACACTAATATTCTTACTAAATCACAAGTACTCACTAACATGACTCACATATTATCATTTCCATATCGCAAAACTATTGCAAGGAATCACACTTATCATATCCAATGATCTATATGAAAGTTTTTATTTATATCCCTCTTGAATATTCATCACTTTGGGACCAACTTCATATCTTGTGCAAATTACCGTTACTATCATCAACTCTCAAAAAGATTTAAGTGAAGCATGATAGTGCAAATCTTTCTTCAAAATTTCAATCTTATCAATTCTCAAAATAATATAAGTGAAGCATGAGAATTCATTTCTTCAAAATTTTAATCTTGTCAATTCTCAAAATAATATAAGTGAAGCATGAGAATTCATTTCTTCAAAATTTTAATAAACTCTCAAAATAATATAAGTGAAGCATGAGAGTTTATTTCTTCAAAGTTTTAATCAACTCTCAAAATAATATAAGTGAAGCATGAGAGTTTATTTCTTCAAAATTTAGCCACCAACGTGCTCAAAAAGATTTAAGTGAAGCACTAGAGCAACTGCCTAGCTCAAAAAATTTAAGTGAAGCACATAGAGTATTCTAACAAATGATGATAAACGTGTGGCTCTCTCAAGATAGGTGTGTTCAGCAAAGATGATTCTGACAAACTAAAAAGCAAACAAAGCAAAGACTCATATAATACAAGACGCTCCAAGCAAAACACATATCATGTGACGAATAAAAATATAGGTCCAAGTAAAATTACCGATGGTTGGTAGAAGAAAGAGGGGATGCCTTCCAGGGCATCCCCAAGCTTAGACGCTTGAGTCTTCCTAGAATATTACCTTGGGGTGCCTCGGGCATCCCCAAGCTTAGGCTTTTGCTACTCCTTATTCCTTGATCCATCGTGACCTCACCCAAAACTTGAAAAATTCAATCACACAAAACTCAACAAAACCATCGTGAGATCCGTTAGTATAACAAAATAAATCACTACTATAAGTAATGTTGCAAACCCATTCATATTTTATTTTTGCATTATACCTACTGTACTCTAACTTCACCATGGCTTATACCCCCCCCCCCCCGATACAATCCATAGTTTCATCAAAACAAGCAAGTAGTGCATCAAAAACAGAATCTGTCAAAAATAGAACAGTCTGTAGCAATCTATTTAAAAGCCATACTTCTGTAACTCCAAAAATTCTTAAAAATTAGGACAACGTGAACAATTCATATAGCAATACTGTGTAAAAATTTCAGATTTTTTGACGCTCCAGTACAGAAACAAAATTCGGGCACTGGACGCAAAACTTTATGTTTTCCAAACAGCATCAATTATACTATCTTCCAAATCATCCTAAAGGCTTTACTTGGCACAAACACTAATTAAAAACATAAAAACACATTCATACTAGTAGCATGACAGTGAAAACACACAATAACAGAAAAATTTATTTTATTCATTGGGTTGCCTCCCAAGAAGCTCTTTCTTTATAGCCATTAAGATAGGCTTTGAGATTTCAATGATGCTCACATGAAGGATAGTAATTGAAACACGAAGAGAGCATCATGAAACATGTGAAAAACATATTTAAGTCTAACATACTTCCTATGCATAGGCATTTTATAAGCAATCAAATTATCAAGACGAGAAGTATCTAGCATATGCAAAGGAGAGGAATAAAACATTGACAATCTCAACATGACGAGAGGTAATTTAGTAACATGAAAATTTCTACAACCATATTTTCCTCTCTCATAATAATTACATGTAGGATCATAATCAAATTCAACAATATAGCTATCATATAAAATATTCTCATCATGATCCACATGCATAAAAAATTTATCATCTTCCAAAATAGTGGGATTATCATCAACGAAAGTTATGACCTCTCCAAACCCACTCTCATCAAAAAATTCATAAGATTGAACACTCTCTGAATATGTGGGATTATTTTTACTTAAAGTTGACGCTCTTCCAAACCCACTTTTAATAGTATTACACATTTTATTATCAATAACATATTCGTCATGAGGCTTAAATAAATCATAAGAAGCTTTATCACCCCATTCATGATCATTGCAATAAGTAGTGGACATAACAAAATCATCATCCCCAAGCTTGTAGTTTTGCATATTATTAACACAATTGACATTAATAGAATTTATAGTAACATTATTGCAATCATGCTTTTCAATCAAGGGGCTATCAAGTTCATCTCTATAACGTAAGGAACTATAGCAAGTTCATCTCTATAAGCATCTTTAATATTAGCATCGTGGCCACAAGAATAACAAGCATCATGTTCATCAAGAGGGGATATTTCAATCGAATCATCAGAATCATGATTATCTATAGATTCATGTG
This sequence comes from Elymus sibiricus, assembly GCA_039707655.1. NCBI lineage: Eukaryota > Viridiplantae > Streptophyta > Magnoliopsida > Poales > Poaceae > Elymus > Elymus sibiricus. The sequence continues at coordinate 424,161,870 of CM077668.1, read as the reverse complement.
TATCATTATTCCCTTCCAAAGCATTAGACATTCTCTCAATAAATTCACTAACATAGGTATTAGATGCATAATTTTCATAGCAATACTTAAGTATGGCAAAATTTTCAGATTTGTGGAAAGTAATATCATACTTTTCAATCAAAGAAGCAACTTCATAAGCACCCTTAAAAGCAACAAATTCTTCAATTTGTTCGATATCATAGTAATTATAAACACCCTTGGCATGAGAAGACAAGATCTCATTATCATTAAACTCACATAGGTAGGGAAGGTGTTTTTTAGGGTTCTTAGAGCAACAAGTAAAATCATAAATTTCACATAGATTCCAAGAATAGCATAGCAAACTATTTATGTGATGCCATAGGAGTCTCCCCTTTTGGGACAAACGGTGACGCACAAAATGAGCACGAATGGATAGAAGATGATCCAAGTAGTAAACTTTATATGGATCCATATCAATAGATTTTTAGCAAGCAAAGATGCAAGCAAATAGAAGGCACATGGCAACACAAGCAAAGATAGCAAACAAGCAAAAAGGCAAACAGAAAATATTTTTGTATTTTTGTAAAAACGTTTTAGAAGTGGGGGATATGAAAACGAGAGGCAAATGGAAAATAAAATAAATGCAAGGAGATGAGAGTTTATGCAAAGGTACTTGGTAGATGTTGATGATGTCTCCCCGGCAACGGCGCCAGAAATTCTTCCTGCTACTTGTAGCTTGCGTTGGTATTACTCCAAAGAGGAAGGGATGATGCAGCACAGTAGAGATAAGTATTTCCCTCAGTTATGAAACCAAGGTTATCGAACCAGTAGGAGAATCACGCAACACCTCGTTAGCAGCACCTGCACACAAACAACAAATCCTTGCACCCAACGCAAATGAGAGGTTGTCAATCTCTCGGCGGTAAATTGCAAGATTAAATTGTATGTGATAGATAGATAGATTGAAACAAAAATACAAAATAAAATAAATAAAAGAAAAGTGCAGCAATATTTTTAGGGTTTTAGTAATATGATTTAGATAGACCCGAGGGCCATAGGTTTCACTAGAGGCTTCTCTCAAGAAAATAGCATACGGTGGGCATACAAATTACTGTTGGGCAATTGATAGAAAAGCAAATAATCATGACGATATCCAAGGCAATGATCATGTATATAGGCATCACGTCCAAAATAAGTAGACCGACTCCTGCCTGCATCTACTACTATTACTCCACACATCGACCGCTATCCAGCATGCATCTAGTGTATTAAGTCCATAAGAACGGAGTAATGCCTTAAGAACGATGACATGATGTAGACAAGATAAACTCACGTATGAATAAACCCCATCTTTTTACCCTTAGTAGCAATGATACATATGTGTCATGTCCCTTTCTGTCACGGGGATTGAGCACCGCAAGATCGAACCCACTACAAAGAACCTCTTCCCATGTTAAGATAAATCAATCTAGTTGGCCAAACCAAATCAATAGATCGGAGAAGAAATACGAGGCTATAATAATCATGCATAAAAGAGTGCAGCAAAGACTCAAATAATTTCATGGATAATCTGATCATAAACTCACAATTCATCGGATCCCAACAAACACACCGCAAAAGTGATTACATCGGATAGAACTCCAAGAACATCGAGGAGAACATTGTATTGAAGATCAAAAAGAGAGAAGAAGCCATCTAGCTACTGCCTATGGACCCGAAGGTCTGTGGTAAACTACTCACGCATCATCGGAAGGGCAGCACGGTTGATGTAGAACCCCTCCATGATCGATTCCCCCTCCGACAGATCACCGGAGAAGGACCCCGGATGGGATCTCTCTGGAACCAAAACTTGCGGCGGCGGAAAAAGTATATGGTGGACTCCCCTGAGGGTTTCTGATTTTTTCTGAATTTATAGTGGAAGAATAAGGTCAAACGGAGTTGGGTGGGCCCCACGAGGTACCAGGGCGCGCCACCCCCCCTGAGACACGCCCTGGTGCCTCGTGGCCCACTCCTTCATCTTCTGGCCCTCTCCCGAAGCTTCTAGTGTTTATCTTGTCCAATAAAAAATCTCCAAAAAGTTTCATGGCATTTGGACTTCGTTTGGTATTGATTTTCTGTAAAACAAAAACAGGGCAGAAAACAGCAACTGGCACTGGGCACTAGGTTAATAGGTTAGTCTCCAAAATTGATATATAATTGTTGTAAATGATTATAAAAACATCCAAGATTGATATTATAACAGCATGGAACAATAAAAAATTATAGACAAGTTGGAGATGTATCAGCTCCCAAAGCAACTCTAAGGGCAGAGCCAAGAATGAAACTAAGTGCTTCTACTACAAGGGCACAGGACATTGGAAGAGAAACTGCAAGAAGTATCTGGAAGATAAGAAGTCCGGCAAAACCGGAAAAGGTATAATTGTTATACAGGTTAATGTCATTGACGTTTTGCTTCCTTGTGAAAATTCTAAGTCTTGGGTATTTGATACCTGGTCGGTTGCTCACATTTGCAACTCGATACAGAGGCTTCAGAAGGTGCGTAAGCTAGCAAGAAATGAAGTCGTGATGCGCGTCGGGAACGGTGCTGGGATCGCCGCTCAAGCCGTCGGCATTATGCCTCTACGTCTCCCTTTAGGATTTACCTTAGCACTAAGTAACTGTTATTTTGTTCTGGCATTATGTAGAAACATTATCTCTGGATCATGTTTAGTACACGATGGGTACTCTTACAAGTCAGAGAACAATGGTTGTTCACTTTATTGTAAGGATATGTTTTATGGATTTGCACCCACTGTTGGGGGCCTTTTCATACTAAATCTTGAATGTGGAAATGATGTCTTTAACATGAATGCTAAACGCCTTAAGAAGGCTGATACCACCACCACTTTCTTGTGGCACAGTCGGCTTGGCCACATCAGAAAGAAATGCATGCAAAGACTCCTGTCAGATGGAATCTTACCGTCCTTTGATTTTGAATCATTTGACACATGTGAAGCTTGTCTGATGGGGAAAATGACCAAGACGCCGCTCACGGGTCATCCTGAACGGGCGGGTGAATTATTGGAAATAATACATAGTGATGTATGTGGTCCAATGAGCACAACCGCTCGGGGTGGGTATTTGTACTTCGTGACTTTTACTGACGATTGATACGCCCATTTTGCATCATGTTTTACTACTGTTATTTATAGTGTTTTTAATCAATATAACACTTTGTGGAGCAATTCTAATGCCTTTTCTCTCTTAATATGCAAGATTTACACAAGGAGGGAGATTGCCGGCAGCTGGAATTCTGGACCTGAAAAAGCTATGTCAGAGATACATATTCTGCACATCTCCAAATGAGGTAAAATTTCATGGAGGTTTATTTTGGAATAAATAAAAAATACTGGAAGCAAGAAGTACCAGAGGGGGCCACCCAGGTGCCCACGAGGCACCAGGGCGCGCCACCCCCCTCCCCCAGGCACGCCCTGGTGGCTCATGGGGCCCCTGGCCAGCCTCTGGCCCCCATTTTCTGGTATATAAGGCCATTTGCCCTAGAAAAAATAAAGAGAAGACTTTTGGGACGGAGCGCCACCGTCTCGAGGCGGAAGTTGGGAAGGAGCACTTTTGCTCTCCGGCGCAGCGATTCTGCCGGGGATACTTCCCTCCGGGAGGGGGGAATCGGAGCCATCATCATCACCAACGATCCTCTCATCGTGGGAGGACCAATCTTCATCAACATCTTCAACAACACCATCTCATCTCAAACCCTAGTTTATCTCTTGTATTCAATCTTTGTCTCAAAACCTCAGATTGGTACCTGTGGGTTGCTAGTAGTGTTGATTACATCTTGTAGTTGATGCTAGTTGGTTTATTTGGTGGAAGATTATATGTTCAGATCTAATATGCTATTTAATACCCCTCTGATCTTGGACATGAAGATGATTTGTGAGTAGTTACTTTTGTTCTTGAGGACATGGGAGAAGTCTTGTCATAAGTAATCATGTGAATTTGGCATTCGTTCGATATTTTGATGATATGTATGTTGTTGATTCTCTTAGTGGTGTCATGTGAACGTCGACTACATGACACTTCACCATCTTTGGGCCTAAGGGAAAGCATTGTGGAGTAGTAATTAGATGATGGGTTGCAAGAGTGACAGAAGCTTAAACCCTAGTTTATGCGCTATTCCGTAAGGGGCTGATTTGGATCCATATGTTTAATGCTATGGTTAGAGTTATCTTAATTCTTCTTTCGTAGTTGCGGATGCTTGCGAGAGGGGGTAATCATAAGTGGGAGGCTTCTTCAAGTAAGAACAGCACCCAAGCACCGGTCCACCCACATATCAAATTATCAAAGTAGCGAACGCGAATCAAACCAACATGATGAAAGTGACTAGATGAAATTCCCATGTGTCCTCGAGAACGCTTTGCTTATTATAAGAGATCGTTCCGGCCTGTCCTTTACCATAAGAAGGATTGGGCTATCTTGCTTCACTTATTGTGACTATTGTTACTTGTTACAAATTATCTTGCTATCAAACTACTCGTTACCGATAATTTCAGTGCTTGCAGAAAATACCTTGATGAAAACCGCTTGTCATTTCCTTCTGCTCCTCGTTGGGTTCGACACTCTTACTTATCGAAAGGACTACGATTGATCCTCTATACTTGTGGGTCATCAAGACTCTTTTCTGGCGCCGTTGCCGGGGAGTGAAGCGCCTTTGGTGAATGGAATTTGGTAAGGAAATATTTATATTACGTGCTGAAATTTACTGTCATTTGTCACTATGGAAAGTAATCCTTTGAGGGGTTTGTTCGGGGTATCTTCACCTCGACCGGAAGCACCAATAGTTGCTCCTCAACCTACTGCACCTACTGAAAATATTTATTATGAGATTCCTTCGGGTATGATAGAGAAACTGCTAGCTAATCCTTATGCAGGAAATGGAACAATACATCCTGATATGCACTTGATCTATGTGGATGAAATTTGTGGATTGTTGAAGCTTGCAGGTTTATCCGGAGATGGAGTTAAGAAGAAAGTATTCCCTTTATCTTTGGAGGGAAAGGCATTGACATGGTATAGGCTATGTGATGATACTGAGACATGGGATTGGAACCGATTGAAACTGGAATTCCACCAGAAATTTTATCCTATTCATTTGGTTCATCATGATCGGAATTATTTATATAATTTTTGGCCTCGTGAAGGAGAAAACCTCGCTCAAGCTTGGGGGAGGCTTAAGTACATGATGTACACATGCCCCAACCATGAGCTCTCAAGAGAAATTATCTTACAGAATTTTTATGCTTGGCTTTCTCATGATAATCAAACCATGCTTGATTCTTCTTCGACTGGCTCCTTTATGAAGAAAACTATTGAATTCAGATGGGATCTTCTGGAAAGAATTAAATGCAACTCTGAAGATTGGGAACTCGACAAAGGTAATGAGTCGGGTATAATACTTGAGTTTGATTGTGTTAAATCTTTTATGGATACCACGGATTTTCGTAAGTTTAGCACTAAATATGGACTTGACTCTGAGATATTAGCTTCCTTTTGTGAATCATTTGCTACTCATGTTGATCTCCCTAAGGAGAAGTGGTTTAAATATCATCCCCCTATTAAAGAAAAGATTGAGGAACCCGTTAGTGTTAAAGAAGAAAAAATTGTTCACCAGGTTGATCTAGTTGTGCCTAGTGCTTATATTGAGAAACCACCATTTTCTGTTAGGATTAAGGAACATGCAAAAGTTTCAACTGTGGTTAACAAAAGTAATATTAGAGCACCTAGACCCTCTGAACAAATTAAAGTTGAACCTAATGTTGCTATGGTTAAAGATCTCTTGGTCGATAATATAGATGGGCATGTTATTTACCTCTGTGATGAAGCAGCTAGAATTGCTAAACCAGATCCTAAAGATAAAAACAGACCTGTAGTAGGCATGCCTGTTGTCTCTGTTAAAATAGGAGATCATTGTTATCATGGCTTATGTGATTTGGGAGCTAGTGTGAGTGCTATTCCGTTTACCTTATACCTAGAAATTATGAATGACATTGCACCTATTGAAATAGAGGACATTGATGTTACTATTAAGCTTGCAAACAGAGATACCATTACACCGCTTGGGATCGTTAGAGATGTTGAAGTCTTGTGTTGAAAAATAAAATACCCTACTGATTTTCTAGTCCTCGGTTCTCCACAAGATGATTTTTGTCCCATTATATTTGGTAGACCCTTCTTTAACACTGTTAATGCCAAGATTGATTGCGCTAAAGAAATTGTTAGTCTTGATTTTGGTGGTATGTCTCATGAGTTTAATTTCTCCAAGTTTCGTAGACAACCTCATGATAAAGAATTGCCTAGTAAAGATGAAATTATTGGTCTTGCTTCTATTGCCGTACCTCCTACTGATCCATTAGAACAATATTTGCTAGACCATGAAAATGATATGCATATGAATGAAAGAAATGAAATAGATAGGATGTTCTTTGATCAACCACCTATCCTTAAACACAATTTGCTGGTTGAGACTCTTGGAGGCCCTCCTCCACCTAAAGGTGATCCTGTATTTGAATTGAAACAATTGCCTGATACACTGAAATATGTTTATCTTGATGAAAAGAAGATATATCCTATTATTGTTAGTGCTAACCTTTCAGCGCATGAAGAAAAGAGATTACTAATAACTCTGAGGAAGCACTGAGCTGCTATTGGATATACTCTTGATGATCTTAAGGGCATTAGTCCCACTCTATGTCAGCACAAAATTAATATAGAGCCTGATGCTAAACCAGTTGTTGACCACCAACGACGATTAAATCCTAAGATGAAAGAGGTGGTAAGAACTGAAATATTAAAGCTTCTTGAAGCAGGTATAATCTATCTCATAGCTGATAGTAGATGGGTAAGTCCCGTTCATTGTGTCCCTAAGAAAAGAGGTATCACCGTTGTTCCTAATGATAAAAATGAACTTATTCCACAAAGAATTGTAACTGGTTATAGGATGGTAATTGATTTTAGAAAATTAAACAAAGCTACTACAAAAGATCATTACCCCTTACCTTTTATTGATCAAATGTTAGAAAGATTGTCTAAGCATACACACTTTTGTTTCCTAGATGGTTATTCTGGTTTCTTTCAAATACCTGTATCACAACCCGATCAAGAGAAAATCAACTTTACTTGTCCTTTTGGAACTTATGCTTATAGACGTATGCCTTTTGGTTTATGCAATGCACCTGCTACCTTTCAAAGATGTATGACTGCTATATTCTCTGACTTTTGTGAAAAGATTGTTGAGGTTTTCATGGATGATTTTTCCGTTTACGGAACTTCTTTTGATGATTGCTTAAGCAACCTTGATCGAGTTTTGCAGAGATGTGAAGAAACTAATCTTGTCTTGAATTGGGAGAAGTTCCACTTTATGGTGAATGAAGGTATTGTCTTGGGGCATAAAATGTCTGAAAGAGGTATTGAAGTTGATAAAGCTAAGGTTGATGCTATTGAGAAAATGCCATGTCCTAAAGATATTAAAGGTATAAGAAGTTTCCTTGGTCATGTTGGTTTCTATAGGAGGTTTATTAAAGACTTCTCTAAAATTTCTAGACCTCTTACCAATCTCTTGCAAAAAGATGTTCCATTTGTTTTTGATGATGATTGTGTAGAAGCCTTTCAAACACTTAAGAAAGCCTTAACCACTGCACCTATTGTTCAACCACCTGATTGGATCTTGCCTTTTGAAATTATGTGTGAGGCTAGCAATTATGCTGTTGGTGCTGTTCTAGGATAGAGAGTTGATAAGAAATTAAATGTTATCCATTATGCTAGTAAAACTCTAGACAATGCTCAAAGAAATTATGCTACTACTGAGAAAGAATTTTTAGCAGTTGTGTTTGCATGTGATAAATTCAGATCTTACATAGTTGATTCTAAAGTAACTGTTCACACTGATCATGCTGCTATTAAATATCTTATGGAAAAGAAAGATGCTAAACCTAGACTCATCAGGTGGGTTCTATTGCTACAAGAATTTGACTTGCATATTATTGATAGAAAGGGAGCTGAGAATCCCGTAGCAGATAATTTGTCTAGAATAGAAAATGTTCTTGATGACCCACTTCCTATTAATGATGATTTTCCTGATGAAGAATTTGTTGGAAAGATGCCCTAGAGGCAATAATAAATTGGTTATTATTATATTTCCTTGTTCATGATAATCGTTTATTATCCATGCTATAATTGTATTGATTGGAAACTCAAATACATGTGTGGATACATAGACAACACTGTGTCCCTAGTAAGCCTCTAGTTAACTAGCTCGTTGATCAAAAGATGGTGAAGGTTTCCTAGCCATGGACATGAGATGTCATTTGATAACGGGATCACATCATTAGGAGAATGATGTGATGGACAAGACCCAAACTATAAACGTAGCATATGATCGTGTTAGTTTATTGCTATTGTTTTCTGCTTGTCAAGTATCTGTTCCTATGACCATGAGATCATGCAACTCACTGACACCGGAGGAGTACCTTGTGTGTATCAAACGTCGCAACGTAACTGGGTGACTATAAAGATGCTCTACAGGTATCTCCGAGGATGTCTGTTGGGTTGGCATGGATCAAGACTGGGATTTTTTTACTCCGTGTGACGGAGAGGTATCTCAGGGCCCACTCGGTAATACAACATCACAATGAGCCTTGCAAGCAATGTGACTAAAGTGTTAGCCACGGGATCTTGTATTACGGAACGAGTAAAGAGACTTGCCGGTAACGAGATTGAACTAGGTATAGAGATACCGACGATCGAATCTCGGGCAAGTAACATATCGAAGAACAAAGGGAACAGCATACGGGATTAACTGAATCCTTGACATAGAGGTTCGACCGATAAAGATCTTCGTAGAATATGTAGGAGCCAATATGGGCATCCAGGTCCCGCTATTGGTTATTGATCGTAGAGGTGTCTCGGTCATGCCTACATAGTTCTCGAACCCGCAGGGTCTACACACTTAACGTTTGGTGACGATTAGTATAGTTGAGTTATTTTGTTGGTGACCGAAGGTTGTTCGGAGTCCCGGATAAGATCCCGGACATGACGAACGATCTCCGGAAGAGTCCGGAGGTAAAGATTGATATATGTGATAATAGTGTTTTGATCTCCGGAAGGGTTCCGGAATTCACCGGAAGAGGTTCCGGATGTTTACCGAAGTGTTCGGGTGCAGCAACACTTTATATGGGCCAAAGGGGTAAAGCCCACGAGGTATTGGAAAGTGCAAAAGGAAGTTTTGTTGCTGCCTTAAGCGGTACTACCGCTGGTAAGGCAGTACTACCGCGTAAGCGGTACTACCGCTTGTGTGAAGCGGTACTACCGCTCAAGCGGTACTACCGCTCGTGAGCGGTACTACCGCTTGTACGCGATACTGCTGGAATCCGAGTTGGACTCTTTCCGTGCGGGCCAAACCGACCTTGTGCGGGCAAAACCGACCTTGTGGAGGCTTTCTCTCCAAGTTTAGACCCCAGGGCTCAACATATAAATAGAGGGGCAGGGCTAACACACGGGACACATCAAGATTTCCCAAGCCGTGTGCCGGCAACCCTAACCCTCTAGTTCCTCCCGTCATAATCTCCGTAGTGCTTGGCGAAGCCCTGCAGAGATTGTTCCTCACCACCATCACCACGCCGTCGTGCTGCCGGAACTCATCCACTACTTCACCATCGCTCGCTGGATCGAGGAGGTGAAGGCGTCATCAAGCCGTACGTGTGTTGAACGCGGAGGTGCCGTCCGTTCGGCGCTAGATCGTGTTTGGATCGAGGGACGACTTGCGATTTGGATCGCGAAGACATTCGACTACATCAACCGCGTTTCTTAACGCTTCCGCTTAGCGATCTACAAGGGTATGTAGATTCACTCTCTCTCTCGTAAATGCTCATCACCATGGATAGATCTTGCGTGTGCGTAGGAAAATTTTTGTTTCCCATGCGACGTTCCCCAACAGTGGTATCAGAGCCAGGTTTATGTGTAGATGAGATCTCGAGTAGAACACAAAGGAGTTTGTGGGCGTTGATATTCAGATTGCTTCCTCCCTTGGTCTTTTCTTGTTTTGGCGGTATTGTGGGATGAAGCGGCTCGGACCAACATTACTCGTACGCTTACGAGAGACCGGTTCCATCAACTGACATGTAACTTCGTTGCATAAAGATGGCTGGCGGGTGTCTGTCTCTCCTACTTTAGTCGGATCGGATTTGACAAAGGCGGTCCTTGAGAAGGTTGAAAAGCAATTTTTGTATCACCGTTGTGGTTTTTGCGTATGTAAGAATTGTTCTTGCTAGATACCCGTAGCAGCCACGTAAAACTTGCAACAACAATTAGAGGACGTCTAACTTGTTTTTGCAGGGTATGTTGTGATGTGATATGGCCAATTTCATGATGAGATATATGTGATGTATGAGATGATCATGTGTTGTATAGAATATCACGACTTGCATGTCGATGAGTACGGCAACTGGCAGGAGCCATAGAGTTGTCTTTAATTATTTTCGCCGTTTTGCTTTACTTTATCGCTTTGAGTTAGCAATAGTCGTGGAAGCAACAGTCGGCGCGACAACCTCATGGCGACACGTTGATGGAGATCAAGATGACGGAGATCATGGTGTCATGCCGCTGACGATGGATATCATGCCGATGCTTTGGAGATGGAGATCAAAAGCACAAGTTCATGGCCATATCATGTCACTTATGATTTGCATGTGATGTTAATCCTTTTATGCATCTTATTTTGCTTAGGACGACGGTAGCATTATAAGGTGATCCCTCACTTAAATTTCAAGATAAAATTGTGTTCTCCCCGAGTGTGCACCGTTGCGAAAGTTCGTCGTTTCGAGACACCACGTGATGATCGGATGTGATAGACTCTACGTTCGCATACAACAGGTGCAAGCCAGTGTTGCACGTGCGGAACACTCGGGTTAAACTTGACGAGCCTAGCATGTACAGACATGGCCTCGGAACACAAGAGACCGAAAGGTCGAACATGAGTCATATAGTAGATATGATCAACATGAAGATGTTCACCATTGAAACCACCTCAACTCACGTGATGATCGGACTTGAGTTGGTGGATTTGGATCATGTGACACTCGAATGACCGGAGGGATGTCAATTTGAGTGGGAGTTTTTTAAGTAACATGATTAACTAAACTCATTATCTTGAACAATAGTCTAAGTTATCTTTGCTATATTTATGTTGTAGATCATGGCTCGCACAGTAGCACCCCTGAATTTCAATGCGTTCCTAGAGAAAACTAAGTTGAAAGATGATGGAAGTAACTTTGTGGACTGGGCCCGTAATCTAAGGATTATCCTTACGGCTTCCCAGAAGGCTTATGTCCTTGATGCACCGCTTGGTGATCCACCCGCTCCAGTTGAGTCTCTAGACGTTGTGAACGCCTGGCAGGCTCGCTCTGATGATTACTCAATAGTTCAATGTGCAATTTTGTATGGCTTAGAACCGGGACTTCAAAGACGTTTTGAACATCATGGAGCATATGAGATGTTCCAGGGTTTGAGGTTTATCTTTCAGAAGAATGCCCGGATCGAGAGGTATGAGACCTCCGATAAGTTCTATACTTGCAAGATGGAGGAGAAACGGGTATGTTAGTGATCACATACTCAGAATGTTTGGGTACTCCACCCGTCTGGCTGACTTAGGGATGCCCCTTCCGCCAGAGGCTATCACTGACAGAGTTCTTCAATCATTGCCACCTAGCTACAAGAGCTTCGTGTTGAACTATAACATGCACGGGATGAACAAGTCAGTCGCCGAGCTGTTTGCGATGCTGAAAGTCGTTGAGTCTGAAATTCAGAAGGAGCATCAAGTGTTGATGGTCAATAAAACCACTAGTTTCAAGAAAAATGGCAAGGGTAAGAAGGGTAACTCCAAGAAGAGTGGCAAAGCAGTTGCTCCTCCCGTGAAGAAACCCAAGGCTGGACCCAAACCAGAAACTGTGTGCTTTCATTGCAAGGGAACTGGACACTGGAAGCGGAACTGCCCCAAGTATTTGGCTGACAAGAAGGCGGCCAACAACAAACAAGGTATATATGATATACATGTTATTGATGTGTACCTTACCAACTCTCGTTGTAGTGCCTGGGTATTTGATACCGGTGCGGTTGCTCGCATTTGCAACTCTAAACAGGAACTGCGGAATAGACGGAGGCTGGCAAAGGATGAAGTGACGATGCGCGTGGGAAATGGTTCCAAGGTTGATGTGATCACCGTCGGCACGCTCGCTCTTCGATTACCATCGGGATTAGTGATGAACCTGAATAATTGTTATTTAGTGCCTGCGTTAAGCATGAACATTATAACTAGATCTTGTTTATTGCGAGACGGTTACTCATTTAAATCAGAGAATAATGGTTGTTCTATTTATATGAGTAATATCTTTTATGGTCATGCACCCGAAGTGAGGGGTTTATTCTTATTTAATCTCGATAGTAATGATACACATGTTCATAACATTGATGCCAAAAGATGTAGAATTGATAATGATAATACCACTTTCTTGTGGCACTGTCGTTTAGGTCATATTGGCGTAAAACGCATGAGGAAGCTCCATGCTGATGGACTTTTGGAGTCACTTGATTTTGAATCACTTGACACATGCGAGCCATGCCTCATGGGCAAGATGACTAAAACGCCGTTCTCTGGAACAATGGAACGGGCAAGTGACTTGTTGGAAATCATACATACTGATGTGTGCGGTCCGATGAGCATTGAGGCGCGCGGTGGTTATCTTTACTTTCTCACCTTCACTGATGACTTAAGTAGATATGGGTATATTTACTTAATGAAACACAAGTCTGAAACGTTTGAAAAGTTCAAACAATTTCAGAGTGAAGTTGAGAATCATCGTAACAAGATGATTAAATTCCTACGATCTGATCGAGGAGGAGAGTATCTGAGTTATGAGTTTGGCAGTCACTTAAGACAGTGTGGACTTGTTTCACAATTAACACCGCCTGGAACACCACAGCGTAATGGTGTGTCCGAACGTCGTAATAGAACCTTATTAGATATGGTGCGATCTATGATGTCTCTTGCTGATTTGCCACTATCGTTTTGGGGTTATGCATTAGAGACAACTGCATTCACTTTAAATAGGGCACCATCAAAATCTGTTGAGACGACGCCATATGAACTTTGGTTTGGCAAGAAGCCAAAGCTGTCGTTTCTTAAAGTTTGGGGATGTGATGCTTATGTCAAAAAGCTTCAGCCTGAAAAGCTGGAACCCAAAGCGGAGAAATGCGTCTTCATAGGATACCCAAAAGAGACAGTTGGGTATACCTTCTACCTCAGATCCGAAGGCAAAGTGTTTGTCGCTAAAAACGGAACATTTCTTGAGAAAGAGTTTCTCTCGAAAGAATTGAGTGGGAGAAAGATAGAACTTGATGAGGTTGTTGAACCTTTACTTCAACCTGAGAGTAGCGCAGCGCAGAAAGATGTTTCTGTAGAGCCTACATCAGCTGAAGAGGAAGTTGATGATAATCATAAAGCTTTGGATCAAGTTGCTATCGAACCTCGTAGGTCGACAAGGACGCGCACTGCTCCTGAGTGGTACGACAACCCTGTATTAGAGCTCATGTTGTTGGACAACGATGAACCTACAAGCTATGGAGAAGCGATGATGGGCCCGGATTCCGAGAAGTGGTTAGAGGCCATGAAATCCGAGATGGGATCCATGTATGAAAACAAAGTGTGGACTTTGGAAGTATTACCTGAAGGGCGTAAGGCCATTCAGAACAAATGGATCTTTAAGAGGAAGACGGACACGGACGGTAATGTCACCGTCTATAAAGCTCGACTTGTGGCAAAGGGTTTTTCACAAGTTCAAGGAGTTGACTACGATGAGACCTTCTCACCCGTAGCGATGCTTAAGTCCGTCAGAATCATGTTAGCAATAGCTGCCTTTTTCGATTATGAAATTTGGCAGATGGATGTCAAAACAGCGTTCCTTAACGGTTTCCTTAAGGAAGAGTTGTATATGATGTAACCAAAAGGTTTTGTCGATCCAGAGAATGCTGACAAAGTTTGCAAACTCCAGCGATCCATTTATGGACTGGTGCAAGCATCTCGGAGTTGGAATCTTCGCTTTGATGAGGTGATCAAAGCGTTCGAGTTTATACAAGTTTACGGAGAAGCTTGTATTTACAAGAAAGTGAGTGGGAGCTCTATAGCGTTTCTAATATTATATGTGGATGACATATTACTGATTGGAAACAATATAGAAATGTTGGAAAGCGTGAAGGAATATTTGAACAAGAGTTTTTCAATGAAGGACCTAGGAGAAGCTACTTTCATATTAGGCATCAAGATCTATAGAGATAGATCAAGACGTTTAATAGGACTTTCACAAAGCACATACCTTGATAAGATTTTGAAGAAGTTCAAAATGGATCAGTCCAAGAAGGGGTTCTTGCCTGTTTTGCAAGGTGTGAAGTTGAGTAAGACTCAAATGCCCAGTGACTGCAGAAGATAGAGAAAAGATGAGTGTCATCCCCTATGCTTCAGCCATAGGCTCTATCATGTATGCAATGCTGTGCACAAGACCCGATGTCAGCCTTGCCATAAGTATGGTCGGAAGGTTTCAAAGTGATCCAGGAATGGAACACTGGACGGCGGTCAAGAATATCCTGAAGTACATGAAAAGGACTAAGGACATGTTTCTCGTTTATGGAGGTGATCAAGAGCTCGTCGTAAAGGGTTACGTCGATGCAAGCTTTGACACTGATCCGGATGACTCTAAGTCGCAAACCGGATACGTATTTATTCTTAATGGGGGTGCGGTTAGCTGGTGCAGTTCCAAGCAAAGCGTGGTAGCTGATTCTACATGCGAAGCGGAGTACATCGCTGCCTCGGAGGCGGCGAAGGAAGGTGTCTGGATGAAGGAGTTCATGACAGATCTTGGAGTAGTGCTTAGTGCGCTTAACCCAATGACTCTGTTTTGTGATAATACTGGTGCCATTGCTCTAGCCAAGGAACCAAGATTTCACAAGAGGACCAGACACATAAAGCGACGTTTCAATTCCATCCGCGATTACATCAAGGAGGACGACATAAATATTTGCAAAGTACACACGGATCGGAATGTTGCAGATCCGATGACTAAACCTCTTCCAAGGGCTAAACATGAACAACACCAGAACTGCATGGGTGTTTGATTCATTACAATGTAAATCACATAGTGATATGAACTAGATTATTGACTCTAGTGCAAGTGGGAGACTGTTGGAAATATGCCCTAGAGGCAATAATAAATTGGTTATTATTATATTTCCTTGTTCATGATAATCGTTTATTATCCATGCTATAATTGTATTGATTGGAAACTCAAATACATGTGTGGATACATAGACAACACTGTGTCCCTAGTAAGCCTCTAGTTAACTAGCTCGTTGATCAAAAGATGGTGAAGGTTTCCTAGCCATGGACATGAGATGTCATTTGATAACGGATCACATCATTAGGAGAATGATGTGATGGACAAGACCCAAACTATAAACGTAGCATATGATCGTGTTAGTTTATTGCTATTGTTTTCTGCTTGTCAAGTATCTGTTCCTATGACCATGAGATCATGCAACTCACTGACACCGGAGGAGTACCTTGTGTGTATCAAACGTCGCAACGTAACTGGGTGACTATAAAGATGCTCTACAGGTATCTCCGAGGATGTCTGTTGGGTTGGCATGGATCAAGACTGGGATTTTTTACTCCGTGTGACGGAGAGGTATCTCAGGGCCCACTCGGTAATACAACATCACAATGAGCCTTGCAAGCAATGTGACTAAAGTGTTAGCCACGGGATCTTGTATTACGGAACGAGTAAAGAGACTTGCCGGTAACGAGATTGAACTAGGTATAGAGATACCGACGATCGAATCTCGGGCAAGTAACATACCGAAGAACAAAGGGAACAGCATACGGGATTAACTGAATCCTTGACATAGAGGTTCGACCAATAAAGATCTTCGTAGAATATGTAGGAGCCAATATGGGCATCCAGGTCCCGCTATTGGTTATTGATCGTAGAGGTGTCTCGGTCATGTCTTCATAGTTCTCGAACCCGCAGGGTCTACACACTTAACGTTTGGTGACGATTAGTATAGTTGAGTTATTTTGTTGGTGACCGAAGGTTGTTCGGAGTCCCAGATAAGATCCCGGACATGACGAAGGATCTCCGGAAGAGTCCGGAGGTAAAGATTGATATATGTGATAATAGTGTTTTGATCTCCGGAAGGGTTCCGGAATTCACCGGAAGAGGTTCCGGATGTTTACCGAAGTGTTCGGGTGTAGCAACACTTTATATGGGCCAAAGGGGTCAAGCCCACGAGGTATTGGAAAGTGCAAAAGGAAGTTTTGCTGCTGCCTTAAGCGGTACTACCGCTGGTAAGGCAGTACTACCGCGTAAGCGGTACTACCGCTTGTGTGAAGCGGTACTACCGCTCAAGCGGTACTACCGCTCGTGAGCGGTACTACCGCTTGTACGCGATACTGCTGGAATCCGAGTTGGACTCTTTCCGTGCGGGCCAAACCGACCTTGTGCGGGCAAAACCGACCTTATGGAGGCTTTCTCTCCAAGTTTAGACCCCAGGGCTCAACATATAAATAGAGGGGCAGGGCTAACACACGGGACACATCAAGATTACCCAAACCGTGTGCCGGCAACCCTAACCCTCTAGTTCCTCCCGTCATAATCTCCGTAGTGCTTGGCGAAGCCCTGCAGAGATTGTTCCTCACCACCATCACCACGCCGTCGTGCTGCCGGAACTCATCCACTACTTCACCATCACTCGCTGGATCGAGGAGGTGAAGGCGTCATCAAGCCGTACGTGTGTTGAACGCGGAGGTGCCGTCCGTTCGGCGCTAGATCGTGTTTGGATCGAGGGACGACTTGCGATTTGGATCGTGAAGACGTTCGACTACATCAACCGCGTTTCTTAACGCTTCCGCTTAGCGATCTACAAGGGTATGTAGATTCACTCTCCCTCTCGTAGATGCTCATCACCATGGATAGATCTTGCGTGTGCGTAGGAAAAAATTTCTTTCCCATGCGACGTTCCCCAACAGAATTAGCTGTCATAAATGCTTCTCGTAATACTCCTTGGTATGCAGATTATGCTAATTATATTGTTGCTACATTTATACCACCTAGTTTCACATACCAACAAAAGAAAAAGTTCTTCTATGATTTAAGACATTACTTTTGGGATGACCCACATCTTTATAAAGAAGGAGTAGATGGTATTATTAGACATTATATACCTGAGCATGAACAGGAACAAACCCTACGGAAGTGTCATTCCGAGGCTTACGGAGGACACCATGTGGGAGACAGAACTGCACATAAGGTATTACAATCT
This sequence comes from Elymus sibiricus, assembly GCA_039707655.1. NCBI lineage: Eukaryota > Viridiplantae > Streptophyta > Magnoliopsida > Poales > Poaceae > Elymus > Elymus sibiricus. The sequence goes on along the minus strand of CM077668.1, from coordinate 424,144,476 downwards.
GGTTTTTATTGGCCTACTCTTTTCAAGGATGCTCGTAAGTTTGTCTTATCTTGTGATGAATGTCAAAGAATTGGTAATGTTGGTAGACGTCAGGAAATGCTTATGAATTATTCACTTGCTATTGAACTATTTGATGTTTGGGGATTTGATTATATGGGACCTTTTCCTAAATCCAATGGGTATACTCATATTTTAGTTGTTGTTGATTACGTTACTAAGTGGGTAGAAGCTACTCCAACTAGTAGTGCTGATCATAACACTTCTATGAAAATGCTTAAAGAAGTTATTTTCCCAAGGTTTGGAGTCCCTAGATATTTAATGACTGATGGTGGTTCACATTTTATTCATGGTGCATTCCGTAAATTGTTTGCTAAATATGATTTCAACCATAGAATTGCATCTCCGTATCACCCTCAATCTAGTGGTCAAGTAAAATTGAGCAATAGAGAAATAAAATTAATTTTGCAAAAAACCGTCAATAGATCTAGAAAGAATTGGTCTAAGAAACTTGACGATGCATTATGGGCTTGTAGAACTGCTTATAAAAATCCTATGGGAATGTTGCCTTATAAAATGGTTTATGGAAAAGCATGTCATTTACCTCTTGAGTTAGAACATAAAGCATATTGGGCAATTTAAGAACTCAATTATGATTTTAATCTTGCCGGTGAAAAGAGGTTATTTGATATTAGCTCACTAGATGAATGGAGAACCCAAGCTTATGAAAATACCAAATTGTTTAAAGAAAAAGTTAAAAGATGGCATGATAGAAGAATTCAAAAACGGGAATTCAAAGTGGGTGAGCAAGTTCTATTGTACAATTCTCGTTTGAGATTCTTTGCAGTAAAACTTCTCTCTAAATGGGAAGGACCGTATATCATCGAAGAAGTTTATCGCTCCGGAGCCATCAAAATAAATAACTCTGAAGGCACTAATCCGAGAGTGGTGAATGGGCAAAGAATTAAGCATTATACTTCAGGTACTCCCATTAATGTTGAAACTAATATTATTGAAACAATTACACCAGAGGAATACATAAGAGAGACCTTCCGGAACGCTCCGGAACCTTGAAAAGGAAGAGGTACGTAATACGGTAAGTAAACCGACTCCAAAAATTCCATAAAAATACTTTCTGTCAGTTTTGGAATATTAGAAAAAATACAAAAATAAGAAACAGCCAAGGGGACCCACCTGGTGCCCACGAGGCACCAGGGCGCGCCACCCCCCCAGGCGTGCCCTGGTGGCTCGTAGGCCCCTCGTGAGCCTTCCCGACTCCGTTTTCTTCTGGAATACTTGTTTTGCAAGATAAAAATTCTTTATATATATTCCCGGACGTTTTGACCACCGTATCATAGAAATCTCCTATGTTCTTGTTTCGTGCTTTTTTTCTGACAGATTTAGATCGCCATGGCTCCCCAAAAGCTCTGTGCCAAGCACCGCATTGTGCAACCATCGCCGGGCAAACGCCCCTATAGTGAGGTTTACTACGAGTTGTCGTCGGAAGAAGAAGTCATTGGCAAGGAGAACAAGGTCGAGGAAGTTGCAGGAGCCCAGGCTCCGGAAGGAGGGCAAGCCATCCCCATGGAGGAGACCGCAGAGAAGGGAGATATCCTTCAACCTTTATATGATCATCTCTCCCCATACGTAATTGAAGCCCTCAGAGTCTTTGAAATAGTTAGTGCTCAGAATACATCTCTCACTCGTGAAGTTATTTTGTTGGAAGAGCAAAACATTGCCCTTCGGAGCATCAACCGCAGATTGATGTATCTGCTTGAGCTAAAGGACAAGCTCGCCACTTCACCATCACCACTATCACCGAAGAAGGAAACTTGAGTACATGGGTATGGTCACTCCCCTTGGCTTGTGCCAAGCTTGGGGGAGGTGCCCCGGTATTGTATCACCATCACTTTTATTATCTTTACCTATTTTTAGTTCGATCCTTAGTGATTTCGTGATTTGGTTGAATAAAAGTTTAGTATGATCTATTTTCGAGTGCTAGTTTCATAATCTATCTATCTATGTAATTGAGTTGAGAGTTATATAATAAAGAGTAGTTTGAGTTTTTGCTTCTTTACTTTTATGTTTCAATCCTAGCAATGAAAATAATGAAAAAGATCATATGCTAATCTTATGGAAAGTAATGACATTACATAAAGAAGAGTATAAGTGCTAAAATTTATTGAAGGTTAACAAACATAGCATTGGTCAATGATGCAATTAATGGAAAAAATAAATAGGGAAGACAAGATTCACATGCAAATACACTATCCTGGACATCTTTTGTGATTGTGAGCCCCCATTAAGTATTTTATGTCAAATTGTTGACGTTGGACAAGGAATACAATGTCATGAGTTATGTTTGCTTATATTCACATAGAAGTTATATTGTTATAGATCCTCCAATGTGTGGTGCTTGCTCAATATCTTTGCTAGCCAAAAATCTGCACCAAGTAGAGATACTACTTGTGCATCCAAAACCCTTAAACCCAGTTTCATGTCATGAGAGTCCACTATATCTACCTATGGATTGAATAAGATCCTTCAAGTAAGTTGTCATCGGTGCAAAAAGCAATAAAAATTCCCTCTAAATATGTCTGAACTTTTATTGTAAAGGAAAATAATCTTTGTACGAACTTGTGATGGTAAAGAAACAAAAGCGACACACTGCATAATAAAGGTTGCTATCACAAGGGGCAATATAAAGTGACGTTCCTTTGCATTAAGAGCTTGTGCATCCAACAACAAAAAGCGCATGACAACCTCTGCTTCCCTCTGCGAAGGGCCTATCTTTTACTTTTATGTATTTAATTTTTATGCAAGAGTCAATAGTGTTCTCCTCTATTCCTTTTTATTTTTCTCTTTTGCAAGCATCAAGTGGTGGGGAAAGATCTAGGCATATATATCCAGTTGGATATGAGTGATCATGAGTTATTATTGTTGACATCACCCTTGAGGTGAATGAGTTGGGAGGCGAAATTATAAGCCCCTATCTTTCTATGTGTCTGGCTGAAACTTTTTGCTCCATATATATGTTGTGAGTGTTAGCAATCATTGAAGACTATATGATGGTTGAGTATGTGGACATGCTAAAAAGCTCCTACATGAGACCCTTCCTGAAAATATGATGAATTGCAATTGCATTGTTGACGGAGAACATAGTTTGTTAGTTTTCAAGAAAGTTTATGCCTTATTCTTCATTGTTGTGATGAATTGTTACTTGCTCATGAGAAGTTTTATGATAATGAATATTGCTGTTATAATAATGATCATGATGCTACCATGTTCGTATTTTGTTTTTATCGACACCTCTCTCTCTAAACATGTGGACATGATTATCAATATCGACTTTCGCTTGAGGACAAGCAAGGTCTAAGCTTGGGGGAGTTGATACGTCCATTTTGCATGATGTTTTACTACTGTTATTTATAGTGCTTTTAATCAATATAACACTTTGTGGAGCAATTCTAATGCCTTTTCTCTCTTAATATGCAAGATTTACACAAGGAGGGAGATTGCCGGCAGCTGGAATTCTCGACCTGAAAAAGCTATGTCAGAGATACCTATTCTGCACATCTCCAAATGAGCTGAAATTTCACGGAGATTTATTTTGGAATAAATAAAAAATACTGGAAGCAAGAAGTACCAGAGGTGGCCACCCAGGTTCCCACGAGGCACCAGGGCGCGCCACCCCCCTAGGCGCGCCCTGGTGGCTCGTGGGGCCCCTGGCCAGCCTCTGGCCCCCATTTTCTGGTATATAAGGCCATTTACCCTAGAAAAAATAAAGAGAATACTTTTGGGACGGTGCACCGCCGTGTCGAGGCGGAACTTGGGCAGGAGCACTTTTGCTCTCCGGCGGAGCGATTCTGCCGGGGATACTTCCCTCTGGGAGGGGGAAATCGGAGCCATCATCACCACCAACGATCCTCTCATCATGGGAGGACCAATCTTCATCAACATCTTCAACAGCACCATCTCATCTCAAACCCTAGTTCATCTCTTGTATTCAATCTTTGTCTCAAAACCTCATATTGATACCTGTGGGTTGCTAGTAGTGTTGATTACATTTTTTAGTTGATGCTAGTTGGTTTATTTGGTGGAAGATTATATGTTCAGATCTAATATGCTATTTAATACCCCTATGATCTTGGACATGAATATGATTTGTGAGTAGTTACTTTTGTTCTTGAGGACATGGGAGAAGTCTTGTCATAAGTAATCATGTGAATTTGGCATTCGTTTGATATTTTGATGATATGTATGTTGTTGATTCTCTTAGTGGTGTCATGTGAATGTCGACTACATGACACTTCACAATCTTTGGGCCTAAGGGAAAGCATTGTGGAGTAGTAATTAGATGATGGGTTGCTAGAGTGATAGAAGCTTAAACCCTAGTTTATGCGCTATTCCGTAAGGGGCTGATTTGGATCCATATGTTTAATGCTATGGTTAGAGTTATCTTAATTCTTCTTTCGTAGTTGCAAATGCTTGCGAGAGGGGGTAATCATAAGTGGGAGGCTTGTTCAAGTAAGAACAGCACCCAAGCACCGGTCCACCCACATATCAAATTATCAAAGTAGCGAACGCGAATCAAACCAACATGATGAAAGTGACTAGATGAAATTCCCATGTGTCCTCGAGAACGCTTTTCTTATTATAAGAGATCGTTCCGACCTGTCCTTTACCATAAGAAGGATTGGGCTATCTTGCTGCACTTATTGTTACTATTGTTACTTGTTACTTGTTACAAATTATCTTGCTATCAAACTACTCGTTACCGATAATTTCAGTGCTTGCAGAAAATACCTTGCTGAAACCCGCTTGTCATTTCCTTCTGCTCCTCGTTGGGTTTGACACTCTTACTTATCGAAAGGACTACGATTGACCCCCTATACTTGTGGGTCATCAACGATTTAAGTAGGTATGGATATATCTACTTGATGAAGCATAAGTCGGAAACCTTTGAAAAGTTCAAAGAATTTCAGAATGAGGTAGAAAATCATCGTAACAAAAGGATTAAGTTTCTGCGGTCTGATCGCGGAGGCGAATATCTTAGTCATGAGTTTGGCCAACATCTGAGTGACCGTGGAATCGTTTCACAGCTTATGCCTCCCGGAACTCCACAGCGAAATGGAGTGTCAGAACGACGTAATCGAACCCTGTTAAACATGGTGAGGTCGATGATGTCTCCTACAGATCTACCGATATCTTTTTGGGGTCACGCACTACTTACTGCCGCTCACACACTAAACAAAGCACCGTCTAAGTCTGTTGAGACGACACCATATGAGATATGGCACGGGAAGAAACCCGACCTGTCGTTTCTCAAAATTTGGGGTTGTGAGGCATACGTAAAGCGTTTACAGCCAAGCAAAGAGTCTTTCTCGAGAAAGCTAAAGAAGTAAGTGGGAGGACAGTACAACTTGATGAGATTAGTGAATCTTCGGCAACCGTTGATATGGCTAAGGAACCGGAATAAATTCTGCTAATTATCCCTACAACCGATCCGGAAGTTGTCGCATGTGATGCGGAAACTTCAGACAAGTTTGTATTTGAACTGCGCAGATCAGGTTGGGCTATCGAGCCACCTGAGTGGTTTCATAACGAAATCTTCATTCCTGAAGACGATGAACCTGCGCACTACAAGGAGCGATGGCGGGGCCCAGCTCAAGGGAATGGCACAAGGCCATGAAATCCGAAATGGAATCCATGTACGAAAATCAAGTTTGGAACTTGGTAGAACTTCCAGAAGGCATAAAGCCCATTAGATGTAAATGGATTTTCAAAAGAAAGACAAACGCGGATGGTAACATTACTATCCATAAAGCTAGACTTGTCACGAAAGGGTTCACGCAAGTTCTAGGAGTGGACTACGACAAGACTTTCTCGCCCGTAGCTATGCTTAAGTCCGTTCGGATATTACTAGCAATTGCTGCTTATTTCGATTATGAGATATGGCAGATGGACGTCAAAACGGCTTTCCTAAATGGAAATCTCAAAGAAGATGTATACATGATACAGCCTGAAGGTTTTGTCGTTCATAAGGATGCTGGAAAGGGATGCAAACTTCAGAAGGCCATTAATGGTCTGAAGCAAGCATCGAGGAGCTGGAACATTCGTTTTGATGAAGTAGTCAAAGAGTTTGGCTTCATCAGGAATGACGAAGAATCTTGTGTTTACAAGAAGTTTAGTGGGAGCGCAAAAGCATTTCTAATCTTGTATGTGGATGACATATTGTTGATTGGAAATGACGTGAATTTTCTTAGCGAAATAAAAGACTCATTGAAGAAGAGTTTTTCAATGAAAGACTTAGGTGAAGCGGCATATGTATTGGGCATCAGAATCTATAGAGATAGATCAAAACGCCTGATAGTGCTTAGCCAAAGCACATACATTGACAAGGTGTTGAAAAGGTTCAACATGGTGAACTCCAAGAAAGGCCTACTCCCCATGTCACCTGGCATAGTGCTTTGCAAGAATCAGTGTCCTCGGACTCTCGATGAGCGAGTACAAATGAATGATGTTCCATATGCTTCAGCAGTTGGTTCTATTATGTATGCCATGCTATGTACAAGACCAGATGTTTCCTATGCGCTAAGTGTTAGCAGCCGGTACCAAAGTGATCCAGGATTGGAACACTGGGCCGCAGTCAAAAGTATTCTTAAGTACCTCAGAAGGACCAAGGATTTACTCCTTGTGTACGGAGGTCATGAAGAGCTCATTGTAAGTGGTTACACTGATGCAGGCTTCATGACTGACCCAGATGACTTCAAATCTCAATCAGGCTATATTTTCATTTTGAACGGTGGCGCAGTTGATTGGAAAAGTTCCAAACAAAAGACTGTGGCGGATTATACGACGGAGGCGGAATATGTTGCAGCTTCAAAAGCCTCCAAGGAGGCGGTCTGGATCAAGCAGTTTCTTGAAGACCTTGGTGTGGTTCCAAGTGCGCTGGACCCGGTGGAGATCTATTGTGATAATAGTGGCGTCATGGCTCAGGCTAGGGAGCCATCCTCGCACCATAAGACAAGACATATTGAACGCAAATATAAACTCATTCGACATCATGTCGAAGCGGGTTTACTGAAAGTACGCAAAGTTCACACGGATCTGAACGTGTCACACCCGATGACAAAGCCTCTACCACGAGCAAAGCATGAGCAGCACCGGATAGCCATTGGTGTTAGGGAGGCCATGTAACTGGATTATGACTCTAGTGCAAGTGGGAGTCTGTAGGAGATATGCCCTAGAGGCAGTAATAACAGTTATTTTGTATCTCCAAGTTTGTAATGAATGTTTATGTTCCATGCTATAACTGCAATGATTCTCGAGTCTACAATATCCACGAGGCTTGGAGGGAAACTCACGTGCACGTGTCGTATAATAAATGGTAAAATGTATTCCTGGTCATGCCTCTAAGACTGGCTAAAGTATTGCATGATGATCATGTTTTCCTGATCATGGGCATGTCTATGCCGGCAATTTTGAGGGCACAATGTTAGTAGAACACTTGTGTTGAATCGACCCGAATTGATGTTATGCTATGAGATACATTCATCACAAGTTAATGGTTAATAACACAGAGATAGTTAATGTTTGCATAATTCCTTACACCATGAGAGTATCAAGTTCCTTCGTACTTGCTTCGTGAACTTTGGGGTTTGTTAAACGTCATCCGTAACTGGGTGGCTATTACGGCGGCTTACGGGTTCACGGAAAAGTATGACAAGAAACGAGATAGCTCGAGATTGGGATTTGCTCCTCCGACGATGGAGAGATATTCTCGGGCCCTCTCGGTGTTACGGTATCCATCATCGTCTGGCCAGACACATTGTGATTTGATCATAGGGATGCCGGAACACGGAAACGAGAAAATAGAACAAAACCGGTAACGAGGTAACTGGCATAGTGGACAAGTGTTGATCCACGGGGATGCCGATAAATCTCACCTCGGGTGTTTGTAACATATCGCGAAGCAACAGGAATAGCACACGGCAACTGGAGGTTCACTCGAATATTTATTCGGGTGGGTATAGGGGTCAATATGGGTGACCACGGCTTCGATGTTGATCATTGATCGGAAAGTGTTCCGGGTCATGTCTATACTTCACCGAACCTATAAGGTCACATGCTTAAGGGTCATCTATCTGCTGAATACTAGACAGGGAGTCTGAGAGAAAGTCACCGGAAAAGTTTCGGAGACAACGGAAAAGTTCCGGAGAGAGAACACCGGAATAGTTTCGGTAAAACCGAAAAGTTGTTTCGGAATATACCATTAAGTCAAATTGGTTTCGGCACACGCCTGGAAATTCTTGGAGGGTGCAAGAATTGTTCTGGAAACTTCTGGGATTTTTTTGGGATAAAAACCGGAAATGTTCCGGAGCTGCCGGAACTGGTTTGGTTCCTTTTCGCAGATGAAAATCACTAATCCGAAATTGTTTCAGAACGCATCCAAAATCATTTTAGTGGGTACTGGAATTATTCTAAGACCCACAGAAATATTTTTGGATTTAACGGTCGCGGAAAAATGTTTCCGTGAATAGTGAACGTGCTTTTTGGGTTACTTTATGGAAAGCCACCTTTTAGGGCTTTTCCCAAAAGGCTTCTAGAAGGGATTGGGGACCAAGGAACCCCCTTGGGGGGGCCCTAGGGGTGGCCGGCCAAGATGGAGCTCCTACATGGAGCTCCACTTGCCTTCCTTTTATGCCCTTATGGAGGATCCATGTGATGGGTTTTTTGGGTATTTTTCCCCTTGGGTTTTCCAATAAATAGAGGTGGAGAGGCACTCTCCACACTCACTCCTTTCTCACATACACAAGCCATGCATGATCTGGCCTTCTCTCTCCCTTCCCGCGAAATAGTTTCGTAGAGCCGAAAGGCTGTCTGGGTTCCGGCAGGAACTAGTTCTGGACGGCGAAGCCCAGTCGGATAGCTGACACCGTATGTGTGCAACCCGGTAGAGAGGTCATAGTTTCGATCTTTTGCCCGATGGGCTGTTCGAGGGTCCACCCGAAGGGCTGTCCGAGTTACCGTTCGAGCTTCGAGGGTCCTCCCGAAGGGCTGTCTGTGACATCGTCCGAGGGACTGTCCGACCGCCTCCCGAAGGGCTGTCCGACGAGGGAGTACATCCTCGCGGTTGGGAGGTTGTAAATCCTAGCTGCGGGGATCTGCACCGACGATCTACATCGACTCTTCTTCCGCTGCGCTACGAGTCACTAATGATCAGATCAAACCCTGTATGCAGTCTCCATAGTGGTCCCGGGCGTGCTCGCTGTACCGAAATTTTTTATTTTCTGTCGCGTTCCCCTACAACAAACACACCCTAATACACGCACAAAGAACCAGAAAAATAGAGAGCACCCTAAAACAACTAATAAAGCACGAAGATCTCCGGAGCTCTGTGTCATCATTCCTGAACCTTGCGAGAAGACTCCTGCAATACAAAAATCTGCAACCAGACCCATATTAAAATATGTTGCCTAGTCCTTTCCATCAGTTCGGACTTTTGAGAAACTTGGCTAGCGCATCAGTTCAATATGGTATCGGAGCCACAAGGTCCCGGGATCAAATCTTGGCCAACGCACTATTTAATATAAAAATAGTTGCAATCTAATCTCGATCCCATGTCTAAGGTCTTCTTGTATGTCCACAGCCTAGATGTGAGGGGGAGTATTAAAATACGTTGCCTAGTCCTTTCCATCAGTTCGGACTTTTGAGAAACTTGGCTAGCGCATCTGTTCAATAACCCAAGCAAGTCATCATCTTCAACCATGGCATAATCACCGCCGCGCTGCTCCCCTTTTCTTCGCACCGGCGCCGAAAAGACAAGGACACACATGTGCATCCAACACACCTGCACCAGCCTTCGTCATCTGTGGCTTTGAGTACCGCTATATGTGCCCCTTCCATATGGAAGAGAACTAGGATCCGGTTCCGGCGCCGCGGCCGGGCCAACCGCCCGGGCAAAGCAGGACATCCCTCCAGCAGCAGCACAAAGTAAGAGGTGGAACATCAGCGGAAAATCATACCGATGAGGAGGAAGAAGAATCTCCGTCTCCACACAACCACCTCCCATCCGAGGATCCAACCGACCAGTGCCGGTCGACCTCCAGACACCCATAGCCCGCAACCTCGACAAGATCCGGGGATCCCCACCCCGCTGGCCCCTAGACGAAGGCAAGAGATTCGCCTGACCGTGAACAGAGCCCGGGGAAACTTATTCAGACGCGACTCCGCCGCATCGGCCTCGGAAGCGTCTCCCTCAACCCTAACCCTACTGCGAACCCACCCCACGCACAGATCCGAGGTTCCCCATTCCTCCCGCCGCCGAAGCGGCCGGCGGAGAGAGAGGGAACCAGCACGCAAAGGGCAGCCCCGCTCGCCTACTTTCCGCCTGTGCAGGCGATCCGCTCTTTCAGGGACGAGAGGTTTTGTTCTGATCGCCGCGTCCTTCTGGTCCTACTAGCTAAGAATATTTTGATAACCCCCTGGATTTCTCCTTGGGGACAGGGGTAAACACATGGTTTAGGGCAACTCTAACCGATCCCCTAAAAATAGAGGAGTAAAACGGCGGAGTAAACCTTAGTGGACTAAATTTACTCCACTAAGTTTTGGCCGTTTCTAGCCAATCCCCTAAACTTAGTGGAGTAAAAAAAAATCCCATTTGCATCACATATTCGGTCACCGAAACACATTTCCTTGCTTTTTTATTTCATTCAACGACATTGGAATACATAATTCACCAATTCTTCGCCACTAGAGCAAGACCAAAGAAAACAAGAATCACAATTAGACATTTTAGAAGATTTTCAATTTCCCTAACTGCTCCCACTAGTTGGATTAATATCTTCTCTATGTCTTCATTGTTGATCTGCGGATTTTTGAGATTCAACACTTCTTTCTTCTTTGATTCTAAAGAAGTAGACGTTGCTTCTTTAGTAATCTCATCTCTACTCTCAGCCTCAATTCTAGCCACGAGTGCACGAACATCTATCAATTTCCGTGCTATCAATAGATCGATGTATTCTTCTTCCCAATACCAAAACTTGCATCCATCCTACACACATAGATGAGCAAACAAGCACATAGATGGGCTATCAAAATTGCGTCGAATCCGGTGAACAACCGAATCAAAAGAAGCACATACCCCATCATTTGTGCACTTGAAAAACACTCATCTGAGGACCAGGGGCGGATTTACCGTACGGGTACCCCGGGCACGTGCCCGGGCTCGATGCCAACGTGTACATGAGCTCCGACGAGTTCCCAGATCGATTAGAATCGCCAGAACGACCGAGAACACGATCAGCACTGGAAAAACGATTTCTGTTCCTACCTGGGCCAGCTAAGCCGCAGACTTGACCCATGGGCCATACTCCTTAGCTACGAGGGGCCAGCAACAGGCCCTTTTCATTTGCTGCTTGAGCCATAGCAGGCAAGCCGTCGACAGAAGTTTTTTTTTTTTTTGCTTGACTGAAGAGATTTTGAAGTACTACAAAAACAGTAATAAAACTTGGTCTGGATGTGATCTCGGGGATAGTGACTGCTCCGGTAGGTGATCCTAGCATGAGCATTACATTAGACCCATCTTTTAAAGTACAATTTTGTGGACTTAAATTGATATCATTAGACTCATCTTTTAAAGCACAATTTTGTGGTTATGTTTTTGTAGCACAAATGTTACATAGTACAAGTAATAGTTTAATTCTTGGTCAAATGTTTGTTCTATCGAAACCTAATACACCTGGTATTTTGAAACATAGGCGGTACTGTATATCGTATTAGACATTTGGTACATTTGTGATCTATGAAACTTAGTGCGTGTACTATACACATGATGTTTATACAAGTATGGCTCTTGGTATTCACAAAAAAAAGGATGTCTCTTCGTAGAGAAAAGTGAAGTACTTTAGTTAACGATGTGCCCGGATTTAACAATTCTCTAGCTCCGCCACTGTCTAGGGTGGTTCGGCGTGGTAGAAACTCGGTGCACCACCTTCCGCGTGCAGTCGTCGCACTGTAGGAGCGGCATCGGCGAGCCGCTGCGCCAGCGCCGAGCCCGGGCGACGGCCGGGCGTGTATATGCCGGCGAACCTCCGACGGAAGAGATTTGGGTGGCTAGAGGAGGAACCGGTAGCTGCATGCGGCCCGGAGGCGTCGTCGTGGCTGTGCGGTCCGCTTCCCGGCCAATCCATGGCTAGGCGCAGCCGCCGGCGGCGATGGCAGCAACCGCAGATCCACCGCTTTTTCGCCGGCCACGGGACGAGGCGGTGCAAATCCAAGCGGTAGGGTACAGCGGCGGAGCCTACTGAGCGTCCCCGGCGGCGACCGGGCGCCGGCGGGGGGTGGGAGGGGCGGCGCTGGCGCGGATGCGGCGCGGGAGGGGAGGGGGAGGCAGTGGAGGAGAGGCGCGGTTTTTAATCAGCCGCCGAGCGGTGAAGTAAATATAAGGAGAGGATAAGGGAGAGGAGTAAAATTTTACTCCCTTATGGTGGATAAGGGATCGGCTAGGTCCCGGTTAGAGGAGTAAAACCGCATTTTTACTCCTCTAACCGGTTATAAGGGATCGGTTAGAGTTGCCCTTAGTTCGCAGCTACCGTGTTGCAACTTTGATGGCTTGAAATTTCCAGTTATTTGTCTGAAGGAAACATCCCGCACGTAGCGAGTACTAGAACATGTCTTGTGATTTGTGAGCTTGTGATCTAGACAGGTTAACACTAAATTCTGAAATGATGGTCATGCTAATTTGGATTATAAGGATGCTGTCGACCACCCGTGACAGAAAACCAACAGATATGCGTGTCGTACCAGCAGCACCTGCTGCACTAATTAGCGGTTGGACTAGTAGCCTAGCAGGTAATGTGATTCATGGGAGCGACATAGATGTTTCTGTTGTTTCATTGCGTAATGCTAGGCGACGAGAAGCGAAAGTGCTATTGTGAGCTCGGGCTCACAGGATCTCTGATGAATAGTAAAAAAAATTAAAATAGTAATTTTTTTTGTAAGAAACATTGAAGTTTTTTCTACGCGCATACAAATTTTCACGATGGAATCACATTTGGGGAGGTGTGAACAGAAAAACAAAATTGATGCTGCAAAATGCTTCCAAAAATACTCTTTTTGAATCGTTGATTTTGTTTTTTTGCCCACCTTCACAAATTTGCTTCCATCAGAAATTATGTGAAAAAATTCAGAATTTTTTATTTTTTAACAATTTTTTTGAATTTTACTGTTCATCTGAGATCATGTGAGCTCGAGCTTACATACTCCATGTCCGACGGGAAGAGGGAACATCGCATGCAAGTTGATCAATAAGTCCAGAGAAAACACAGTAGTAGCTTTGATTATATCGTAGTCGGATAATCAAGATCTAGTGCATGCCAAGTTTCGCAGCAACTCCTCCTAGTCGGTTTTTTTAGAATAGTACAGACGCAGATGCACATACACTCATCCTTATGAACGCATGCACGCACACCCTATCCTTATGAACACCTCGAGAGAGTGAGCCGGCACATCATCTTGGGCGCGTTTGGTTACATTCCCAGTGGAGTCTAGCCCAGTGAATCCTGGCTCAGCTGAGCCTGTTTAAGTGTATACAGGTTCTGAGCCATGTTCTGCATGTCGTTCGGTTGGCTGCATCAAGCCCAGCTCGCATCCTCCCCGTAGTGTAAATTGCACTAGGCCCAGCCTGCATTTGGAAAAACAGCCGATCTGAGCGTTCCCACAAGCCAGGCTGAGAGCACTTGAAGTTTCGTGCGTGCCAGTTTCTACGTGCGAGCTAGGCAACCAAACAACTCACTACTTAGCCCGCCAGAGCCTGGTTGGGCATGATGCAGCCTACCAAACGCGTCCCTTGAGATTGACGAAGTCACCAAAGATGCCTTCGTAGTCGGCAGGAACGTCTCCTCCCACTGAAGACTGAACGAACATCGTCGAAAGGCCTGTAACAAATTCAGAAAAATACCGCCACCAATGTCAAGTTTAGAAATTGAACCGTGATGAGATGAGGATACCACTGTCCTTCTAATCATTCAACCTCCTAATCTATGTCCTACTAGACACGCTCGTGCGTATGTTCATCGCTCAATACCATAACGAATTGATTTCCATTTTGAACTTAGTAACAGGTGCACTGCACTGCACACGGGCGACGGAGAGCAGGGGGCCTCATAGATGTAACCAAACACGTCCAAACATAAACGAATTTGGACTTGTCGCTTGCCCCTCCCACTTGCATTTGTCCGGCAAGGCAGAGGACACGAGAGACGTGCCAAGAGTACAATACAAGAGCTCCTTCTGGCCACACCAAACAAACAAACAAACAAACGAAAGTCAGGGAGGGCGAGTGGTATATGAAATGAATCCATACGCCACGCAGACAGGGAGAGGAGCCAAAAAAAAAAAAAACCAAATGCGTGCTTGGTCGCGTAGCGCGCTTTTGGCCGTCGGCTTCCCGGCGTCTCCTTGGACGCATCGCAGGCGGCTCTAAATTCCTCCACCGGCCACCACCTGCTCGTGTCCCCGTCGCGAGGCCCTCCCCTTTGGACTTTTTGGAGCGTCGCCGCGTGCCTGCGGCCACCACCTCGGCGCCGGTCGGTTTCTGAACCCAACAAGACGCCATCCATCCAGACGCTAGCGACCCCCGACGGACCCCCTACGGCTTTGTACGTTTGTTTGCATTTGCACGTTGCACATCTCCTGGCCGGCTGGCCGATACGATCATGAGCAGGGCCAGGGCGCCATGCCATGCCAACCGCGGAAGAAAGACAGCCGTGCTTGTCCTGGGAGGCTCTGCTTTGTGCTTGTGTTTGGCGGCATGCGCCAAAGCGGCATGGCGTGAGATTCTCCAGGATCTTGTTTGTTCACTTCCCTGCCGTCCACCTCAAGAGCACTACAACTATCACTTCTAAATTCCAGTACTGTAGATGCTAGTACTTCACACTAGTCTAGATAACCAATCAGGCTCGTGTTTATTTAGATTAAAACTTGCCCACGTGCATGCATGTGCCGTGTCCGCTCAGTGCTCCTAGCACGCCCTCCTGTTTTGGTTCAGATTAATGCATAGATTCTAGTTGGAATTGTGAAGTGATATCACGACTGAATCGTTTGGTGGCACTATCCATCTTGCTGTCAATCTTTCCACTCAATCAGAGTACAGCATTGCTGCTGGACACTCAAGAGGGCAGGTTGCATTGAGCGGAAAAAGGTTAATTCCACACGTAATGGATCAATCAGTTTCTTGTAAACCTACGAAAAGACTAGCCGTGACTAGCGGATGAGACGCTGATAATAGGGGTGGCATCTTGTCTATGGCCATACTTAGGCCTTGGAATTCCGGTGGCATGTTTGAACACAAGCTAATTAAGAGTCACTTTGATATTGTATTCTCTGTTTGTACTTCACGTATGTACTGGGCAGGTCTTGAAAAAGAAGGTGATACAGCAACACTAAGAACTGAAGTTGAACTTCTTCGAGATAATACACTAAAGCTGATGAGGATCTGCGATACCGCAAGTAAGGCGGTTGTAGGGGAGTGAAAATTCCCAGCGCTCTCTCGTTGTTGAAATAGTTTATCTGCTACATCTTTTGAATTGTATCTTTGTTGTAATCCGTAGTTGCCTGGGCTATATGAAATGCATGCAATCGTGCCACGTTTGAACACAAGCTAATTAAGAGTCCCTTTGAGATTTGTATTCTCTTTTTTTTTTTTGAACCACCCTTCCATGGTCATATAAGTGTATTCGAATAAATTTGCAGATTTTGAACCATCCTTCCATGGTCATATAAGAATGGGATTCTAGGCGTTACAAATGGCCCTAACTTAGCAGTTAGATGATTAAAAAGAAAAAACCTATCAATTAGACTATCATATCATGTCTCAGCTGTACGATGTTGAAT
Source organism: Elymus sibiricus (assembly GCA_039707655.1). Taxonomy (NCBI): domain Eukaryota; kingdom Viridiplantae; phylum Streptophyta; class Magnoliopsida; order Poales; family Poaceae; genus Elymus; species Elymus sibiricus. Next base: position 424,128,582 of record CM077668.1, on the reverse strand, counting down.
TGAATCGGGATTAGAGTAAGTGCTCGCCAAAGCTTAAACACACGCGAGACAATGCAAGTAGATGTTGGCTAATGTCCAAACAAGAATTTTGGCATAGAAAATGGCGGCTAACATGACCAAATGAGTAGTCAAGTTTATACTATTATTAGGCTTGTTGTAGCTCTCTCCCAGGATTCCAATTTTCAACGTGCCCCGAACTGTACGATACACTGAATTTTCCCTTGGTCTTGCATCAATTGGCACGGGACGGATTCTCGCCTTCAATCAATTCATCAAGAAAGTCTAAAGATTTGAGTGAGGTGTCTCTCCCTGATTACGAGACGAAACATGCGAACAAAAGTCAGGGAGGCGTGTACTGGTGGCAGAGTATGAAAGGAGGCAAAAGAACAAGGGCGTGCTTGGTCGCGGCCCCTTGTCCCGGACGGGGGTCTCGCTTGGACGCATCGCATGCGGCTCCGCCCGACTTTAATCCCCACCTGCTCCTGTCCCGGTCACGAGGCCCGTTGGATTTTTTGGAGCGTTGCCGCGTGCGGCTAGCACCTGAGGTCATGTATTATTGCTCTAACATGTGATCAAAGTTTATCTTGAAAAACGCATTAGGCCCTACGTAAATGGATAGAGGGAGTACGTCCGTTTGCAGGTTAGACATCCGTGCCCGCCCTCTCCTCTCCTGACCGACGATACGCGCCAGCGCCAGGGCAAGGTGACAACGGCGAAAGACCACCGTGTGCTTGTCTAGAGTGGAACGGGAGGGTCTGGTTTGTGCTTGGCAACATGCGCCAAAGCGGCATGGCGTGCGATTCTTCAGGATCTCTTGCCTCCGCCTCTCTCTCTCTCCCGTACGTGTGCTCGGTGTTGTGCACCTACCTCTGGAGTATTTCCGCCTAACTCCCGCGCATGCACAGAGAATAGTTGCGTTGCACTTGTGCTTGTTGGACGTTCCTGAAAGAACGTAGTACAGTACTAATCAAAACAGGCGTGCTTACGGACGGATGGCGATATGACATACCAAGAGGTGTAAACAAGTAAAAAAAACTGATAGAGCTGACGCCACAGCAGCGCTCCTCGAAGCAACGATATTCCTTCAGAGTATACACTCTATTAAGGTGCACTGTCTCTACGTAAGATTCGCAGCTGAAATGAGGACAAAATGTTGATCAGAGGGAATGTACTAAACATGGCGACGCGGGGAGAGAGAGACGATGAGCAAGTAATCAGGCTCGTACGTGTTTGTTTAGATTAAACTTGCTTCATGCACGCACGTTGTTCTGTCTATTCATCTTTATATATAAAGCAAACATCACAGTTTACGGGCAAACGATACAAGACAATGAGAAGACCCTGTTACAAAACACATCCCAGGATAACCGGACACAACACACGCATGCGAAAATGCTGTGGAAAACTAATAAGGATAGGCCTGAAAACAACGACACGACACGCACTAGGACATCTAGGCTCCACGACAACGCCCTCAGGAGGGATGACGACGCTGTCGTCGGTGCAAAACGCGGAGCTTTCGCTCGGCAGCTCACTCGTGTCAGGACGAGGCACCCAGGACCACCGCGGCAAGCACAAGCCTCCAGATCCAGATTTGGACATCGCTACTGCGACAGGAAGCGAGGCCGAGCCCCCCACCGCTACACACCGTGCAGGCCATACGACCAAGAAGCATAGCCATCACCGCCGTCATGGTGCCCGCCGAAGAGCCAACTGTACGGACCGCTACTCGGGGCTGCCGCCCTGGCATCCATGTCCCGAGATACTGCCAACCACCCCCGCCACAGCGCACCAACCACGGTAGGAGGAGCTGAGGCACTCCATCCACTCCTAGCCCGACATCAGCCACCAAATCTAGGCGTCTCCACCGTAGGAAACGCCCACGCCGGTGTTCCAGCCAGTCCCGGTGGACCGGGGGGCACGATCCAGTGACTGCCGACGGCCACCATCGAGCAAGCCCCGTCCATAGCACACTGGCCCCGGCCTAGGGGAGCTCACACGCCGCCATGCCCGTGGCCAGCGGCGCCAACCCTTCCCGATCTGGTCCAGACTAAGGCTGGAATTTTAATAGGAATTTTGAAGTGACGGATCGGGATCGTTTGGTGCCATTATCCATCTTTCCGTCAATCTTTCCACTCAATCATATTGCTACCGGAGACTCAAAAGGGTAGGCTGCATTTGGCCAAAAAGAGCTAAATCCAAATGTAATATAGGTCAGTTCATTATGAGCTACGTAAAGCCTAGCCGTGACTAGCGGATGAGAGAAGCTGATAAGATGGGTGGCGTGTTATCCACTTAGGTCTTAGAATTTTCGTGTGATGGAAAGCACGGGATGCTTGGAAATCTCACATGAAATTCAACAATTTCAAGTCAACTCCCGAGTGTAATATGCTCAACTTGTTCAGATTTGTTGTCTGTCTCTACTCATCAGTTTGGACTTCTGGAAATAATTGATAGGAGCATGAGTTCAATACAACTGTCGGGTATATGTATAATGGACTAAAGAACCTTGTCGGAACTTTCGCGGAAAATCAGCTTTCATGCATTTTCAACGCAACAATTTTAAGTACTCCCACCATTCCAAACTAATTAAACTTATAGGTTTGTCTTGAATCAAACTTGATCAAATTTGATCAAGTTTATAGAAATATATAGTAAGATCTAAGGGTGTCTCCAATAGAGACCCTCAAACCTCCAGTATATGTCCGGGTTGTAGTGTTCGGACCGTTTGTCTCAACTTTTGTCAATCCAATGGGGACCCCGTCGGTCCGCAAAGTGGTCCGGATGTCCGTTTTCCGGCAAACCGGAGACAAACGTGGGGGAGCTTTGCTGGTGTCCAGACATCCACTTGACCAACAAAAGGCCACCACGTGGTCCTCCTCTCTTTTCTCTCTCCGCACATGCATGGTCCCCTCTCCTCTCTCTCCTCCCAACTGAACAAATAAGGATTAATTTGTGAAAAGGGTTGAATGGCTCTCTCCTGCATCATGTCCGCGGACCACGTCCGGACATAAAAACGGACATATACCGGAGCCATTTGCGGGTCAGCTTTGGAGATGCCCTAAGGTCCACAACAACAGATATACTAGAACTTTGATAAAGAGTCTAAAGAACTAATTTGGTGTTCGAGATATTGATATATTTTCCTATATAAACTTAGTCAGACTTAAATAAATTTTGTGTAGGATAAACCTAGAACTTTGATTAATTTGGAGAGGGGGGGGGGGGGGGGTAACTAGCATGTGTGCTCAATCGGTTAATAAACTATTCTTTGGACGGAAAACTGATTACAGAATACCAACCTAGTACATGTCTGGTACCACGGAAACAAAAAGGGAAGGATAACCGTTCTTCAAGTCATATCAATCAATACAACTGTGTTGACACAAATTGCAGCGAAGTCATTGATGCATAAGTTAGACACAAAAAGTTAGAACCTATAGTATGGTGAAAAATATGCTAAACCTAGGGGCAAATTTTTTGGGTCAAGCCTATGAAACCTAGGTAGTAATATCCCTCACAAACCTCTCACTAATACACCCAATCGAAAAGGATATTATCCAAACGCATTTCAAGTAATTGTAATAAAATCTGGCTTGTTGACCTTTTTGCTTTTCCAGCAATATGTGCATATCTAAGTAATTGTCTTTCTGTCAGACCATAATGAAAAAGCAATTTCTGTTTTTCTTGAAGACAAATAGGATATTGCTCTTTTTCCGCTCTGAATTTCGTCATGGGGCTTGGTGCAATTCGACCAAACGATTCGGTGGCCGATCTTCTTCTCCGGCCATCCGCCGCCCTCCTCCACTCCCCATCCACCGCCCTCCTCCCCTCCCCATCTGCCCCTAATCTTCTCCGGCACTACCCCAACCTCCTCGATCTCCGGCCTCCTGCTCTCGTGCCTCAATCCATACGGGCGACGCTGCCGGCGGCGGACGATCTTCTTCCCCGGCCATCCGCTGCCCTCCTCTCCTCCCCATCCGCCCCTAATATTCTTCTTCTTCTCCGGTCATCCACCGCCCTACTCAAATCCCGCAGAGTTTGCCGGAGGAAGAACATCCACCGTCCGAACGTGCTACACCAAAGGTATGTATCAGCTTTTCCCAAATTAGTCCAACGTTCTTGGATATTGCTTGCAGATTTTACTTGAATCAAAATCAATCTGTGTAACCTGGGTGTGTACTAATGTTGCCTGTACTTTTTTCTCTTTAAGCTGAGCGTCCAATCTCTGTAAGCTGGGTCTTGCTTGTACATTATATTAGTCCAGTGTTTGCCAGTCCCTGTTTGATTCCCAGTTTGCTCCCTGTTTGTTTCAAATCAACTAACAAATAAGATCATGAACAAGTTCATGTTTGCTCAGTTCATGTTTGCTCTATTCGCAAAAAAAAAAAGTTCATGTTTGCTCCTTGTTTGATTCAAGTCTGAAAGATTCATATTTAGTTAGATAGGTTCAGTGATTGAAAACAATATTTGAGAAGCTTCTCTGTTGGCTAGCATCCCTGATGGAAATTTTGTGTCTTGCTGATGGAGAGATGGAGTTGGAGTGGTGGCACAAAACTCTAATCTTGTTGTCTTGTTCGGTTGAAGTGATTGTGGCATTGTTTCATTTTGTTCTATGCTTGCTTCCATGCCGGCTGAAGTGATTCTGTCAGTCAATTGTATGAACTTAAGTTATTTGTGTCGTATGAGACTGCTGCTACTAAGAACTCTTATGCTATAATTATTTATTTCTATGGGTACTCATGGCCTGATGCATTATTGATGACCCACAAGTATAGGGGATCAATCGTAGTCCTTTCGATAAGTAAGAGTTTCGAACCCAACGAGGAGCAGAAGGAAATGACAAGCAGTTTTCAGTAAGGTATTTTCTGCAAGCACTGAATTTATCGGTAACGAGTAGTTTGATAGCAAGATAATTTGAAACAAGTGACAAGTAGCAATAGTAACAAAGAATGCAGCAAGGTGGCCCAATCCTTTTTGTAACAAAGGACAAGCCGGGACAATCTCTTATATTAAGCAAAGCATTCTCGAGGACACATGGGAATTTCATCTAGTCACTTTCATCATGTTTGTTTCATTCGTGTTCGCTACTTTGATAATTTGATATGTGGGTGGACCGGTGCCTGGGTGCTGTTCTTACTTGATCAAGCCTCCCACTTATGATTACGCCCTCTCGCAAGCATCCGCAACTACGAAAGAAAAATTAAGATAAATCTAACCATAGCATTAAACATATTGATCCAAATCAGCCCCTTACGGCGCATAACCTAGGGTTTAAGCTTCTGTCACTCTAGCAAACCATCATCTAATTACTACTCCACAATGCATTCCCTTAGGCCCAAAGATGGTGAAGTGTCATGTAGTCGACGTTCACATGACACCACTAAGAGAATCAACAACATACATATCATCAAAATATCGAACGAATACCAAATTCACATGCTTACTTATGACAAGACTTCTCCCATGTCCTCAAGAACAAAAGTAACTACTCACAAACCATATTCATGTTCAAGATCAGAGAGGTATTGAATAGCATATTGGATCTGAACATATAATCTTCCACCAAATAAACCAACTAGCATCAACTACAAGATGTAATCAACACTACTAGCAACCCACAGGTACCAATCTGAAGTTTTGAGACAAAGATTGAATACAAGAGATGAAATAGGGTTTGAGATGAGATGGTGCTGTTGAAGATGTTGATGAAGATTGGTCCTCCCACGATGAGAGGATCGTTGGTGATATCGATGGCTCCGATTTCCCCCTCCCGGAGGGAAGTATCCCCGGCGGAATCGCTCTGCCGGAGAGCAAAAGTGCCCCTGCCCAAGTTTCGCCTCGAGACGGCGGCGCACCGTCCCAAAAGTCTTCTCCCCATTTTTTCTAGGGAAAATGGACTTATATACGAGAAAATGGGCACCGGAGGCTGGCCAGGGGCCCCACAAGCCACCAGGGCGCGCCTGGGGGGGTGGCGCGGCCTGGTGCCTCGTGGGCTCCTGGGTGGCCCCCTCTGGTATTTCTTAATATCAGTATTTTTTATTTATTCCAAAATAAATCTCCGTGAAATTTCAGCTCATTTGGAGATGTGCAGAATAGGTATCTCTGACGTAGCTTTTTCAGGTCCAGAATTCCAGTTGCCGGCAATCTCCCTCCTTGTGTAAATCTTGCATATTAAGAGAGAAAAGGCATTAGAATTGCTCCACAAAGTGTTATATTGATTAAAAACACTATAAATAACCGTAGTAAAACATGATGCAAAATGGACGTATCAACTCCCCCAAGCTTAGACCTCGTTTGTCCTCAAGCGAAAGCCGATATCGATAATCATGTCCACATGTTTAGAGAGGGAGGTGTTGATAAAAACAAAATACGGACATAGTAGCATCATGATCATTATTATAACAGCAATATTCATTATCATAAAACTTCTCATGAGCAAGTAACAATTCATCACAACAATGAAGTATAAGGCATAAACTTTCTTGAAAACTAACAAACTATGTTCTCAGTCAACAATGCAATTGCAATTCATCATATTTTTAGGAAGGGTCTCATGTAGAAGCTTTTTAGCAAGTCCACATACTCAACTATCATATAGTCTTCTATGATTGCTAACACTCACAACATATATATGGAGCTAAAAGTTTCAGCCAGACACATAGAAAGATAGGGGCTTATAATTTCGCCTCCCAACTTATTCACCTCAAGGGTGATGTCAACAATAATAACTCATGATCACTCATATCTAACTGGATATATATGCCTAGATCTTTCCCCACCACGTGATGCTTGCAAAAGAGAAAAATAAAAAGGAATAGAGGAGAACACTATTGACTCTTGCATAAAAAGTAAATACATAAAAGTAAAAGATAGGCCCTTCGCAGAGAGAAGCAGAGGTTGTCATGCGCTTTTTGTTGTTGGATGCACAAGCTCTTAATGCAAAGGAACGTCACTTTATATTGCCCCTTGTGATAGCAACCTTTATTATGCAGTCCGTCGCTTTTATTTATTTACCATCACAAGTTCGTACAAAGCTTATTTTCCCTTACAATAAAAGTTCATACACATTTAGAGGCAATTTTATTGCTTTTTGCACCGATGAAAACTTACTTGAAGGATATTATTCAATCCATAGGTAGATATAGTGGACTCTCATGACATGAAACTGGGTTTAAGGGTTTTGAATGCACAAGTAGTATCTCTACTTGGTGCGGATTTTTGGCTAGCAAAGATATTGAGCAAGCACGACATGTTGGAGGATCTATAACAATATAACTTCTATGTGAATATAAGCAAACATAATTCATTACGTTGTCTTCCTTGCCCAACGTCAACAATTTGACATAAAATACTTAATGGGGGCTCACAATCATAAAAGATGTCCAAGATAGTGTATTTGCATGTGAATCTTCTCTTCCCTATTAATTTTTTCATGAATTGCATCATCGACCAATGCTATGTTTGTTAACTTCCAATAAATTTTACCACTTACACTTTTCTTTATGTAATGTCATTACTTTCCATAAGATTAGCATATGATCTTTTCCATTATTTTCATTATTAGGATTGAAGTATGAAAGTAAAGAAGCAAAAACTCAAACTACTCTTTATTATATAACTCTCAACTTAATTATATAGATAGATAGATCACGCAACTAGCACTCGAAAATAGATCATACTAAACTTTTATTCAACTAAATCACAAAATCACTAAGGATCGAACTAAAAATAGGTAAAGATAGCAAAAGTGATGGTGATACGATACCGGGGCACCTCCCCCAAGCTTGGCACAAGCCAAGGGGAGTACCCATACCCATGTACTCATGTTTCCTTCTTCGGTGATGGTGGTGGTGATGAAGTGGTGGGCTTGTCCTTCAACTTAAGCAGATACTCCAGTTTACGGTTGATGCTCCGAAGGGCGATGTTTTGCTCTTCCAACAAAATAACTTCACGAGTGAGAGATGCATTCTGAGCACTAACTGTTTCAAAGACTCTTAGGGCTTCAATTACGGATAGGGGAAGATGATCATTGAGGGGTTGAAGGATATCTCCCTTCTCTGTGGCCTCCTCCATGGGGATGGCTTGCCCTCCTTCCGGAGCCTGGGTTCCCGCAACTTCATCGGCCTTGTCCTCCTTGCCATTGTCTTCCTCCCTCGATGAGCACTCATAGTAGACCTCGATGTAGGGGTGTTTGCCCGGCGATGTTTGCACAATACGGTGCTTGGTACAAAGCCTTCGGGGAGCCATGGCGATCTAGATCTGTCAGAAAAATAGCACGAAACAAGAACAGAGGAGATTTCTGCGATACGGTGGTCAAAACGTCCGGGAATATATATAAAGAATTTTTATCTTGCAAAACAAGTAATCCAGAAGAAAATGAAGTCGGGAAAGCTCACGAGGGGCCCACGAGCCACCAGGGCGCGCCTGGGGGGTGGCGCGTCCTGGTGCCTCATGTGCACCTCGTGGGTCCCCTCGGCTGTTTCTTATTTTTGTATTTTTTCTAATATTCCAAAACTGACAGAAAGTATTTTTATGGAATTTTTGGAGTCGGTTTACTTACCGTATCACGTACCTCTTCCTTTTCAAGGTTCTGGAGTGTTCTGGAAGGTCTCTCTTATGTATTCCTCCGGTGTAATTGTTTCAATAATATTAATTTCAACATTAATGGGAGTACCTGAAATATAGTGCTTAATTCTTTGCCCATTCACCACTCTCGGATTAGTGCCTTCGAAGTTGTTTATTTTGATGGCTCCGGAGCGATAAACTTCTTCGATGATATACGGTCCTTCCCATTTAGAGAGAAGTTTTCCTGCAAAGAATCTCAAACGAGAATTGTACAATAGAACTTGCTCACCCACTTTGAATTCCCGCTTTTGAATTCTTCTATCATGCCATCTTTTAACTTTTTCTTTAAACAATTTGACATTTTCATAAGCTTGGGTTCTCCATTCATCTAATGAGCTAATATCAAATAACCTCTTTTCACCGGCAAGTTTAAAATCATAGTTGAGTTCTTTAATTGCCCAATATGCTTTATGTTCTAACTCAAGAGGTAAATGACATGCTTTTCCATAAACCATTTTATAAGGAGACATACCCATAGGATTTTTATAAGCAGTTCTATAAGCCCATAATGCATCGTCAAGTTTCTTAGACCAATTCTTTCTAGATCTATTGATGGTTTTTTGCAAAATTAACCGCAGATCCGCTTCCCGGCCAATCCATGGCTGTGCGGTCCGCTTCCCGGCCAATCCATGGCTAGGCGCAGCCGCCGGCGGCGATGGCAGCAACCGCAGATCCATCGCTTTTTCGCCGGCCACAGGACGAGGCGGTGCAAATCCAAGGGGTAGGGTATAGCGGCGGAGCCTACTGAGCGTCCCCGGCGGCGACCGGGCGCCGGCGGGGGGTGGGAGGGGCGGCGCTGGCGCGGATGCGGCGCGGGAGGGGAGGGGGAGGCAGTGGAGGAGAGGCGCGGTTTTAATCATCCGCCGAGCGGTGAAGTAAATATAAGGAGAGGATAAGGGAGAGGAGTAAAATTTTACTCCCTTATGGCGGATAAGGGATCGGCTAGGTCCCGGTTAGAGGAGTAAAACCGCATTTTTACTCCTCTAACCGGTTATAAGAGATCGGTTAGAGTTGCCCTTAGTTCGCAGCTACCGTGTTGCAACTTTGATGGCTTGAAATTTCCAGTTATTTGTATGAAGGAAACATCCCGCACGTAGCGAGTACTAGAACATGTCTTGTGATTTGTGAGCTTGTGATCTAGACAGGTTAACACTAAATTCTGAAATGATGGTCATGCTAATTTGGATTATAAGGATGATGTCGACCACCCGTGACAGAAAACCAACAGATATGCGTGTCGTACCAGCAGCACCTGCTGCACTAATTAGCAGTTGGACTATTAGCCTAGCAGGTAATGTGATTCACGGGAGCGACATAGATGTTTCTGTTGTTTCATTGCGTAATGCTAGGCGACGAGAAGCGAAAGTGCTATTGTGAGCTCGGGCTCACATGATCTCTGATGAATAGTATTTTTTTTTAAAAATAGTAATTTTTTTGGTAGAAACATTGATGTTTTTTCTACGCGCATGCAAATTTTCACGATGGAATCACATTTGTGGAGGTGTGAACAGAAAAACAAAATTGATGCTGCAAAATGCTTCCAAAAATACTCTTTTTGAATCGTTGATTTTGTTTTTTTGCCTACCTTCACAAATTTGCTTCCATCAGAAATTTTGTGAAAAAATTCAGAATTTTTTATTTTTTAACAATTTTTTTGAATTTTACTGTTCATCTGAGATCATGTGAGCTCGAGCTTACATACTCCATGTCCGACGAGAAGAGGGAACAGCGCATGCAAGTTGATCAAAAAGTCCAGAGAAAACACGGTAGTAGCTTTGATTATATCGTAGTCGGATAATCAAGATCTAGTGCATGCCAAATTTCGCAGCAACTCCTCCTAGTCGGTTTTTTTAGAATAGTACAGACGCAGATGCACATACACTCATCCTTATGAACGCATGCACGCACACCCTATCCTTATGAACACCTCGAGAGAGTGAGCCGGCACATCATCTTGGGCGCGTTTGGTTACATTCCCAGTGGAGTCTAGCCCAGTGAATCCTGGCTCGGCTGAGCCTGTTTAAGTGTATACAGGTTCTGAGCCATGTTCTGCATGTCGTTCGGTTGGCTGCATCAAGCCCAGCTCGCATCCTCCCCGTAGTGTAAATTGCACTAGGCCCAGCCTGCATTTGGAAAAACAGTCGATCTGAGCGTTCCCGCAAGCCAGGCTGAGAGCACTTGAAGTTTCGTGCGTGCTAGTTTCTACGTGCGAGCTAGGCAACCAAACAACTCACTACTTAGCCCGCCAGAGCCTGGTTGGGCATGATGCAGCCTACCAAACGCGTCCCTTGAGATTGACGAAGTCACCAAAGATGCCTTCGTAGTCGGCAGGAACGTCTCCTCCCACTGAAGACTGAACGCACATCGTCGAAAGGCCTGTAACAAATTCAGAAAAATACCGCCACCAATGTCAAGTTTAGAAATTGAACCGTGATGAGATGAGGATACCACTGTCCTTCTAATCATTCAACCTCCTAGTCTATGTCCTACTAGACACGCTCGTGCGTATGTTCATCGCTCAATACCATAACGAATTGATTTCCATTTTGAACTTAGTAACAGGTGCACTGCACTGCACACGGGCGACGGAGAGCAGGGGGCCTCATAGATGTAACCAAACACGTCCAAACATAAACGAATTTGGACTTGTCGCTTGCCCCTCCCACTTGCATTTGTCCGGCAAGGCAGAGGACACGAGAGACGTGCCAAGAGTACAATACAAGAGCTCCTTCTGGCCACACCAAACAAACAAACAAACAAACGAAAGTCAGGGAGGGCGAGTGGTATATGAAATGAATCCATACGCCACGCAGACAGGGAGAGGAGCCAAAAAAAAAAAAAACCAAATGCGTGCTTGGTCGCGTAGCGCGCTTTTGGCCGTCGGCTTCCCGGCGTCTCCTTGGACGCATCGCAGGCGGCTCTAAATTCCTCCACCGGCCACCACCTGCTCGTGTCCCCGTCGCGAGGCCCTCCCCTTTGGACTTTTTGGAGCGTCGCCGCGTGCCTGCGGCCACCACCTCGGCGCCGGTCGGTTTCTGAACCCAACAAGACGCCATCCATCCAGACGCTAGCGACCCCCGACGGACCCCCTACGGCTTTGTACGTTTGTTTGCATTTGCACGTTGCACATCTCCTGGCCGGCTGGCCGATACGATCATGAGCAGGGCCAGGGCGCCATGCCATGCCAACCGCGGAAGAAAGACAGCCGTGCTTGTCCTGGGAGGCTCTGCTTTGTGCTTGTGTTTGGCGGCATGCGCCAAAGCGGCATGGCGTGAGATTCTCCAGGATCTTGTTTGTTCACTTCCCTGCCGTCCACCTCAAGAGCACTACAACTATCACTTCTAAATTCCAGTACTGTAGATGCTAGTACTTCACACTAGTCTAGATAACCAATCAGGCTCGTGTTTATTTAGATTAAAACTTGCCCACGTGCATGCATGTGCCGTGTCCGCTCAGTGCTCCTAGCACGCCCTCCTGTTTTGGTTCAGATTAATGCATAGATTCTAGTTGGAATTGTGAAGTGATATCACGACTGAATCGTTTGGTGGCACTATCCATCTTGCTGTCAATCTTTCCACTCAATCAGAGTACAGCATTGCTGCTGGACACTCAAGAGGGCAGGTTGCATTGAGCGGAAAAAGGTTAATTCCACACGTAATGGATCAATCAGTTTCTTGTAAACCTACGAAAAGACTAGCCGTGACTAGCGGATGAGACGCTGATAATAGGGGTGGCATCTTGTCTATGGCCATACTTAGGCCTTGGAATTCCGGTGGCATGTTTGAACACAAGCTAATTAAGAGTCACTTTGATATTGTATTCTCTGTTTGTACTTCACGTATGTACTGGGCAGGTCTTGAAAAAGAAGGTGATACAGCAACACTAAGAACTGAAGTTGAACTTCTTCGAGATAATACACTAAAGCTGATGAGGATCTGCGATACCGCAAGTAAGGCGGTTGTAGGGGAGTGAAAATTCCCAGCGCTCTCTCGTTGTTGAAATAGTTTATCTGCTACATCTTTTGAATTGTATCTTTGTTGTAATCCGTAGTTGCCTGGGCTATATGAAATGCATGCAATCGTGCCACGTTTGAACACAAGCTAATTAAGAGTCCCTTTGAGATTTGTATTCTCTTTTTTTTTTTGAACCACCCTTCCATGGTCATATAAGTGTATTCGAATAAATTTGCAGATTTTGAACCATCCTTCCATGGTCATATAAGAATGGGATTCTAGGCGTTACAAATGGCCCTAACTTAGCAGTTAGATGATTAAAAAGAAAAAACCTATCAATTAGACTATCATATCATGTCTCAGCTGTACGATGTTGAATTGAATCGGGATTAGAGTAAGTGCTCGCCAAAGCTTAAACACACGCGAGACAATGCAAGTAGATGTTGGCTAATGTCCAAACAAGAATTTTGGCATAGAAAATGGCGGCTAACATGACCAAATGAGTAGTCAAGTTTATACTATTATTAGGCTTGTTGTAGCTCTCTCCCAGGATTCCAATTTTCAACGTGCCCCGAACTGTACGATACACTGAATTTTCCCTTGGTCTTGCATCAATTGGCACGGGACGGATTCTCGCCTTCAATCAATTCATCAAGAAAGTCTAAATATTTGAGTGAGGTGTCTCTCCCTGATTACGAGACGAAACATGCGAACAAAAGTCAGGGAGGCGTGTACTGGTGGCAGAGTATGAAAGGAGGCAAAAGAACAAGGGCGTACTTGGTCGCGGCCCCTTGTCCCGGACGGGGGTCTCGCTTGGACGCATCGCATGCGGCTCCGCCCGACTTTAATCCCCACCTGCTCCTGTCCCGGTCACGAGGCCCGTTGGATTTTTTGGAGCGTTGCCGCGTGCGGCTAGCACCTGAGGTCATGTATTATTGCTCTAACATGTGATCAAAGTTTATCTTGAAAAACGCATTAGGCCCTACGTAAATGGATAGAGGGAGTACGTCCGTTTGCAGGTTAGACATCCGTGCCCGCCCTCTCCTCTCCTGACCGACGATACGCGCCAGCGCCAGGGCAAGGTGACAACGGCGAAAGACCACCGTGTGCTTGTCTAGAGTGGAACGGGAGGGTCTGGTTTGTGCTTGGCAACATGCGCCAAAGCGGCATGGCGTGCGATTCTTCAGGATCTCTTGCCTCCGCCTCTCTCTCTCTCTCCCGTACGTGTGCTCGGTGTTGTGCACCTACCTCTGGAGTATTTCCGCCTAACTCCCGCGCATGCACAGAGAATAGTTGCGTTGCACTTGTGCTTGTTGGACGTTCCTGAAAGAACGTAGTACAGTACTAATCAAAACAGGCGTGCTTACGGACGGATGGCGATATGACATACCACGAGGTGTAAACAAGTAAAAAAAACTGATAGAGCTGACGCCACAGCAGCGCTCCTCGAAGCAACGATATTCCTTCAGAGTATACACTCTATTAAGGTGCACTGTCTCTACGTAAGATTCGCAGCTGAAATGAGGACAAAATGTTGATCAGAGGGAATGTACTAAACATGGCGACGCGGGGAGAGAGAGACGATGAGCAAGTAATCAGGCTCGTACGTGTTTGTTTAGATTAAACTTGCTTCATGCACGCACGTTGTTCTGTCTATTCATCTTTATATATAAAGCAAACATCACAGTTTACGGGCAAACGATACAAGACAATGAGAAGACCCTGTTACAAAGCACATCCCAGGATAACCGGACACAACACACGCATGCGAAAATGCTGTGGAAAACTAATAAGGATAGGCCTGAAAACAACGACACGACACGCACTAGGACATCTAGGCTCCACGACAACGCCCTCAGGAAGGATGACGACGCTGTCGTCGGTGCAAAACGCGGAGCTTTCGCTCGGCAGCTCACTCGTGTCAGGACGAGGCACCCAGGACCACCGCGGCAAGCACAAGCCTCCAGATCCAGATTTGGACATCGCTACTGCGACAGGAAGCGAGGCCGAGCCCCCCACCGCTACACACCGTGCAGGCCATACGACCAAGAAGCATAGCCATCACCGCCGTCATGGTGCCCGCCGAAGAGCCAACTGTACGGACCGCTACTCGGGGCTGCCGCCCTGGCATCCATGTCCCGAGATACTGCCAACCACCCCCGCCACAGCGCACCAACCACGGTAGGAGGAGCTGAGGCACTCCATCCACTCCTAGCCCGACATCAGCCACCAAATCTAGGCGTCTCCACCGTAGGAAACGCCCACGCCGGTGTTCCAGCCAGTCCCGGTGGACCGGGGGGCACGATCCAGTGACTGCCGACGGCCACCATCGAGCAAGCCCCGTCCATAGCACACTGGCCCCGGCCTAGGGGAGCTCACACGCCGCCATGCCCGTGGCCAGCGGCGCCAACCCTTCCCGATCTGGTCCAGACTAAGGCTGGAATTTTAATAGGAATTTTGAAGTGACGGATCGGGATCGTTTGGTGCCATTATCCATCTTTCCGTCAATCTTTCCACTCAATCATATTGCTACCGGAGACTCAAAAGGGCAGGCTGCATTTGGCCAAAAAGAGCTAAATCCAAATGTAATATAGGTCAGTTCATTATGAGCTACGTAAAGCCTAGCCGTGACTAGCGGATGAGAGAAGCTGATAAGATGGGTGGCGTGTTATCCACTTAGGTCTTAGAATTTTCGTGTGATGGAAAGCACGGGATGCTTGGAAATCTCACATGAAATTCAACAATTTCAAGTCAACTCCCGAGTGTAATATGCTCAACTTGTTCAGATTTGTTGTCTGTCTCTACTCATCAGTTTGGACTTCTGGAAATAATTGATAGGAGCATGAGTTCAATACAACTGTCGGGTATATGTATAATGGACTAAAGAACCTTGTCGGAACTTTCGCGGAAAATCAGCTTTCATGCATTTTCAACGCAACAATTTTAAGTACTCCCACCATTCCAAACTAATTAAACTTATAGGTTTGTCTTGAATCAAACTTGATCAAATTTGATCAAGTTTATAGAAATATATAGTAAGATCTAAGGGTGTCTCCAATAGAGACCCTCAAACCTCCAGTATATGTCCGGGTTGTAGTGTTCGGACCGTTTGTCTCAACTTTTGTCAATCCAATGGGGACCCCGTCGGTCCGCAAAGTGGTCCGGATGTCCGTTTTCCGGCAAACCGGAGACAAACGTGGGGGAGCTTTGCTGGTGTCCAGACATCCACTTGACCAACAAAAGGCCACCACGTGGTCCTCCTCTCTTTTCTCTCTCCGCACATGCATGGTCCCCTCTCCTCTCTCTCCTCCCAACTGAACAAATAAGGATTAATTTGTGAAAAGGGTTGAATGGCTCTCTCCTGCATCATGTCCGCGGACCACGTCCGGACATAAAAACGGACATATACCGGAGCCATTTGCGGGTCAGCTTTGGAGATGCCCTAAGGTCCACAACAACAGATATACTAGAACTTTGATAAAGAGTCTAAAGAACTAATTTGGTGTTCGAGATATTGATATATTTTCCTATATAAACTTAGTCAGACTTAAATAAATTTTGTGTAGGATAAACCTAGAACTTTGATTAATTTGGAGAGGGGGGGGGGTAACTAGCATGTGTGCTCAATCGGTTAATAAACTATTCTTTGGACGGAAAACTGATTACAGAATACCAACCTAGTACATGTCTGGTACCACGGAAACAAAAAGGGAAGGATAACCGTTCTTCAAGTCATATCAATCAATACAACTGTGTTGACACAAATTGCAGCGAAGTCATTGATGCATAAGTTAGACACAAAAAGTTAGAACCTATAGTATGGTGAAAAATATGCTAAACCTAGGGGCAAATTTTTTGGGTCAAGCCTATGAAACCTAGGTAGTAATATCCCTCACAAACCTCTCACTAATACACCCAATCGAAAAGGATATTATCCAAACGCATTTCAAGTAATTGTAATAAAATCTGGCTTGTTGACCTTTTTGCTTTTCCAGCAATATGTGCATATCTAAGTAATTGTCTTTCTGTCAGACCATAATGAAAAAGCAATTTCTGTTTTTCTTGAAGACAAATAGGATATTGCTCTTTTTCCGCTCTGAATTTCGTCATGGGGCTTGGTGCAATTCGACCAAACGATTCGGTGGCCGATCTTCTTCTCCGGCCATCCGCCGCCCTCCTCCACTCCCCATCCACCGCCCTCCTCCCCTCCCCATCTGCCCCTAATCTTCTCCGGCACTACCCCAACCTCCTCGATCTCCGGCCTCCTGCTCTCGTGCCTCAATCCATACGGGCGACGCTGCCGGCGGCGGACGATCTTCTTCCCCGGCCATCCGCTGCCCTCCTCTCCTCCCCATCCGCCCCTAATATTCTTCTTCTTCTCCGGTCATCCACCGCCCTACTCAAATCCCGCAGAGTTTGCCGGAGGAAGAACATCCACCGTCCGAACGTGCTACACCAAAGGTATGTATCAGCTTTTCCCAAATTAGTCCAACGTTCTTGGATATTGCTTGCAGATTTTACTTGAATCAAAATCAATCTGTGTAACCTGGGTGTGTACTAATGTTGCCTGTACTTTTTTCTCTTTAAGCTGAGCGTCCAATCTCTGTAAGCTGGGTCTTGCTTGTACATTATATTAGTCCAGTGTTTGCCAGTCCCTGTTTGATTCCCAGTTTGCTCCCTGTTTGTTTCAAATCAACTAACAAATAAGATCATGAACAAGTTCATGTTTGCTCAGTTCATGTTTGCTCTATTCGCAAAAAAAAAAAGTTCATGTTTGCTCCTTGTTTGATTCAAGTCTGAAAGATTCATATTTAGTTAGATAGGTTCAGTGATTGAAAACAATATTTGAGAAGCTTCTCTGTTGGCTAGCATCCCTGATGGAAATTTTGTGTCTTGCTGATGGAGAGATGGAGTTGGAGTGGTGGCACAAAACTCTAATCTTGTTGTCTTGTTCGGTTGAAGTGATTGTGGCATTGTTTCATTTTGTTCTATGCTTGCTTCCATGCCGGCTGAAGTGATTCTGTCAGTCAATTGTATGAACTTAAGTTATTTGTGTCGTATGAGACTGCTGCTACTAAGAACTCTTATGCTATAATTATTTATTTCTATGGGTACTCATGGCCTGATGCATTATTGATGACCCACAAGTATAGGGGATCAATCGTAGTCCTTTCGATAAGTAAGAGTTTCGAACCCAACGAGGAGCAGAAGGAAATGACAAGCAGTTTTCAGTAAGGTATTTTCTGCAAGCACTGAATTTATCGGTAACGAGTAGTTTGATAGCAAGATAATTTGAAACAAGTGACAAGTAGCAATAGTAACAAAGAATGCAGCAAGGTGGCCCAATCCTTTTTGTAACAAAGGACAAGCCGGGACAATCTCTTATATTAAGCAAAGCATTCTCGAGGACACATGGGAATTTCATCTAGTCACTTTCATCATGTTTGTTTCATTCGTGTTCGCTACTTTGATAATTTGATATGTGGGTGGACCGGTGCCTGGGTGCTGTTCTTACTTGATCAAGCCTCCCACTTATGATTACGCCCTCTCGCAAGCATCCGCAACTACGAAAGAAAAATTAAGATAAATCTAACCATAGCATTAAACATATTGATCCAAATCAGCCCCTTACGGCGCATAACCTAGGGTTTAAGCTTCTGTCACTCTAGCAAACCATCATCTAATTACTACTCCACAATGCATTCCCTTAGGCCCAAAGATGGTGAAGTGTCATGTAGTCGACGTTCACATGACACCACTAAGAGAATCAACAACATACATATCATCAAAATATCGAACGAATACCAAATTCACATGCTTACTTATGACAAGACTTCTCCCATGTCCTCAAGAACAAAAGTAACTACTCACAAACCATATTCATGTTCAAGATCAGAGAGGTATTGAATAGCATATTGGATCTGAACATATAATCTTCCACCAAATAAACCAACTAGCATCAACTACAAGATGTAATCAACACTACTAGCAACCCACAGGTACCAATCTGAAGTTTTGAGACAAAGATTGAATACAAGAGATGAAATAGGGTTTGAGATGAGATGGTGCTGTTGAAGATGTTGATGAAGATTGGTCCTCCCACGATGAGAGGATCGTTGGTGATATCGATGGCTCCGATTTCCCCCTCCCGGAGGGAAGTATCCCCGGCGGAATCGCTCTGCCGGAGAGCAAAAGTGCCCCTGCCCAAGTTTCGCCTCGAGACGGCGGCGCACCGTCCCAAAAGTCTTCTCCCCATTTTTTCTAGGGAAAATGGACTTATATACGAGAAAATGGGCACCGGAGGCTGGCCAGGGGCCCCACAAGCCACCAGGGCGCGCCTGGGGGGGTGGCGCGGCCTGGTGCCTCGTGGGCTCCTGGGTGGCCCCCTCTGGTATTTCTTAATATCAGTATTTTTTATTTATTCCAAAATAAATCTCCGTGAAATTTCAGCTCATTTGGAGATGTGCAGAATAGGTATCTCTGACGTAGCTTTTTCAGGTCCAGAATTCCAGTTGCCGGCAATCTCCCTCCTTGTGTAAATCTTGCATATTAAGAGAGAAAAGGCATTAGAATTGCTCCACAAAGTGTTATATTGATTAAAAACACTATAAATAACCGTAGTAAAACATGATGCAAAATGGACGTATCAACTCCCCCAAGCTTAGACCTCGTTTGTCCTCAAGCGAAAGCCGATATCGATAATCATGTCCACATGTTTAGAGAGGGAGGTGTTGATAAAAACAAAATACGGACATAGTAGCATCATGATCATTATTATAACAGCAATATTCATTATCATAAAACTTCTCATGAGCAAGTAACAATTCATCACAACAATGAAGTATAAGGCATAAACTTTCTTGAAAACTAACAAACTATGTTCTCAGTCAACAATGCAATTGCAATTCATCATATTTTCAGGAAGGGTCTCATGTAGAAGCTTTTTAGCAAGTCCACATACTCAACTATCATATAGTCTTCTATGATTGCTAACACTCACAACATATATATGGAGCTAAAAGTTTCAGCCAGACACATAGAAAGATAGGGGCTTATAATTTCGCCTCCCAACTTATTCACCTCAAGGGTGATGTCAACAATAATAACTCATGATCACTCATATCTAACTGGATATATATGCCTAGATCTTTCCCCACCACGTGATGCTTGCAAAAGAGAAAAATAAAAAGGAATAGAGGAGAACACTATTGACTCTTGCATAAAAAGTAAATACATAAAAGTAAAAGATAGGCCCTTCGCAGAGAGAAGCAGAGGTTGTCATGCGCTTTTTGTTGTTGGATGCACAAGCTCTTAATGCAAAGGAACGTCACTTTATATTGCCCCTTGTGATAGCAACCTTTATTATGCAGTCCGTCGCTTTTATTTATTTACCATCACAAGTTCGTACAAAGCTTATTTTCCCTTACAATAAAAGTTCATACACATTTAGAGGCAATTTTATTGCTTTTTGCACCGATGAAAACTTACTTGAAGGATATTATTCAATCCATAGGTAGATATAGTGGACTCTCATGACATGAAACTGGGTTTAAGGGTTTTGAATGCACAAGTAGTATCTCTACTTGGTGCGGATTTTTGGCTAGCAAAGATATTGAGCAAGCACCACATGTTGGAGGATCTATAACAATATAACTTCTATGTGAATATAAGCAAACATAATTCATTACGTTGTCTTCCTTGCCCAACGTCAACAATTTGACATAAAATACTTAATGGGGGCTCACAATCATAAAAGATGTCCAAGATAGTGTATTTGCATGTGAATCTTCTCTTCCCTATTAATTTTTTCATGAATTGCATCATCGACCAATGCTATGTTTGTTAACTTCCAATAAATTTTACCACTTACACTTTTCTTTATGTAATGTCATTACTTTCCATAAGATTAGCATATGATCTTTTCCATTATTTTCATTATTAGGATTGAAGTATGAAAGTAAAGAAGCAAAAACTCAAACTACTCTTTATTATATAACTCTCAACTTAATTATATAGATAGATAGATCACGCAACTAGCACTCGAAAATAGATCATACTAAACTTTTATTCAACTAAATCACAAAATCACTAAGGATCGAACTAAAAATAGGTAAAGATAGCAAAAGTGATGGTGATACGATACCGGGGCACCTCCCCCAAGCTTGGCACAAGCCAAGGGGAGTACCCATACCCATGTACTCATGTTTCCTTCTTCGGTGATGGTGGTGGTGATGAAGTGGTGGGCTTGTCCTTCAACTTAAGCAGATACTCCAGTTTACGGTTGATGCTCCGAAGGGCGATGTTTTGCTCTTCCAACAAAATAACTTCACGAGTGAGAGATGCATTCTGAGCACTAACTGTTTCAAAGACTCTTAGGGCTTCAATTACGGATAGGGGAAGATGATCATTGAGGGGTTGAAGGATATCTCCCTTCTCTGTGGCCTCCTCCATGGGGATGGCTTGCCCTCCTTCCGGAGCCTGGGTTCCCGCAACTTCATCGGCCTTGTCCTCCTTGCCATTGTCTTCCTCCCTCGATGAGCACTCATAGTAGACCTCGATGTAGGGGTGTTTGCCCGGCGATGTTTGCACAATACGGTGCTTGGTACAAAGCCTTCGGGGAGCCATGGCGATCTAGATCTGTCAGAAAAATAGCACGAAACAAGAACAGAGGAGATTTCTGCGATACGGTGGTCAAAACGTCCGGGAATATATATAAAGAATTTTTATCTTGCAAAACAAGTAATCCAGAAGAAAATGAAGTCGGGAAAGCTCACGAGGGGCCCACGAGCCACCAGGGCGCGCCTGGGGGGTGGCGCGTCCTGGTGCCTCATGTGCACCTCGTGGGTCCCCTCGGCTGTTTCTTATTTTTGTATTTTTTCTAATATTCCAAAACTGACAGAAAGTATTTTTATGGAATTTTTGGAGTCGGTTTACTTACCGTATCACGTACCTCTTCCTTTTCAAGGTTCTGGAGTGTTCTGGAAGGTCTCTCTTATGTATTCCTCCGGTGTAATTGTTTCAATAATATTAATTTCAACATTAATGGGAGTACCTGAAATATAGTGCTTAATTCTTTGCCCATTCACCACTCTCGGATTAGTGCCTTCGAAGTTGTTTATTTTGATGGCTCCGGAGCGATAAACTTCTTCGATGATATATGGTCCTTCCCATTTAGAGAGAAGTTTTCCTGCAAAGAATCTCAAACGAGAATTGTACAATAGAACTTGCTCACCCACTTTGAATTCCCGCTTTTGAATTCTTCTATCATGCCATCTTTTAACTTTTTCTTTAAACAATTTGACATTTTCATAAGCTTGGGTTCTCCATTCATCTAATGAGCTAATATCAAATAACCTCTTTTCACCGGCAAGTTTAAAATCATAGTTGAGTTCTTTAATTGCCCAATATGCTTTATGTTCTAACTCAAGAGGTAAATGACATGCTTTTCCATAAACCATTTTATAAGGAGACATACCCATAGGATTTTTATAAGCAGTTCTATAAGCCCATAATGCATCGTCAAGTTTCTTAGACCAATTCTTTCTAGATCTATTGATGGTTTTTTGCAAAATTAACCGCAGATCCGCTTCCCGGCCAATCCATGGCTGTGCGGTCCGCTTCCCGGCCAATCCATGGCTAGGCGCAGCCGCCGGCGGCGATGGCAGCAACCGCAGATCCATCGCTTTTTCGCCGGCCACAGGACGAGGCGGTGCAAATCCAAGGGGTAGGGTACAGCGGCGGAGCCTACTGAGCGTCCCCGGCGGCGACCGGGCGCCGGCGGGGGGTGGGAGGGGCGGCGCTGGCGCGGATGCGGCGCGGGAGGGGAGGGGGAGGCAGTGGAGGAGAGGCGCGGTTTTAATCATCCGCCGAGCGGTGAAGTAAATATAAGGAGAGGATAAGGGAGAGGAGTAAAATTTTACTCCCTTATGGCGGATAAGGGATCGGCTAGGTCCCGGTTAGAGGAGTAAAACCGCATTTTTACTCCTCTAACCGGTTATAAGAGATCGGTTAGAGTTGCCCTTAGTTCGCAGCTACCGTGTTGCAACTTTGATGGCTTGAAATTTCCAGTTATTTGTATGAAGGAAACATCCCGCACGTAGCGAGTACTAGAACATGTCTTGTGATTTGTGAGCTTGTGATCTAGACAGGTTAACACTAAATTCTGAAATGATGGTCATGCTAATTTGGATTATAAGGATGATGTCGACCACCCGTGACAGAAAACCAACAGATATGCGTGTCGTACCAGCAGCACCTGCTGCACTAATTAGCAGTTGGACTATTAGCCTAGCAGGTAATGTGATTCACGGGAGCGACATAGATGTTTCTGTTGTTTCATTGCGTAATGCTAGGCGACGAGAAGCGAAAGTGCTATTGTGAGCTCGGGCTCACATGATCTCTGATGAATAGTAATTTTTTTTAAAAATAGTAATTTTTTTGGTAGAAACATTGATGTTTTTTCTACGCGCATGCAAATTTTCACGATGGAATCACATTTGTGGAGGTGTGAACAGAAAAACAAAATTGATGCTGCAAAATGCTTCCAAAAATACTCTTTTTGAATCGTTGATTTTGTTTTTTTGCCTACCTTCACAAATTTGCTTCCATCAGAAATTTTGTGAAAAAATTCAGAATTTTTTATTTTTTAACAATTTTTTTGAATTTTACTGTTCATCTGAGATCATGTGAGCTCGAGCTTACATACTCCATGTCCGACGAGAAGAGGGAACAGCGCATGCAAGTTGATCAAAAAGTCCAGAGAAAACACGGTAGTAGCTTTGATTATATCGTAGTCGGATAATCAAGATCTAGTGCATGCCAAATTTCGCAGCAACTCCTCCTAGTCGGTTTTTTTAGAATAGTACAGACGCAGATGCACATACACTCATCCTTATGAACGCATGCACGCACACCCTATCCTTATGAACACCTCGAGAGAGTGAGCCGGCACATCATCTTGGGCGCGTTTGGTTACATTCCCAGTGGAGTCTAGCCCAGTGAATCCTGGCTCGGCTGAGCCTGTTTAAGTGTATACAGGTTCTGAGCCATGTTCTGCATGTCGTTCGGTTGGCTGCATCAAGCCCAGCTCGCATCCTCCCCGTAGTGTAAATTGCACTAGGCCCAGCCTGCATTTGGAAAAACAGTCGATCTGAGCGTTCCCGCAAGCCAGGCTGAGAGCACTTGAAGTTTCGTGCGTGCCAGTTTCTACGTGCGAGCTAGGCAACCAAACAACTCACTACTTAGCCCGCCAGAGCCTGGTTGGGCATGATGCAGCCTACCAAACGCGTCCCTTGAGATTGACGAAGTCACCAAAGATGCCTTCGTAGTCGGCAGGAACGTCTCCTCCCACTGAAGACTGAACGCACATCGTCGAAAGGCCTGTAACAAATTCAGAAAAATACCGCCACCAATGTCAAGTTTAGAAATTGAACCGTGATGAGATGAGGATACCACTGTCCTTCTAATCATTCAACCTCCTAGTCTATGTCCTACTAGACACGCTCGTGCGTATGTTCATCGCTCAATACCATAACGAATTGATTTCCATTTTGAACTTAGTAACAGGTGCACTGCACTGCGCACGGGCGACGGAGAGCAGGGGGCCTCATAGATGTAACCAAACACGTCCAAACATAAACGAATTTGGACTTGTCGCTTGCCCCTCCCACTTGCATTTGTCCGGCAAGGCAGAGGACACGAGAGACGTGCCAAGAGTACAATACAAGAGCTCCTTCTGGCCACACCAAACAAACAAACAAACAAACGAAAGTCAGGGAGGGCGAGTGGTATATGAAATGAATCCATACGCCACGCAGACAGGAGAGGAGCCAAAAAAAAAAAAACCAAATGCGTGCTTGGTCGCGTAGCGCGCTTTTGGCCGTCGGCTTCCCGGCGTCTCCTTGGACGCATCGCAGGCGGCTCTAAATTCCTCCACCGGCCACCACCTGCTCGTGTCCCCGTCGCGAGGCCCTCCCCTTTGGACTTTTTGGAGCGTCGCCGCGTGCCTGCGGCCACCACCTCGGCGCCGGTCGGTTTCTGAACCCAACAAGACGCCATCCATCCAGACGCTAGCGACCCCCGACGGACCCCCTACGGCTTTGTACGTTTGTTTGCATTTGCACGTTGCACATCTCCTGGCCGGCTGGCCGATACGATCATGAGCAGGGCCAGGGCGCCATGCCATGCCAACCGCGGAAGAAAGACAGCCGTGCTTGTCCTGGGAGGCTCTGCTTTGTGCTTGTGTTTGGCGGCATGCGCCAAAGCGGCATGGCGTGAGATTCTCCAGGATCTTGTTTGTTCACTTCCCTGCCGTCCACCTCAAGAGCACTACAACTATCACTTCTAAATTCCAGTACTGTAGATGCTAGTACTTCACACTAGTCTAGATAACCAATCAGGCTCGTGTTTGTTTAGATTAAAACTTGCCCACGTGCATGCATGTGACGTGTCCGCTCAGTGCTCCTAGCACGCCCTCCTGTTTTGGTTCAGATTAATGCATAGATTCTAGTTGGAATTGTGAAGTGATATCACGACTGAATCGTTTGGTGGCACTATCCATCTTGCTGTCAATCTTTCCACTCAATCAGAGTACAGCATTGCTGCTGGACACTCAAGAGGGCAGGTTGCATTGTGCGGAAAAAGGTTAATTCCACACGTAATGGATCAATCAGTTTCTTGTAAACCTACGAAAAGACTAGCCGTGATTAGCGGATGAGACGCTAATAATAGGGGTGGCATCTTGTCTATGGCCATACTTAGGCCTTGGAATTCCGGTGGCATGTTTGAACACAAGCTAATTAAGAGTCACTTTGATATTGTATTCTCTGTTTGTACTTCACGTATGTACTGGGCAGGTCTTGAAAAAGAAGGTGATACAGCAACACTAAGAACTGAAGTTGAACTTCTTCGAGGTAATACACTAAAGCTGATGAGGATCTGCGATACCGCAAGTAAGGCGGTTGTAGGGGAGTGAAAATTCCCAGCGCTCTCTCGTTGTTGAAATAGTTTATCTGCTACATCTTTTGAATTGTATCTTTGTTGTAATCCGTAGTTGCCTGGGCTATATGAAATGCATGCAATCGTGCCACGTTTGAACACAAGCTAATTAAGAGTCCCTTTGAGATTTGTATTCTCTTTTTTTTTTGAACCACCCTTCCATGGTCATATAAGTGTATTCGAATAAATTTGCAGATTTTGAACCATCCTTCCATGGCCATATAAGAATGGGATTCTAGGCGTTACAAATGGCCCTAACTTAGCAGTTAGATGATTAAAAAGAAAAAACCTATCAATTAGACTATCATATCATGTCTCAGCTGTACGATGTTGAATTGAATCGGGATTAGAGTAAGTGCTCGCCAAAGCTTAAACACACGCGAGACAATGCAAGTAGATGTTGGCTAATGTCCAAACAAGAATTTTGGCATAGAAAATGGCGGCTAACATGACCAAATGAGTAGTCAAGTTTATACTATTATTAGGCTTGTTGTAGCTCTCTCCCAGGATTCCAATTTTCAACGTGCCCCGAACTGTACGATACACTGAATTTTCCCTTGGTCTTGCATCAATTGGCACGGGACTTCAATCAATTCATCAAGAAAGTCTAAAGATTTGAGTGAGGTGTCTCTCCCTGATAACGATACGAAACATGCGAACAAAAGTCAGGGAGGCGTGTACTGGTGGCAGAGTATGAAAGGAGGCAAAAGAACAAGGGCGTGCTTGGTCGCGGCCCCTTGTCCCGGACGGGTGTCTCGCTTGGACGCATCGCATGCGGCTCCGCCCGACTTTAATCCCCACCTGCTCCTGTCCCCGTCACGAGGCCCGTTGGATTTTTTGGAGCGTTGCCGCGTGCGGCTAGCACCTGAGGTCATATATTATTGCTCTAACATGTGATCAAAGTTTATCTCAAAAAACGCATTAGTCCCTACGTAGATGGATAGAGGGAGTACGTCCGTTTGCAGGTTAGACATCCGTGCCCGCCCTCTCCTCTCCTGACCGACGATACGCGCCAGCGCCAGCGCCAGGGCAAGGTGACAACGGCGAAAGACCACCGTGTGCTTGTCTAGAGTGGAACGGGAGGGTCTGGTTTGTGCTTGGCAACATGCGCCAAAGCGGCATGGCGTGCGATTCTTCAGGATCTCTTGCCTCCGCCTCTCTCTCTCTCTCCCGTACGTGTGCTCGGTGTTGTGCACCTACCTCTGGAGTATTTCCGCCTAACTCCCGCGCATGCACAGAGAATAGTTGCGTTGCACTTGTGCTTGTTGGACGTTCCTGAAAGAACGTAGTACAGTACTAATCAAAACAGGCGTGCTTACGGACGGATGGCGATATGACATACCACGAGGTGTAAACAAGTAAAAAAAACTGATAGAGCTGACGCCACAGCAGCGCTCCTCGAAGCAACGATATTCCTTCAGAGTATACACTCTATTAAGGTGCACTGTCTCTACGTAAGATTCGCAGCTGAAATGAGGACAAAATGTTGATCAGAGGAATGTACTAAACATGGCGACGCGGGGAGAGAGAGACGATGAGCAAGTAATCAGGCTCGTACGTGTTTGTTTAGATTAAACTTGCTTCATGCACGCACGTTGTTCTGTCTATTCATCTTTATATATAAAGCAAACATCACAGTTTACGGGCAAACGATACAAGACAATGAGAAGACCCTGTTACAAAGCACATCCCAGGATAACCGGACACAACACACGCATGCGAAAATGCTGTGGAAAACTAATAAGGATAGGCCTGAAAACAACGACACGACACGCACTAGGACATCTAGGCTCCACGACAACGCCCTCAGGAGGGATGACGACGCTGTCGTCGGTGCAAAACGCGGAGCTTTCGCTCGGCAGCTCACTCGTGTCAGGACGAGGCACCCAGGACCACCGCGGCAAGCACAAGCCTCCAGATCCAGATTTGGACATCGCTACTGCGACAGGAAGCGAGGCCGAGCCCCCCACCGCTACACACCGTGCAGGCCATACGACCAAGAAGCATAGCCATCACCGCCGTCATGGTGCCCGCCGAAGAGCCAACTGTACGGACCGCTACTCGGGGCTGCCGCCCTGGCATCCATGTCCCGAGATACTGCCAACCACCCCCGCCACAGCGCACCAACCACGGTAGGAGGAGCTGAGGCACTCCATCCACTCCTAGCCCGACATCAGCCACCAAATCTAGGCGTCTCCACCGTAGGAAACGCCCACGCCGGTGTTCCAGCCAGTCCCGGTGGACCGGGGGGCACGATCCAGTGACTGCCGACGGCCACCATCGAGCAAGCCCCGTCCATAGCACACTGGCCCCGGCCTAGGGGAGCTCACACGCCGCCATGCCCGTGGCCAGCGGCGCCAACCCTTCCCGATCTGGTCCAGACTAAGGCTGGAATTTTAATAGGAATTTTGAAGTGACGGATCGGGATCGTTTGGTGCCATTATCCATCTTTCCGTCAATCTTTCCACTCAATCATATTGCTACCGGAGACTCAAAAGGGCAGGCTGCATTTGGCCAAAAAGAGCTAAATCCAAATGTAATATAGGTCAGTTCATTATGAGCTACGTAAAGCCTAGCCGTGACTAGCGGATGAGAGAAGCTGATAAGATGGGTGGCGTCTTATCCACTTAGGTCTTAGAATTTTCGTGTGATGGAAAGCACGGGATGCTTGGAAATCTCACATGGAATTCAACAATTTCAAGTCAACTCCCGAGTGTAATATGCTCAACTTGTTCAGATTTGTTGTCTGTCTCTACTCATCAGTTTGGACTTCTGGAAATAATTGATAGGAGCATGAGTTCAATACAACTGTCAGGTATATGTATAATGGACTAAAGAACCTTGTCGGAACTTTCGCGGAAAATCAGCTTTCATGCATTTTCAACACAACAATTTGAAGTACTCCCTCCATTCCAAATTAATTAAACTTATAGGTTTGTCTTGAATCAAACTTGATCAAATTTGATCAAGTTTATAGAAATATATAGTAAGATCTAAGGGTATCTCCAATAGAGACCCTCAAACCTCCAGTATATGTCCGGGTTGTAGTGTTCGGACCGTTTGTCTCAACTTTTGTCAATCCAATGGGGACCCCCGTCGGTCCGCAAAGTGGTCCGGATGTCCGTTTTCCGGCAAACCGGAGACAAACGTGGGGGAGCTTTGCTGGTGTCCAGACATCCACTTGACCAACAAAAAGCCACCACGTGGTCCTCCTCTCTTTTCTCTCTCCGCACATGCATGGTCCCCTCTCCTCTCTCTCCTCCCAACTGAACAAATAAGGATTAATTTGTGAAAAGGGTTGAATGGCTCTCTCCTGCATCATGTCCGCGGACCACGTCCGGACATAAAAACGGACATATACCGGAGCCATTTGCGGGTCAGCTTTGGAGATGCCCTAAGGTCCACAACAACAGATATACTAGAACTTTGATAAAGAGTCTAAAGAACTAATTTGGTGTTCGAGATATTGATATATTTTCCTATATAAACTTAGTCAGACTTAAATAAATTTTGTGTAGGATAAACCTAGAACTTTGATTAATTTGGAGAGGGGGGGGGGGGGTAACTAGCATGTGTGCTCAATCGGTTAATAAACTATTCTTTGGACGGAAAACTGATTACAGAATACCAACCTAGTACATGTCTGGTACCACGGAAACAAAAAGGGAAGGATAACCGTTCTTCAAGTCATATCAATCAATACAACTGTGTTGACACAAATTGCAGCGAAGTCATTGCATAAGTTAGACACAAAAAGTTAGAACCTATAGTATGGTGAAAAATATGCTAAACCTAGGGGCAAATTTTTTGGGTCAAGCCTATGAAACCTAGGTAGTAATATCCCTCACAAACCTCTCACTAATACACCCAATCGAAAAGGATATTATCCAAACGCATTTCAAGTAATTGTAATAAAACCTGGCTTGTTGACCTTTTTGCTTTTCCAGCAATATGTGCATATCTAAGTAATTGTCTTTCTGTCAGACCATAATGAAAAAGCAATTTCTGTTTTTCTTGAAGACAAATAGGATATTGCCCTTTTTCCGCTCTGAATTTCGTCATGGGGCTTGGTGCAATTTGACCAAACGATTCGGTGGCAAACTTGTCGTAAGCAATTTATACACTGTAGAATATTTTATTCATGTACACTTAGACGATAGACTAGAAGCTGCTATAATGATATTTCTGAGACCCTATACTATAGAGATATCAACCCAGATATTTAAGTATACACACATTAATATATGCACTAAGTTGTTAAAACTACCATAAACTAATCCACGAAAGCTAACGCTTTTGTGTGTGTGTAATTATGTGGTTTAGCTATGGACACTGCCAGTATAGCATAAAAATGACTATTATTATATGGGACCATTGTCACCTTGTAATTATATTAAGTAAGCTATGAACAAAAATGTTAGCTATGATTATGATATGATACGAAATAAGTTATAAATAAATATAAAATTTTAGTATAAATCTATTTGGATTTGAGGGTTTAAGCCTTAATTTGGTTGCACGATCAGCAAACCCAGGCGTGCATAGAGGCTTAGATAGCAATTGAACATAGGGTGGGCGAGTTATCTTTACCTAATAATAAAGTACCGATCGCTTCTGCCCGTTCATTATCGTCGCATTTTTGAAAAAAAAAAGTCATTGTACTTTTTGGTAATTCAACCCGCAGTCCCTTTTTAAGTGCATCTAAGAAAACGTTCTGTTTTACAAAATAACCCCTTCATTTGTAAGAATTCAATCTGTGCTCCTTTTTAAAGTGGCCAGCACATGAGCACGGGCTGTTTGATGCGTGCTCTCCCGATCCATACGGGCGGCGCCGCCGCCAGTGGCCGATCTTCTTCTCCGGCCATCCGCCGCCCTCCTTCACTCCCCATCCACCGCCCTCCTCCCCTCCCCATCTGCCCCTAATCTTCTCCGGCACCACCCCAACCTCCTCGATCTCCGGCCTCCTGCTCTCGTGCCTCAATCCATACGGGCGACGCTGCCGGCGGCGGCCGATCTTCTTCCCCAGCCATCCGCTGCCCTCCTCTCCTCCCCATCCGCCCCTAATATTCTTCTTCTTCTCCGGTCATCCACCGCCCTACTCAAATCCCGCAGAGTTTGCCGGAGGAAGAACATCCACCGTCCGAACGTGCTACACCAGAGGTATGTATCAGCTTTTCCCAAATTAGTCCAACGTTCTTGGATATTGCTTGCAGATTTTACTTGAATCAAAATCAATCTGTGTAACCTGGGTGTGTACTAATGTTGCATGTACTTTTTTCTCTTTAAGCTGAGCGTCCAATCTCTGTAAGCTGGTTGCTTGTACATTATATTAGTCCAGTGTTTGCCAGTCCCTGTTTGATTCCCAGTTTGCTCCCTGTTTGTTTCAAATCAATTAACAAATAAGATCATGAACAAGTTCATGTTTGCTCAGTTCATGTTTGCTCTATTCGCAAAAAGAAAGTTCATGTTTGCTCCTTGTTTCATTCAAGTCTGAAAGATTCATATTTAGTTAGATAGGTTCAGTGATTGAAAACAATATTTGAGAAGCTTCTCTGTTGGCTAGTATCCCTGATGGAAATTTTGTGTCTTGCTGATGGAGAGATGGAGTTGGAGTGGTGGCACAAAACTCTAATCTTGTTGTCTTGTTCGGTTGAAGTGATTGTGGCATTGTTTCATTTTGTTCTATGCTTGCTTCCATGCCGGCTGAAGTGATTCTGTCAGTCAATTGTATGAACTTAAGTTATTTGTGTCGTATGAGACTGCTGCTACTAAGAACTCTTATGCTATAATCATTTATTTCTATGGGTACTCATCGCCTGATGCATTATTGATGACCCACAAGTATAGGGGATCAATCGTAGTCCTTTCGATAAGTAAGAGTTTCGAACCCAACGAGGAGCAGAAGGAAATGACAAGCAGTTTTCAGTAAGGTATTTTCTGCAAGCACTGAAATTATCGGTAACGAGTAGTTTGATAGCAAGATAATTTGAAACAAGTGACAAGTAGCAATAGTAACAAAGAATGCAGCAAGGTGGCCCAATCCGTTTTGTAACAAAGGACAAGCCGAGACAATCTCTTATATTAAGCAAAGCATTCTCGAGGACACATGGGAATTTCATCTAGTCACTTTCATCATGTTTGTTTCATTCGTGTTCGCTACTTTGATAATTTGATATGTGGGTGGACCGGTGCCTGGGTGCTGTTCTTACTTGAACAAGCCTCCCACTTATGATTACGCCCTCCCGCAAGCATCCGCAACTACGAAAGAAGAATTAAGATAAATCTAACCATAGCATTAAACATATGGATCTAAATCAGCCCCTTACGGCGCATAAACTAGGGTTTAAGCTTCTGTCACTCTAGCAACCCATCATCTAATTACTACTCCACAATGCATTCCCTTAGGCCCAAAGATGGTGAAGTGTCATGTAGTCGACGTTCACATGACACCACTAAGAGAATCAACAACGTACATATCATCAAAATATCGAACGAATACCAAATTCACATGATTACTTATGACAAGACTTCTCCCATGTCCTCAAGAACAAAAGTAACTACTCACAAACCATATTCATGTTCAAGATCAGAGAGGTATTGAATAGCATATTGGATCTGAACATATAATCTTCCACCAAATAAACCAACTAGCATCAACTACAAGATGTAATCAACACTACTAGCAACCCACAGGTACCAATCTGAAGTTTTGAGACAAAGGTTGAATACAAGAGATGAACTAGGGTTTGAGATGAGATGGTGATGTTGAAGATGTTGATGAAGATTGGTCCTCCCACGATGAGAGGATCGTTGGTGATGTCGATGGCTCCGATTTCCCCCTCCCGGAGGGAAGTATCCCCGGCGGAATCGCTCTGCCGGAGAGCAAAAGTGCTCCTGCCCAAGTTCCGCCTCGAGACTGCGGCGCACCGTCCCAAAAGTCTTCTCCCCATTTTTTCTAGGGAAAATGGACTTATATACCAGAAAATGGGCACCGGAGGCTGGCCAGGGGCCCCACAAGCCACCAGGGCGCGCCTGGGGGGGTGGCGCGGCCTGGTGCCTCGTGGGCTCCTGGGTGGCCCCCTCTGGTATTTCTTAATATCAGTATTTTTTATTTATTCCAAAATAAATCTCCGTGAAATTTCAGCTCATTTGGAGATGTGCAGAATAGGTATCTCTGACGTAGCTTTTTCAGGTCCAGAATTCCAGTTGCCGGCAATCTCCCTCCTTGTGTAAATCTTGCATATTAAGAGAGAAAAGGCATTAGAATTGCTCCACAAAGTGTTATATTGATTAAAAACACTATAAATAACCGTAGTAAAACATGATGCAAAATGGACGTATCAACTCCCCCAAGCTTAGACCTCGTTTGTCCTCAAGCGAAAGCCGATATCGATAATCATGTCCACATGTTTAGAGAGGGAGGTGTTGATAAAAACAAAATACGGACATAGTAGCATCATGATCATTATTATAACAGCAATATTCATTATCATAAAACTTCTCATGAGCAAGTAACAATTCATCACAACAATGAAGTATAAGGCATAAACTTTCTTGAAAACTAACAAACTATGTTCTCAGTCAACAATGCAATTGCAATTCATCATATTTTCAGGAAGGGTCTCATGTAGAAGCTTTTTAGCAAGTCCACATACTCAACTATCATATAGTCTTCTATGATTGCTAACACTCACAACATATATATGGAGCTAAAAGTTTCAGCCAGACACATAGAAAGATAGGGGCTTATAATTTCGCCTCCCAACTTATTCACCTTAAGGGTGATGTCAACAATAATAACTCATGATCACTCATATCTAATTGGATATATATGCCTAGATCTTTCCCCACCACGTGATGCTTGTAAAAGAGAAAAATAAAAAGGAATAGAGGAGAACACTATTGACTCTTGCATAAAAAGTAAATACATAAAAGTAAAAGATAGGCCCTTCGCAGAGGGAAGCAGAGGTTGTCATGTGCTTTTTGTTGTTGGATGCACAAGCTCTTAATGCAAAGAAACGTCACTTTATATTGCCCCTTGTGATAGCAACCTTTATTATGCAGTCCGTCGCTTTTATTTTTTTACCATCACAAGTTCGTACAAAGCTTATTTTCCCTTACAATAAAAGTTCATACACATTTAGAGGCAATTTTATTGCTTTTTGCACCGATGAAAACTTACTTGAAGGATCTTATTCAATCCATAGGTAGATATAGTGGACTATCATGACATGAAACTAGGTTTAAGGGTTTTGGATGCACAAGTAGTATCTCTACTTGATGCGGATTTTTGGCTAGCAAAGATATTGAGCAAGCACGACATGTTGGAGGATCTATAAAAATATAACTTCTATGTGAATATAAGCAAACATAATTCATTACGTTGTCTTCCTTGCCCAGCGTCAACAATTTGACATAAAATACTTAATGGGGGCTCACAATCATAAAAGATGTCCAAGATAGTGTATTTGCATGTGAATTTTCTTTTCCCTATTATTTTTTTCATGAATTGCATCATCGACCAATGCTATGTTTGTTAACTTCCAATAAATTTTACCACTTACACTTTTCTTTATGTAATGTCATTACTTTCCATAAGATTAGCATACGATCTTTTTCATTATTTTCTTTATTAGGATTGAAGCATGAAAGTAAAGAAGCAAAAACTCAAACTACTCTTTATTATATAACTCTCAACTTAATTATATAGATAGATAGATCACGCAACTAGCACTCGAAAATAGATCATACTAAACTTTTATTCAACTAAATCACAAAATCACTAAGGATCGAACTAAAAATAGGTAAAGATAGCAAAAGTGATGGTGATACGATACCGGGGCACCTCCCCCAAGCTTGGCACAAGCCAAGGGGAGTACCCATACCCATGTACTCATGTTTCCTTCTTCGGTGATGGTGGTGGTGATGAAGTGGTGGGCTTGTCCTTCAACTTAAGCAGATACTCCAGTTTACGGTTGATGCAACGAAGGGCGATGTTTTGCTCTTCCAACAAAATAACTTCACGAGTGAGAGATGCATTCTGAGCACTAACTGTTTCAAAGACCCTTAGGGCTTCAATTACGGATAGGGGAAGATGATCATAGAGGGGTTGAAGGATATCTCCCTTCTCTGTGGCGTCCTCCATGGGGATGGCTTGCCCTCCTTCCGGAGCCTGGGTTCCCGCTACTTCATCGGCCTTGTCCTCCTTGCCATTGTCTTCCTCCCTCGATGAGCACTCATAGTAGACCTCGATGTAGGGGCGTTTGCCCGGCGATGGTTGCACAATACGGTGCTTGGTACAGATCCTTTGGAGAGCCATGGCGATCTAGATCTGTCAGAAAAATAGCACGAAACAAGAACAGAGGAGATTTCTACGATACGGTGGTCAAAACGTCCGGGAATATATATAAAGAATTTTTATCTTGCAAAACAAGTAATCCAGACGAAAATGGATTCGGGAAGGCTCACGAGGGGCCCACGAGCCACCAGGGCGCGCCTGGGCGGTGGCGCGCCCTGGTGCCTCATGTGCACCTCGTGGGTCCCCTCTGCTGTTTCTTATTTTTGTATTTTTTCTAATATTCCAAAACTGACAGAAAGTATTTTTATGGAATTTTTGGAGTCGGTTTACTTACCGTATCACGTACCTCTTCCTTTTCAAGGTTCTGGAGTGTTCTGGAAGGTCTCTCTTATGTATTCCTCCGGTGTAATTGTTTCAATAATATTAGTTTCAACATTAATGGGAGTACCTGAAATATAGTGCTTAATTCTTTTCCCATTCACCACTCTCGGATTAGTGCCTTCGAAGTTGTTTATTTTGATGGCTCCGGAGCGATAAATTTCTTCGATGATATACGGTCCTTCCCATTTAGAGAGAAGTTTTCCTGCAAAGAATCTCAAACGAGAATTGTACAATAGAACTTGCTCACCCACTTTGAATTCCCGTTTTTGAATTCTTCTATCATGCCATATTTTAACTTTTTCTTTAAACAATTTGGCATTTTCATAAGCTTGTGTTCTCCATTCATCTAATGAGCTAATATCAAATAACCTCTTTTCACCGGCAAGTTTCAAATCATAGTTGAGTTCTTTAATTGCCCAATATGCTTTATGTACTAAATCAAGAGGTAAATGACATGCTTTTCCATAAACCATTTTATAAGGAGACATACCCATAGGATTTTTATAAGCAGTTCTATAAGCCCATAATGCATCGTCGAGTTTCTTAGACCAATTCTTTCTAGATCTATTGATGGTTTTTTGCAAAATTAACCGCAGATCCGCTTCCCGGCCAATCCATGGCTGTGCGGTCCGCTTCCCGGCCAATCCATGGCTAGGCGCAGCCGCCGGCGGCGATGGCAGCAACCGCAGATCCACCGCTTTTTCGCCGGCCACGGGACGAGGCGGTGCAAATCCAAGCGGTAGGGTACAACGGCGGAGCCTACTGAGCGTCCCCGGCGGCGACCGGGCGCCGGCGGGGGGTGGGAGGGGCGGCGCTGGCGCGGATGCGGCGCGGGAGGGGAGGGGGGCAGTGGAGGAGAGGCGCGGTTTTTAATCAGCCGCCGAGCGGTGAAGTAAATATAAGGAGAGGATAAGGGAGAGGAGTAAAATTTTACTCCCTTATGGCGGATAAGGGATCGGCTAGGTCCCAGTTAGAGGAGTAAAACCGCATTTTTACTCCTCTAACCGGTTATAAGGGATCGGTTAGAATTGCCCTTAGTTCGCAGCTACCGTGTTGCAACTTTGATGGCTTGAAATTTCCAGTTATTTGTCTGAAGGAAACATCCCGCACGTAGCGAGTACTAGAACATGTCTTGTGATTTGTGAGCTTGTGATCTAGACAGGTTAACACTAAATTCTGAAATGATGGTCATGCTAATTTGGATTATAAGGATGCCGTCGACCACCCGTGACAGAAAACCAACAGATATGCGTGTCGTACCAGCAGCACCTGCTGCACTAATTAGCGGTTGGACTAGTAGCCTAGCAGGTAATGTGATTCACGGGAGCGACATAGATGTTTCTGTTGTTTCATTGCGTAATGCTAGGCGGCGAGAAGCGAAAGTGCTATTGTGAGCTCGGGCTCACATGATCTCTGATGAATAGTAAAAAAAAATTTAAATAGTAATTTTTTGGGAAAGAAACATTGATGTTTTTTCTACGCGCATGCAAATTTTCACGATGGAATCACATTTGTGGAGGTGTGAACAGAAAAACAAAATTGATGCTGCAAAATGCTTCCAAAAATACTCTTTTTGAATCGTTGATTTTGTTTTTTTGCCCACCTTCACAAATTTGCTTCCATCAGAAATGATGTGAAAAAATTCAGAATTTTTTATTTTTTAACAATTTGTTGAATTTTACTGTTCATCTGAGATCATGTGAGCTCGAGCTTACATACTCCATGTCCGACGAGAAGAGGGAACAGCGCATGCAAGTTGATCAAAAAGTCCAGAGAAAACACGGTAGTAGCTTTGATTATATCGTAGTCGGATAATCAAGATCTAGTGCATGCCAAATTTCGCAGCAACTCCTCCTAGTCGGTTTTTTTAGAATAGTACAGACGCAGATGCACATACACTCATCCTTATGAACGCATGCACGCACACCCTATCCTTATGAACACCTCGAGAGAGTGAGCCGGCACATCATCTTGGGCGCGTTTGGTTACATTCCCAGTGGAGTCTAGCCCAGTGAATCCTGGCTCAGCTGAGCCTGTTTAAGTGTATACAGGTTCTGAGCCATGTTCCGCATGTCGTTCGGTTGGCTGCATCAAGCCCAGCTCGCATCCTCCCCGTAGTGTAAATTGCACTAGGCCCAGCCTGCATTTGGAAAAACAGTCGATCTGAGCGTTCCCGCAAGCCAGGCTGAGAGCACTTGAAGTTTCGTGCGTGCCAGTTTCTACGTGCGAGCTAGGCAACCAAACAACTCACTACTTAGCCCGCCAGAGCCTGGTTGGGCATGATGCAGCCTACCAAACGCGTCCCTTGAGATTGACGAAGTCACCAAAGATGCCTTCGTAGTCGGCAGGAACGTCTCCTCCCACTGAAGACTGAACGCACATCGTCGAAAGGCCTGTAACAAATTCAGAAAAATACTGCCACCAATGTCAAGTTTAGAAATTGAACCGTGATGAGATGAGGATACCACTGTCCTTCTAATCATCCAACCTCCTAATCTATGTCCTACTAGACACGCTCGTGCGTATGTTCATCGCTCAATACCATAACGAATTGATTTCCATTTTGAACTTGGTAACAGGTGCACTGCACTGCACACGGGCGACGGAGAGCAGGGGGGCCTCATAGATGTAACCAAACACGTCCAAACATAAACGAATTTGGACTTGTCGCTTGCCCCTCCCACTTGCATTTGTCCGGCAAGGCAGAGGACACGAGAGACGTGCCAAGAGTACAATACAAGAGCTCCTTCTGGCCACACCAAACAAACAAACAAACAAACGAAAGTCAGGGAGGGCGAGTGGTATATGAAATGAATCCATACGCCACGCAGACAGGGAGAGGAGCCAAAAAAAAAAAAAAACAAATGCGTGCTTGGTCGCGTAGCGCGCTTTTGGCCGTCGGCTTCCCGGCGTCTCCTTGGACGCATCGCAGGCGGCTCTAAATTCCTCCACCGGCCACCACCTGCTCGTGTCCCCGTCGCGAGGCCCTCCCCTTTGGACTTTTTGGAGCGTCGCCGCGTGCCTGCGGCCACCACCTCGGCGCCGGTCGGTTTCTGAACCCAACAAGACGCCATCCATCCAGACGCTAGCGACCCCCGACGGACCCCCTACGGCTTTGTACGTTTGTTTGCATTTGCACGTTGCACATCTCCTGGCCGGCTGGCCGATACGATCATGAGCAGGGCCAGGGCGCCATGCCATGCCAACCGCGGAAGAAAGACAGCCGTGCTTGTCCTGGGAGGCTCTGCTTTGTGCTTGTGTTTGGCGGCATGCGCCAAAGCGGCATGGCGTGAGATTCTCCAGGATCTTGTTTGTTCACTTCCCTGCCGTCCACCTCAAGAGCACTACAACTATCACTTCTAAATTCCAGTACTGTAGATGCTAGTACTTCACACTAGTCTAGATAACCAATCAGGCTCGTGTTTGTTTAGATTAAAACTTGCCCACGTGCATGCATGTGCCGTGTCCGCTCAGTGCTCCTAGCACGCCCTCCTGTTTTGGTTCAGATTAATGCATAGATTCTAGTTGGAATTGTGAAGTGATATCACGACTGAATCGTTTGGTGGCACTATCCATCTTGCTGTCAATCTTTCCACTCAATCAGAGTACAGCATTGCTGCTGGACACTCAAGAGGGCAGGTTGCATTGAGCGGAAAAAGGTTAATTCCACACGTAATGGATCAATCAGTTTCTTGTAAACCTACGAAAAGACTAGCCGTGATTAGCGGATGAGACGCTGATAATAGGGGTGGCATCTTGTCTATGGCCATACTTAGGCCTTGGAATTCCGGTGGCATGTTTGAACACAAGCTAATTAAGAGTCACTTTGATATTGTATTCTCTGTTTGTACTTCACGTATGTACTGGGCAGGTCTTGAAAAAGAAGGTGATACAGCAACACTAAGAACTGAAGTTGAACTTCTTCGAGGTAATACACTAAAGCTGATGAGGATCTGCGATACCGCAAGTAAGGCGGTTGTAGGGGAGTGAAAATTCCCAGCGCTCTCTCGTTGTTGAAATAGTTTATCTGCTACATCTTTTGAATTGTATCTTTGTTGTAATCCGTAGTTGCCTGGGCTATATGAAATGCATGCAATCGTGCCACGTTTGAACACAAGCTAATTAAGAGTCCCTTTGAGATTTGTATTCTCTTTTTTTTTTGAACCACCCTTCCATGGTCATATAAGTGTATTCGAATAAATTTGCAGATTTTGAACCATCCTTCCATGGCCATATAAGAATGGGATTCTAGGCGTTACAAATGGCCCTAACTTAGCAGTTAGATGATTAAAAAGAAAAAACCTATCAATTAGACTATCATATCATGTCTCAGCTGTACGATGTTGAATTGAATCGGGATTAGAGTAAGTGCTCGCCAAAGCTTAAACACACGCGAGACAATGCAAGTAGATGTTGGCTAATGTCCAAACAAGAATTTTGGCATAGAAAATGGCGGCTAACATGACCAAATGAGTAGTCAAGTTTATACTATTATTAGGCTTGTTGTAGCTCTCTCCCAGGATTCCAATTTTCAACGTGCCCCGAACTGTACGATACACTGAATTTTCCCTTGGTCTTGCATCAATTGGCACGGGTCTTCAATCAATTCATCAAGAAAGTCTAAAGATTTGAGTGAGGTGTCTCTCCCTGATAACGATACGAAACATGCGAACAAAAGTCAGGGAGGCGTGTACTGGTGGCAGAGTATGAAAGGAGGCAAAAGAACAAGGGCGTGCTTGGTCGCGGCCCCTTGTCCCGGACGGGTGTCTCGCTTGGACGCATCGCATGCGGCTCCGCCCGACTTTAATCCCCACCTGCTCCTGTCCCCGTCACGAGGCCCGTTGGATTTTTTGGAGCGTTGCCGCGTGCGGCTAGCACCTGAGGTCATATATTATTGCTCTAACATGTGATCAAAGTTTATCTCGAAAAACGCATTAGTCCCTACGTAGATGGATAGAGGGAGTACGTCCGTTTGCAGGTTAGACATCCGTGCCCGCCCTCTCCTCTCCTGACCGACGATACGCGCCAGCGCCAGCGCCAGGGCAAGGTGACAACGGCGAAAGACCACCGTGTGCTTGTCTAGAGTGGAACGGGAGGGTCTGGTTTGTGCTTGGCAACATGCGCCAAAGCGGCATGGCGTGCGATTCTTCAGGATCTCTTGCCTCCGCCTCTCTCTCTCTCTCCCGTACGTGTGCTCGGTGTTGTGCACCTACCTCTGGAGTATTTCCGCCTAACTCCCGCGCATGCACAGAGAATAGTTGCGTTGCACTTGTGCTTGTTGGACGTTCCTGAAAGAACGTAGTACAGTACTAATCAAAACAGGCGTGCTTACGGACGGATGGCGATATGACATACCAAGAGGTGTAAACAAGTAAAAAAAACTGATAGAGCTGACGCCACAGCAGCGCTCCTCGAAGCAACGATATTCCTTCAGAGTATACACTCTATTAAGGTGCACTGTCTCTACGTAAGATTCGCAGCTGAAATGAGGACAAAA
This sequence comes from Elymus sibiricus, assembly GCA_039707655.1. Taxonomy (NCBI): domain Eukaryota; kingdom Viridiplantae; phylum Streptophyta; class Magnoliopsida; order Poales; family Poaceae; genus Elymus; species Elymus sibiricus. The sequence goes on along the minus strand of CM077668.1, from coordinate 424,087,829 downwards.
TGTTGATCAGAGGGAATGTACTAAACATGGCGACGCGGGGAGAGAGAGACGATGAGCAAGTAATCAGGCTCGTACGTGTTTGTTTAGATTAAACTTGCTTCATGCACGCACGTTGTTCTGTCTATTCATCTTTATATATAAAGCAAACATCACAGTTTACGGGCAAACGATACAAGACAATGAGAAGACCCTGTTACAAAACACATCCCAGGATAACCGGACACAACACACGCATGCGAAAATGCTGTGGAAAACTAATAAGGATAGGCCTGAAAACAACGACACGACACGCACTAGGACATCTAGGCTCCACGACAACGCCCTCAGGAGGGATGACGACGCTGTCGTCGGTGCAAAACGCGGAGCTTTCGCTCGGCAGCTCACTCGTGTCAGGACGAGGCACCCAGGACCACCGCGGCAAGCACAAGCCTCCAGATCCAGATTTGGACATCGCTACTGCGACAGGAAGCGAGGCCGAGCCCCCCACCGCTACACACCGTGCAGGCCATACGACCAAGAAGCATAGCCATCACCGCCGTCATGGTGCCCGCCGAAGAGCCAACTGTACGGACCGCTACTCGGGGCTGCCGCCCTGGCATCCATGTCCCGAGATACTGCCAACCACCCCCGCCACAGCGCACCAACCACGGTAGGAGGAGCTGAGGCACTCCATCCACTCCTAGCCCGACATCAGCCACCAAATCTAGGCGTCTCCACCGTAGGAAATGTAGGAGATATGCCCTAGAGGCAATAATAAATGTTATTGATTATCTCCCTGTTCATAATTATGTTTATGTTCCATGCTATAACTGCTATGGTTCTCGAGTCTACAATAACCACGAGGCTCGGAGGAAGACTCATATGCACGTGTGGGATAATAAACGGTAAAATGTATTCCTAGTCAAGCCTCTATGACTGGCTCAAGTATTGCATGATGATCCTGTTTTCCTGATCATGGGCATGGCTATGCCGGCAATTTTGAGGGCACAATTGTTGGTAGAACACTTGTGTTGAATCGACCCGATTGATGTTATGCTATGAGATACATTCGTCATAAGTTTATGGTAAATAACACAGAGAAGTTAATGTTTGCATAATTCCTTAGACCATGAGAGTGTCGAGTTTCTTCATGCTTGCTTCATGAACTTTGGGGTTTGTTAAACGTCATCCGTAAATGCTTTCTTCATGCTTGCTTCATGAACTTTCGTGTTTGGATTGATCATGTATTCCATGGTATGTAAAACAACCAGATATGTCCAATACTCCAAAGTTGTTGTGAGTATAGATACCAAAGTGATCAAAAGTACTGATCATGGGACAACAGTGAAAAATGGTCATTAAGTACTAAAGTAGCACTAATGACATGTTTTCTCGCAAGCGGAGATTATGAAGAGTTCGTTGTAAAAGGTTACATCGATACAGTCTTCATCATTTCTCCATGCGATTTTCGATTTAATTTGAGGGTTTTGTGTAATACACAATATGGTGGCACGGTAGTTGGAAATTGTTCCAAACAAGATACTGTGGCGAATTCTATAACAAAGGCTAAGTATGTTGATGCTTAAGAAGCGACAAAGAAGTTGTTGAATCATATAGTTCATTCATGAACTTAGTATGGTTCCAAGAAGGCTTTGGTCTATGGGACACTATAGCAGATAGTTGCTCCATAGCTCAGTCTGAGGAATCAGGTTTCGACCAATGATTCACACATATGCAAAGCCAAGTCCACACAAAATATGAATTTTGTGAAAGCGTGAAAACGCGAGGATATGCAAAGTTACACACGGAGCTGAAGTTGTCAGATCCGTTGGACATCAGGCTATACCACATGCGAAGCATATTTTACACCAGTATGCCATAGGTGTAAAGTGCATTAGCATTGACTAGATTATTGACTCTAGTGCAAGTGGGAGTCTGTAGGAGATATGCCCTAGAGGCAATAATAAATGTTATTGATTATCTCCCTGTTCATAATTATGTTTATGTTCCATGCTATAACTGCTATGGTTCTCGAGTCTACAATAACCACGAGGCTCGGAGGAAGACTCATATGCACGTGTGGGATAATAAACGGTAAAATGTATTCCTAGTCAAGCCTCTATGACTGGCTCAAGTATTGCATGATGATCCTGTTTTCCTGATCATGGGCATGGCTATGCCGGCAATTTTGAGGGCACAATTGTTGGTAGAACACTTGTGTTGAATCGACCCGATTGATGTTATGCTATGAGATACATTCGTCATAAGTTTATGGTAAATAACACAGAGAAGTTAATGTTTGCATAATTCCTTAGACCATGAGAGTGTCGAGTTTCTTCATGCTTGCTTCATGAACTTTGGGGTTTGTTAAACGTCATCCGTAAATGGGTGGCTATTACGGCGGCTTACGGGTTCATGGAAAAGTATGTCAAGGGACTTGATAGCTCAAGATTGGGATTTGCTCCTCCGACGATGGAGAGATATCTCTGGGCCCTCTCGGTGTTACGGTATCCATCATCGTCTGGCCAGACACAGGGTGATTTGATCACAGGGATGCCGGAACACGGGAACGAGAAAAGAGAACAATACCGGCAACGAGGTAACTGGCATTGTGGACAAGTGTTGATCCACGAGGATGCCGATGTTTCTCACCTCGGGTAATTGTAACATATCGCGAAGCAACAGGAATAGCTCACGGCAACTGGAGGTTCACTCGAATATTTATTCGTGTGGGTATAGGGGTCAATATGGGTGTCCACGGCTCCGATGTTGATCATTGATCGGAAGGGGTTCCGGGTCATGTCTATGCTTCACCGAACCTATAGGGTCACACGCTTAAGGGTCATCTATCTGCTGAATACTAGACGGGGAGTCTGAGAGAAATTCACCGAAAAAGTTTCGGACGAAACGGAAACGTTCCGGAGAGGATATCGGAATAGTTCCGGTAAAACTGAAAAGTTGTTTCAGAGGATACCATAAAGTCAGATTAGTTTCGGCACATGCCTGATAATTCTTGGAGGGTGCCAGAATCGTTCTGGAAACTTTCTGGAATTTTCCGGGATGAAAACCGGAAATGTTCCGGAGCTGCCGGAACCGCTTCAGATGCTTTTCGCAGATGAAAATCACTAAACCGGAATTGTTCCGGCTCGCGTTGAAAATTATTTTGGTGGGTACTGGAAATGTTCTAAGCCCACATGAATATTTTCAGTTCGATCAGACGCTGAAAAATGTCGTCGTGAATAGTGAAATCAGATTTATGGATATGGTTGGAAGTTGGCTTTCCACAAATATCTTCCCAAGATATTTTGGGATGACATGGCATTTTGGATATGCCCATCCTACCCCTTGTTTTTCCTATAAATAGAGGGGAGGAGGCAGCCCCATATGCTTCATCCTTGCTCTCACATACACATGCCATTGACTTGTCTGGCTTCTCTCTCCCTCCCAGCGAAATAGTTTCGTAGAGCCGAAAGGCTGTCTGGGTTCCGGTGGGAACTAGTTCTGGACGGCGAAGCCCTGCCGGATAGATGACACCGTATGTGTGCAACTCTGTAGAGAGATCGTAGTTTCGGTCTTAGTTCGAGAGTGCCTCCCGAAGGGCTGTCCGAGTTACTGTCCATGTTTCGGGGGTCCTCCCGAAGGGCTGTCCGAGTGACCCGCCCGAAGGGCTGTCCGTGAGGCCTCCCGGAGGGCTGTCCGAGGATCCGTCCGGTGGGACTATCCGAAGGACTGTCCAGAGGCCTCCCGGAGGGCTGTCCGAGGATCCGTCCGGTGGGACTATCCGAGGGACTGTCCAGAGGCCTCCCGAAGGGCTGTCCGAGGATCCGTCCGGTGGGACTATCCGAGGGACTGTCCCGATGCCTCCCGAAGGGCTGCCCGGAGATCCGTCCGGTGAGCTGACGAGGGAGTACATCCTCGCGGTTGGGAGGTTGTAAAATCCTAGCTGCGGGGATCTGCACCGCCGATCGTCATCGACTCTACTTCCGCTGCGCTACGAGTCGGTAACGAAACAGATCAAACCTTGTATGCAGTCTCCATAGTGATCCTGGGCTGGTACGTAGGTCGGAAAATTTTTGTTTTCTGCTGCGTTCCCCAACAGTGGCATCAAGAGCCAGGCTATGCGTAGATGCAGGTTGCGATCTAGAATACATAGAGATGTATGGGTATTGCACAATATAATTAGGTAGTAGATGAGATCTATTACTGAAAATTATTTGTGCGGGTAGCAGATGAAATCTGTTACCCGATGTTCTTGTTGCTTCCCTGGAATTTGCGTTTGCTCAATCTCGAGACAGCATGGTGGAATTTCACAAAGTTCTGGCAATCCGCGATCCTGATTGATCAACGAAGTGCTATCAGTTCTTTGGGTTCCGCCATAGTCAAAAGAAAGATGAAATTCGCAGATGAATGGGCATTGCAGATATGATCTGCACGGGGGTCACGCGTATGACGAAGTTTAGTATGGGGCTCGAGATTTAATTATCTCGTGTTTCATACACCCCGAGATGTTAATCTAGCAATTTTGAATTATCATACTTGATGATAAAACGTTGGTAGCTGCGGTTTTGTTTCGAAACCTTAGAAGCCACGTAAAATGAAATTTTGCATAAACCGATTAGAGGCGTCTAACTTGGTTTTGCAGGATGGTTTGCATGTGCATATGATGTGGTATAGCAGTGTTCATAATAATTTGATTATGTATGAGATGACTATATGATGTAAATTGATTAACATGACCTGCGTGTCATGATTCGGCATGATGGCTGGAGCCATATGATTGCACTTTAATGACCTGCGTGTCAACCTTATGTAATGCACTTATTTTATTAGCTATAGAGATAGCAATATTATCTGGTGCATCGACAAGGTGGTGGCAATCTTCGCGAAGGTGAACACCGACGCGAATGCCGGAGACGAAGAAATGAAAGACTTCTCCGTCAGAAAGGGCTATACCATATCATGCTATTATGAATTGCCTAAGATGTTTATCCCTTATGATGCACCCTTTTGATTGCGCAGTAGTCGCTTTTTATTAGGGTGATCTCTCACTTAAATATCAAGTAGTTAGTGTTCTCCCAAGTGTAGCACCGTCACGGCACCTAACTTTTCGGGGCATTGCATGATCTCCATGGGTGCGAACGATTAGGGATGTGTGAGGCGGGTGAGTTGAGACCTCGCAGCGAGATCACTTGGTTGTCTTGACGTTCAGGCATGAAAGTCATGAGCTCGGAACACACGCATCGAAAGATGAACAAGAATCACATAGAGATGTGATCGGCAAGTTTGCCTACCGATTGAAGTTCGCGCCATTTGAGTTCATCTCGAACCGTGGCGTTGAAATTAAATGCGGGTCTTGAATCACTCAAAATCAATTATGAGAGATATTGATTTGAGTGGGAGCGCCCTTTAGAATTAATTCTTTTAATTCTTAGTGCAATTAATTATGAACTTTGTCTAAGTGAAAATTGCATAATAGTTGTAGAAGAATGGCTCGCGTTTCCACCTTCCCTATTAAAATTGAATAAGCTGTTAAATATCTGGTTAAAACTTTACGATTGGTAAACGTAATATGAGGATTGTCCTCAAGAGTGTCGAGAAGGATTTTGTCCTATCGCATGCTTTTAGTATTCTCCCGCTGATGCTATGGATAATGAGACTCGTCCTTTGATCCAAAAGCTAGAATTTCGTTACGGTCAAGTGCAATATGTTTGTTTCCATGAGACCCGAACTTCAAAAGTTTGGGATAGCTATGTGATATTCATGGAACTGAAAATCATTTTTCAGACACAAACAAAGGCTAAAAGATATGGGATATCCAAAGCAAGGTTTGTTTTGCAAACTGTTAGTAAAAGGTGTTTACTATGCATTTGACTAATAACAGAGGGATCCAGTAGAACGCCTGTCATATGATGAAGGTGAATAAAACAAACAACTTAAAGGAAATGTCCGAAGGGTGTTAGTAAGACTTCCACGCCTAGGAAATCCGGGGCTAACGCCACTCTTAAGTTGGATGTTTCTTCTGAGATAGAAGAAATACTAAAAGTTAAAACTGTTAGAAGTATAAAGGCAAAAAGAAAGAAGACTGGAATATCCAGCTCATGTATGAATGTCATACAAGTTTTTTATGTATAGAAGGCTGGTCAAAGAAATAGTTCTTGATAATTATGATTAAACATGTTAATCACCAATTCTTGGGTATTGTGAGTTGATCACAGAGATACCCGCTCGATTGCACTCTGTTGCGACTCGATGCAAGAACTACTATGGCCTGAAAGACTAGCCAGGAATGAGGTTTTAATACACGCTGGGAACTTAGTAAAAGTTACTATACCTTCCATCGGTGTATTACCTATGTATTTATTTTTCATAATTCATTATAGAGTTTTACACACTCTAGCCCTTTGCATAAGGTATCTTGCAAGAAGGTTGTTCATAAGAGAACTTTTGATGTTCGGTGTTATGAATAACATAAGGGCCATACTTTCATTATGAATGAGATGTATGTTATGAATATTGATAATAATACTTTACCTCTGTATTTACTTTCATAAATCATTTTAGAGTTTTATACACTCTAGCCCATTTGCATAATGTTTGTTGCAAAAGTGTTGTTCATGAAAGAACAATTGTTGTTCGGAATCATGAATAACATAAGGGCCATGCTTCCATAGTGGATGGAACGTATGTTATGAATATTGATGGTAATATGATACATCCATAACACTGACGCTAAATGTCACAAGACTAAAGAGAATACCACACAAGTGTGGCACTGCGTTTGGTCACATTGGAGAAACCCGCATGGAAAATTCCATTATGATGGATTTTGAAAGTCGTTTGATTTTGAATCATCTGACACTTGCAACTTTCCTCCGAAAAGTGAAGTGACTGAAATACCGTTCACAGGTCATAAGGAACGAGCAACAAACTTATTGGTGATCATACATTTTGATGTGTGTAGTCCAATAAATGTTGTTGCTGGCAGTGGATTTATCTATCTTCAGAAATGACTCAAGTGGATATATGGATATTTACTTGATGAGACGTAAGTCTGGATCTTTTGAATTCATTCATAAGGTTTTCAAAAATGAAGTAGAAATTATTGTAACAAGGAAATTATGTTTCTACAATTGGATTGCGGAAAGGAATTTTTGAGTTACAAGTTTAGCGAATGTCTGATGAGTTGTGAAAAGAGTTTCATAACTTACACCTCCCGGAACTCCACTGAGAGTGGTACGTCCGTGAAGATGTAATCAAACCATTTTTGATATGGTAAGATCAAAAATGACATAAATCAATTTGCCATTATCTCTTTTAAAGTAATGCTTTAGAGACTACGGGTTTTACACTGAAAAGAGCGCCATCAGGTCTGTTGAAATGACGCCATGGTATGGTACGCCCAACCATGCTTGGTCTTTCCTTAACATTTGGAATATGGGGCTTGTGTAAAAGGTTACAAACCTATTCCAAATCAGACAAGAACTATTTTGTAGGTTATCCCAAGTAATTGGGAATTCCTCCACCACGATACCGAGGCAAAAGGTTTGCCACAAAGAACGGTATAATTTTGAAAGAAAATGTTTCTTGCAAAAAGGTGAGTGGGAGGACAGTGCAACTCGACGAGATAAACAGTATCTTCGTCATCAGATCAAAGGAAAGGAACCTTGGAAGTGATTCCGGAGTTTCCTACTGCGACTGATACGGAAGTCTCTACAATAAAATGTATGGACTTCGGTCGAACTTGTAGCTAAACCACGTAGGCAAAGCTCGTGCAAACCTATCAGGTGCGCAAACGAGATATTGTTGTTAGACAACAGTATACCTACAATACACAAGGAAGCGTTGATGGGCCCTGACTCCAGAATTGGCTAAATGCCAATACAATCCGAGATAGTTTCCATATAAGTGATTCGAGATTAAAATCTTGATACACCTTTCGGAAGACTTAGAGTCTAACGAATATTTATGGAACTAAAAACTGATACGGATAAAATGTTTTATCCATAAAGCTCGACTTGTTGCAATAACAAGTTCAAAGAGTTGACTACGATGAGATTGTCTCACCGTAGCGATGCTTAAAGTCGGTTCGGGTTGAACTAGCAATTAATACATATTTCAATCATGAGATATGAAACATGGATGACAAAAAGATTTCCATCTAATGGAAATGAAACCTAGGACTTGTATGTGATACAGTCCAAAGTAATTTGTCGATCCAGAGGATGCTAGTAAGTATGCAAACTTCAGAGTTCCAGCCATGGACAGAAGAGAGCAAAGTGGAGTTGGAATCTTCGTTTTTGATGGAATGGTCAAAGGGGTTTGACTTCATCAAATGGGTATCGAAGATGCTTGTGATTCAAGAAAGTAAGTGGGAGCATAATGATATTTCTAAAAACCTTGTGTACCTGACACATTGTTAAATTGGAAATTTCTTGACACGAATTAGGACTTCATTTAAAAATAGTTTTTCGATGAAGTGCTTGGGCTAAAACAGCCTTGATATTAGGCATGATGATCTATGGAGATAGATTTACCTAATGGGGCTAAAGCCAAAAATACATATTGACAAGATGCTAAAACTTTTTAGCATTTAAAAACGCCAAGGAGTGATTCTTGCCGAAGTCACATGGATAGAGTTTTGCAAAACTCGGTGTCTCAAAACACTGATGAGCGAAATACATGATGGAGATTCCACACACTTTCGTGTTTGGATTGATCATGTATTCCATGGTATGTAAAACAACCAGATATGTCCAATACTCCAAAGTTGTTGTGAGTATAGATACCAAAGTGATCAAAAGTACTGATCATGGGACAACAGTGAAAAATGGTCATTAAGTACTAAAGTAGCACTAATGACATGTTTTCTCGCAAGCGGAGATTATGAAGAGTTCGTTGTAAAAGGTTACATCGATACAGTCTTCATCATTTCTCCATGCGATTTTCGATTTAATTTGAGGGTTTTGTGTAATACACAATATGGTGGCACGGTAGTTGGAAATTGTTCCAAACAAGATACTGTGGCGAATTCTATAACAAAGGCTAAGTATGTTGATGCTTAAGAAGCGACAAAGAAGTTGTTGAATCATATAGTTCATTCATGAACTTAGTATGGTTCCAAGAAGGCTTTGGTCTATGGGACACTATAGCAGATAGTTGCTCCATAGCTCAGTCTGAGGAATCAGGTTTCGACCAATGATTCACACATATGCAAAGCCAAGTCCACACAAAATATGAATTTTGTGAAAGCGTGAAAACGCGAGGATATGCAAAGTTACACACGGAGCTGAAGTTGTCAGATCCGTTGGACATCAGGCTATACCACATGCGAAGCATATTTTACACCAGTATGCCATAGGTGTAAAGTGCATTAGCATTGACTAGATTATTGACTCTAGTGCAAGTGGGAGTCTGTAGGAGATATGCCCTAGAGGCAATAATAAATGTTATTGATTATCTCCCTGTTCATAATTATGTTTATGTTCCATGCTATAACTGCTATGGTTCTCGAGTCTACAATAACCACGAGGCTCGGAGGAAGACTCATATGCACGTGTGGGATAATAAACGGTAAAATGTATTCCTAGTCAAGCCTCTATGACTGGCTCAAGTATTGCATGATGATCCTGTTTTCCTGATCATGGGCATGGCTATGCCGGCAATTTTGAGGGCACAATTGTTGGTAGAACACTTGTGTTGAATCGACCCGATTGATGTTATGCTATGAGATACATTCGTCATAAGTTTATGGTAAATAACACAGAGAAGTTAATGTTTGCATAATTCCTTAGACCATGAGAGTGTCGAGTTTCTTCATGCTTGCTTCATGAACTTTGGGGTTTGTTAAACGTCATCCGTAAATGGGTGGCTATTACGGCGGCTTACGGGTTCATGGAAAAGTATGTCAAGGGACTTGATAGCTCAAGATTGGGATTTGCTCCTCCGACGATGGAGAGATATCTCTGGGCCCTCTCGGTGTTACGGTATCCATCATCGTCTGGCCAGACACAGGGTGATTTGATCACAGGGATGCCGGAACACGGGAACGAGAAAAGAGAACAATACCGGCAACGAGGTAACTGGCATTGTGGACAAGTGTTGATCCACGAGGATGCCGATGTTTCTCACCTCGGGTAATTGTAACATATCGCGAAGCAACAGGAATAGCTCACGGCAACTGGAGGTTCACTCGAATATTTATTCGTGTGGGTATAGGGGTCAATATGGGTGTCCACGGCTCCGATGTTGATCATTGATCGGAAGGGGTTCCGGGTCATGTCTATGCTTCACCGAACCTATAGGGTCACACGCTTAAGGGTCATCTATCTGCTGAATACTAGACGGGGAGTCTGAGAGAAATTCACCGAAAAAGTTTCGGACGAAACGGAAACGTTCCGGAGAGGATATCGGAATAGTTCCGGTAAAACTGAAAAGTTGTTTCAGAGGATACCATAAAGTCAGATTAGTTTCGGCACATGCCTGATAATTCTTGGAGGGTGCCAGAATCGTTCTGGAAACTTTCTGGAATTTTCCGGGATGAAAACCGGAAATGTTCCGGAGCTGCCGGAACCGCTTCAGATGCTTTTCGCAGATGAAAATCACTAAACCGGAATTGTTCCGGCTCGCGTTGAAAATTATTTTGGTGGGTACTGGAAATGTTCTAAGCCCACATGAATATTTTCAGTTCGATCAGACGCTGAAAAATGTCGTCGTGAATAGTGAAATCAGATTTATGGATATGGTTGGAAGTTGGCTTTCCACAAATATCTTCCCAAGATATTTTGGGATGACATGGCATTTTGGATATGCCCATCCTACCCCTTGTTTTTCCTATAAATAGAGGGGAGGAGGCAGCCCCATATGCTTCATCCTTGCTCTCACATACACATGCCATTGACTTGTCTGGCTTCTCTCTCCCTCCCAGCGAAATAGTTTCGTAGAGCCGAAAGGCTGTCTGGGTTCCGGTGGGAACTAGTTCTGGACGGCGAAGCCCTGCCGGATAGATGACACCGTATGTGTGCAACTCTGTAGAGAGATCGTAGTTTCGGTCTTAGTTCGAGAGTGCCTCCCGAAGGGCTGTCCGAGTTACTGTCCATGTTTCGGGGGTCCTCCCGAAGGGCTGTCCGAGTGACCCGCCCGAAGGGCTGTCCGTGAGGCCTCCCGGAGGGCTGTCCGAGGATCCGTCCGGTGGGACTATCCGAAGGACTGTCCAGAGGCCTCCCGGAGGGCTGTCCGAGGATCCGTCCGGTGGGACTATCCGAGGGACTGTCCAGAGGCCTCCCGAAGGGCTGTCCGAGGATCCGTCCGGTGGGACTATCCGAGGGACTGTCCCGATGCCTCCCGAAGGGCTGCCCGGAGATCCGTCCGGTGAGCTGACGAGGGAGTACATCCTCGCGGTTGGGAGGTTGTAAAATCCTAGCTGCGGGGATCTGCACCGCCGATCGTCATCGACTCTACTTCCGCTGCGCTACGAGTCGGTAACGAAACAGATCAAACCTTGTATGCAGTCTCCATAGTGATCCTGGGCTGGTACGTAGGTCGGAAAATTTTTGTTTTCTGCTGCGTTCCCCAACAGGAAACGCCCACGCCGGTGTTCCAGCCAGTCCCGGTGGACCGGGGGGCACGATCCAGTGACTGCCGACGGCCACCATCGAGCAAGCCCCGTCCATAGCACACTGGCCCCGGCCTAGGGGAGCTCACACGCCGCCATGCCCGTGGCCAGCGGCGCCAACCCTTCCCGATCTGGTCCAGACTAAGGCTGGAATTTTAATAGGAATTTTGAAGTGACGGATCGGGATCGTTTGGTGCCATTATCCATCTTTCCGTCAATCTTTCCACTCAATCATATTGCTACCGGAGACTCAAAAGGGCAGGCTGCATTTGGCCAAAAAGAGCTAAATCCAAATGTAATATAGGTCAGTTCATTATGAGCTACGTAAAGCCTAGCCGTGACTAGCGGATGAGAGAAGCTGATAAGATGGGTGGCGTGTTATCCACTTAGGTCTTAGAATTTTCGTGTGATGGAAAGCACGGGATGCTTGGAAATCTCACATGGAATTCAACAATTTCAAGTCAACTCCCGAGTGTAATATGCTCAACTTGTTCAGATTTGTTGTCTGTCTCTACTCATCAGTTTGGACTTCTGGAAATAATTGATAGGAGCATGAGTTCAATACAACTGTCGGGTATATGTATAATGGACTAAAGAACCTTGTCGGAACTTTCGCGGAAAATCAGCTTTCATGCATTTTCAACGCAACAATTTGAAGTACTCCCTCCATTCCAAATTAATTAAACTTATAGGTTTGTCTTGAATCAAACTTGATCAAAGTTGATCAAGTTTATAGAAATATATAGTAAGATCTAAGGGTATCTCCAATAGAGACCCTCAAACCTCCAGTATATGTCCGGGTTGTAGTGTTCGGACCGTTTGTCTCAACTTTTGTCAATCCAATGGGGACCCCCGTCGGTCCGCAAAGTGGTCCGGATGTCCGTTTTCCGGCAAACCGGAGACAAACGTGGGGGAGCTTTGCTGGTGTCCAGACATCCACTTGACCAACAAAAAGCCACCACGTGGTCCTCCTCTCTTTTCTCTCTCCGCACATGCATGGTCCCCTCTCCTCTCTCTCCTCCCAACTGAACAAATAAGGATTAATTTGTGAAAAGGGTTGAATGGCTCTCTCCTGCATCATGTCCGCGGACCACGTCCGGACATAAAAACGGACATATACCGGAGCCATTTGCGGGTCAGCTTTGGAGATGCCCTAAGGTCCACAACAACAGATATACTAGAACTTTGATAAAGAGTCTAAAGAACTAATTTGGTGTTCGAGATATTGATATATTTTCCTATATAAACTTAGTCAGACTTAAATAAATTTTGTGTAGGATAAACCTAGAACTTTGATTAATTTGGAGAGGGGGGGGGGGGGGTAACTAGCATGTGTGCTCAATCGGTTAATAAACTATTCTTTGGACGGAAAACTGATTACAGAATACCAACCTAGTACATGTCTGGTACCACGGAAACAAAAAGGGAAGGATAACCGTTCTTCAAGTCATATCAATCAATACAACTGTGTTGACACAAATTGCAGCGAAGTCATTGCATAAGTTAGACACAAAAAGTTAGAACCTATAGTATGGTGAAAAATATGCTAAACCTAGGGGCAAATTTTTTGGGTCAAGCCTATGAAACCTAGGTAGTAATATCCCTCACAAACCTCTCACTAATACACCCAATCGAAAAGGATATTATCCAAACGCATTTCAAGTAATTGTAATAAAACCTGGCTTGTTGACCTTTTTGCTTTTCCAGCAATATGTGCATATCTAAGTAATTGTCTTTCTGTCAGACCATAATGAAAAAGCAATTTCTGTTTTTCTTGAAGACAAATAGGATATTGCTCTTTTTCCGCTCTGAATTTCGTCATGGGGCTTGGTGCAATTTGACCAAACGATTCGGTGGCAAACTTGTCGTAAGCAATTTATACACTGTAGAATATTTTATTCATGTACACTTAGACGATAGACTAGAAGCTGCTATAATGATATTTCTGAGACCCTATACTATAGAGATATCAACCCAGATATTTAAGTATACACACATTAATATATGCACTAAGTTGTTAAAACTACCATAAACTAATCCACGAAAGCTAACGCTTTTGTGTGTGTGTAATTATGTGGTTTAGCTATGGACACTGCCAGTATAGCATAAAAATGACTATTATTATATGGGACCATTGTCACCTTGTAATTATATTAAGTAAGCTATGAACAAAAATGTTAGCTATGATTATGATATGATACGAAATAAGTTATAAATAAATATAAAATTTTAGTATAAATCTATTTGGATTTGAGGGTTTAAGCCTTAATTTGGTTGCACGATCAGCAAACCCAGGCGTGCATAGAGGCTTAGATAGCAATTGAACATAGGGTGGGCGAGTTATCTTTACCTAATAATAAAGTACCGATCGCTTCTGCCCGTTCATTATCGTCGCATTTTTGAAAAAAAAAAGTCATTGTACTTTTTGGTAATTCAACCCGCAGTCCCTTTTTAAGTGCATCTAAGAAAACGTTCTGTTTTACAAAATAACCCCTTCATTTGTAAGAATTCAATCTGTGCTCCTTTTTAAAGTGGCCAGCACATGAGCACGGGCTGTTTGATGCGTGCTCTCCCGATCCATACGGGCGGCGCCGCCGCCAGTGGCCGATCTTCTTCTCCGGCCATCCGCCGCCCTCCTCCACTCCCCATCCACCGCCCTCCTCCCCTCCCCATCTGCCCCTAATCTTCTCCGGCACCACCCCAACCTCCTCGATCTCCGGCCTCCTGCTCTCGTGCCTCAATCCATACGGGCGACGCTGCCGGCGGCGGCCGATCTTCTTCCACAGCCATCCGCTGCCCTCCTCTCCTCCCCATCCGCCCCTAATATTCTTCTTCTTCTCCGGTCATCCACCGCCCTACTCAAATCCCGCAGAGTTTGCCGGAGGAAGAACATCCACCGTCCGAACGTGCTACACCAGAGGTATGTATCAGCTTTTCCCAAATTAGTCCAACGTTCTTGGATATTGCTTGCAGATTTTACTTGAATCAAAATCAATCTGTGTAACCTGGGTGTGTACTAATGTTGCATGTACTTTTTTCTCTTTAAGCTGAGCGTCCAATCTCTGTAAGCTGGTTGCTTGTACATTATATTAGTCTAGTGTTTGCCAGTCCCTGTTTGATTCCCAGTTTGCTCCCTGTTTGTTTCAAATCAATTAACAAATAAGATCATGAACAAGTTCATGTTTGCTCAGTTCATGTTTGCTCTATTCGCAAAAAGAAAGTTCATGTTTGCTCCTTGTTTCATTCAAGTCTGAAAGATTCATATTTAGTTAGATAGGTTCAGTGATTGAAAACAATATTTGAGAAGCTTCTCTGTTGGCTAGCATCCCTGATGGAAATTTTGTGTCTTGCTGATGGAGAGATGGAGTTGGAGTGGTGGCACAAAACTCTAATCTTGTTGTCTTGTTCGGTTGAAGTGATTGTGGCATTGTTTCATTTTGTTCTATGCTTGCTTCCATGCCGGCTGAAGTGATTCTGTCAGTCAATTGTATGAACTTAAGTTATTTGTGTCGTATGAGACTGCTGCTACTAAGAACTCTTATGCTATAATCATTTATTTCTATGGGTACTCATCGCCTGATGCATTATTGATGACCCACAAGTATAGGGGATCAATCGTAGTCCTTTCGATAAGTAAGAGTTTCGAACCCAACGAGGAGCAGAAGGAAATGACAAGCAGTTTTCAGTAAGGTATTTTCTGCAAGCACTGAAATTATCGGTAACGAGTAGTTTGATAGCAAGATAATTTGAAACAAGTGACAAGTAGCAATAGTAACAAAGAATGCAGCAAGGTGGCCCAATCCGTTTTGTAACAAAGGACAAGCCGAGACAATCTCTTATATTAAGCAAAGCATTCTCGAGGACACATGGGAATTTCATCTAGTCACTTTCATCATGTTTGTTTCATTCGTGTTCGCTACTTTGATAATTTGATATGTGGGTGGACCGGTGCCTGGGTGCTGTTCTTACTTGAACAAGCCTCCCACTTATGATTACGCCCTCCCGCAAGCATCCGCAACTACGAAAGAAGAATTAAGATAAATCTAACCATAGCATTAAACATATGGATCTAAATCAGCCCCTTACGGCGCATAAACTAGGGTTTAAGCTTCTGTCACTCTAGCAACCCATCATCTAATTACTACTCCACAATGCATTCCCTTAGGCCCAAAGATGGTGAAGTGTCATGTAGTCGACGTTCACATGACACCACTAAGAGAATCAACAACGTACATATCATCAAAATATCGAACGAATACCAAATTCACATGATTACTTATGACAAGACTTCTCCCATGTCCTCAAGAACAAAAGTAACTACTCACAAACCATATTCATGTTCAAGATCAGAGAGGTATTGAATAGCATATTGGATCTGAACATATAATCTTCCACCAAATAAACCAACTAGCATCAACTACAAGATGTAATCAACACTACTAGCAACCCACAGGTACCAATCTGAAGTTTTGAGACAAAGGTTGAATACAAGAGATGAACTAGGGTTTGAGATGAGATGGTGATGTTGAAGATGTTGATGAAGATTGGTCCTCCCACGATGAGAGGATCGTTGGTGATGTCGATGGCTCCGATTTCCCCCTCCCGGAGGGAAGTATCCCCGGCGGAATCGCTCTGCCGGAGAGCAAAAGTGCTCCTGCCCAAGTTCCGCCTCGAGACTGCGGCGCACCATCCCAAAAGTCTTCTCCCCATTTTTTCTAGGGAAAATGGACTTATATACCAGAAAATGGGCACCGGAGGCTGGCCAGGGGCCCCACAAGCCACCAGGGCGCGCCTGGGGGGTGGCGCGGCCTGGTGCCTCGTGGGCTCCTGGGTGGCCCCCTCTGGTATTTCTTAATATCAGTATTTTTTATTTATTCCAAAATAAATCTCCGTGAAATTTCAGCTCATTTGGAGATGTGCAGAATAGGTATCTCTGACGTAGCTTTTTCAGGTCCAGAATTCCAGTTGCCGGCAATCTCCCTCCTTGTGTAAATCTTGCATATTAAGAGAGAAAAGGCATTAGAATTGCTCCACAAAGTGTTATATTGATTAAAAACACTATAAATAACCGTAGTAAAACATGATGCAAAATGGACGTATCAACTCCCCCAAGCTTAGACCTCGTTTGTCCTCAAGCGAAAGCCGATATCGATAATCATGTCCACATGTTTAGAGAGGGAGGTGTTGATAAAAACAAAATACGAACATAGTAGCATCATGATCATTATTATAACAGCAATATTCATTATCATAAAACTTCTCATGAGCAAGTAACAATTCATCACAACAATGAAGTATAAGGCATAAACTTTCTTGAAAACTAACAAACTATGTTCTCAGTCAACAATGCAATTGCAATTCATCATATTTTCAGGAAGGGTCTCATGTAGAAGCTTTTTAGCAAGTCCACATACTCAACTATCATATAGTCTTCTATGATTGCTAACACTCACAACATATATATGGAGCTAAAAGTTTCAGCCAGACACATAGAAAGATAGGGACTTATAATTTCGCCTCCCAACTTATTCACCTTAAGGGTGATGTCAACAATAATAACTCATGATCACTCATATCTAACTGGATATATATGCCTAGATCTTTCCCCACCACGTGATGCTTGTAAAAGAGAAAAATAAAAAGGAATAGAGGAGAACACTATTGACTCTTGCATAAAAAGTAAATACATAAAAGTAAAAGATAGGCCCTTCGCAGAGGGAAGCAGAGGTTGTCATGTGCTTTTTGTTGTTGGATGCACAAGCTCTTAATGCAAAGGAACGTCACTTTATATTGCCCCTTGTGATAGCAACCTTTATTATGCAGTCCGTCGCTTTTATTTCTTTACCATCACAAGTTCGTACAAAGCTTATTTTCCCTTACAATAAAAGTTCATACACATTTAGAGGCAATTTTATTGCTTTTTGCACCGATGAAAACTTACTTGAAGGATCTTATTCAATCCATAGGTAGATATAGTGGACTATCATGACATGAAACTGGGTTTAAGGGTTTTGGATGCACAAGTAGTATCTCTACTTGATGCGGATTTTTGGCTAGCAAAGATATTGAGCAAGCACCACATGTTGGAGGATCTATAAAAATATAACTTCTATGTGAATATAAGCAAACATAATTCATTACGTTGTCTTCCTTGCCCAGCGTCAACAATTTGACATAAAATACTTAATGGGGGCTCACAATCATAAAAGATGTCCAAGATAGTGTATTTGCATGTGAATTTTCTCTTCCCTATTATTTTTTTCATGAATTGCATCATCGACCAATGCTATGTTTGTTAACTTCCAATAAATTTTACCACTTACACTTTTCTTTATGTAATGTCATTACTTTCCATAAGATTAGCATACGATCTTTTTCATTATTTTCATTATTAGGATTGAAGCATGAAAGTAAAGAAGCAAAAACTCAAACTACTCTTTATTATATAACTCTCAACTTAATTATATAGATAGATAGATCACGCAACTAGCACTCGAAAATAGATCATACTAAACTTTTATTCAACTAAATCACAAAATCACTAAGGATCGAACTAAAAATAGGTAAAGATATCAAAAGTGATGGTGATACGATACCGGGGCACCTCCCCCAAGCTTGGCACAAGCCAAGGGGAGTACCCATACCCATGTACTCATGTTTCCTTCTTCGGTGATGGTGGTGGTGATGAAGTGGTGGGCTTGTCCTTCAACTTAAGCAGATACTCCAGTTTACGGTTGATGCTCCGAAGGGCGATGTTTTGCTCTTCCAACAAAATAACTTCACGAGTGAGAGATGCATTCTGAGCACTAACTGTTTCAAAGACCCTTAGGGCTTCAATTACGGATAGGGGAAGATGATCATAGAGGGGTTGAAGGATATCTCCCTTCTCTGTGGCCTCCTCCATGGGGATGGCTTGCCCTCCTTCCGGAGCCTGGGTTCCCGCTACTTCATCGGCCTTGTCCTCCTTGCCATTGTCTTCCTCCCTCGATGAGCACTCATAGTAGACCTCGATGTAGGGGCGTTTGCCCGGCGATGGTTGCACAATACGGTGCTTGGTACAGATCCTTTGGGGAGCCATGGCGATCTAGATCTGTCAGAAAAATAGCACGAAACAAGAACAGAGGAGATTTCTACGATACGGTGGTCAAAACGTCCGGGAATATATATAAAGAATTTTTATCTTGCAAAACAAGTAATCCAGACGAAAATGGATTCGGGAAGGCTCACGAGGGGCCCACGAGCCACCAGGGCGCGCCTGGGGGGTGGGGCGCCCTGGTGCCTCATGTGCACCTCGTGGGTCCCCTCTGCTGTTTCTTATTTTTGTATTTTTTCTAATATTCCAAAACTGACAGAAAGTATTTTTATGAAATTTTTGGAGTCGGTTTACTTACCGTATCACGTACCTCTTCCTTTTCAAGGTTCTGGAGTGTTCTGGAAGGTCTCTCTTATGTATTCCTCCGGTGTAATTGTTTCAATAATATTAGTTTCAACATTAATGGGAGTACCTGAAATATAGTGCTTAATTCTTTGCCCATTCACCACTCTCGGATTAGTGCCTTCGAAGTTGTTTATTTTGATGGCTCCGGAGCGATAAACTTCTTCGATGATATATGGTCCTTCCCATTTAGAGAGAAGTTTTCCTGCAAAGAATCTCAAACGAGAATTGTACAATAGAACTTGCTCACCCACTTTGAATTCCCGCTTTTGAATTCTTCTATCATGCCATCTTTTAACTTTTTCTTTAAACAATTTGACATTTTCATAAGCTTGGGTTCTCCATTCATCTAATGAGCTAATATCAAATAACCTCTTTTCACCGGCAAGTTTAAAATCATAGTTGAGTTCTTTAATTGCCCAATATGCTTTATGTTCTAAATCAAGAGGTAAATGACATGCTTTTCCATAAACCATTTTATAAGGAGACATACCCATAGGATTTTTATAAGCAGTTCTATAAGCCCATAATGCATCGTCAAGTTTCTTAGACCAATTCTTTCTAGATCTATTGATGGTTTTTTGCAAAATTAACCGCAGATCCGCTTCCCGACCAATCCATGGCTGTGCGGTCCGCTTCCCGGCCAATCCATGGCTAGGCGCAGCCGCCGGCGGCGATGGCAGCAACCGCAGATCCACCGCTTTTTCGCCGGCCACGGGACGAGGCGGTGCAAATCCAAGCGGTAGGGTACAACGGTGGAGCCTACTGAGCGTCCCCGGCGGCGACCGGGCGCCGGCGGGGGGTGGGAGGGGCGGCGCTGGCGCGGATGCGGCGCGGGAGGGGAGGGGGGGCAGTGGAGGAGAGGCGCGGTTTTTAATCAGCCGCCGAGCGGTGAAGTAAATATAAGGAGAGGATAAGGGAGAGGAGTAAAATTTTACTCCCTTATGGCGGATAAGGGATCGGCTAGGTCCCGGTTAGAGGAGTAAAACCGCATTTTTACTCCTCTAACCGGTTATAAGGGATCGGTTAGAATTGCCCTTAGTTCGCAGCTACCATGTTGCAACTTTGATGGCTTGAAATTTCCAGTTATTTGTCTGAAGGAAACATCCCGCACGTAGCGAGTACTAGAACATGTCTTGTGATTTGTGAGCTTGTGATCTAGACAGGTTAACACTAAATTCTGAAATGATGGTCATGCTAATTTGGATTATAAGGATGCCGTCGACCACCCGTGACAGAAAACCAACAGATATGCGTGTCGTACCAGCAGCACCTGCTGCACTAATTAGCGGTTGGACTAGTAGCCTAGCAGGTAATGTGATTCACGGGAGCGACATAGATGTTTCTGTTGTTTCATTGCGTAATGCTAGGCGACGAGAAGCGAAAGTGCTATTGTAAGCTCGGGCTCACATGATCTCTGATGAATAGTAATTTTTTTTAAAATAGTAACTTTTTGGGAAAGAAACATTGATGTTTTTTCTACGCGCATGCAAATTTTCACGATGGAATCACATTTGTGGAGGTGTGAACAGAAAAACAAAATTGATGCTGCAAAATGCTTCCAAAAATACTCTTTTTGAATCGTTGATTTTGTTTTTTTGCCCACCTTCACAAATTTGCTTCCATCAGAAATGATGTGAAAAAATTCAGAATTTTTTATTTTTTAACAATTTGTTGAATTTTACTGTTCATCTGAGATCATGTGAGCTCGAGCTTACATACTCGATGTCCGACGAGAAGAGGGAACAACGCATGCAAGTTGATCAAAAAGTCCAGAGAAAACACGGTAGTAGCTTTGATTATATCGTAGTCGGATAATCAAGATCTAGTGCATGCCAAATTTCGCAGCAACTCCTCCTAGTCGGTTTTTTTAGAATAGTACAGACGCAGATGCACATACACTCATCCTTATGAACGCATGCACGCACACCCTATCCTTATGAACACCTCGAGAGAGTGAGCCGGCACATCATCTTGGGCGCGTTTGGTTACATTCCCAGTGGAGTCTAGCCCAGTGAATCCTGGCTCAGCTGAGCCTGTTTAAGTGTATACAGGTTCTGAGCCATGTTCCGCATGTCGTTCGGTTGGCTGCATCAAGCCCAGCTCGCATCCTCCCCGTAGTGTAAATTGCACTAGGCCCAGCCTGCATTTGGAAAAACAGTCGATCTGAGCGTTCCCGCAAGCCAGGCTGAGAGCACTTGAAGTTTCGTGCGTGCCAGTTTCTACGTGCGAGCTAGGCAACCAAACAACTCACTACTTAGCCCGCCAGAGCCTGGTTGGGCATGATGCAGCCTACCAAACGCGTCCCTTGAGATTGACGAAGTCACCAAAGATGCCTTCGTAGTCGGCAGGAACGTCTCCTCCCACTGAAGACTGAACGCACATCGTCGAAAGGCCTGTAACAAATTCAGAAAAATACTGCCACCAATGTCAAGTTTAGAAATTGAACCGTGATGAGATGAGGATACCACTGTCCTTCTAATCATCCAACCTCCTAATCTATGTCCTACTAGACACGCTCGTGCGTATGTTCATCGCTCAATACCATAACGAATTGATTTCCATTTTGAACTTGGTAACAGGTGCACTGCACTGCACACGGGCGACGGAGAGCAGGGGGGCCTCATAGATGTAACCAAACACGTCCAAACATAAACGAATTTGGACTTGTCGCTTGCCCCTCCCACTTGCATTTGTCCGGCAAGGCAGAGGACACGAGAGACGTGCCAAGAGTACAATACAAGAGCTCCTTCTGGCCACACCAAACAAACAAACAAACAAACGAAAGTCAGGGAGGGCGAGTGGTATATGAAATGAATCCATACGCCACGCAGACAGGGAGAGGAGCCAAAAAAAAAAAAACCAAATGCGTGCTTGGTCGCGTAGCGCGCTTTTGGCCGTCGGCTTCCCGGCGTCTCCTTGGACGCATCGCAGGCGGCTCTAAATTCCTCCACCGGCCACCACCTGCTCGTGTCCCCGTCGCGAGGCCCTCCCCTTTGGACTTTTTGGAGCGTCGCCGCGTGCCTGCGGCCACCACCTCGGCGCCGGTCGGTTTCTGAACCCAACAAGACGCCATCCATCCAGACGCTAGCGACCCCCGACGGACCCCCTACGGCTTTGTACGTTTGTTTGCATTTGCACGTTGCACATCTCCTGGCCGGCTGGCCGATACGATCATGAGCAGGGCCAGGGCGCCATGCCATGCCAACCGCGGAAGAAAGACAGCCGTGCTTGTCCTGGGAGGCTCTGCTTTGTGCTTGTGTTTGGCGGCATGCGCCAAAGCGGCATGGCGTGAGATTCTCCAGGATCTTGTTTGTTCACTTCCCTGCCGTCCACCTCAAGAGCACTACAACTATCACTTCTAAATTCCAGTACTGTAGATGCTAGTACTTCACACTAGTCTAGATAACCAATCAGGCTCGTGTTTATTTAGATTAAAACTTGCCCACGTGCATGCATGTGCCGTGTCCGCTCGGTGCTCCTAGCACGCCCTCCTGTTTTGGTTCAGATTAATGCATAGATTCTAGTTGGAATTGTGAAGTGATATCACGACTGAATCGTTTGGTGGCACTATCCATCTTGCTGTCAATCTTTCCACTCAATCAGAGTACAGCATTGCTGCTGGACACTCAAGAGGGCAGGTTGCATTGAGCGGAAAAAGGTTAATTCCACACGTAATGGATCAATCAGTTTCTTGTAAACCTACGAAAAGACTAGCCGTGACTAGCGGATGAGACGCTGATAATAGGGGTGGCATCTTGTCTATGGCCATACTTAGGCCTTGGAATTCCGGTGGCATGTTTGAACACAAGCTAATTAAGAGTCACTTTGATATTGTATTCTCTGTTTGTACTTCACGTATGTACTGGGCAGGTCTTGAAAAAGAAGGTGATACAGCAACACTAAGAACTGAAGTTGAACTTCTTCGAGATAATACACTAAAGCTGATGAGGATCTGCGATACCGCAAGTAAGGCGGTTGTAGGGGAGTGAAAATTCCCAGCGCTCTCTCGTTGTTGAAATAGTTTATCTGCTACATCTTTTGAATTGTATCTTTGTTGTAATCCGTAGTTGCCTGGGCTATATGAAATGCATGCAATCGTGCCACGTTTGAACACAAGCTAATTAAGAGTCCCTTTGAGATTTGTATTCTCTTTTTTTTTTTTTGAACCACCCTTCCATGGTCATATAAGTGTATTCGAATAAATTTGCAGATTTTGAACCATCCTTCCATGGTCATATAAGAATGGGATTCTAGGCGTTACAAATGGCCCTAACTTAGCAGTTAGATGATTAAAAAGAAAAAACCTATCAATTAGACTATCATATCATGTCTCAGCTGTACGATGTTGAATTGAATCGGGATTAGAGTAAGTGCTCGCCAAAGCTTAAACACACGCGAGACAATGCAAGTAGATGTTGGCTAATGTCCAAACAAGAATTTTGGCATAGAAAATGGCGGCTAACATGACCAAATGAGTAGTCAAGTTTATACTATTATTAGGCTTGTTGTAGCTCTCTCCCAGGATTCCAATTTTCAACGTGCCCCGAACTGTACGATACACTGAATTTTCCCTTGGTCTTGCATCAATTGGCACGGGACGGATTCTCGCCTTCAATCAATTCATCAAGAAAGTCTAAAGATTTGAGTGAGGTGTCTCTCCCTGATTACGAGACGAAACATGCGAACAAAAGTCAGGGAGGCGTGTACTGGTGGCAGAGTATGAAAGGAGGCAAAAGAACAAGGGCGTGCTTGGTCGCGGCCCCTTGTCCCGGACGGGGGTCTCGCTTGGACGCATCGCATGCGGCTCCGCCCGACTTTAATCCCCACCTGCTCCTGTCCCGGTCACGAGGCCCGTTGGATTTTTTGGAGCGTTGCCGCGTGCGGCTAGCACCTGAGGTCATGTATTATTGATCTAACATGTGATCAAAGTTTATCTTGAAAAACGCATTAGGCCCTACGTAAATGGATAGAGGGAGTACGTCCGTTTGCAGGTTAGACATCCGTGCCCGCCCTCTCCTCTCCTGACCGACGATACGCGCCAGCGCCAGGGCAAGGTGACAACGGCGAAAGACCACCGTGTGCTTGTCTAGAGTGGAACGGGAGGGTCTGGTTTGTGCTTGGCAACATGCGCCAAAGCGGCATGGCGTGCGATTCTTCAGGATCTCTTGCCTCCGCCTCTCTCTCTCTCTCCCGTACGTGTGCACGGTGTTGTGCACCTACCTCTGGAGTATTTCCGCCTAACTCCCGCGCATGCACAGAGAATAGTTGCGCTGCACTTGTGCTTGTTGGACGTTCATGAAAGAACGTAGTACAGTACTAATCAAAACAGGCGTGCTTACGGACGGATGGCGATATGACATACCACGAGGGGTAAACAAGTAAAAAAAACTGATAGAGCTGACGCCGCAGCAGCGCTCCTCGAAGCAACGATATTCCTTCAGAGTATACTCTCTATTAAGGTGCACTGTCTCTACGTAAGATTCGCAGCTGAAATGAGGACAAAATGTTGATCAGAGGGAATGTACTAAACATGGCGACGCGGGGAGAGAGAGACGATGAGCAAGTAATAGGCTCGTACGTGTTTGTTTAGATTAAACTTGCTTCATGCACGCACGTTGTTCTGTCTATTCATCTTTATATATAAAGCAAACATCACAGTTTACGGGCAAACGATACAAGACAATGAGAAGACCCTGTTACAAAGCAGATCCCAGGCTAACCGGACACAACACACGCATGCGAAAATGCTGTGGAAAACTAATAAGGATAGGCCTGAAAACAACGACACGACACGCACTAGGACATCTAGGCTCCACGACAACGCCCTCAGGAGGGATGACGACGCTGTCGTCAGTGCAAAACGCGGAGCTTTCGCTCGGCAGCTCACTCGTGTCAGGACGAGGCACCCAGGACCACCGCGGCAAGCACAAGCTTCCAGATCCAGATTTGGACATCGCTACTGCGACAGGAAGCGAGGCCGAGCCCCCCACCGCAACACACCGTGCAGGCCATACGACCAAGAAGCATAGCCATCA
The DNA here is from genome assembly GCA_039707655.1 of Elymus sibiricus. Taxonomy (NCBI): domain Eukaryota; kingdom Viridiplantae; phylum Streptophyta; class Magnoliopsida; order Poales; family Poaceae; genus Elymus; species Elymus sibiricus. The sequence goes on along the minus strand of CM077668.1, from coordinate 424,062,766 downwards.
CCGCCGTCATGGTGCCTGCCGAAGAGCCAACTGTACGGACCGCTACTCGGGGCTGCCGCCCTGGCATCCATGTCCCGAGATACTGCCAACCACCCCCGCCACGGTAGGAGGAGCAGAGGCACTCCATCCACTCCTAGCCCGACATCAGCCACCAAATCTAGGTTAGCGTCTCCACCGTAGGAAACGCCCACGCCGGTGTTCCAGCCAGTCCCGGTGGACCGGGGGGCACGATCTAGTGACTGCCGACGGCCACCATCGAGCAAGCCCCGTCCATAGCACACTGCCCCGGCCTAGGGGAGCTCACACGCCGCCATGCCCGTGGCCAGCGGCGCCAACCCTTCCCGATCTGGTCCAGACTAAGGCTGGAATTTTAATAGGAATTTTGAAGTGACGGATCGGGATCGTTTGGTGCCATTATCCATCTTTCCGTCAATCTTTCCACTCAATCATATTGCTACCGGAGACTAAAAAGGGCAGGCTGCATTTGGCCAAAAAGAGCTAAATCCAAATGTAATATAGGTCAGTTCATTATGAGCTACGTAAAGCCTAGCCGTGAATAGCGGATGAGAGAAGCTGATAAGATGGGTGGCGTCTTATCCACTTAGGTCTTAGAATTTTCGTGTGATGGAAAGCACGGGATGCTTGGAAATCTCACATGGAATTCAACAATTTCAAGTCAACTCCCGAGTGTAATATGCTCAACTTGTTCAGATTTGTTGTCTGTCTCTACTCATCAGTTTGGACTTCTGGAAATAATTAATAGGAGCATGAGTTCAATACAACTGTCGGGTATATGTATAATGGACTAAAGAACCTTGTCGGAACTTTCGCGGAAAATCAGCTTTCATGCATTTTCAACGCAACAATTTGAAGTACTCCCTCCATTCCAAATTAATTAAACTTATAGGTTTGTCTTGAATCAAACTTGATCAAATTTGATCAAGTTTATAGAAATATATAGTAAGATCTAAGGGTATCTCCAATAGAGACCCTCAAACCTCCAGTATATGTCCGGGTTGTAGTGTTCGGACCGTTTGTCTCAACTTTTGTCAATCCAATGGGGACCCCCGTCGGTCCGCAAAGTGGTCCGGATGTCCGTTTTCCGGCAAACCGGAGACAAACGTGGGGGAGCTTTGCTGGTGTCCAGACATCCACTTGACCAACAAAAAGCCACCACGTGGTCCTCCTCTCTTTTCTCTCTCCGCACATGCATGGTCCCCTCTCCTCTCTCTCCTCCCAACTGAACAAATAAGGATTAATTTGTGAAAAGGGTTGAATGGCTCTCTCCTGCATCATGTCCGCGGACCACGTCCGGACATAAAAACGGACATATACCGGAGCCATTTGCGGGTCAGCTTTGGAGATGCCCTAAGGTCCACAACAACAGATATACTAGAACTTTGATAAAGAGTCTAAAGAACTAATTTGGTGTTCGAGATATTGATATATTTTCCTATATAAACTTAGTCAGACTTAAATAAATTTTGTGTAGGATAAACCTAGAACTTTGATTAATTTGGAGAGGGGGGGGGGGGTAACTAGCATGTGTGCTCAATCGGTTAATAAACTATTCTTTGGACGGAAAACTGATTACAGAATACCAACCTAGTACATGTCTGGTACCACGGAAACAAAAAGGGAAGGATAACCGTTCTTCAAGTCATATCAATCAATACAACTGTGTTGACACAAATTGCAGCGAAGTCATTGCATAAGTTAGACACAAAAAGTTAGAACCTATAGTATGGTGAAAAATATGCTAAACCTAGGGGCAAATTTTTTGGGTCAAGCCTATGAAACCTAGGTAGTAATATCCCTCACAAACCTCTCACTAATACACCCAATCGAAAAGGATATTATCCAAACGCATTTCAAGTAATTGTAATAAAACCTGGCTTGTTGACCTTTTTGCTTTTCTAGCAATATGTGCATATCTAAGTAATTGTCTTTCTGTCAGACCATAATGAAAAAGCAATTTCTGTTTTTCTTGAAGACAAATAGGATATTGCTCTTTTTCCGCTCTGAATTTCATCATGGGGCTTGGTGCAATTCGACCAAACGATTCGGTGGCAAACTTGTCGTAAGCAATTTATACACTGTAGAATATTTTATTCATGTACACTTAGACGATAGACTAGAAGCTGCTATAATGATATTTCTGAGACCCTATACTATAGAGATATCAACCCAGATATTTAAGTATACACACATTAATATATGCACTAAGTTGTTAAGACTACCATAAACTAATCCACGAAAGCTAACGCTTTTGTGTGTGTGTAATTATGTGGTTTAGCTATGGACACTGCCAGTATAGCATAAAAATGACTATTATTATATGGGACCATTGTCACCTTGTAATTATATTAAGTAAGCTATGAACAAAAATGTTAGCTATGATTATGATATGATACGAAATAAGTTATAAATAAATATAAAATTTTAGTATAAATCTATTTGGATTTGAGGGTTTAAGCCTTAATTTGGTTGCACGATCAGCAAACCCAGGCGTGCATAGAGGCTTAGATAGCAATTGAACATAGGGTGGGCGAGTTATCTTTACCTAATAATAAAGTACCGATCGATTCTGCCCGTTCATTATCGTGGCATTTTTGTAAAAAAAAAAGTCCTTGTACTTTTTGGTAATTCAACCCGCAGTCCCTTTTTAAGTGCATCTGAGAAAACGTTCTATTTTACAAAATAACCCCTGCATTTGTAAGAATTCAATCTGTGCTCCTTTTTAAAGTGGCCAGCACATGAGCACGGGCTGTTTGATGCGTGCTCTCCCGATCCATACGGGCGGCGCCGCCGCCGGTGGCCGATCTTCTTCTCCGGCCATCCGCCGCCCTCCTCCACTCCCCATCCACCGCCCTCCTCCCCTCCCCATCTGCCCCTAATCTTCTCCGGCACCACCCCAACCTCCTCGATCTCCGGCCTCCTGCTCTCGTGCCTCAATCCATACGGGCGACGCTGCCGGCGGCGGCCGATCTTCTTTCCCGGCCATCCGCTGCCCTCCTCTCCTCCCCATCCGCCCCTAATATTTTTCTTCTTCTCCGGTCATCCACCGCCCTACTCAAATCCCGCAGAGTTTGCCGGAGGAAGAACATCCACCGTCCGAACGTGCTACACCAGAGGTATGTATCAGCTTTTCCCAAATAAGTCCAACGTTCTTGGATATTGCTTGCAGATTTTACTTGAATCAAAATCAATCTGTGTAACCTGGGTGTGTACTAATGTTGCCTGTACTTTTTTCTCTTTAAGCTGAGCGTCCAATCTCTGTAAGTTGGGTGTTGCTTGTACATTATATTAGTCCAGTGTTTGCCAGTCCCTGTTTGATTCCCAGTTTGCTCCCTGTTTGTTTCAAATCAACTAAAAAATAAGATCATGAACAAGTTCATGTTTGCTCAGTTCATGTTTGCTCTATTCGCAAAAAAAAAAGTTCATGTTTGCTCCTTGTTTGATTCAAGTCTGAAAGATTCATATTTAGTTAGATAGGTTCAGTGATTGAAAACAATATTTGAGAAGCTTCTCTGTTGGCTAGCATCCCTGATGGAAATTTTGTGTCTTGCTGATGGAGAGATGGAGTTGGAGTGGTGGCACAAAACTCTAATCTTGTTGTCTTGTTCGGTTGAAGTGATTGTGGCATTGTTTCATTTTGTTCTATGCTTGTTTCCATGCCGGCTGAAGTGATTCTGTCAGTCAATTGTATGAACTTAAGTTATTTGTGTCGTATGAGACTGCTGCTACTAAGAACTCTTATGCTATAATCATTTATTTCTATGGGTACTGATGGCCTGATGCATTATTGATGACCCACAAGTATAGGGGATCAATCGTAGTCCTTTCGATAAGTAAGAGTTTCGAACCCAAAGAGGAGCAGAAGGAAATGACAAGCAGTTTTCAGTAAGGTATTTCTGCAAGCACTGAAATTATCGGTAACGAGTAGTTTGGTAGCAAGATAATTTGAAACAAGTGACAAGTAGCAATAGTAACAAAGAATGCAGCAAGGTGGCCCAATCCTTTTTGTAACAAAGGACAAGCCGGGACAATCTCTTATATTAAGCAAAGCATTTTCGAGGACACATGGGAATTTCATCTAGTCACTTTCATCATGTTTGTTTCATTCGTGTTCGCTACTTTGATAATTTGATATGTAGGTGGACCGGTGCCTGTGTGCTGTTCTTACTTGAACAAGCCTCCCACTTATGATTACGCCCTCTCGCAAGCATCCGCAACTACGAAAGAAGAATTAAGATAAATCTAACCATAGCATTAAACATATGGATCCAAATCAGCCCCTTACGGCGCATAAACTAGGGTTTAAGCTTCTGTCACTCTAGCAACCCATCATCTAATTACTACTCCACAATGCATTCCCTTAGGCCCAAAGATGGTGAAGTGTCATGTAGTCGACGTTCACATGACACCACTAAGAGAATCAACAACATACATATCATCAAAATATTGAACGAATACCAAATTCACATGATTACTTATGACAAGACTTCTCCCATGTCCTCAAGAACAAAAGTAACTACTCACAAACCATATTCATGTTCAAGATCAGAGAGGTATTGAATAGCATATTGGATCTGAACATATAATCTTCCACCAAATAAACCAACTAGCATCAACTTCAAGATGTAATCAACACTACTAGCAACCCACAGGTACCAATCTGAAGTTTTGAGACAAAGATTGAATACAAGAGATGAACTAGGGTTTGAGATTAGATGGTGCTGTTGAAGATGTTGATGAAGATTGGTCCTCCCACGATGAGAGGATCGTTGGTGATGTCGATAGCTCCGATTTAGGAAAAGGTCCCATATAATCAAATCCCCAAACATCAAATGGTTCAATAGCAAGTGAATAATTCATAGGCATTTCCTGACGTCTACCAACATTACCAATTCTTTGACATTCATCACAAGGTAAGACAAACTTACGAGCATCCTTGAAAAGAGTAGGCCACTAAAAAACCAGATTGTAATACCTTATGTGCAGTTATGTCTCCCGCATGGTGTCCTCCGTAAGCCTCGGAATGACACTTTCGTAGGATTTGTTCCTGTTCATGCTCATGTACACAACGTCTAATAATGCCATCTACTCCTTCTTTATAAAGATGTGGGTCATCCCAGAAGTATTGTCTTAAATCAAAGAAGACCTTTTTCTTTTGTTGGTATGTAAAACTAGGTGGTATAAATTTAGCAACAATATAATTAGCATAGTCTGCATACCAAGGAGTATTACGAGAAGCATTTATGACAGCTAATTGTTCATCAGGAAAATCATCATTAATTGGTAGTGGGTCATCAAGAACATTTTCCATTCTAGATAAATTATCTGCTACGGGATTCTCAGCTCCCTTTCTATCAATAATATGCAAGTCAAATTCTTGTAGCAATAGAACCCACCTAATAAGTCTAGGTTTAGCATCTTTCTTTTCCATAAGATATTTAATAGCAGCATGATCGGTGTGAACAGTTACTTTAGAATCAACTATGTAAGATCTAAATTTATCACATGCAAACACAACTGCTAGAAATTCTTTCTCAGTAGTAGCATAATTTCTTCGGGCACTGTCTAGAGTTTTACTAGCATAATGGATAACATTTAATTTCTTATCAACTCTCTGTCCTAGAACAGCACCAACAGCATAATCACTAGCATCACCCATAATTTCAAAAGGCAAGTTCCAATCAGGTGGTTGAACAATAGGTGCAGTGGTTAAGGCTTTCTTAAGTGTTTCAAAGGCTTCTACACAATCATCATCAAAAACAAATGGAACATCTTTTTGCAAGAGATTGGTAAGAGGTCTAGAAATTTTAGAGAAGTCTTTAATAAATCTCGTATAGAAACCAGCATGACCAAGGAAACTTCTTATACCACTACTGGAATCAGAGAATTTGCCATCAGTCCATTCTTTGCCGTCTGCTAGCGGACAGCAAAGATGGTCTTTGCCGTCTGCTTCCACTCTTTGCCGTCTGTTAGCGGACGGCAAAGATCCAAAAGGCTGACGGCAAAGAGCTCAGCTGGGCCCCACTGGACCGTGCAGTTGGTTAGGTCAAATGAAATACATTTTGCCGTCTGCTAGCAGACGGTAAAATGTCTTTAAGCAGACGGCAAATATTAGCAGACTTAACTAACGGTCGCCCCCCACCCCTCTCCCCTCTCTCTCTCTCTCTCTCTCTCTCTCTCTCTCTCTCTCTCTCTCTGCCTCTCTCTCCCCAACACCACCACAACCCCGCCGCCCTCACCACCCGCCGCCGCCACACCGCCCCACCAGCAGCCGCCCCGCCGGCCCCGGATCCCCGCCGCCCCCGCCGGAGCCAGGCCGCGGTGCCACCCCCTCCCCGCGGCCCTTCTCCACCACCGCGGCGCCGCCTTCCTCCCTGCGCCAGCCCTCCTGCACCACCGCGACCCTCCACCAAGGTGAGTTTTTTTTCTGTTTTTTGTTTCTGTTTTTTGCTGTTTAGGTTTAGGTTAATTAGTGCTAGGTTTAGGTTAGTGCTAGGTTTAGGTTTAGGTTTAGATAATTAGAAGAAGAAGAAGAAAGATGAAAAAAAAAGAAGGAAGAAGAAGAAGAAGAAGAAGAAGAAGAAGAAGAAGAAGAAGAGGAGGAGGAGGAGAAGAGAAGAAGAAGAAGAAGAAGAAGAAGAAGAAGAAGAAGAAGAAGAAGAAGAAGAAGAAGAAGAAGAAGAAGAAGAAGAAGAAGAAGAAGAAGAAGAAGAAGAAGAAGAAGAAGAAGAAGAAGAAGAAGAAGAAGAAGAAGAAGAAGAGGAGGAGGAAGACGAGGAGAAGAAAAGTAGAAGAAGAAGAAGGAGAAGAAGAAGAAGAGGAGGAGGAGAAGAAGAAGAGGAGAAGTATAGGAAGAAGAAGAAAAAGAGGAGAAGAGGAGAAGAAGAGGAAAAACAGAAGATGGTCGGAAGAAGAAGAAAAAGAGGAGAAGAAGAAGGAATAGAGGAGAATAGAAAAAAATAGAAAAGTACTTGTTTCGTCGCTGCGAGGGTCTGGTGTTCGACGACCTCCTCGTGCGTTCGACGAGCTCCCCTGCGTTCGTGGGTGAGCACAAATGACATCTCCTCCTCCCCCCTTAATTTGCTCTATTCCGGTCTTCGTGCCGATGAAACTTGCTAGCTATAGGTGTCTTCAATCATCAGTATGCGTGACCAGTATGCGTCTCCCATTCGAAAGGGTTACAGTTATAAATATGCATGCATTTGCATATTTATAACCGTGATTCTTTCGAATTGTTGAACGTTATCCATGAACAGCCCGAGTATGTGTAGATTGGGTTCGTTTTCCCATGCTCTGCTCCGGATCCGATGCAGAATTTCGTCAGTGCCTCCTTGTTGTTCTCCGGGTAAACATCCTCTCTGTTTATTGCCGAGACGTGTATCAGGAGAACAGCGGGGAGGTGCTGCCAAAATTTTGCGTCGGATCCAGAGCAGAGCATGGGAAAACGAACCCAATCTACACATACTCGGGTGGGATTAGAACCTATCTTTACCTATTAGCGTGTAGGTTGCATGGACGTAATAAAATTGACAAACTTGATTAACTGATGAATATATATGATGAATTATATATATATTTCTTGTGTGTTTAGTAGGTAGGCAAGATGAGTGATCGTGCGTGGATGTACACCGGTCACACTAGTCAGAAAGACACGAGCAATGAATGGTTAACAAAAACCAAGGGGTTTGTGAAAGCCGCATTTGCAAATGGCCAGAGAAAAACCTGGTGCCCCTGTGTTAGGTGCCACAACTTTTCACAGAGGACAGAGGGTGAAATGGGTAAACACCTGCAGAAGTGGGGTTTTACGCCTGATTATATGGTGTGGACATTTCATGGTGAGTCTGCCCAACGTACCAGAGCTGACGTGGTTCGTCGTCGCACCGACGAGCATGGTACCGGGATCGAAGACATGGTGCAAGACTTTGATGATGCTCGCGATTCGGACGATGAGATGGAGGAACCTGCAAAGGCCTTCAATGAAATGTTGGAGTCTTCAAAACGTCCTCTCCACGAGCACACTGAGCTTTGTCAGCTGGATGCCATCGCACAAGTAATGGCTCTAAAGGCTCAATTCAACTTGGGCAGAGAATGCTACGACGCGATGATGACACTATTTGGATGCTTTCTACCCAAAGGCCATGTACTGCCTGCAAACCTGTACCAGTCGGACAAAATCCTCCGTGTACTTAAGATTCCCTATGAGAAGATAGATGCCTGTGAGAAAGGATGTGCCTTATTTAGGCTTGAGTATGCGGACTTGAACTATTGTCCCATTTGCAAGTCTTCTAGGTATGTTGTGGTAGACAACGGTATGGGTGAGAAGAGGCAGACCAAAATCCCCGTTAATGTTCTTCGGTATCTGCCAATCGTACCAAGACTTCAATGTCTTTTCATGGTCGAAGAGACGGCCAGACAGATGACATGGCACAAAATGGGCAAAAGAACCAAACTAGATGCAGATGGGAATCAGATGATGGTACACACATCGGATGGTTCTGCGTGGAAGCACTTCGATGCGTTACATGAGCAAAAAGCGGCAGATCCAAGGCATCCTCGAGTCTGCATCGGCACGGATGGGTTCAATCCGTTTGGTATGATGGCAACCCAATACAGTTGTTGGCCTGTATTTGTCATTCCACTCAATCTCCCCACCGGACAGATTATGCAAAGAAAGAACATTTTCCTGACGTTGATAATTCTAGGGCCCATCTATCCGGGAAAGAATATGAATGTGTACATGCAGCCGCTTAAGGATGAATTGCAAGAAGCTTGGGATAATGGGTTCAAGACATACGACGCCGCTAGCAAACGAAACTTCATAATGCGTGTCTGTTACATGTACTCGATGCATGACTTGCCGGCGTATGCGTTATTCGTTAGCTGGTGTACGCATGGAAGGTTCCCGTGCCCCACATGCAAGGCAGCTCTTCAGTTTCATTGGCTGCAGGCGGGTCGCAAGTATTCTTGCTTCGACTTGCATAGACAGTTCCTGGATCCTCGCCATAAGTTCAAAAAAGACAAGAAGAACTTCACCAAAGGTAGAGTTGTCAAAAACTCTGCACCACCTGCGTTGACTGGCCAACAGATCCTGGATCAGTTAAACGCTCTCGAGCCTAATCCAGAGCGTCCAGGGTATTTCAAGGGGTATAATTCGGAACACGCCTGGACTCACAAGACATGCTTGTGGGATCTGCCTTACTTCAAAGACCTCCTTCTTCCACACAACATCGACGTGATGCACACTGAAAAGAATATCGGCGAGGCCCTTTTTGGTACATTGTTCGGCATAGATGGGAAGTCAAAGGATAATACTAAGGCTAGAGTCGATCTGCAGACTCTATGTGATAGACCGTTACAAAACATGCGACAACCGAAAGGAAAGCAGAACTGGACGAAGTCAAAGGCCTGGTTCAATCTTGGAAGGCCAGCTATGAGGGAAATTATCTTGTGGGTGAAAATGCAGTTGATGTTCCCCGATGGTTATGTAGCGAATCTAAAGAGGGGAGCGAGTCTTGAAAAATTGAAAATATTTGGTCTCAAGAGTCATGATTGGCACATATGGCTTGAGCAGGTAATGCCGGTGATGTTGCGTGGATTTATCCCTGAGGATGAATGGCTAGTACTGGCAGAGCTGAGCTATTTCTTCCGTGTTCTTTGTGCGAAAGAACTATCGCCTGCCATGATAGATGACATGGAAAAGTTGGCGCCGGAGTTGCTATGCAAGTTAGAGAAGATCTTTCCACCGGGCTTCTTTAATCCAATGCAGCATTTGATTTTACATCTCCCGACCGAGGCACGATTGGGGGGGGCGTGCAAAATCGTTGGTGCTATGCAACTGAGAGGATGCAGAAGACGCTTCGAGCAAAATGTAAGAATAAATGTAGAATTGAAGCATCGATGGCCGAGGCATTCATTACTGAGGAGGCGGCAAACTTCGTGACAGCACACTACGAAGCCAAAAATCGTCATTTGCATAATCCGAAGCCTCGGTACAATGCTGGCGACCCTAAAAAAGGTGGATCCAACCTTAGCCTATTCAAAGGGAAGCTCGCACCAGCCCGTGCTTCGAAACTAGTAGGGTTGGATGTCGAAGAATGGCGGACCATTTCGTTGTATATCTTTAACAACCTAACTGAAGTGCGGCCGTACATCGAGTAAGTTCTCGGTACATTGTTTCGCAACTTCTAATTCCTTTGAACTGCTCTTATTCCTGGATATTTGATACAGTCGATACGTCGCCAAATTCTCGGATGGAGCGGTGATCCAAAAGGATTCCATCGAAGAGTATGAGCTTCTGGCAAAGCATGGAGGCGGCTATCCCGGTTTCATCTCCTGGTTCAAACAAACGGTAATTACCATTAATAGACCATATCATTTCTTGGTCTAATTTGCGGCTAATGCAACAATCCTTTCGTATTAAACTTTTTTAGGCTAATTCAGAGTCTATGGACGCCGAATTGAGACAAGCCGCTAATGGTTTTGACCATAAGGTCCGTTCATTTGAGAAATACGACATCAACGGGTATCGCTTTCATACCTTTGGCAAAGAGCTATCTATGGCCGACCGAAAATCTACAAATTGTGGTGTCTCTGCTATCGGTGAAGGCGGTACCGAGTATTATGGAAGAGTTGAAGCAATTTATGAACTTCTATTCTATGTTGAAAACCCACCGAACGTCGTAGTCTTCCAATGTTATTGGTTCCAGCCGAAGGAGACTAGAAGGACTCATGAACATATAGGGCTAGTCGAAATCAAACAAAGCACCCATTTAGATGTTCCCGATGTCTATATTACGGCTCAACAGGCGACCCAAGTTTTCTATCTACCGTGGGCCTGCCAAACTAATGCAAATCTGAATGGTTGGGATGTCGTTTATGAAGTGCCGCCACGTGTTAGACCACCTCCCCCCAATGAAGAGGATTATGAACCTCACATTAACCCAGACACATATGAAGGAGAATTCTTCCAAGAAACACGTCTTTCCAAAAAATGTTTCAAGAACCGCTCTACTTCACCCCAGAACATGGAAGTAGACAGCGACAGTGAATCCGACTTCACCCCTGAGCCGGAACAAGAAGAGCCGGAACAAGAAGAGCCGGAACAAGAAGAGACGGAACAAGAAGAGGTTACTGCTGCGGATGACCTGTCAATGCTTGACCGATTACAGAAAGGCCTTCCACATGTTGATGCCGCTGAACCCAATGAGCATGTCATTCATGATGACACGCGTGATAGTGATGATGATGATGCATCTATTGATCCCGAAGCATATATAGACGATCCAGACAATTAGTTTGTATGCATCCCAACTTAAATTATATACATATTATTATTCATGTCATGTATTCAATTTTTTTATGTTGTACTAATTTCGTTTACTCTTTGTCATGGCAGGTGTTGAAAGATGGTGGGAGCGGGAACGATGAGTTTCATTTGAATGGTCATTATTTACTAGTCTTAACATTTGAGTGTCATCATGCTAACGAGACTTTGCAAATGATCTTTGGTGCAGCATAACTACGGAGCCGCATCGCACAACCCTTCTCCAGGTGATACCGGCTCGAGGAACCCCGGTGCTTGACCTCCGGTAAGTTTTCTCTAGTGTTTTGCTTAACAAATGCATACTTAGCTTCGTACATGCTTGTTAGCCCTATTATGCCACATACTTAGCTTATTTTGCCCAAAAAAGACATACTTAGCTAATTATCCTCCAAAATGACATAATTAGCTTATTTAGTTCATTTATGACATAATTAGCTTATTCATTTCAAAAATGGCATAATAACCTTGGTTAGCTCATAAATGTCATATACTTAGCTTATTTTCCTCCAAAATGACATAATTACCTAAGTTAGCTCTAAAATGACCTATACTTACCTAAGTTAGCTCAAAAATGGCATAATTACCTAGGTTAGCACAAAAATGACCTATACTTACCTTATTTTCCTCCAAATTGACATAATAAGCTTAGTCAGCTCAAAAATGGCATAATTACCTAAGTTAGCTCTAAAATGACACAAATAAGGAATAAGAAGAAGAAAAACAAGGAAGAGGAGGAAAAGAAAGAATAGAAGAAGAAAGAGAAGAAAAAGAAAGAATAAAAGAAGAAGAATGAGAAGGAAAAGGATAAAAAGATAGAAGAGAAGAAGAAAGATGAGAAAAGGAGAGAAGAAGAAGAAGAAAATATATTCTTATTCTTCCTTTTTCTCTTCTTTCTTTTTCTCCATCTTCTACTCCTTTTTCTTATTCTTATTCTTCTTTCTTATGTTGTCTCAACATAGCCGGTCCCAAGCCCGGATAAAGGAGGAGGGTTGTGATAGGCTTGGCGAGCCAACGTCAAAACTCAGCCACTCTTATGGAGATGAAACCCAAAAGATTTTCGTTGGGGCGTAACCCTCTCAGCGACGCGCCACATCGGAATCCGGTTGTGGTGGAAAATGGGCAAGGGCCGGGCCGTCACCCCCCAGGTGGCGCGCCGTATCTTGATCTGGATACGGTGGCAAGTGAGCGAGGATCGGGTCATCGCATCCTTAGTGGCGCGCTACATCGCCGCCCGGGTGTAGTGGAAATTGAGCAAGGGTCTTCGCATTTGACTCGACGAGTGCGAATGGTAAGGAAGCTAGCCGAGCCTAGGAGGATTCGCTTAGGTAGCTGGAACGTAGGGTCTCTGACATGTAAGCTTCGGGAGGTAGTTGATACCGCGGTGAGGAGAGGCGTTGATATCCTTTGCGTCCAAGAGACCAAATGGAGGGGACAAAAGGCGAAGGAGGTGGAGGGTACCGGCTTCAAGCTGTGGTACACGGGGACGGTTGCAAACAGAAATGGAGTAGGCATCTTGATCAGCAAGAGCCTCAAGGATGGAGTGGTAGACGTCAAGAGACGTGGGGACCGGATTATCCTGGTCAAGCTGGTAGTTGGGGACTTAGTTCTCAACGTTATCAGCGCGTATGCCCCGCAAGTAGGCCACAATGAGAACACCAAGAGGGAGTTCTGGGAAGGCCTAGAGGACATGGTTAGGAGTGTACCGATTGGCGAGAGGCTCTTCATAGGAGGAGACCTCAATGGCCACGTGGGCACATCTAACACAGGTTTTGAAGGGGTGCATGGGGGTTTTGGCTATGGCATCAGGAACCAAGAAGGAGAAGATGTCTTAAGCTTTGCGCTAGCCTACAACATGATCATAGCTAACACCCTCTTTAAGAAGAGAGAATCACATCTAGTGACTTACAGTAGTGGGCAACACTCTAGCCAGATTGATTTCATCCTCTCGAGAAGAGAAGACAGGCGTGCATGCCTAGACTGTAAGGTGATACCTGGAGAGAGTGTTGTCCCTCAGCATAAGCTTGTGGTTGCTGACCTCCGCTTTCGGATTCGTGTCCAGCGGGACAAGCGTGCCAAAGTCGCTAGAACGAAGTGGTGGAAGCTCAAGGGGGAGGTAGCTCAGGCGTTCAAGGAGAGGGTCATTAAGGAGGGCCCTTGGGAGGAAGGAGGTGATGTAGACAACATGTGGATGAAGATGGCGACTTGCATTCGTAAGGTGGCCTCAGAGGAGTTTGGAGTGTCCAGGGCAAGTAGAAGAGAAGCTAAAGATACCTGGTGGTGGAACGATGATGTCCAGAAGGCAATTAAGGAGAAGAAAGAGTGTTTCAGACGCCTATATCTGGATAGGAGTGCAGACAACATAGAGAAGTACAAGATGGCAAAGAAGGCCGCAAAGCGAGCTGTGAGTGAAGCAAGGGGCCGGGCGTATGAGGACCTCTACCAACGGTTAGACACGAAGGAAGGCGAAAGGGACATCTATAAGATGGCCAAGATCCGAGAGAGGAAGATGAGGGTTGTTGACCAAATCAAGTGCATCAAGGACGGAGCAGATCAACTCCTGGTGAAGAACGAGGAGATTAAGCATAGATGGCGGGAGTACTTTGACAAGCTGTTCAATGGGGAGAGTGAGAGCTCTACCATTGATCTGGACGACTCCTTTGCTGATACTAGCAGGCTTTTTGTGCGGCGAATCCAGGAGTCGGAGGTCAAGGAGGCTTTGAAGAGGATGAAAGGAGGCAAGGCGCTGGGCCCTGATTGTATCCCCATTGAGGTGTGGAGAGGCCTCGGGGACATAGCGATAGTATGGCTAACCAAACTTTTCAACCTCATTTTTCGGGCAAACAAGATGCCAGAAGAATGGAGACGGAGTATATTAGTACCAATCTTCAAGAACAAGGGGGATGTTCAGAGTTGTACTAATTACCGTGGAATTAAACTGATGAGCCATACAATGAAGCTATGGGAGAGAGTCATTGAGCACCGCTTAAGAAGAATGACAAGCGTGACCAAAAATCAGTTTGGTTTCATGCCTGGGAGGTCGACCATGGAAGCCATTTTCTTGGTACGACAACTTATGGAGAGATATAGGGAGCAAAAGAAGGACCTGCATATGGTGTTCATTGACTTGGAGAAGGCCTATGATAAGATACCGCAGAATGTTATGTGGTGGGCCTTGGAGAAACACAAAGTCCCAGCAAAGTACATTACCCTCATCAAGGACATGTACGATAATGTTGTGACAAGTGTTCGAACAAGTGATGGCGACACTGATGACTTCCCGATTAAGATAGGACTGCATCAAGGGTCGGCTTTGAGCCCTTATCTTTTTGCCTTGGTGATGGATGAGGTCACAAGGGATATACAAGGAGATATCCCATGGTGTATGCTCTTTGCGGACGATGTGGTGCTAGTCGATGAGAGTCGGACGGGGGTCAACAGGAAGTTGGAGTTATGGAGGCAAACTTTGGAATCGAAAGGTTTTAGACTTAGTAGGACTAAAACCGAGTACATGAGGTGCGCTTTCAGTACTACTAGGCACGAGGAGGAGGAGGATGTTAGCCTTGATGGGCAGGTGGTGCCGCAGAAGGACACCTTTCGATATTTGGGGTCAATGTTGCAGAAGGATGGGGATATCGATGAAGATGTGAACCATCGAATTAAAGCCGGATGGATGAAGTGGCGCCAAGCTTCTAGCATTCTCTGTGACAAGAGGGTGCCACAAAAGCTAAAAGGCAAGTTCTATAGGACGGCGGTTCGACCCGCAATGTTGTATGGCGCTGAGTGTTGGCCGACTAAAAGGCGACATGTGCAACAGTTAGGTGTGGCGGAGATGCGCATGTTGAGATGGATGTGTGGCCACACAAGGAAGGACCGAATCCGGAATGATGATATACGAGATAGAGTTAGGGTAGCGCCAATTGAAGAGAAGCTTGTCCAACATCGTCTGAGATGGTTTGGACATATTCAGCGCAGGCCTCCAGAAGCCCCAGTACATAGCGGACGGCTAAAGCGTGCTGATAATGTCAAAAGAGGCCGGGGTAGACCGAACTTGACATGGGAAGAGTCCGTAAAGAGAGACCTGAAGGATTGGAGCATCACCAAAGAACTAGCCATGGACAGGGGTGCGTGGAAGCTTGCTATCCATGTGCCAGAACCATGAGTTGGTCGCGAGATCTTATGGGTTTCACCTCTAGCCTACCCCAACTTGTTTGGGACTAAAGGCTTTGTTGTTGTTGTTGTTGTTGTATTCTTCTTTCTTTCTTCTTCTTCTTCTTCTTCTTCTTCTTCTTTTCTTCTTATTCTTCTTCTTCTTCTTCTAGTCTTCTTCTTCTTCTTCTTCTTCTTCTTCTTCTTCTTCTTCTTCTAGTCTTCTTCTTCTTCTTCTTCTAGCCACCTAATGACATAATTAGCTTATTCATTTCAAAAATGGCATAATAACCTTCGTTAGCTCATAAATGTCATATACTTAGCTTATTTTCCTCCACAATGACATAATTACCTAAGTTAGCTCTAAAATGACCTATACTTACCTAAGTTAGCTCAAAAATGGCATAATTACCTAGGTTAGCACAAAAATGACCTATACTTACCTTATTTTCCTCCAAATTGACATAATAAGCTTAGTCAGCTAAAAAATGGCATAATTACCTAAGTTAGCTCTAAAATGACACAAATAAGGAATAAGAAGAAGAAAAGCAAGGAAGAGGAGAAAAAGAAAGAATAGAAGAAGAAAAAGAAAGAATAAAAGAAGAAGAATGAGAAGGGAAAGGATAAAAAGATAGAAGAGAAGAAGAAAGATGAGAAAAGGAGAGAAGAAGAAGAAGAAGAAAATATATTCTTATTCTTTCTTTTTCTCTTCTTTCTTTTTCTCCATCTTCTACTCCTTCTTATTCTTATTCTTTTTCTTTCTTTCTTCTTTTTCTTCTTCTTCTTCTTCTTCTTCTTCTTCTTCTTCTTCTTCTTCTAGTCTTCTTCTTCTTCTTCTTCTTCTTCTTCTTCTTCTAACTTTCTTACTCCCATTTTTGCAGGTTTGATTCACTTCATGGAAGCTGGCATTGATGGACTGCTAGTGTTTAGTTTTTGTTTTGATTTGTATTGATGAACAATGTGAAACTATGTATGTATATATGGATGAACTCCGTGAAACTATGTATGTATTGGATCTTTTAATACCCTATGTGTTCTCTTGCATTGATGGACTGCTAGATGTTGGATACATGGCCTATGCATTGATGGACTGCTATATATATCATATTTGTGTTTTGAAAATGCAGGGAAATAACAGAAAACAAACAAAACAGTGGCAATACAGGCACTTTGCCGTCTGCCAGCGGACGGCAAAGCCCTTTGCCGTCGGTCGGCGGACGGCAAAGATGCCATGTGGCAGCAACCTGTGCAACCTGGGAGCACCAGGTGTGACCATTTGGTCATTTTGCCATCCGCTGGCAGACGGCAAAGACCAGCCCTGGCAGACGGCAAACACTAAGCAGAAGTGACGGTTAGCCACGGGTCTGCTGACGTCATAGGGCTGACGGCAAAGTTTGCCGTCCGCCAGCAGACGGCAAAGTCTGCCGTTAGGCACCTAACGGGGCTAACAGCTATTCTTTGCAGTCCATGATCTTTGCCGTCAGCTTGGCCAGGAAAGCAGACGGCAAAGTTCTTTGTCGTCCGCTGTCGTTAGGCAGACGGCAAACAACCTCATTACCGTGACTTTCAGTGCCGGAAGTGTTTGCCGTCCGTGGCAGACGGCAAAGCCCTTTGCCGTCGGTGTTCTTGTTCTTTGTCGTCCGCTATAGCAGACGGAAAATTAGCTGATTCCTGTAGTGTACCTTTAATATCTTTAGGACATGGCATTTTCTCAATAGCATCAACCTTAGCCTTATCAACTTCAATACCTCTTTCAGAAATTTTATGCCCCAAGACAATACCTTCATTCACCATAAAGTGGCACTTCTCCCAATTCAAGACAAGGTTAGTTTCTTCACATCTCTGCAAAACTCGATCAATGTTGCTTAAGCAATCATCAAAAGAAGTTCCGTAAACGGAAAAATCATCCATGAAAACCTCAACAATCTTTTCACAAAAGTCAGAGAATATATCAGTCATACATCTTTGAAAGGTAGCAGGTGCATTGCTTAAACCAAAAGGCATACGTCTATAAGCATAAGTTCCAAAAGGACAAGTAAAGGTGATTTTTATCTTGATCGGCTGGTGATACAGGTATTTGAGAGAAACCAGAATATCCATCAAGAAAGCAAAAGTGTGTATGCTTAGACAATCTTTCTAACATTTGATCAATAAAAGGTAAGGGGTAATGATCTTTTCTAGTGGATTTGTTTAATTTTCTAAAATCGATTACCATCCTATAACCAGTTACAATTCTTTGTGGAATGAGTTCATTTTTACCATTAGGAACAACGGTAATACCTCCTTTCTTAGGGACACAATGAACGGGACTTACCCATCTAGTATCAGCTATGGGATAGATTATACCTGCTTCCAGAAGCTTTAATATTTCGGTTCTTACCACCTCTTTCATCTTAGGATTTAATCGTTGTTGGTGGTCGACAACTGGTTTAGCATCAGGCTCCATATTAATTTTGTGCTGACATAGAGTGGGACTAATGCCCTTAAGATCATCAAGAGTATATCCAATAGCAGCTCGGTGCTTCCTCAGAGTTTTTAGTAATCTCTTTTCTTCATGCTCTGAAAGGTTAGCACTAATAATAACAGGATATATTTTCTTTTCATCTAGATAAGCATATTTCAATGTATCAGGTAATTGCTTCAATTCAAATACAGTGTCACCCTTAGGTGGAGGAGGGCCTCCAAGAGTTTCAATAGGCAAATTGTGTTTAAGGATAGGTGGTTGATCAAAGAACATCCTATCTATTTCATTTCTTTCATTCATATGCATATCATTTTCATGGTCTAGTAAATATTGTTCTAACGGATCAGTAGGAGGTACGGCAATAGAAGCAAGACCAATAATTTCATTTTTACTAGGCAATTCTTTATCATGAGATTGTCTACGACACTTGGAGAAATTAAACTCATGAGACATACCACCAAAATTAACACTAACAGTTTCTTTAGCGCAATCAATCTTGGCATTAACAGTGTTCAAGAAAGGTCTACCAAATATAATGGGACAAAAATCATATTGTGGAGAACCGAGGACTAGAAAATCAGTAGGGTATTTTATTTTTCCACACAAGACTTCAACATCTCTAACGATCCCAAGTGGTGTAATGGTATCTCTGTTTGCAAGCTTAATAGTAACATCAATGTCCTCTATTTCAATAGGTGCAATGTCATTCATAATTTCTTGATATAAGGTAAACGGAATAGCACTCACACTAGCACCCAAATCACATAAGCCATGATAACAATGATCTCCTATTTTAACAGAGACAACAGGCATGCCTACAACGGGTCTGTTTTTATTTTTAGGGTCTGGTTGAGCAATTCTAGCTGCTTCATCACAGAAGTAAATAACATGCCCATCTATATTATCGACCAAGAGATCTTTAACCATAGCAACATTAGGTTCAACTTTAATTTGTTCAGAGGGTCAAGGTGCTCTAATATTACTTTTGTTAACCACAGTTTAAACTTTAGCGTGTTCCTTAATCCTAACAGGAAAAGGTGGTTTCTCAATATAAGCAGTGGGCACAACTGGATCAGCATGGTAAACAATTGTTTCTTCTTTAACACTAACGGGTTACTCAATCTTTTCTTTAACAGGGGGATGATATTTAACCCACCTCTCCTTAGGGAGATCAACATGAGTAGCAAATGATTCACAAAAGGAAGCTACTATCTCAGAGTCAAGTCCATATTTAGTGCTAAACTTACGAAAAGCATCAGTATCCATAAAAGATTTAACACAATCGAACTCAAGTATTATACCTGACTCATTACCTTTGTCAAGTTCCCAATCTTCAGAGTTGCATTTAATTCTTTCCAGAAGATCCCATCTGAATTCAATAGTTTTCTTCATAAAGGAGCCAGTCGAAGAAGAATCGAGCATGGTTTGATCATCATGAGAAAGCCGAGCATAAAAATTATGTAAGATAATTTCTCTTGAGAGCTCATGATTGGGGCATGTGTGCATCATGTACTTAAGCCTCCCCCAAGCTTGAGCGATGCTTTCTCCTTCATGAGGCCAAAAATTATATATATAATTCTGATCACGATGAACCAAATGCATAGGATAAAATTTCTGGTGGAATTCCAGTTTCAATCGGTTCCAGTCCCATGTATCAGTATCATCACATAGCCTATACCATGTCAATGACTTTCCCTCCAAAGATAAAGGGAATACTTTCTTCTTAACTCCATCTCCGGATATACCTGCAAGCTTAAACAATCCACAAATTTCATCCACATAGATCAAGTGCATATCAGGATGCACCGTTCCATCTCCAGCATAAGGATTAGCTAGCAGTTTCTCTATCATACCCAAAGGAATCTCATAATAAATATTTTCAGTAGGTGCAGTAGGTTGAGGAGCAACTATTGGTGCTTCCGGTTGAGGTGAAGATACCCCGAACAAACCCCTCAAAGGATTACTTTCCATAGTGACAAATGATAGTAAATTTCAGCACGTAATATAAATGTTTCCTTACCAAATTCCACTCACCAAAGGCGCTTCACTCCCCGGCAACGGCGCCAGAAAAGAGTCTTGATGACCCACAAGTATAGGGGATCAATCGTAGTCCTTTCGATAAGTAAGAGTGTCGAACCCAACGAGGAGCAGAAGGAAATGACAAGCGGTTTTCAGTAAGGTATTTTCTGCAAGCACTGAAATTATCGGTAACGAGTAGTTTGATAGCAAGATAATTTGTAACAAGTGACAAGTAGCAATAGTAATAAAGAGTGCAGCAAGGTGGCCCAATCCTTTTTGTAGCAAAGGACAAGCCGGGACAATCTCTTATATTAAGCAAAGCGTTCTCGAGGACACATGGGTATTTCATCTAGTCACTTTCATCATGTTTGTTTGATTCGCGTTTGCTACTTTGATAATTTGATATGTGCGTGGACCGGTGCTTGGGTGCTATTCTTACTTGAACAAGCCTGATGTCTACTACACAACTTATTCTTGTAGACTCGTGTTGGGCCTCCAAGAGCAGAGTTTTGTAGGACATTAGCAATTTTCCCTCAAGTGGATGATCTAAGGTTTATCAATCTGTGGGAGGCGTAGATTGAAGAAGGTATCTCTCAAACAACCCTGCAACCAAATACAAGAAATCTCTTGTGTCCCCAACACACCCAATACAATGGTAAATTGTATAGGTGCACTAGTTCGGCGAAGAGATGGTGATAAAAGTGTAGTATGGATAGTAGATATAGGTTTTTGTAATCTGAAAATATAAAAACAGCAAGGTAGCAAGTAACAAAAGTGAGTACAAACGGTATTTCAATGCTTCAAAACAAGGCCTAGTGTTCATACTTTCACTAGTGCAATCTCTCAACAGTGCTAACATAATTGGATCATATAACCATCCCTCAACGTGCGATAAAGAATCACTCCCAAGTTCCTATTAGCGGAGAACATAAGATAGAAATTGTTTGTAGGGTACGAAACCACCTCAAAGTTATCCTTTCCGATCAATCTATTGAGCTATTCCTATAAGTGTCACAAACAGCCCTAGAGTTCGTACTAAAATAACACCATATGATACACATCAACCAACTCTAATGTCACCTAGATACTCCAATGTCACCACAAGTATCCATGAGTTGATTATACAATATGCATCAAACAACTTCATAATCATAATATTCAATCCACACAAAGAACTCTAAGAAGCACCCCAAAGTTTCTATCGGAGAAAAGATAATGAAAACGTGCATCAACCCCTATGCATAGATTACCCCAATGTCACCTTGGGAATCCGTGAGTTGAGTGCCAAAACATACATCAAGTGAATCAATATGATACCCCATTGTCACCACGGCTATTCATATGCAAGACATACATCAAGTGTTCTCAAATCTGAAATATTCAATCCGACAATAACGAAACCTCAAAGGGAAAAGATTTGATTCATCACAACAAGGATAGAGAGGGAAGAAACACCATATAATCCAACTATATTAACAAAGCTCGCGGTACATCAAGATCGTGCCAAATCAAGAACGCGCGAGACAGAGAGAGATAAAACACATAGCTACTAGTACAAACCCTCAGCCCCGAGGGTGAACTACTCCCTCCTCATCATGGAGACCGCCGGGATGATGAAGATGGCCTCCGGTGATGATTCCCCCCTCCGACAGGGTGCCGGAAAAGGGCTGTAGATGAGATAGTGGAGGTACAGAGGCTTGCGGCGGCGTAAAAACTCATCTAGGTTAACTTTCGTGGGTTTCTGAATATATATGATTTTTCAGCGTTGGAATCACGCGAAGAGGGGCCACAGGGGGCCCACGAGGCACCAGGGCGCGCCTGGGAGGGGCAGGCGCGCCCAGGTGGCTCGTCGGGCCCCTGTGGCTCTTCTGCTGCTCCTCCGAAGCTTCCTGGGTCTGTTTCCTTCCAGAAAAATCGTCAAAAAGTTTCGCTGCATTTGGACTTCGTTTGATATGGATTTTCTGGAAAACCAAAAACAAGCAGAAAACAGCAACTGGCACTGGGCACTAGGTCAATATGCTAGTCCATAAAAATCATATAAAAGCCATATAAAAGTGCACCAAAATCATACAAAACTATAATAAACATGGCATGAATACTTCATAAATTATAGATACGTTGGAGACGTATCAGCATCCCCAAGCTTAATTCCTGCTCGTCCTCGAGTAAGTAAATGATAAAATAAATAATTTATGAAGTGTGAATGCTAGCATAGTGCATAAGTTTGATCAATGATAGTTTCAATCACCTTTTCTAGCATCAATACATATCAAAATGAGTAGCTCATCTCATAAAACTTCTCATGATCAAGTAGTAAGCTATTCACATGTTTAAAGTATAGGCCATAAACTTTCTTGAAAACTAACAAACTATGTTCTCAGTCATCAAACAATTGCAATTCATCTTATTTTCAGGAAGGGTCTATGTAAGAGCTTTGATCTAGTAAATTCCACATAATCAACCATCATTTAGTCTTCCATGATTGCTGACACTCAAAGCATATTTTTAGAACAAACCGTTTCAGTCAAACACATAGGAAGATAGGGGCTTAATGTTTTGCCTCCCAACTTATTTATCTCAGTGATAATGTCAACAATAATAACTCATGATCACCTATATTCAACTGGATATATGTGCCTGGATCTTTCCCTACCACATAATGCTTGCCAACTAAAGAATAAATAGAGCAGAATAGGGATGAACATTAATGACTCTTGCATAAAAGTAAATACAGAAAAGTAAAAGATAGGCCCTTCGCAGAGGGAAGCAGAGGTTGTCATGCGCTTTTTGTTGTTGGATGCACAAGCCCTTAATGCAAAGGAATGTCACGTTATATTGCCCCTTGTGATAGTAACCTTTATTATACAATCCGTCGCTTTTATTTCTTTACCATCACAAGTTCGTACAACACTTATTTTCCCTTGCAATAAAAGATCATACATATTTAGGAGCAATTTTTATTGCTTTTTGCACCGATGACAACTTACTTGAAGGATCTTATTCAATCCATAGGTAGATATGGTGGACACGCATGGCAAGAAACTGGGTTTAAGGGTTTTTGGATGCACAAGTAGTATCTCTACTTAGTACGAATTTTTGGCTAGCAAAAGGTCCTAAGCAAGCACCACATGTTAGAGGATCCATGACAATATAACTTCTATGTGAATATAAACAAACATAACTCATTACGTTGTCTTCCTTGTCCAACGTCAACTACTTGATCAAGCTTGAAAATAATTAATGGGGGCTCACAATCATAGAAGATGTCCAATATAGTATATTTATATGTGAAATTTCTCTTCCTTCAAAATTCTTTCATGAATTGTTCAAGTGACCAATGCTATGTTTGTTAACTTTCAATAAATTTTACCACTTATACTTCTTGTATGTGAAGTCACTACTCCCCATGGGACAAGCATATGAAGCACATATAATTTCAACTTTATGATATTCAATTCATTCAACAATTTACTCATAGGATATAAGTGAAGAACAAGAGTAAATGACAAACTACTCCAAAAAGATATAGGTGAAGACCAAATGAGTAGTTAAGTAAATAGGTAGCAATGTGAGGACTCTCTCTCATTTGAAAATTTCAGATCTTACTATTTTTTTCAAAAAACAAGAAAAACAAAATAAAATGACATTCCAAGAATAGCACATATCATGTGAAGAAGCAAAAACTTAGGCTCAACCAAAACTGACCGATAATTGTTGATGAAGAAAGGTGGGATGCCTACCGGGGCATCCCCAAGCTTAGATGCTTGAGACTTCTTGAAATATTAATTTGGGATGCCTTGGGCATCCCCAAGCTTGAGCTCTTGTGTCTCCTTAATTCCTCTCATATCATGGCTTCTCCTAAATCTTAAAAACTTCATCCACACAAAACTCAACAAGAACTCCTGAGATAAGTTAGTATAAATCAACTCAAAACTTTAAAATTCTATACTGTAGCAAATCATTAAAATTATAATTAAACATTGCATACTAAATGCCACTGCATATTTAATACTCCTATCCACAAATAGAAACATTAAACAAGCAAACATATGCAAACAATGCAACCATAACAGCAATCTGCCAAAACAGAACAGTCTGTAAAGGGTGAATAAGAATTCATACTTCTCTAACTCCAAAACTTCTGAAAAATTACCACGTGACAGAGAAATCATGCATTCTTACTGTGTAAAAATTTCAGATTTTTATCATGTTTTGATTATTCAGGAATATTCTGGACATAATAGAAAACTTTCTGTTTTCAAACAGCAACACATGAACTTGCAAACTGAGCATGGTAAAGGCTATAATTGGCATTTTATTGAACTAAAAGATACAAAACATTATTATTGATAACACCAAGCAAATATCAACAGAATAAAATTATGCTCCAAGCAAAACACATATCATGTGACGAATAAGAATATAGCTCCAAGTAAGGTTACCGATAATGTTGAAGACGAAAGAGGGGATGCCTTCCGGGGCATCCCCAAGCTTAGTTGCTTGGGTCTTCCTTGAATATTACCTTGGGGTGCCTTGGGAATCCCCAAGCTTAGGGTCTTGCCACTCCTTATTCTCCTCATATCGATATCTCACCCAAAACTTGAAAACTTCAATCACACAAAACTTAATGGAGCTTGGCGAGATAGGTTAGTATGATAAAAATAAATCATCCACTTAGGTACTGTCAAGACAAGTTTCATAATTTTTCTCACATAATTCCTACTGTATTATATCATTTCCAAAATTTATATTACTCAATATAAGCTATGGAAACACTAAAACAAGCAAACTATGCACCAAAAACAGAATCTGTCAAAAACAGAACAGCATGTAGTGAGCGATTTAAAAACCATACTTCTGTACCTCCAAAAATTCTGAAAAATTAGGAAAACGTAAAAAATTTGTAACCCAATACTGTGTAAAAATTTCAGAATTTGTTCACGCTCCAGTACATAATAGAAATTCCAGCACTGGACGCAAAAGTTTCTGTTTTTGCACAGAATAAAATCAACAAGCATCCACACTATCCCAAAGGCTTTACTTGGCACATTATTGAAATAAAACATATAAAACATGATTAATACAGTAGCTTAATCATGTGGACACACAAAAACAGTAGGTATAAGTATTGGGTTGTCTCCCAACAAGCGCTTTTCTTTAATGCCTTTTAGCTAGGCATGATGATTTCAATGATGCTCACATAGAAGGAAAGAATTGAAACATAAAGAGAGCATCATGAAGCATATGACTAGCATATTTAAGCCTAACCCACTTCCTATGCATAGGGATTTTGTGAGCAAATAGTTTATGGGAGCAAGAATCAACTAGCATAGGAAGGCATAACTTCAAAACTTTCAACACATAGAGGGGAAACTTGATATTATTGCAATATGTAAAAGCATATATTCCTCTCTCAAAATTATTTTCTGTAGCATCATGAAGAAATTCAACAATATAGCTATCACATAAAATATTCTTTTCATGATCCACAAGCATAGAAATTTTATTACTCTCCACATAAGCAAATTTCTTCTCATCAATAATAGTGGGAGCAAATTCAATGAAATAACTATCATGAGATACTTGATTGGCATAATCCAATTGAAAATTAAAATCATGATGACAAGTTTCATAGTTATCATTATTCTTTATAGCATACATGTCATCACAATAATCATCATAGATAGCAACTTTGTTGTCATAATCAATTGGAACTTCTTCCAAAATAGTGGAATCATCATTAAATAAAGTCATGGCCTCTCCAAATCCACTTTCATCAATATAATCATCATAAATAGGAGGCATGCAATCATCATAATAATTTTTCTCATCAAAACTTGGGGGAGTAAAAATATCATCTTCATAAAACATAGCATCCCCAAGCTTGTAGTTTTGCATATCATTAGCATCATGGACATTCAAAGAATTCATACAAGCAACATTGCAATCATGATCATCATTCAAAGATTTTATGCCAAACATTTTATTGAATTCTTCTTCTATCAATTGAGCACAATTTTCCTATCCATCATTTTCAAGAAAGACATGATAAAGACGAATAACATGAGGCAACCTCAATTCCATTTTTTTGTAGTTTTCTTTTATAAATCAAACTAGTGATAATACAAGAAACTAAAAGATTCGATTGCAAGATCTAAAGATATACCTTCAAGCACTCACCTCCCCGGCAACGGCGCCAGAAAAGAGCTTGATGTCTACTACACAACTTATTCTTGTAGACTCGTGTTGGGCCTCCAAGAGCAGAGTTTTGTAGGACAGTAGCAATTTTCCCTCAAGTGGATGACCTAAGGTTTATCAATCCGTGGGAGGCATAGGTTGAAGATGGTATCTCTCAAACAACCCTGCAACCAAATACAAGAAATCTCTTGTGTCCCCAACACACCCAATACAATGGTAAATTGTATAGGTGCACTAGTTCAGCGAAGAGATGGTGATAAAAGTGTAGTATGGATAGTAGATATAGGTTTTTGTAATCTGAAAATATAAAAACAGCAAGGTAGCAAGTAACAAAAGTGAGCACAAACGGTATTGCAATGCTTCAAAACAAGGCCTAGGGTTCATACTTTCACTAGTGCAATCTCTCAACAGTGCTAACATAATTGGATCATATAACCATCCCTCAACGTGCGATAAAGAATCACTCCCAAGTTCCTATTAGCGGAGAACATAAGATAGAAATTGTTTGTAGGGTACGAAACCACCTCAAAGTTATCCTTTCCGATCGATCTATTGAGCTATTCCTATAAGTGTCACAAACAACCCTAGAGTTCGTACTAAAGTAACACCATATGATACACATAGACCAACTCTAATGTCACCTAGATACTCCAATGTCACCACAAGTATCCGTGAGTTGATTATACGATATGCATCAAACAACTTCATAATCATAATATTCAATCCACACAAAGAACTCCAAGGAGCACCCCAAAGTTTCTATCGGAGAAAAGATAATGAAAACGTGCATCAACCCTATGCATAGATTACCCCAATGTCACCTCGGGAATCCGCGAGTTGAGTGCCAAAACATACATCAAGTGAATCAATATGATACCCCATTGTCACCACGGGTATTCATATGCAAGACATACATCAAGTGTTCTCAAATCTAAAATATTCAATCCGACAATAACGAAAACTCAAAGGTAAAGATTCGATTCATCACAACAAGGATAGAGAGGGAAGAAACATCATATGATCCAACTATATTAACAAAGCTCGCGGTACATCAAGATCGTGCCAAATCAAGAACGCGAGAGAGAGAGAGAGAGATAAAACACATAGCTACTGGTACAAACCCTCAGCCCCGAGGGTGAACTACTCCCTCCTCGTCATGGAGACCGCCAGGATGATGAAGATGGCCTCCGGTGATGATTCCCCCTCCGGCAGGGTGCCGGAAAAGGGTTGTAGATAAGATCGTGGAGGTATAGAGGCTTGCGGCGGCGTAAAAACTCATCTAGGTTAATTTTCGGGGGTTTCTGAATATATATGATTTTTCAGCGTTGGAATCACGCGGAGAGGGGCCATAGGTGGCCCACGAGGCACCAGGGCGCGCCTGGGGGGGCAGGCACGCCTAGGTGGCTCGTGGGGCCCCTGTGGCTCTTCTGCTGCTCCTCCGAAGCTTCCTGGGTCTGTTTCCTTCCAGAAAAAATCATCAAAAAGTTTCGCTGCATTTGGACTTCGTTTGATATGGATTTTCTGGAAAACCAAAAACAAGCAGAAAACGGCAACTAGCACTGGGCACTAGGTCAATATGTTAGTCCATAAAAATCATATAAAAGCCATATAAAAGTGCACCAAAATCATACAAAACTATAATAAACATGGCATGAATACTTCATTAATTATAGATACGTTGGAGACGTATCAAAGCCTCCCACTTATGATTACCCCCTCGCGCAAGCATCCGCAACTACGAAAGACGAATTAAGATAAATCTAACCATAGCATTAAACATATGGATCCAAATCAGCCCCTTACGGCGCATAAACTAGGGTTTAAGCTTCTGTCACTCTAGCAACCCATCATCTAATTACTACTCCACAATGCATTCCCTTAGGCCCAAAGATGGTGAAGTGTCATGTAGTCGACGTTCACATGACACCACTAAGAGAATCAACAACATACATATTATCAAAATATCGAACGAATACCAAATTCACATGATTACTTATGACAAGACTTCTCCCATGTCCTCAAGAACAAAAGTAACTACTCACAAACCATATTCATGTTCAAGATTAGAGAGGTATTGAATAGCATATTGGATCTGAACATATAATCTTCCACCAAATAAACCAACTAGCATCAACTACAAGATGTAATCAACACTACTAGCAACCCACAGGTACCAATCTGAGGTTTTGAGACAAAGATTGAATACAAGAGATGAACTAGGGTTTGAGATGAGATGGTGTTGTTGAAGATGTTGATGAAGATTGGTCCTCCCACGATGAGAGGATCGTTGGTGATGTCGATGGCTCCGATTTCCCCCTCCCGGAGGGAAGTATCCCCGGCGGAATCGCTCCGCCGGAGAGCAAAAGTGCTCCTGCCCAAGTTCCGCCTTGAGACGGTGGCGCACCGTCCCAAAAGTCTTCTCCCCATTTTTTCTAGGGCAAATGGACTTATATACCAGAAAATGGGCGCCGAAGGCTGGCCAGGGGCCCCACAAGCCACCAGGGCGCGCCTGGGGGGGTGGCGCGCCCTGGTGCCTCGTGGGCTCCTGGGTGGCCCCCTCTGGTATTTCTTTCTTCCAGTATTTTTTATTTATTCCAAAATAAATCTCAGTGAAATTTCAGCTCATTTGGAGATGTGCAGAATAGGTATCTGTGACATAGCTTTTTCAGGTCCAGAATTCCAGTTGCCGGCAATCTCTCTCCTTGTGTAAATCTTGCATATTAAGAGAGAAAAGGCATTAGAATTGCTCCACAAAGTGTTATATTGATTAAAAACACTATAAATAACAGTAGTAAAACATGATGCAAAATGGACGTATCAATTATATGGCTATTATTTGTGTCAACTTTAGTGTTAATACTATATATAAATCTGTGCATCGTATGGCCTGATGATGCATCATTGTATGGATTGTGCATGGTGTATGGCCTGATGGCTGTTATTTCACTTATCTATGTCAACTTTAGTGCATGGTTGTGCATTGATTTTTAAGGCTTGTTCTTGCTTGCTTAGTAGGTATAGAAGATCTGTAGATGAATCCCTACCACGTGCCATGTTCATTAGAAATTTGAGTTCTCGCTTGGCAACCTTCAGGTTCCTTGTGAGAAGTAGAAGCCGGAACTTGTGATACGTCTCCGACGTATCTATAATTTTTGATTGTTCCATGCTATTATAGTATCAATCTTGGATGTTTTTATATGCAATTATATATCATTTTTTGGGACTAACCTATTAACCTAGTGCCCAGTGCCAGTTGTTGTTTTCTGCTTGTTTTTGGCTTTTCAGAGAATCTGTACCAAACGAAGTCCAAATGCCACGAAACTTTTTGGAGATTTTTTTCTAGACAAAAGAGACCTTGGAAGCTTCGGGAGGATGCCAGAAGCCTCACGGAGGCTTCACATGGCAACAGGGCACGCCCCAGGGGGGCACGGCGTGTTGCCTTGTGGGGCCCACGTGACTTCGTTTGACCTAATTCCACTTCTATAAATTCACAAATATTGGGAAACCAACAGAGAGCCAGAAGAGAAAACCTTTCCGCCGCCGCAAGCTTCTGTTCTTCAGCGATCCCATCTGGAGGCCTTTTCCGTTACTCTGCCGAAGGGGGAATCGATCACGGAGGGCTTCTACATCAACCTTGCTGCCCTTCCGATGATGTGTAAGTAGTTTACCACAGACCTACGGGTCCATAGCTAGTAGCTATATGGCTTCTTTTCTCTCTTTGATCTTCAATACCATGTTCTCCTTGATATTCTTGGAGTTCTATCCGATGTAATCTTCTTTTGCGGTGTGTTTGTTTGGATCCGATGAATTGTGAGTTTATGACCAGATTATTCATGAGAAATATTTGAGTCTTATCTGAACTCTTTTATGCATGATTAAATATAGCTTTGTATTTCTCTCCGATCTATCGATTTGGTTTGGCCTACTAGATTGATTTATCTTGCAATCTGAGAGGTGCTTTGTGTTGGGTTCAATCTTGCGGTGCTCAATCCCAGTGACAGAAGGGGACATGACACGTATTTGTATTGTTGCCATTAAGGATAAAAAGATGGGGTTTATTCATAATGCTTGAATTTGCTTCTCTACATCATGTCATCTTGCTTAAGGCGTTACTCTGTTTTTATTAACTTAATACTCTAGATGCATGCTGAATAGCGGTCGATGAGTGGAGTAATAGTAGTAGATGCAGGCAGGAGTCGGTCTACTTGTCTTGGACGTGATGCCTATATACATGATCATTGCCATGAATCCGGGTCTATCTTTATCATATAAAAAACCTAAAAATACCTTGCTGCAATTTATTTACTTTTATTTTTATTAGTATTTTAGTTTATCAATTTATCTCTATCAGACTTAATCCTTGCAAGTAACAGCTAAGAGGATTGACAACCCTCTTATTCGCGTTGGGTGCAAGTGTTTGCTTTTCTGTGTGTAGGTGTTGTTCACTGGATTTTGCTTGGTTCTCCTACTGGATTGATAACCTTGGTTCTTAACTGAGGGAAATACTTATCTCTACTGTACTGCATCATCCGCTCCTCTTCGGGGAAATACCAACGCAGACTACAAGTAGCAGGAAGAATCTCTGGCGCCGTTGCCGGGGAGACATCATCAAAATCTATCAAGTACCTTCGCACAAACTATCAATCACTTGCATTTATTTTATTTGCCTTTTTATTTGCATTTGCCTCTCATTTTCATCTCCCCCACTTCTAAAAAAATTACAAAAACACAAAAATATTTTTATTTGCTTGTTTGCTTGCTTGCTTGCTTTTATTGCCTTCATGTCAAACACTCAAGAACAGAAAGTAAAACAAAAATTTAAGATACTATGGATCACCTTAAGGTTTTCTACTTGGATCATCTTCGATCCATTTGTGCTCGTGCTGAAACCCCAACTAGTTTAGTTGAGGGAAAATTATTAGATGAGCATGTTCATTTTGTGCGTCACCGTTTGTCTCAAAAAGGGAGATTCTTATGGGATCAAATAAATTGTTTGCTATGCTATGCTTGGAATCTATGTGAAATTTATGATTTTACTTATTGCTCTAAGAACACTAAAAAACACCTTCCCTACCTATGTGAGTTTAATGATAATGAAATCTTATCTTCTTATGCCAAGGGTGTTTATAGTTACTATGATATCGAACAAATTGAAGAATTTGTTGCCTTTAAGGGTGCTTATGAAGTTGCTACTTTAATTGAAAAGTATGATATTACTCTCTACAAATCTGAAAATTTTGACATACTTAAATATTGCTATGAAAACTATGCTCCTAATGCCTATGTCAATGAATTTATTGAAAGGATGTCTGCTACTTTGAAAGAAAATAATGATATGCTTGAATCCATGGATAATTATGATTCCGTTGATTCGATTGAAATATCCCCTGTTGATGAATGTGATGCTTGCTATTCTTATGGCCATGATGCCAATATTAATGATGCTTATAGAGATGAACTTGCTATAGTTCCTTATGTTAAAAATGAAATTATTGCTATAGCACCCATACTTGATAGCTCCTTGAATAAAAAGCATGATTGCAATGATGTTATTATAAATTCTATTAATGTCAATTGTGCTAATGATATGCAAAGCTACAAGCTTGGGGATGAATTTTTTGTTATGTGCACTACTTATTGCAATGATCATGATTGGGGTGATAATGCTTCTTATGATCTTGAAAATTTATTTAAACCTCATGATGAATATGCTATTGATAATAATATTTACAATAATAATTTTGGAAGAGTGTCAACTTTAGGTAAAAATAACCCCACATATTTGAATAGTGTTCAATCTTATGAAATTTTTGATAAAAGTGGGTTTGGAGAGGTCATGACTTTAGTTGATGATAATCCCACTATTTTGGAAGAGTGTCAACTTTGCATGCATGTGGATCGTGAAGAGAATATTTTATATGATAGATATATTGTTGAATTTGATTATGATCCTACATGTAATTATTATGAGAGAGGAAAATATGGTTGTAGAAATTCTCATGTTACTCAATTACCTCTCTTGAAGTTCAAATTGTTAATGCTTCGTTCTTCTTCCTTGCATATGCTAGATACTTCTTGTCTTGATAATTTGTTTCCCTATAAAATGCCTATGCATAGGAAGTATGTTAGACTTAAATGTGTTTGTCACATGTTTTATGATGCTCTCTTTGTGTTTCAACTCTTATCTTTTATGTGAGCATCATTAATATTTCAAGCCTATCTTAATGGCTATAAAGAAAGAGCTTGTTCGGAGACAACCCAATACTTTATGTTTTTGAGTGTTTTCATGATTATAGCTTCTGTTATGATTGTGTTTTTATGTTTTAATTAGTTTTTGTGCCAAGTAATGCCTTTGGGATGATTTGGAAGATAGTATGATAGATGCTGTTTGAAAACAGAAACTTTTGCGTCCAGTGCTGGAATTTCTAATTTTTCTCGAGTGTCATAACCTTATGAATTTTTTACACAGTATTTATATATGAATTTCCCACGTTTTCCTAATTTTTCAGAATTTTTGGAGTTACAGAAGTATGACCATAATTCAGATCTTTACAGACTGTTCTGTTTTAGACAGATTCTGTTTTTGTTGCATAGTTTGCTTATTTTGACTAATCTATGGATCGTATTGGGGGTATGAGTCATCGAGAAGTTGGAGTACAGTAGCATTATGGCAATATTAAATATGAATCAATTTACTACAGTACCCAAAGTTTAAGATTTGTTTGTTATACTAACGGATCTCACGAGGTTTCTGTTGAGTTTTGTGTGCTGAAGTTTTCAAGTTTTGGGTGAGACTACGATGGATAAAGGAATAAGGAGTGGCAAGAGCCTAAGCTTGGGGATGCCCAAGGTAATATTCAAGGAAGACTTGAGCGTCTAAGCTTGGGGATGCCCCGGAAGGCATCCCCTCTTTCGTCTACAATCTATCGGTAACTCACTTGGAGCTATATTTTTATTCATCACATGATATGTGTTTTACTTGGAGCGTCTTGTGATATAGTTTGTTTGCTTTTGTTTGCTTTTCAGTTTGTCACAATCATCTTTGCTGAACACACCTTTTTGAGCGGGACACACATTATTCGTGATTTGTTAGAATACTCTATGTGCTTCACTTATATCTTTTGAGCTAGGCAGTTGCTCTAGTGCTTCACTTATATCTTTTAGAGCACGGCGGTGGTTATATTTTAAAGAGATAGTTGCATTGTCATGCTTCACTTATATCTTTTTGAGAGTCTCATGATAACAATGGTAATATGCACGGGTTATGAATTTGGTCCTGATATGATAGGTATTCAAGAGGGATATAATAAAAACTTTCATGTAGATCACTGAATATGATAAGTTTGATTCCTTTTAATAGTTTTGCGATATTAAGATGGTAATATGTGGGAGGTATTAGTAGATAATTGTGGTTTAGTAAGAATATTGGTGTTAAGGTCTGTGATTCCCGAAGCATGCACGTATGATCTGTCGTTATGCTAAGAAGTTGGAGCATGATTTATTATTGATTGCCCTCCTTTGTGTGGCGGTCGGGGGCACGCGATGGTTAACTCCTACCAACCTCCCCCCTAGGGGCATGCGTAGTAGTACTTTGCTTCGAGGGCTAATAAACTTTCGCAATAAGTATGTGAGTTCTTTATGACTAATGTGAGTCCATGGATTATACGCACTCTCACCCTTCCGCAATTTGCTAGCCTCTTCGGTACCGTGCATTGCCCTGTCTCACATTGAGAGTTGGTGCAAACTTCGCCGGTGCATCCAAACCCCGTGATATGATACGCTCTGTCACACATAAGCATCCTTATATTTTCCTCAAAACAGCCACCATACCTACCTATCATGGCATTTCCATAGCCATTCCGAGATATATTGCCATGCAACTTCCACCGTTTCATTTTTATGACATACATCATCATTGTCATATTGCTTTGCATGATCATATAGCTGACATAGTATTTGTGGCTCAGCCACCGTTCATCAATGTTATACATGTTACGCTAGCATCATTGCACATCCTGGTACACTGCCAGAGGCATTCATATAGACTCATATTTTTGTTCTAGTACCGAGTTGTAATGTTGAGTTGTAAGTAAATTGAGGTGTGATGATCATCATTATTAGAGCATTGTCCCAGTGAGGAAAGAATGGTGGGGACTAATGAGTCCTCGAAAAAGTGGGGATGAGGTCCATGAGACAGTTCTAAAAAAAAGAAAAAAAAAGAGGCGAAAAAGAGCCATGAAAAAAAATGAGAGAAAAAGAGAGAAGGGTTACTATCCTTTTCCACACTTGTGCTTCAGAGTAGCACCATGTTTTTTTCATATAGAGAGTCTCCTATTTTGTCACTTTCATATACTAGTGGGAATTTTTCATTATAGAACTTGGCTTGTATATTCCGATGATGGGCTTCCTCAAATGCCCGAGGTCTTCATGAGCAAGCAAGTTGGATGCACACCCACTTAGTTTTCATGTTGAGCTTCCATACACTTATAGATCTTAGTGCATCCGTTGCATGACAATCCCTACTCCTCGCATTGACATCAATTGATGGGCATCTCTATAGCCCGTTGATTAGCCTCGTTGATGTGAGACTATCTTCTTATTTTTGACTTCCCCTTATTGATATCTACCACCACACTCTATTCCACCTATAGTGCTATATCCATGGCTTGCGCTCATGTATTGCGTGGGAGTTGCAAAAGCTGAAGCGCGTTAAAAAGTATGAACCAATTGCTTGGCTAAAACCGGGGTTGTGCATGATAAATATTTTGTGTTAAGAAGATGGAGCATGACAGGATTGTAAGATTTTGTAGGGATAACGTTCTTTAGCATTTTTATTTTGAAATACATGATTGTTTATTAGTATGCCTGAGTATTGATGTCTTTATATCAAATTATAGACTATTGCTTTGAATCATTCGGATCTTATTATTCATACCGTAAGAGAAAGATTACATGATGAAACATGATAGGTAGCATTCCACATCAAAAATTCTGTTTTTATCATTTACCTACTCGAGGACGAGCAGGAATTAAGCTTGGGGATGCTTGATACGTGTCCAACGTATCTATAATTTTTGATTATTCCATGCTATTATAGTATCAATCTTGGATGTTTTTATATGCAATTATATATCATTTTTTGGGAGTAACCTATTAACCTAGTGCCCAGTGCCAGTTGTTGTTTTCTGCTTGTTTTTGGCTTTTCAGAGAATCTGTACCAAACGAAGTCCAAATGCCACGAAACTTTTTGGAGATTTTTTTCTGGACAAAAGAGACCTTGGAAGCTTCAGGAGGAGGCCAGAAGCCTCACGGAGGCTTCACAAGGCAACAGGGCATGCCCCAGGGGGGCACGCCGTGTTGCCTTGTGGGGCCCACGTGACTCCGTTTGACCTAATTCCACTTCTATAAATTCACAAATATTGGGAAACCAACAGAGAGCCAGAAGAAAAAACCTTTCCTCCACCGCAAGCCTCCGTTCTTCAGCGATCCCATCTGGAGGCCTTTTCCGTTACTCTGCCGGAGGGGGAATCGATCACGGAGGGCTTCTACATCAACCTTGCTGCCCTTCCAATGATGTGTGAGTAGTTTACCACAGACCTACGGGTCCATAGCTAGTAGCTAGATGGCTTCTTTTCTCTCTTTGATCTTCAATACCATGTTCTCCTTGATATTCTTGGAGTTCTATCCGATGTAATCTTCTTTTGCGGTGTGTTTGTTGGGATCCGATGAATTGTGAGTTTATGATCAGATTATTCATGAGAAATATTTGAGTCTTCTCTGAACTCTTTTATGCATGATTAATTATAGCTTTGTATTTCTCTCCGATCTATCAATTTGGTTTGGCCTACTAGATTGATTTATCTTGTAATGGGAGAGGTGCTTTGTGATGGGTTCAATCTTGCGGTGCTCAATCCCAGTGACAGAAGGGGACATGACACATATTTGTATTGTTGCCATTAAGGATAAAAAGATGGGGTTTATTCATAATGCTTGAATTTGCTTCTTTACATCATGTCATCTTGCTTAAGGCGTTACTCTGTTTTTATTAACTTAATACTCTAAATGCATGCTGGATAGCGGTCGATGAGTGGAGTAATAGTAGTAGATGCAGGTAGGAGTTGGTCTACTTATCTCGGACGTGATGCCTATATACATGATCATTGCCATGAATCCATCATAATTATTTGCTTTTCTATCAATTGCCCAACAGTAATTTGTTTACCCACCGTATGTTTTTGTGCTCAAGAGAGAAGCCTCTAGTGAAAACTATGGCCCCCGGGTCTATCTTTATCATATAAAAAGCCTAAAAATACCTTGCTGCAATTTATTTACTTTTATTTTTATTAGTATTTTAGTTTATCAATTTATCTCTATCGGACTTAATCATTGCAAGTAACCGCTAAGAGGATTGACAACCCTCTTATTCGCGTTGGGTGCAAGTGTTTGCTTTTCTGTGTGTAGGTGTTGTTCACTGGATTTTGCTTGGTTCTCCTACTGAATTGATAACCTTGGTTCTTAATTGAGGGAAATACTTATCTCTACTGTACTGCATCATCCTCTCCTCTTCGGGGAAATACCAACGCAGACTACAAGTAGCACCTTGTTGTAGTCTAACTTTCAAATCAGCAGCTGTGGCAGCAAGATCAGCAGATGCACTCGAGAACTCATTTAAGATAGGTCTGACCAAGTGATTTCCGCCATCCGAAGTAGAGTAAAAAGATTTGAACTCCAGTGTATCATCTGAAAAACTTCCAACTGGAAGAATGTCAGAACCACCAGGACAAGTATTTGAATCAGCATCCAGAGGCGTGTTACTATTTGCAGGTTTCGGTTGAGCAGGTTGCTGCTGAACTGTGCTAGCAATTTCATTCTAGTTCCCTATATTAACTACTCCAAATTATCTTTCCAAGTATTGAATGACATCCTGCAAAAGCAGAGAGATGAACAAAAGTTCCATCTAGACAAAAGCTACGCTGGGACTTTGGAAAGGAAGACGGCTAACAAATGCTATGGCTTGTCATACAAGTTAAAATCACAAATTAATCTGACAGTGCTAAGCTCGAGAATTCCATGCTATGGCTCCCTGTTTGATATAATTTCATGCTGGTTGTATCTTCGTGCAATCTGAAATATTGTTCGAACAAACTAACGGTTGGAGGTTTAACTTTTATTTTTGTTGTAACTGCAGAAAATAGATGACATCGTTGAACTGAACATTGAAGAGGATTTTGATAACCAACCTTCAAAAAAAGCAAAATTTCCTGAATCGGGTGTTTTGGAACCATCACCTACGTCAGCAACTATGTCAATATCATCTCCAGTTTCTGAATGTTTTGAATCGATTGTGCCGGAATCAGATAATCAAATAGATCGTGAGCCATTGCCATCAACTCCGTCCCCAACTAGCTCGACATTATATTCGGATTTTGAATCGATGCATGAAGGAAAAGTTCATTACATGATGATAAGTAACAAGATGAACATAAACAAATCAAAGTTGATGAGACATATGATTATCTCCCACAAGGTAATTGTTTGATTTATTTTGTGTACTTTTTATTCAATATTTTTATTAAATTATTTGACTTTTTGCAGATTATACATTGACTGACCATGATCTATGTGCTCATATAGCAATAGAATCATCTTTGGAAAAATAATTATTGGTGAAGATAAATGAAAGTTCTGTCTTACAAAATCAACTGATGTGCTGGTTGAAATTATCACGTTGGATAATATTGCTTTTACTAGCAGTTGCAGTGCTCTTGTTATTTTATTTCCACCAATATCATCACGATTTGCTATTGATGTAATGCTATATTCCTTGATTGAAAGCAAACCCTTTAATTGCAACTGTACTAAGCATTCTTTCCGTCTATATCTTGTCATGATTTTTACTAGATGTAGAGGCGCTCTTATTATTGTTATTTTCCAGAATTATTGTCATTTCACAGATGGTGTAATACTATGTCCCTTCACAGAAAGCAAACCTTGTTCATGGCTAACTTATAGAATAGCAGGAACAGAGTTCAAAAACCATCAATCTCTGGAACACTCTGACCATGTATTTGATTTGGTTAAATACCCAATATATGATGAGGTGCTGCATCTCCTGATGTTGAGCTATTTAGACTGGTATTTCTAGTATATTTTATTGACAGGCACTTTGGCGTCGTCAACAATTGACATGTACTTTGGTGTCTCAGCAACTAGGTCGCCACCGACCACCGCGGTGGCTCGCCGTGATGCCCTCCCGCCACCCTCTGTACGACGCCGTCAGCAAGATGGGCGGGAGCTCTTTAGCGTGTCGGCCCACAGGAACGACACGATGCCGTACACCCTGAAGGACACGTTCATCAAGCTTGACCTGACCCTCACCGACACCACCTTGCCGCCTCTGTTTTTTTTTCTTTTTTTTCGAAAAGGAGGATGACCCCTGGCCTCTACATCTGGGAGATGCATGCAGCCATCTTATTAATTATTCACAAAGACCTTACAAAGTAGTACATCAGGTAGTCTGAAGCCACCATCTTAGCAACATTTGTCGCTACTCCTATCCACTTGATGAAGGGGTGCCGATAGTCCGAGCCTAATACCAAACAGACATCGCACAAATGCCTAATATCTAAAACCGGAGGCCCCAACCAAGCCACATACTGGGTATGGGGTGCAAACCGGTCCGCCGCACTCTCATAGGTCGTCGCTGTTGTCTTCCACTGATCCATCTTCAGAGCAGGTACTGACGCATCAACCTTGCCAGGCCTGTCGTCGACGCCCCCATGACGCCAGACAACGCCTCCTCCCTGCGCGCGTCCATCATCACACATCCGTCGCCGAGGCCCTGCCGTGCCACGCCGCCGAGACTCCACGTCGTCGATGCGTCACATGGAATGCCGTTCCACCGCTGGAACCGTCCACTGGTCCCTCAAGCCAATGCACACCTCCAAGAATGACACCCCTAAGGAGGGAACGACACAAGTGCGCCGCCGTCATCCGATCGACTGATCTTGGGTTTCCCCCGGAGGTAGCGGAAGGAGTTGGGAGCTTCACCTCGATGATGCCTTCAAGAAGGAAACGACGCCGAGGGCGTCACCATCACCGGCTCCGGCCACCTGCCGGAGACCAGGTTTTCACCCGGATCTGTCCCATGATGAGCATCCAACCGACAACATGTGCACCGTCCAGACTGCCTTCAAAGCCCCAGATCTGGCCACCCAGATCCGGTGACCATCCACAACAGCACTGCCACCGTGGGAGCCCTGGCACACCGGCCACTACCTGCGTGTGCCACCACTGGAGACTGGGAGGAGGGCCGCCATCCCACCTCGCCAAACCGCGAGAGCCGCCGAGATGAATCCCGCGCGCTCGTCACCGTCGCTGATCCGATCCAATCCGGAGCCAAAGTCACCAGATCGCCGGCGCAGATCCGCCTTGGATAGGGATATCGCCACACCATGCCGACGCGAGAGGCCTGGGCTTCACCTGCCACCACCTTCCAGGGCCGCCGCCCCGGGTCGCCACCGCCACGAAGTCCTCCACGCCGCTGCATCACCCGCGCGGGCAGCCCATGCCGGCGAGCCGCCGCGCCGCGGCGCCCTGTGCCGCGCCCAGGCCCGAGGAGGCGGGCCCGCGCCACCCCATCGCGCGTGAGGAAGAAGACACCCCACTGCCGCCGGCGCCGGTCGGGCTTCGCCCGGCCGCGCCCTTGGGCAGCGGCGAGGGAGGGGGAGGCAGGAGGAGGAGACCGGCGGCGCAGATGGGAGGCCCCTCCCCGTCGCCTCGCGGGGGCGGTGCGGGAGGGTTAGGTTTCGGCTCTAAAAAAGCAATACTCAGCCGAAGAGTTAGCTTGTTGCCGCTTTGCTTCCATGGTTGCTTCAATGCTCTTCGACTCTCCGTAGTGAGCAGCTGATGGTGCTTGGATGAAACAATTGATCGGAAAATGGGTAGTGTTGTATTGGTAGTCATGTGTTCGCCCACTAACTGTAGAACACCTAAGACGATTCTTCAGGACATGATACATTCCAATTACTCATTTGGGTCTTCTTCTTACTGATACTTGGTTTTACTTAGTAATCTTGAGATCAACGCTTTCGATTATAACTATATGTAGAGCACAGGACCCGACCTTGCATGTGGCCGGTTTAATTTGTTTACTGGAGAAAATAGTTAAAGATGTTCACAATTTTACATATGTTCACACTATTTTTGTTTCAAAAATATATGTTCGCACTTCTTTAAAAAGCTTAAAAATTCCCGCAAAAAGTTCCTTGTTTCTATTTTTTTTTTCCATTTAGAAATGTACAAAAAAAAATCAAAACATTCTTTAAAGAAGAAACACGTGCTCAAAAAATGTTCTTTTTTAGAGAGATGTTCCAATTTTCATAAAAATGTTAACTATTCTTAAAAAGTATTCCAATTTTTATGAACATTGAATTTTATCAAAAATAAGGAAATGTTCACGATTTTTAGAAAAGCAAAAAAACGATTGACAAACTATTCCATGCAAAACTAATCTTCCATGTGACGAAGAACGCTAAGTTGGCTTCTTCACGTCCAAACTTGATGCTACAAAAAGCAATACTCAGTTCAGCCTTATTATCGATATTTATTAAAATTGGATATAAAAAATGGTGCACAATGGAATATGAGGCCGGTGGTGCCCCTTTTTTCGCCCGATGCAACACACGGGCATTTGTACTAGTAAGACATAAATTTTTCAGTCGCATGAAACACATAGTAGATGCACTTATCCAAATAAATTTCTATATTTTGAACACAAAATACCAGCATATTTACGATAATAGTATATGTCCATCTCTCTATATGTTGGGAAAAACACAAAATATCGAAATTAATCACGTGGGATAGCAATAAACTCATATTTTGAGTCAGCAGTTACAACTAATATTATTTTTAAAATTGAAGTGTTGAAGAAAAACAGAATTCTGTTAATTGTATACATTTATTAACAATTCTGTAGTCAGAATTAGCCTTTTATTATGTAGAACGTAGATGGACCAACAACAAAAGATATATAAATAGAAGGCTAGCAATTAGCAACAATATGCTCATTTCACTAATTTTATTGGGCCACATAGCCATAAGGGGGCTGGCTTTGGGATAAGAAAATGAAGGCATAATATATACTAGAAGGGTTGGGCGCGCTTTGCTGCGCCGTTGGTGTTGTTGGGTTTCTTTAAAAAAATCACTCTGTTTCAAAATATGAGGTGTATTACTTCTTTGAAAAGGCAAATCTTTTAAGTTTGGTCAAATTTATAGAGAAATGTATCAAATCCATAATATCATATCGGTATTTTTAGATTCATCATGAAATGAATTTCCATACTTTTTGTTTAATATTGTGGATGTCGATATTTTTGCTCTGAACTTGGTCAAAGTTAAAGAATTTGACTTTCTAAAAAACTAATACCCCTTGTATTTTGGAACTGATGGAATATTTAGTTTGGCGGGCGGGGGAGATGATAGAGTGTGTTTTATTTTTATTTATAATGCGTTGATTTGGTGGGCCTTTCGTGGTGTGATTCTGTGTTATCCGCTAACCAATCTATATTTATGTGGAGAAATTTTCTGTGTCGGTGGTTCAATATACTATATTGGTGCTACAATATCACATGGTGGCCCTTCTTTTTTCTAGGTGGTGGGAGGGTGCGTGAGATTGATATGTTTTTATAGGCCGGTTGCTGCTGATTGATTTGAAAAATTGTTGGCCCGGTCAAAATCGTAAACCAAATCAAAAATTGAATACCTCAATTGAATGAAAGAGCTTCAAAACATAGTGAATTAAAAGAATTGAAATGGAGAGCTTGATAAATTGTTGACCCGGTCAAAATCGGATGACACAATTCTAAATTGAATACCGCAATTAATTGCGAGGCCTTAAAAATTAGAAAGTATAGTGTATGGTATAAAAGAATTGAATGAAAGAGCTTTGCAAAATTGTTGACCCGGTCAAAATCGGGTGACCCAATTCTAATTGGAGACCTAAGTGCTTCATCACACATTACTACGGTGATCGACAGACAACTACATGGCAGGAGCATCTGCGTCCGTTCCTAATCTAGATGGTGCTTTAGTGCCCGGCTAAACCTAGGCATTCTCTGGGCCAGGCCTAGCTCGGGCCGGGCTTTGCAAACCTCGACCTCAAAATCTCAAGCCCGAGCCCGGTCCAGCCCGGAACACATGAACAGTGTTTTTTTTTATTAAAATAATGAATTTTGAGATATTTAAAGTATATATCATACCTATATTTCTTATAAAATAGTGAATTATGCCCTGTTCGGGTTTTTCTTCGTGCTTTCAGTCCGGGCTTCGGGCAGAAAAGCTGAGCCCGAGTCCGGCCCGAAACACATGAATAGTGCACTTTTATTAAAATAATGAATTTGGGATATTTAAATTATATTATACCTATATTTCTTATAAAATACTGATTTATGCCATGTTCGGGCTTCTGGGCTGGGCTTCGTGCGAAAAAGTTGAGCCCGAGCCCGGCCCGAAACACATGAATAGTGCGCTTTTATTAAAATAATGAATTCGGGATATTTAAATTATATTATACCTATATTTCTTATAAAATAGTGATTTATGCCATGTTCGGGCTTTTGGGCTGGGCTTCGTGCGAAAAAGCTGAGCCCGAGCCAGGCCCGGATGTCGGGCTTTCGGGCCAGGCTGTCCATGCCCTGGTCTACCGGCGGCTAGTGAGAGGAAGCAACGGGACAGCGACAGGGTCGCGGCGGTATTGATCCACGAATTTAAGGGGTGGAAGGAGGAGATCTTGAGGATTTGGTGAGGGGAAAGGGGAGAGGGCGAGAGAGAAGCTCTCTCTGTTCCTGCGTTCGGCGCCTGCTAGACGATAGGGAAGATGGGTGGGCTGGGCTCGTGCGGCTGGATCACTTATCATGCGGAAACGCCAAGGTCGGTGACGTTTAGGATGGGAGGGGGACGCCGAGGTCCCTTTGCCATGTCGGATGGTCAACGAGACATTGTAGAGTGTGGGTCAGGGGTGAAACGCCGGGTGCCCCGACGTCTCCCGTGCAACTGAGACGTCAGGGATGTTGACGTGATAAAAAAAAAAGGTGAAATCCGAAGAAAAATATATATTCTGAAACGGGGTCTTAAGTTTGGCAAAAAGGTTAGAACGGTTTTCGTCACCCTTAGCCAAGCCCGGTTGGCAATGCTGTGAGGAGCTGCTAAATAAATAAGGTGCTCGTGTGTACGGCCAACACCGAATTGATTTTGTCGCAAAAAAAAAACACCGAATTGAGTTCGTTTTTGCAGTTTGCATTACGTACACGCAGAGGGCACCACAAGGTCCTGCAAAAGTGTCCAAACCCCACCCCAATAAATTCGAGCTTATCGCTGCCCTCCCCACCCGACTTTGTCCGGGCGCGGAAGCGACGAGAGAAGAAGTGCAAACAAAGGCTCCTCGCCAGAAACAAACAAACAAACAACCGGATTAAAATCGAGAGCACGGACAGGGATTAGCAGGAACTTGGAAAAGGGAGAAGAAGAAGACAGCGGACCTGTTCAATTCGCGGCCCTCACGAGAGCTCTCTCGTTCTCCGTCTCCCTTGAGAGTCCCCCGTGGATCTCCGGGTCAATCCCGAGCCTATCTCGCCGGAATAGCCGGTCGGAGATGGCAAAGGAGAGACGCCGGCACCTCTGTACATAGTAGATGTAGGTTTTGGTTTAGGTCTCAGCTTGATGTTGGTAGTCGGCTTGATGCTGGTGGTCGGCGCTATGCCGGGAGAGAAGCTGCAGATCTCTCCGGCCAGATCTGTAGCGTCCTGGTGCTCTCCCTCCTCGCGGTGGTGCTCCAGCGGTCGGAGCCGGATGCGGTGGGGAGGATGGCGGTGGGGATCTCCGTTTGCAATAAGGCTGGCTTCTTCTGTGGATCTGGTGCTGGCGACTGTGGCCTGCAAACTTCGTTCTCTGGTCTTGGTGATCTGGAGGACGCTGGTCTGCAGCTTATGTGTCGGCTGGCGCAAGATCTGCAGCGGGGGAGTATGGAAGCTGCTCCCGGGAGCGAAATCACGGCGGCTCTTTGTTGGCTGCCGTCTAAGATGGTCGAAGGGCGACTGCTCCCACCCTCTTCGTCGGCATCGGTTTTCTCCGGCCGGCGTTTGCAGGTGAACTCCAACCTCCAGGCTTCTATGCCGTTGCGGAGGCCCCTTTGCTTCGGTGCAGTTGGCTCCCGGCACCTCGCCCCAAGTGGTGCTGTCCCCGGCGGCGTTGTGCTTGACTGCACTGCGGTGTGCAGAAGCGGTGGCGATGGAGCTGGACTCGATGGCGTTTTCTTCATATCTTTCAGGGTCCTTAGTGCAAAAAGCCAGGGCATGGTTGTAATTTCTTTTTCTTTGACGGTCCTCTGTGTAATTTTGCCACTGTTTAATGAAAGCTTCTAGGTCCCTCTGGGACCGCCCCTGGTTCAAAAAAAAAAAAAAAAAGAAGACAGCGGGATAGCGGCGGGGGCGCGACCGACCCGGCTGTCGCGTTGCCCGCGTCACCCAGCCGGGTCCCTTGGACGCATCGCACACGGCCGCCTGCTGCTGCCCTGCCTCCATCACGAGCCTCTTTGGACTTTCTCGAGCGTTGCCCACCTGGGCGGGGGGCCGTTTTCGAACGCAACAAGGCGCCATTTTTAAGCGCACGCTAGCGACCCCATCCGGTTTGGACGGATGG
This sequence comes from Elymus sibiricus, assembly GCA_039707655.1. Classification (NCBI taxonomy): domain Eukaryota; kingdom Viridiplantae; phylum Streptophyta; class Magnoliopsida; order Poales; family Poaceae; genus Elymus; species Elymus sibiricus. Next base: position 424,017,899 of record CM077668.1, on the reverse strand, counting down.
CAACAAAGCGCACAGCCAAAACCCACAGGGAAGACGACGGGGTGAGGTGCACTGCTTCTTGTCGTTGCCCCGGAGGCTCTTGCCTGGGCAAAGGACATTTGTGCCCGTCCTCTTGCCTGTGCCAACAAACACCAACGTTTGTCTTGGTGTTGGACCACCCTTGTGGTGCCGCATGGCGTGGCGTGTAGCTAGCTAGCCACCTGGCGTGGCGTGACGGGACCGGAGGGGCGGCGGTCTGTTCCCCCGGTATGGCCTGCGATTCTTTGCTTTCTTTACGGTTCTCTCATGTCCCGTGCGCCTGCGCGCGAAAGGTAAGATTCACCACCTGAACGAGAACAAAGGAGTGCTCTGACCTCTGAGTAGGCCCAACATGGCGACGGAGAGAAAGTCTGCGAGAGATGACCAATCAGGTTTTGCACCACCCACCGGACATGCCGCCGACCGCTTTGGCGGTGTTGGATTCCGGCGACAGGCTTCGTGCAGGATCGGGGCAGAAGATCTCAGGGGTTTCATTGTAATTTCTGTTTTTACTGGGGTGTTCTGTGCTATTGTGCTGAGTTAGCTGTCTCCTTCGCGTTTGTTCCGGTGGTGTCGCGTGTGTTCGAGCCTTGTACGGTTTTCTTACGTTAATGATATTCGCGGTACCCTGCAAAAAAAAAAAAAAGACATGCCGCCGACCAGGAACGCTTTCAGGTTCCATCAAGCACATGGATGGAAAACCATGGGCTCTAGCTCCACGCAGCCTCACCTTGACAACAGGCTAAATTCTCATACCTGCCTCGTTTGCCTCTATGCAAGCAAGGTCGAGATAACACAAGAGAACGCATGATCCTAGCGACACAGTCAAGAGCTAGTAATAGTACATACATGAAGCGCTAATGCACTACACTAACACGACGATTCCATAATGTGCGGCATGGAATTCTACTGGTAGGAATTTAAATGGGGAGTGAGGCTACGCTAAGGCGAGTTTTAGGAGGTACATGGTCTGAGACTTTCAGTTTTGCAGGGGAACAGGCACAGCACAAAAAGGATCCCTCCTGCTTTTCGCCTTCCAAACTTGAAAATCAGTCCTGCTGCGTTGGCGGTCTGCTGAAATCATCATGACGGTGACCAAAAGACCGACCGGTTAAGCCGTTAAGGTTGAAACTAGCTAGGTACGTACGGGGAGTTCATCCTTCGGCCCAGATGAGCTTGAAGATGTTCTTGCTAGCCCCCGCGTTGACCATGTCGCTCTTGTTCTTCAGCATCTCCTCCTGGGCACGCCTATCGCCATCCTACAAAGTCACAAGGATAAACTTTCAGTTTTAAAGAGATGGTAAATTATTCTGTGTGAGACATTAATAGTACGAGGAGCGGCGAATGAATATGGCCATGCATTGCTCGCATTTGTTCGGAACTCTGAGTATGATCAAGTGCTTTACAGGAAAGGAAAAGAGGAGGACTCACAAGCATGTTGTACGCCTTAGCAAGCGAGACAAGAGTGGGGTAAAGAGTTGTCACAGCAAGAGCAGCTTCTTCTGTCACTTGTGGCACCTGATTTACATGCCAGATCAATGAGAAAACTACGGCATGAAATGGACTGCCCGCCAAACTTTGGTGCAGGTTGCTGCAGCCGCCTAGTTACCTGCATAAGCTGAAGGGCGAATATGTCGCTCACAGTGACTTTCTCAAGGTCAGAACACCTTTTCACAAACTCGTCGTAGGTCAGGCAAAGTCGAGAGGTGTCAGCACCAGCAGAGAAGTTTCTGCTGTAGTAATCAATTATCGAGCCCGTGAGGTGCCCGTATTTCTTTTCAGTATCAGCAAACCCAGTGGTTCTTTGGACATCAAATCATTCAAGAACCTCAGTAGTGAAGCAACTGAAATACAAGGCATATGGAGCAGTTAATAGGGCATACAACTGACATCCTAAACGGAAGGAACGATACTTAATAATGTTAAACAACGAGAAAAAGTACTGCTATTCAGGGTTAACATGATCGTCCAGGCTTCATGACAAATGTACATACGCTGTTTTAACGCTCTCTGATCCATCGACAGTGTTTGGATCCCCTTCAACTAGATATATTAGCTTCCTTAGCCCACATTTCTGCAAAGGGTCGAACAAATGGAAGTATCACATTGTATTGTTGCTAAAATAACCCCAGCAAACCCATAGATATGGACAAGAAATACAGTTTCTTTGGGAAGAGATGCACAATTTACAGGTTCAAGCTTTATGTCTGCTAATAACATCGTCCTTCATCATCCCATACCCAAATATGGGCTATGTTTTTCAATTAATGATAACAAAGAATAAGAAAAAACTACTCAGCTAAGATTAGACTGAAGCAACATCAAATCACAGGGGATAGCATGCGGGCATAAAACATGGCTGGTCAAAAGACACACTCAGCACGTTGTAGTGAAACATTCATCCTCGTATTCAACATGTGTGGAACCCAATTGAAATCTAAAAAAACAAGATATCATATACAAGTTACACAAAGTTCTTCATCTAAAAAAAAAGAAGCACCTATCCGACGCGCTGCTGCTCTTCGTCAAAAAAGAAAAAAAAAAAGGGTCTTTATCTAACTGTTTAGAGATGCATCCATACCTGTGCCGCCAAACAGGCTAATGACTATGCCCATCAACTTATTTGCAACATCACCAAAACAATCATAACAATGTATTGTGTTGCCACAACTACTGATCAGGATTATCGCATGAAACAAATGATAATCTATGATACAAAATTTCTTATCACTATCACTGAGAAATGGAAAGCATAAAGAACTGGGAAAGTTAAGATGGAAGGTCTATAATATTATGAAAAAAATTCAAAGCTAGCTCAGATGGTACCTTCAGTCTTAGTTTTTGATCTTTGTATCTGTTGTCTTTAATTGAGCCAAGCAAATCATCCACATTTTTCCTTTCAACAATGAAATCAAGAACATACTCCGTGTCAAGTTCTTTGTGGCGAGCAATCCAAAGAGCATCTCCAACAGGCTAGTGTTTAATCTGGATGACATGGTTCGAACAGAAGGATCAGCACCATTTTCTTTGGCACGTTATACGAACAGTTCAATCTACGCAAATCAACTTTGTTAGATTCTTTTATGCTGTCTCCTTGTACACAAGCAAGAAAAAAGTGCAGTCAGCAATCATCAAGACAGTGAGGCAGCGACCAAACATATCAGATAATTAATCCAAAAAGTTCAAAAAAAGATCATTAACCCAGCAGTACAGGGCATTTAATTTAGAGCAGTGTTGATGCATGGTGATGACTTTTAGGGCCTGTTCGGCAACCCTCCGCGCTTCGCACTCCGCAAACTCCGCGCGAGAAGCTAGCCGAACGCTTTAGCTTCGTGGAGCCAGCTTCGAGAAGTTGTACCGAGCCGTAGTGCAAATTCGAAGGAGTTGGGGAAGCTTCCTTTTCCTGGCTCTGCGAAAACAAAGAAGCTGGAGTTGAGCGTTATTACGAGCCGCTGCCACCGCCAAGTGACCGCTGCGTACCGCTTCGATTAATCTATCCCCCGAACAGGCCATATCTCTCCTCCATAGCCTCTCTCTCCCCGTCGGTGTACATTTTTTAAGGAGAAAAAAGGTGCGCAGCGGTGAGAAGCAGGAGCTGCGCAGCCGAACGTTTTTCCATCGCTGTGAGAAGCTGGAAACCGGGAGCGAGGAGTAGAAGTTGACGAGTTTGGGAAGCTAGGCTGTTGCCGAACAGGCCCTTAGCAGTGTATTTTGGTTGTCTGAAGAAATGTACAAGGATTACACCCAGAGTACTGGTGAATTAGATACAAGAAAAAAAGAAAGGGCGAGTAGGATTAAACAAAGAAGAATTCACTCTCAATCCAACTAACCTCTACAGGAACATCAAACTGCGTGTGTATGTTATCAACAACTTTTCTTCTGGCACGGGCCCTGCACAAAACGGGAGCAATGATGAGAGAACTGAATTCTAATGCATAGATGGATGATTAAATAAAACATGATAAACTATTGGGTGCAACAAAAATCAATTTGTTTCCTTGAAAAATAATTTGGATAATTAAACATACAGAATCTAAAACTTTATATACATGTGAACGCACTAAACGTTAACAGAAACACAAGGTTAAATAGTTTAAGTAACACAAGGAAATGAATCAAAGTGTGGTCAAATTCACAATTCCAGCAGTAAGTAGATAAACACGTGACAGCCCTTGACTTCCTTATTTTAACAGAAAAAAAATATTAAACGTGAAGAAAGGAATGCCCTTGCGAATCGTGGGCAAGCGAGAACAGGTACACATACTCCCAATCCTCAGTTGCTTACCATCCTGAAAAGTTGTTTTGAAGGGACAGGGTGGGGGCATTTAATTCTTATTTGTTTTCACTCCTACTTAAAGATCACATACAGCTAAAATATACAACTCATGAATAAGGTATGATCATACAGACCCAAAAGTATCTCGATCATCCAATATCAGCACCACTTCATAAGTATCCAGAAAACTTTCATCATATTGACGAGGTGGCATAGCTAGTAGAGAGTTTTCAGAAGAACCCTGACGATGGAAAAGAAAGTATTGTGTTATGTTCCATTTGAAAAAGAAAATGGGTACTTAAAGGGGAACTCAAGTGTACCATTGCACTAAATGATTGCTGTCCGAACATTCCTCGAGATGAAAGAGGAGAATTAGTAGCACGGCCATTGTCTGAAAGGGCATCAACTAAAAATATCAGTAGAGAGTAATATTTTGCTTATGGAATATAATATTATCTGCAAAGAAAGCATACTGGTAGGAAAGGAACTGGAATTGCCTGCTTTCGAGTTTGGAAGTCCACTCCTTTCAGAAAAATTCTCGGAACCTGCAATTGAGTAAATGAAATTAATGATAGAGCTGCAGGGGTACAATGTTCAGTTATTTGGAAACTCATACTGCATGAACTGTAAACTTTACTAATACCTATCAGGGGACTGCTGCCTTCTTGTTCATTAGAATCTAAATCACTGAGCATAACACTTTCAGGATGACCGGTCGCCATGAAAGGTCCTGCAGGATCATCTAATCCAGACTTTGCGAGACAAATGCGAGCAGTCTGTTTGCCTTTTTCCGTTAGGTAATACCTAAAACAAACTCATACAGTAAGCCGCAAGTTTATGCTTGGTATCTCAACAGAATGTGTGTGTTTGGCAAATAAAGTCCCAGCTAGAAACAAGAAACGTAAACTGAACAGACTGAACTTCTGCTTGTACTCAGGGTGGAAATAAAATGTAGGACCAAAATACTGAGCAGGATCCGGTTCATGTAGCAAACTGGCATATATCTGGAACATTCCCAAAATGGCCGCATGTGCAAGATTGTTATAAACGTGTTTCAGGTTCATATTGTGGACCCAATAAGTTCAAAGGAGCTATGGAATCATACATGCCTGCTTCTATTCCATCAATAGAAAATTGATGATATGCCACATGAGAGCTGTATCTTTAACAGATATATTTTCTTCATTTGCTCAAATGATTAGAGGATATTATATTACCTAGAGTGCATACAAGCATCAAATAGCAAACTATCAGATGTTGCTTCTATGCTAGCATATATATGACTTACTGCCACACTATATCAAACTTCCTCCGACCAACAAAGGAAAAAAAATCAAGTAGAAATGTTTCTTGATACAAGCTAAATTACTAGAGAACCCATATACTAATCAGCAGAAGCATATCAGAGGTTAAGACACATTTTGGGATCCAGTCCACCGCACTCAGAGCAAAACAAGTGAAAGGGTTTTGTATCTGGTGAGTGTTGCGGGATCATGAATCAGATAAACTAGTGCAGACACGATCATACTTAAAACGTGAGAACCCTATGAACCCTCTAATGAGAGGAGTCAAGTTCAGGGATACAAGTGCAATAGTTTATAGCTCTGATATCCCCAATCCTTGAGTTCGAGTCCATATCAGACTAAGCAAAAGCTCACAATTAATACCTAGCAGCGCTGCAATAGTACATTATAAAGTAATAGCCTGTGATGGAACAAGTAATAATACTTGTACGATATAATATGTTGGCAGAAGAGAGGGCCTAACCTGAGGTAGAGATAGACAGTGGCGGCTGGGAGGAACTCCTTCACGTTAGGTTTAGAACTCTGTGGTAGAGGCACCTTATATAGGACAGGAACTGGGCTGGACCAGATGGGCCACAACATAGAACAAGAAGACAGCCCAACCGGCCAAACAACAGACTCTCCAACAGTTATCCAACACTCCCCCTCAAGATGGGTGATAAATGTCAATCATCCCCATCTTGGCACAGGCAAGATTGCACTCCTTTGTTCCCAGCCCTTTTGTTAAACAGTCTGCCACTTGTTGTCCTGATCTCACATAAGCCAATGAGATAATCCCTGCATCAATCTTTTCTTTAATAAAGAACCTGTCTATCTCCACATGTTTAGTTCGCTCATGCTGGACAGGGTTGTTTGCTATGTTTATGGCAGACATATTATCACACCACACCTTCAAGCTTCCTTGCCTTAAAATTTTCAGCTCTCTTAGAAGGTTTCGTACCCACAACATTTCACTCAGGCCCTGTGACATAGCTCTATACTCTGCTTCGGCTGTTGATTTCGAGACAACAGATTGTTTCTTGCTTCTCCATGACACCAAGTTTCCTCCAACAAAAACACAATACCCTGAAGTGGATCTTCGATCATCTAAGCAGCTAGCCCAATCTGCATCACAATATCCATCTATATTTAGGTGTCCATTACTTTTAAACCACAATCCTTTTCCCGGAGTGCCCTTCAAGTATCTCAAGATTCTTTGAGCTGCTTCCAAGTGTCCATCCCTAGGGTCATGCATATAGCGACTCACTACACTCACTGCATATGATATATCTGGTCTTGTGTGGCATAAGTAAATTAGTCTTCCAACAAGTCTTTGGTATTTCTCCTTGTCTATGGGTTCTCCAGACTCTGCTGTGACTTTATTATTTTGGTCAATAGGTGTTGAAGCCACTCGACACCCCAGCATGCCCATATTATCTAAGAGATCCAAGGTATACTTTCTTTGAGATAGTGATATCCCTTTTGACGATCTTGCAACTTCTATTCCAAGGAAGTATTTGAGTTTTCCCAAATTTTTCACCTCAAATGCTTGACTCAAGCATTCTTTCAGTTTTGCGATTTCTACATCATCATCTCCCGTGATAATAATATCATCAACATACACCGCAAGCATAGTGATTTTCTGTTCAAAATGCCTGTAAAATAAGGTATGATCTCCATTGCATTGACCATATCCCATGCCACACACCACTCGTCTAAACCTATCAAACCAGGCCCGTGGGGATTGTTTGAGTCCATATAGCGATTTCTTTAGTTTGCATACCTTCCCTTTAGTTTCAGGTGTGGCAAATCGTGGTGGCATCTCCATATACACCTCTTCCTGAAGATCACCATGCAAAAAGGCATTTTTGACATCAAGTTGATGCAAGGGCCATCCGAAATTTGCTGCACAAGAGATTAATATTCTAACAGTGCTCATTTTTGCCACTGGTGCAAAGGTCTCATCGTAATCGATGCCATAAGTCTGACTATATCCTCTTGCCACAAGTCTTGCCTTATATCTCTCCACTTTTCCTTCTGCATTTTGTTTTACTGTATAGATCCACTTGCAGCCTACTGCATTTTTTCCTTTTGGGAGATATGTTAACTCCCATGTTTTAGTCTTCCTCAAAGCCTCTAATTCTTCCATCATCGCATTGCACCATCTTGGGTCCAACTTGGCTGTCTTCCAATCCTTAGGAATAGACACAGCTTGCAGTGAAGCAACAAAAGCCCGAAATGAGGCTGACAACGCCTTGTAGGAGATATAATTTCCTATGTCATAGTCATCATAACTATGTCGCTTTATGGGCTCAAGTTTCCTTATCCCTTTTCTTATTGCAATTGGCAAATCTAGGCTATTATTTGATTCAGTCTGAGATTGATTTTTTTTAGCAGAATCTACACTTGTGCTCCCTTGGTTTTCATGTTCAGTGGGTTGCTCCCCCTGTCCCTGATCTTGTTCAGTGGGTTGTTCCTCCTGCTGATCAACTTGTTCCCTTTGAACTTGTCTTCTGGAGTACACAAGTGGATTCTGCAGCCGTCTTTGTGGTGTAGGTGTACCAAGAATTGCAGGAATCTCCGCAACAATAGGAATTTGTTGATGTTGCTGTTGGTCACCACCTTGCTGCTGTTCGTTTCCAATCTGCTTCTCCCCCTCTTGAGCATCACCAAAATGGTCAAGCCCCTGGAACAAGCCACTGAGATCACTCTCACCGCCATAAAAAGGTTCTGACTCGCGAAACGTAACATCCATGCTGACAAATGTCCTCCTGTCGGTAGGACTCCAACACTTGTAACCCTTCTGTCTGGAGGAATAGCCAATAAAAATGCACTTGATAGCCCGGTGATCTAGCTTGGCAACAGATGGCCTGTGATCCCTTACAAAGCATGTACAGCCAAAGAGTTTGGGTGGAACAACAAAGTCATTGTTATTTAGGAGTTAGCATGGAGATTGCATACCTAGAATCTTTGAAGGCATTCTGTTGATCAAATACGTAGCAGTCATAACTGCCTCACTCCATAAGAATTTGGGAACATTCATGGTAAACATAAGGGACCGAGCCACTTCAAGAATGTGCCTATTCTTCCGCTCAGCAACTCCATTCTGGGGAGAGGTATCAGGACATGAAGTCTGGTGCAGTATACCTTGTGAAGATAAGAAAACAGCAAAAAGGTTGTTGAGATATTCAGTACCATTATCAGTTCTGATCACTTGCACCTGAACATTGAATTGGTTTTTCACATAGGCACAAAAACTCTGAAAACAAGTGAACACTTCATCTTTGTGACGCATAAGATAGATCCAAGTCATTCTAGAATAGCAATCAATAAAAGTCACAAAGTATTTCATGCCACTTACTGATACAATAGGACACGTCCATACATCAGAGTGCACTAACACAAACGGGGATACACTTCTGATCCCTCTACTAACATAAGAGGTTCTTGTATGCTTAGCATATTCGCAAGCATCACAACATAATTTGGTTTTGTCCACTCCATCCATTACATCAGGAAAAACTCGAAACATTTTATCAAACGCCATGTGGCCCATTCGACAATGATGAACCAGTGCCATACTCTCCTTTCCTCCAACAATCGCAGCAAGCACAGAACTCGCCTCATGGCCCATCTTGTCACGATCCATGTGCTAAAGACCTCTATGCCTGGTTGCAGTCCCAATCTTCTTGCTGCTCTCCCTCTCCTGAATTAAACACATATATCTATCAACTGTTATACGGTAGTCCTGCTGATCAATTAAGGCACTTAGAGACAACAGATTTACAGGAAAAGCAGGAACATGTAGAACTGATGACAATTTTATGTTGGGTGTACATTGCACCGACCCCTCCCCTTTTATAGATTGTGCTGTGCCATCTGCTGTTTGGATAGTGTCTTATGTGTGGGAGGATACTGAATATAAGAGTCAAACTCACTAATATTCCCAGTGACATGTTTGGATGCTCCAGAATCAAGAATCCAATCTGAATTAACATTATGAGTGGCTATAGACACTCTATCAATATTACCTTCATCTTTGTAGACATAGTGAGCAAAGTTCCCAAAGGTTGCTTCATTTTGTCCTTCTTCCTTTGATTGTCCCTGAGAGGTACTGGTTGTTGGCACTGAAGCTGCGGCCAATTGTGCCTTGGGTGATGCAGCTTGCTGCTGTCCACCACCTCTGCCATACTGATGTCCATATGGCTGTCCACCACCTCTGCCATACTGCTGTCCATATGGCTGTCCACCACCTCTGCCATATTGCTGTCCACCACCTCTACCATCACCTCTTCCTTTGTAGCTTCCTCTGCCATATGTGTATCCTCCTCTCCCCCTGCCGGGTGTAGCAAAGGAGGTACACTGATGCTTCAAGTGTCCCTTCTGTCCACAAGAATAGCATTCTCTCATCTCTTGTCTCTCGGTTGTGTAGAAGGTCGGATGAGGGACAGAATCGCTGCCCTTTGTCATGTTCAGACGCACTTCCTCTCTGGACATAGCAGCAATGGCTTCTTTGAGAGAAGGGGTAGTGGTTTGATGCAGTAAAGCAGCCCTTCTCCCCTCAAATTCTTGATTAAGACCTTTCAAGAACTTCATGACCCGCCGGCGTTCAATCCAGCTTGCAGCAGCACTCACACATTCCCCATGGGCAAGTTCCAGAGGATCAACATGGTCTAAATCTCCCCAAAGATGATGCAACTCAGCCACATATTCCATCACAGTTTTGTCACCTTGTCGCAAGTCATGCACTTTATCCTCAATCTCAGCAATCAACATAATGTTCCCCTTTCCAGAATAGAGATTTGATAGGGTGTCCCATACCTCTGAAGCCTTTGTGAGTGCCTCTACTGAAGCAGCAATGTTAGGAACCAAAGAGTTAAGCAACCATGCCACAATCAGAGAATTTATGGCATTCCACTTCTTCCATTCAGGACTGGTCTTGTCTGTTGGTTCTGCAGCTTCACCACTCACATGTTCATCCAGCCCTTTTGAGTTCAAAATCAACAGAGTCCTCCTTGACCACCGGAGATAGTTGGTCACTCCTTCCAACTTGATTTCATTCGCCGGCAGCTCAAGTTTCTGAACGATTTCAGTATGGGGAACGATTGCTCCCCCTCCAGCAGATGCTCCTCCATCTCCTTTGGTAGTGATAAGTTCTGCTAACTTCTCCAGAGCCTTGGCCAAGTCCCCGTTGTCCCCCATGCTTGCCTTCGCTGTGGTACTGCCTTTTTTTTTCACCTCCAGCCAGCTAGACAACAAACTAACCTCTCAAAGACACCAAGGGCTTACCCGCAGGATGCCCTCTTCCTCTTCTTACTCGTCACTGCCTTCCCCTCCTTGCCGCCGCAGCAGCCTGCTTCCTTCCTCTTCCTCCTAGCCGCCGCAGCAGCCTGCTCCCTTCCTCTTCCTCCTAGCCGCCGCAGCAGCCTAGGCTTCCAGATCAGCAATCCTTCCTGCCGACTGCCCCTTGCTCTGATACCATGTTGGCAGAAGAAAGGGCCTAACCTGAGGTAGAGATAGACAGTGGCGGCTGGGAGGAACTCCTTCACGTTAGGTTTAGAACTCTGTGGCAGAGACACCTTATATAGGACAGGAACTGGGCTGGGCCAGATGGGCCACAACATAGAACAAGAAGACAGCCCAACAGGCCAAACAACAGACTCTCCAACAGTTATCCAACATAATACGTGACTATAAAACATATGGGGTTTATCCCTCTAAAAGATCCAACTCTTTTAAATAAATGACAGAAAAGGTAAGATAAACATGGGGGTGAGCCTAGTACAATACTTTGCAGGGTTACTCTTTTTCACAACGAGATCCTTGTCCGTTAAATTTGTCATGCAACTCCATCCAGTGTAGAAGTCACTACCAGAATTCCCGTGTTTTGATTTATAGTTGTTTGGGCTGCTCATAGTACAACGGACATAGTTAGTGATGCACTAAAATATTAGCTGAAATAAGCAACCATGCGATTTACCGAATCGCTGAAACTGTACCCTATTGCCTTTCGCGACAGACCACTGGCTTCAGCGGCATCAATAAGCTCTTGCTTCTTCATAAACTCCTTCCCTCTTATCATTTCCCTACGGGAGAAATCAACAGTCAGCATCTCCTCTTGCATATTCAGTTAACTTTGCCTACTTCCTCTTTGTCCTAAGGTCGCTACTATTTCTGTCAGGTGAATAACAAAATTTAGGACAAAGGACAGACCCAGTGCATAGAAGCTCCCACACAAGGTGGGGTCTGGGGAGGGATTATAGGAACCTAGTCTTACCCCTGCAAAGTGCAATGCAGAGAGGCTGGTTCGAACCCAGGACCTCTTGGCACAAGTGGGGAGGACTTCACCACTGCGCCAGGCCTGCCCTCGTGAATAAAAAAAATTAGACCCACAAGAAAATCATACCTGTAGAGTGTGATCACTATTGCGTAAGCAGCTGAATTCAGCTGTGGCACATAGGGTTTGTTTCGCTTTCTTTTCTTTCCTGTATAAAAGGACAGTACCCTTTAAGATATAATGAATAAAACCTGTTTCCATTAAACTCACTGTTGAGAAAACTGAAGAGGAAGAAGAAACGTCAGCCTGATGATGGAAAAGAAAAGAAAGAGCAGATTTGTAGGCCGCGCGAGTAATCATGGAAAGTTGTAAACTATTACCCGTTTCTCCTGGTGTATTACTTCTTGGAGGAGACGAATCAAGGCTGGACCCTGGAAAGGAGTCTTTCATGACGTCAACAACCCAACCTCCAACGCCCCTGACAAAAATAATAGAACCGAAGAAGCAACAACAATGATCAAACTAATTCAGAAAATGAAAAGTTTCTGGAAAATTGATGGAACTCAATGTAGAAAGTAACATTTGGCAGTAGATACATTCCACATATTAATCTAGTATATGCAATTTACACCTCTCGATTCAACACAGAAAAGAAAAACGAAAGGTACAGAGTTCTATATGGATCAAAACTAAAGCCATACTGGTATACTGTTACAGCACCTCTCAGGTTATCTACTTGCAGGCAAATCCCAAGTTGAATGGTGGCTTAAACGTGATATGAATACATTTCGCCAGATAAAAAACGGTCATGACCTAAATCGATTTCAGCATACACCAGCAGCAAATCAATGGATGCAGCAGAGCATATATAAACATATGGGGACTGACACTTTTAATTCCACAGCTAAGCAAACCGAATGCATGCTCAGATCAAATCGGCACAAGTAAAAATCCCCTAAGGCCCGAGGCACATTACATCAACCAAACAAAACTAAGATCCCAGAGCTAACGCGCCCAAATCATAAACCGATTCATTCGTGTTCGAGCGGCAATGTGACACCATAGCAATAAGCCTCTCTGATTCGCGTCTGACTACGGCACGGAAGCGGGACAATGCCGCCCGATCCAAATCGCACGACCCCTAAATCGACCAAAACCTAGCCTCATCGCAACAGCTTAAACGGAAACGGGTTTGAGAAAGATGGGGAAATGCGCACTTGAGACGGGCCAGGTCGCCGGGGGTCCGGATGGGCTCCTTGGCGGTGCAGACGCCGCTGTAGGCGGCGGAGAGCGCGCGGGCCTGGTGCTCCGGGAGGCCGCCCGGCTGCTGCGCCGCTATCGAGCGGTTCTTCTCGAAGATCCAGGCCGCGACCTCCTCGTTCTCCGGGAGGTTCACCTTGCGCTTCTTCTTCGGCACCGACGGCGCCATCCGCGTCGTGGGATTGGGACGCGTGGGAATGTGAGATTGGGAGGGGACTCGGGGTGTGGGATGTGGGGGGAGTGGGAAGGGGATTAGGGTTTGGGGTTTGGGAGTGGGGAGGGAGAGCCCGCCATTACTGTGGGTTCGGAGGCTTTGGTTTGGCGGGTGATAGGCGCCTGCCGACCGGCCCAAAATTCCGCCGGTCACGCGCGGGCCGTCAGATGCCAGTCATATAGACCGTCAGATCTAGACAAAAGGAACGGTTCACCCAGAGCTCCTTCCTTGCGCAACACCCACGTCTTCCCCCGCATTTCGCACAGCTTGCCGGGGGAGCACGCCACACTCTCCTACTGCCCCCTCCCCCGTCGCAGCACCGCGCCTCCCCTCCTGCTCCATGCTAGTTCTCGTCGTCAGGATTCGCGGCAACCCACCACCAACATCTTTGTTTCGTGCTCGCCGCAGCACTTGAAGAACCATGGCCTCGTAAATGGATGTAGCAAAACGCGTCGCTGGTAGTAGTAAAAAATCGAGGGAGTTGCAGCAAAAATATCGTCCTCGCCGTCACCGGTCGCACCTGAGTCGTAAAAGCACCATGACATCATGAATGGATGTAGCAAACACAAAGCGGTAGTAGAAAAAAAATTGAGACAGTTGCAGCAAAAATGTCGTCCTCGCCGTCGCCGGTCGCATCTAAGTCGTAAAGCACCATGGCCTCGTGAATGGATGCAGCAAACACAAAGGCGGTAGTAGCAAAAAACTGAGACGGTTGCAGCAAAAATGCCGTCCTCGCTGTCGCTGGTCGCATCTAAGTCGTAAAGCACCATGGCCTCGTGAATGGATGTAGCAAACACAAGGCGGTAGTAGCAAAAAATTGAGACAGTTGCAGCAAAAATGTCGTCCTCACCGTCGTCGGTCGCGTCTAAGTCGTAAATGGATGTAGAAAAATTATTCGGTAGTAGCAAAACACAATGATGGTTGCAACAAAAACGTCATCGCCGCCGTCTCGGGGTCACAACTAAACGATGAACGATTGGCCGGTAGTAGCTTCTATCGCCGACTGCAGCAAAAAATGTGTCTCGAGTTCACCATCGTCGTTGCTCCTCCACCCCCGTCGCCGGTAGCAGCACCCACTCCCGTTTTGCGGCGCTGGTCGCCGGTGGCAGCGTCGGGCTGCCTGCGTGCAACACCACCCATAAGCCTTTTCCTAGTATTGCATCCTCATGATCGAGGTGTCTTGCGTGATGGTTCTGCTCGGGATTTTTTTCCCAACAATAGTTCGGCATCTTCCCTGCCGAGCTGCACCTCGGTGTTGGCAAAACCCACACGACTGTTGAACTAGTCCCCGAGGAGATACGATCCTAGGGTTGGCCATGTGGCCCAACCCAAAAGTCTCCGGGCTACTGCATTGACGATTCAATGCATAAAATTTAAAGTGCAGAACGGTTTCCGATGAGATTACGATCCTCAGGTTGGTTGGCCGCACCCAACCTGAGTCTCGGGGGTATTGCGGACCGTGTTTCCGTTCCTAAAGTATGCTACCGAGTAAGGACTTGATCCTCAGGCCGATTTCGCGAATCGACCTAAGTCTCAGGGGCTACTGGGATCAGGTGTTTTATGTTATCCTTCAAGTGCATCTCGGATTTTAGGCCGGCACACACCTTGAGGGCTGCTGGCTATACATCCCGGCAGAGAATAAATTACATCAATTGAAAAAAATCCGCAAAAATTAGCCCAAGGCCGAGGTGGTGCACCACCTCGGAAGCAGCCCAGCATAAAGCTATAATGCAAGTGGTTCGCTCTACAGAGGACTTTCCCAGCATTAAGCTCGGGTGAACTCCTTCAACTTTTTCAAAACCAAGGTAATCTATGACACCTCGGATGCAGACCGGCGTTGGAGCTCGGCTGCAAAAAGACACCTCGGATGTGGTCCGACGCTGGAGCTCGGCTGCACGGGAAAAACTTCGAACCCGAGGTATGGCGTAAAAATAACAAGGTATTGATAAAGGCCGAGAACTTAAAGGGGCTCCTCGGATGCCCGGCGTGTGAACTCCTCGGATGCCGACGTGTGAACTCTTTGGATACACCTCGGCGATCCTCAAGATCGGAAATGGGAAGATTTGTTGAACCAGCTTTCAAGATCAACGATCGTAGACGAAGAACAGCTCGGAAGAACCGAGGAGTGTCCCCAACGTGAAGACCGGTTCAGGGGCTACTGATGGTGTCCTGGACTAGGGAGTACTCACCACGTCGTCTCCCACCAGGTGGGTCTCCCGACCAGGTGGGTCGGGCCGAGAACCCTCATGACGGTTCGCTAATGAGCTTCTTCGGACAGCCCATGACATATACAAGGAAGTTTCCACAAGATTTGACGCACAAGACAAGGACTCCTATTATCCTAGGTCTCCAGTGTATTATATAAACTGAGGCTGGTCTAGTCAATAGAGAATCTCACATTCTAGATCATTAGAAACTTACATAATAATCTCGTGATAGATACTTGTACTTTGTGCTATACTCCATATCAATACAATCAAAAATAGGCTGTAGGGTTTTACCACCTCGAGAGGGCCTGAACCTGGGTAAAACCTTGTGTCCCTGTTACCATCGCATCTAGACTACCAGCTCGGGACCCCTACCCGAGATACACCGGATTCGACTCCGGCAATGGGTGAGGCCGGCGACTGCTATCTCGACTGAGCCGTCGCGTCCGGCGTTACCTTCTCTGCAACCATGGCTGAGGCCGCGACGACCGCCGCAATAGCTGTGGGCGACGATCCGGCACCGAAGACCGAACTGCACAATCTTACGATCGTCGTTAGCCTAGACGCCGGCCTCTCCCAAACCCTAGACGCGGGTGTCGGATATTCGATGTCCGCCCAGAACTCATCGGGTAGCTCCTCGTCAGTTTTCCTCCGGGGTACCGTACGAGTCGTCAATGGACCACCATCGAGGAAGGGATCCACGACGTCGGCCTCTGCCTGAACTGCGTCTTCCTCGGCTGACGTCGCCAGACATGCGTAGCGAGAACCACCTGAGCCACCCGACGGCGGCGCCGACGACCAGCAAGGTGCCAATAGGAAAGAAATGTAGGTGAAATATTTGTTTATCCAGCAAGAGAAGCATCAGGGCAAATATAAATGAAGACAACAGGACAGCCGGAAACTTTGACATTGACTCAAAAAAATATCTCAACAGGAACATGTACTCCAGCAAGAGTACATACAGGTTTTAGGGTCTGCCTGGGCCAAGTAGTTTATTTTATTTTAATTTCTTAACTCGGCCAGCCTAATTTTTTTTAACTCAGACAGCGTAAGTACTTGGGCGCATCCAGGCGAGGCAAGTATTTTCTTTCCTAGGACTAGGACGCCAACCAAAGAAGCACCACGCCCAAATCTTACATGCATGTGCCATATTACTACCTGCATTAACTGCTTAATTTGCTGCTACTAATTAATAACACAATATAAATAACATTTATGACTTTCTGTAGATTCACTGCCGAATTAAATGTGTATTAACAATTTTTGAAACTACATCTTTCAGTTGCACATTTTTATCACTGCCAGACATCTATATATAACACCACCCATACAATTGTATCCCTACAAGTTCATCTTCCCTACCACTAAATATTGAGTTTTGCCAAGTGCATGGACAATCACCACGAAGGCAACAGGTATGACTATTACATGCAAAATTGTTTTCTCAGTTCAGGCTTCTCAGTTCCTACTTCTACGCAATTAACAACATGCATACCTATTTTCCTACAAGATGTGATCTGATGCACAAAAAATTGTTCTGCCCCCTTCATCAACACATCCGACAAGAGAAGCACACAAGAATTACATAGAGGCTGTTACAAAGATGAAGAAAGCTACAAAACTCCCAACAGCCAGTGTCTCACTTGAAGACACCACAAAGGATCATCCATTCAAGGCTGGAAAATACATCTTTGAGTACATGAAGAAAGGAATCCCACATGTACTCCCTCCGTTTCTAAATATAAGCCTTTTTAGAGAATTTAGAGAATCTCAATACGGTCCCAGTGGCGGAGCCACAGGGTGGACAGGGTGGGCCGCAGCCCACCCTGAGATTTCAGACTGGCCTGTATAGCATAGGTTATTTAGAGATGGGCCAGCAGGAAAAGGCCCAGTAACAACCAGTCTACCCAACTCGTCTGCTTCACTGCTTGTCCCGAAGCGAACGGAGCCACGCATGGGATCGATCCGCCGCCAGCGGAGCGCCTGAGCTGCCTGCCTCGCCGGCCCACCGCCGGACCGCCCTGACACCCGCCGCCCGCGGCCTGCCTGGTGTCTGCCCCGCCTGCCTCCCGGTGAGCTGTTGTCCACGAAGGCACACACGACGCACCACAGCGAGCCGGAGTCGCCCAGTCCGCTCAGGCGCTCAGCAGGCAGCAGGTTATACCCCCATCCCCTCGTCAGGCCTTCGAGAGAGGTAGTGAGGTACTCCACCCCCCTATGTATTTTACAGTACATCAATATGATTTTGCAGTACATCCCCATATGAATTTGACTCATACACATAATTTTGCAGAAAATCATTATGATTTTGGCCAGATGTGTGTGAGTTCACAATTTTGCAGTACACATTACTGGGCTTCTTTTTCTGACTAGTTCTAATACATAAGTAGATGAACTGATGAACTCATACATGTAATTTTGCACACTGTTCAACTATGTCATTATGATTGCTAAAACGTAATTATTATTGCAGAATTATTGAAGAATGAAGAGGACCGGAAACACTGCTTCTCTTTTTGAGAGACATTCTAAGAAGAAAGGGAAGAAAGCTAGTAGCCAGATGTGTAGGGGACTAAGATGTGGCCGAAAGAGCAAACTAGAGAATTATGGTTCAATAGCAGACATAGTCTTCTTTGAACTTCACAAGGTATGTAGTATGTACTATGTAGGCTTCTTTATGCAAACCTAAGACTTAATTGATAATTTTAGTGTGTTTGTAAAATCATATTTGATCTATTTCTATGTGATATTGATAATTAGTTAGAACGTTCACATGTCATATTTGTTGTCAATTTTTTTTTGTTGAGATGGACCACCCTGTTGTCAAATGCTAGCTCCGCCACTGAATACGGACTACATACGGATGTATATAGATATATTTTAGTGTGTAGATTCACTCATTTTGCTCCGTATGTATATACATAAGGCAGGTAGTTCTCATATGGAACATTTTTATTATTGGTCTTGCAGTTCCACTCTCAAGTCTGCAGTTCTCATATGGACTTTGCAGTGTGCATTGAATTACTATTGGTCTTGCATGAAGAAATTGAGCTATTTCATCATTTACATTATGAAACTTATGAAGAGTCTCTTTCACGAAGCACATTGATGTTGTGTTGACTGCTATTTTCGTCAGCACTGTTCAACATGACAGCTACAGTATTTCCCAAATATACCTCTTCTGATTGCTGTTTAGTTCTTGAGTTAGTCAAATTTTTATTTCTCAGATACTAAAAGATGAAGCAACTATGGCTATGCTGTTGCACATCCAGAGGAGGTAAACCTTCGTTCCCTTGTCTGGCTTCAGCATGCCAAATTGTTTACGTTTGTCTACTTTTTAAAATCCGTGAATCGAAATTCGTTATTGTTTCACCTGCAGAACAGAGGCGATGCTGTGTCCATGTCGCTCTTGCAAATAAAGTTGCAACCTCCTTCCGAAACAGAACATGGGAACAAACCTGCCGCAAGTCACAGCGTATCATAATGCAAGTTTTATCATGGGAATAAAACCCATCTGTTGCAGTTGTAAATCTGGATGAGTTCCCTATTATAGGCACATGAGCTGAGAAACCGAAATGAACAATTTCTATGGGTATCATAGCGTAAGCTGAAGCCAGAAACTAGAAAAATGAGATAGTCTACTTTTTTCTTTTGGTGAATTGAGAAAAGGCGATCTTAGCCCCATGTCCTGACTGTTGAGTATATATGTGTTGCATGTATTACGTATATTGTGGTCCACCTCCTAGTTGTGTATAGTTGAGGTCAAGGCCTACCTGTACTTATATATATGTGCACCAGCACCCAATCAATACAACGAATATTGTATTGCCAAACAATCTCTCTACATGGTATCTATCGCAAGTCGATCCTAACCCTAACCTAGCCGCCGCCGCCGCCGCGCCTCCATCGCGCCGCCGCCGCCGGCGCTCCTCCACACGCCGCCGCCACCCGCCGCCGCCGCCGCCGGTTCTCTCCGGCCGCCGCCGCCGCCGGTTGCCGCCGCTTTCCGCTGCACTAGCCACCGCCGCCGCAGGTCCTTGCCGCCGCCGCCGCGTCCTATCCTCTGTGCGCCGCCGCCGCCGCAGGTCCTTGCCGCCGCCGCCGCCGCGCTCTATCTTCCTTGTGCCGCCGCCGCAGGTCCTTGCCGCCGCCGTGCCATCCTCCTCGTGCAACCGCCGCCGCTACTCTACCTCCCGCACTGCTGCTGCATCCTTCGCAAGCTAGCCAGCCCGATTGGAATCCATCAAGCTGTGTGCCTGTCTACTTGCTAGCTAGTACGTGCTTGCGTGCTTATTAGCCGCGGCTGCCTTTTCCTGCCCTAGCCACCGCCGCCGCCGCTGCGATGTCTTCTACCGCGTCGTCTCTCTTCGGCTACATGTACGCGGACGCGCCGGCTCCCTTCACCACGCCGCAGGTTTTTCCGGCGGGCCATCCGGCCTACTTCACCGTGTCGCCGCAGCCGGCCGGTACCGGCTCCGCGGCTCTTCTCGCCACGCCGATGGCCGGCGGCCATGCTCCGCCCGCCCTGGTTCAGCCCTACGGCGGCTTCGCCTCGCTGCCGGTCTCACCGCCATGGGACCCTACTTCTTTGGCTGCACTGCACTCGGCCCCATCACCGGCGGCGCTTGGTACCGGCGGCGCTTGGTACATGGACTCGGGCGCCACCGCCCACATGACATCTCATCCCGGCACTCTAACCTCCTTCACTCCGGTTCATACTCCTACTCGCATCACCGTTGGTAACGGTTCCTCTTTACCTATCACACATGTTGGTCGTACTTCGTTTCCTTCCACATCCACGCCTATCACTATGTCTAATATTCTTGTTTCTCCTGATTTAGTTACGAACCTTGTATCTGTTCGTCGTCTTGCTCGTGAGAATCCCATTACCGTTGAATTTGATGATGTCGGTTTTCTGTGAAGGACGCTCGTACTCGGATGGTCCTTCACCGTTGCGATAGTCCTGACGAGCTCTATCCGGTGCACTCCTCCGCCACCGCCTCCACCACCCCAGTCGCCCTCGCCGCAGGTGTCGACCTTTGGCATGCTCGTTTGGGACACCCGAACCCCACCACTTTACGTCAAATTCTTAAGAGTTTTTCCTTCTCATGCAATAAGATCGACGACCATACTTGTGAGACTTGTCGTCTTGGCAAGCACGTTCGTCTTCCGTTTAGCGCATCTACCACTATTTCCACTTTTCCGTTTCAGTTATTGCATAGTGATGTTTGGACATCCCCGGTTGCAAGCAACACGGGCTACCTATACTATTTGGTGATATTAGATGATTTCTCTCATTATGTGTGGACATTTCCTCTTCGTCGCAAGTCCGACGCCCTTGCCACACTCACCGCCTTTTATTCCTATGTCACCACACAGTTCGGTCGTCCTATCCTTGCATTACAAACTGACAACGGAAAAGAGTTTGACAACGTCGCTGTTCGTAACCTTCTAGCCTCCCACGGCACTATCTTCCGCCTTACTTGTCCCTACACGTCCCAACAAAATGGCCGTGCCGAGCGTATCCTTCGCACTCTTAATGACTGTGTCCGCACGTTGCTCTTTCACTCTAACGTGCCTCCCCGGTTTTGGCCGGACGCTCTCGCCACCGCCACCCTCCTCATCAACATCCGCCCGTGTCGCCCACGCTGGAACTATGCCCCTCACCATCTCCTCTTTGGTGCGCCCCCATCTTATGATGGTCTTCGCATCTTTGGATGTCTCTGCTATCCTAGCATCGCCGCCACCGCGCCTCATAAGCTTGCACCTCGCTCCGTCGCTTGCATCTTCCTCGGCTACCCACCTAACACTAAAGGCTACCGCTGTTACGACCCTGTCTCGCATCGTGTATTCACCTCCCGACACATTTACTTTGATGAGAAGGTGTTTCCCTTTCAGCAGCAGGTACCTCTCGTCGCCCCGTCGCCGCCGGCCACCGGCGGCCCTTCGGCGACCCCGTCAGGTGGACGGCCCCGCTCGGCTCTTGGACCGCCTCCGGGTTTTGGCGGCTCTCGCGCCGTGGGACGAGCTGCGCCTCGCGCCCCCACGACGCCCTCGCCGTCACCGCCGGCCTCGCCGCCGGCTCCCTCCCCGGCCGTCTCGGGCGCGGCCCCCTCGTCGGCGTCTTCGCCAGCCGTCTCGCCGGCCGCCTCGCTGGCGCCCTCGCCGGTCGCCTCGCCGGCGCCCTTGCCGGCCGCCTCGCTGGTGCCCTCGCCGGCCGCCTCGCCGGCGCCCTTGCCGGCCGCCTCGCCGGCCTCGGCTGCCCCCTCGCCGGCTGCTGGCTCGGCCGTCGCCGCCGGCTCGCCCGCCGCCGCCGTCTCGGCCGCTGCCGCGGGCCCGGCTGCCGCCGCTGCCCCGCCTCTCGGCGTGATGACTCGCGCCCGGGCCGGTGTGCTCCGGCCGAGCACGCGCTACTCTTCCAACGAGTATGTGTGCGCCGCCTCGACTTCGACGCCGTCACCCATCCCCACCTCCGCTCGCACTGCCCTTCGGGATCCCCACTGGCTCGCAGCGATGCAGGAGGAGTTCGACGCCCTGCAGCGCAACCGCACCTGGCATCTTGTTCCGCGACCCCCTCGTGCCAACGTCATCACTGGCAAGTGGGTGTTCCGCCACAAGACTCGCCCGGATGGTTCTCTCGAGCGCTACAAGGCTCGGTGGGTGGTTCGTGGATTTCGGCAGCGCGCGGGCGTGGACTTCACCGACACATTCGCTCCGGTTGTGAAACCGGGCACGATCCGCACCGTGCTTCAGTTGGCGGTCTCGCGAGCCTGGCCTGTGCATCAGTTGGATGTCTCCAACGCCTTCTTGCACGGTCATCTTGCCGAGCAGGTGTTCTGTGAGCAGCCCACTGGTTTCGTCGACGCCGAGCATCCTGACTTCGTGTGCCTGCTCTCCCGTTCTCTTTACGGGTTGAAGCAGGCGCCACGGGCTTGGTACCAGCGTATCGCAGCCTTCCTGCAGTCTCTGGGCTTTCGGTCCACTCGCTCCGATGCCTCACTCTTTGTGTATCATCAGGGAGCTGACACTGCATATCTGCTGCTTTATGTCGACGACATCATCCTCACGGCGTCCACCCCCGAGCTCCTTCAGCGGCTGACGGCTCGTCTTCGTGATGAGTTCGCCCTCAAGGACTTGGGGCCTCTGCACTACTTCCTCGGCATCGAGGTGGTCCGTCGAGCTGACGGCTTTTTTCTGCATCAGCAGAAGTACGCCCATGAGCTTCTAAAGCGTGCCGGTATGCTTAACTGCAAGCCGGCGCCCACCCCCGTCGACACGAAGGCGAAGGTCTCTGCTATGGAGGGGTCTCTCGCGTCCGATGCAGCGTTCTATCGCTCCATTGTTGGTGCTTTACAGTACCTGACGCTGACCCGACCAGACCTGCAGTACGCTGTTCAGCAGGTGTGCCTCCACATGCACTCACCGCGTGACTCTCATTGGACCTTGGTGAAGCGTATTCTCCGTTACATACGCGGCACCATGTCCTTGGGACTCACCCTGACGGCCTCCGCCTCCACCGACCTCGTCGCCTACTCGGACGCCGACTGGGCAGGCTGCCCCGACACCCGGCGCTCTACATCCGGCTATTGCGTCTACCTTGGGCCCTCGTTGATCTCTTGGTCATCGAAGCGACAGCCCACGGTCTCCCGCTCCAGCGCCGAGGCAGAGTATCGGGCCGTGGCTAACGCCATGGCCGAATGCTCTTGGATCCGTCAGCTGCTCCAGGAGTTGCTTTGTGATGTTCACAAGGCCACTCTTGTCTACTGCGATAACGTCAGCGCGGTCTACCTCTCCGCCAACCCGGTGCACCATCGACGTACGAAGCATATTGAGCTCGATATTCACTTCGTGCGAGAGCAGGTTGCCCTTGGCCGTGTTCGGGTTCTCCACGTTCCGACGACGCAACAGTTTGCTGATGTGATGACTAAGGGATTGCCTACTTCCGTCTTCGAGGAGTTTCGGTCCAGTCTCTGTGTCTCCGGCGACGCTTCGACTGCGGGGGGTGTTGAGTATATATGTGTTGCATGTATTACGTATATTGTGGCCCACCTCCTAGTTGTGTATAGTTGAGGTCAAGGCCTACCTGTACTTATATATATGTGCACCAGCACCCAATCAATACAACGAATATTGTATTGCCAAACAATCTCTCTACACTGACAAAAGAGGCAAAAAGATCTAATGCTTGTCTAATTTTCCACAGAAAGATGCGAGGAAAAACAACATCACTCATCTCTCAAAACTTTATATATAAGAAAATTATAAGCAAGGAGAAGTTCCTCGTGTTACAATCATCTCATACTCTCTGCAACACACCTCATCTTCACCGCTGGCAATTTAGTCCGGTGCTTCAATCTCGTACACCGTCGTAGCGTCGTCTATAACTCTATATAACTGATGCCAGGCGTACCATCTGTCTCAACTCTTGCAATCCGTGGAAGTAACTGTGAGATCACATCATGAAAAATACAGCTCAGCAAATTGCAAACTGCGTAGATGGTGGTGCTATTTTAGATAATGCGTCATTCTGTTTTTGTGGTTCAGATCGTGACAATTTGTAGACAGCCACGTCAGATGGGTCATGGGTAAACCTGAAATGGGGCTGGGTAAACTTGAAATCTGCTGGAATTTCGTATGGAATGGGAAATTCAAATGTGGAGAGGCTTCCTTTCAGTTCCAAAATAATGTTACAGCTATTGCTCTGTTCTCCTGCTAGTCAGGGTGGAAAAAAGGCAACCAGGATAAACAGAAGCTAAATGACGATATTTCTGAAGATTAGAAGAAGCGAAAAATGAACCTCTGAGAATGGGTCAGCCCATTCTAGCATGAAGTTGGAAGTGGACACAAGCCATGGGAGAAAAACTAAATTAACCAGTGTTGCGGCACATTAGTACTTCCTTGCTGGATTCTATATATCTAAGATCATTAGTTCATTACTGCCAAGTCCAGGATACTATCACAACTTCCTTCCAATTTGAGAAAGTATCAGTCCTCTGCGAAGGAACTTCCGGGGTTTTGGCATGTATATTTTCAAACTGTGACTGTGAACTGTAACTGTGATTCTACCAATACAAGCAAACCTAATATGTTAGGTGCCAGACAACTAACCAATCACGTGCCGATAGCACTCCACAGATAGATAATCATCGAATAGCTGGGCACTTTTAGCAGTAAATAGGCTGAAGCAGTAGATAGGTACACTGACATTTTGATGAAAGTGGTCCAATGCACACCCCCTAAGTCTCAAGAAGTGAAACTCCAGAAGTTTTAATGCTTATCAAGAACCTACCGGTAACCACCTGGTATTCTTCTATTTCAGTACTAAGGACAATGACTACTATTCATGCAAGCATATCATCAGTTTCGTTATCTGTAAGCTACCACAATTCTCTGTAAAACATTTTTCCCCATCTTGCAGATTGTAGTTCTGTAAAACACTACAATTTGCAATTCACAGAACAGATTCTTACTGAGGTTAAAACAGATCAGTGTCATCCTTGCATCTTCCACAAGGTTTTATACACATTCTCAGCATATATTATAGAGTAGCAAAACTATAAAGGAAAGTTTTGAACAAGCATGGTGACTGGTGAGTGCAGGCATGCACTAACATTTGGATCATACTCCCTCCGTCCGGAATTACTTGTCGCTCCAATAGATGTATCTAGAGTACATATATAGACAAGCAAAGTACTACCTCCATTCCAAGATATATGACGTTTTGGTAGGCTACTCCCTCTGTAAATTTTTATAAGACGTTTTAGGTCACAAAGGGAGTATTTTCTAGCTAATACTCACAGCGATAGTAAGCAAGGAGGGGGGTTGCTCCCCTACAGCCCTCGGAGAAAACGTGGCAGCCTCACACGGCTGCCATCTTTCCTCTGGAAGAACGGATGCCTGACTAGGCTCTCTTTGAAAGAGATCCCGACAAGCTTTGGATCAACGTTCTCCCATAGGAATTTCTGGATCAACTCGCCCTTGTTGTCACAGTGAAACAGGGAGAGGGACCAACAAATGCGACCGATTAGCAGCATATCTCCGTTCTCAGACACAACCTTGCCGTATAGACACTGAACACATTTACCATCTTCCATCATCTCCTCCTCCGGCAATTCAGTCCGGTACTTTGATGACCATACTTCCGCCTCGTAGTCCTCCAACACCCATGCTTTCGCGGTCATGGTAGCGGTATCTATACAGCCGATGCCGAGCATACCATCCATCTGAAGCAGATGTGCCGAGCTGGTGGCTGTGGGAGATTGCACCCAGCTGAATGACTGCCACCGTGTCGAAAATTACGATCTTGCTGTCGAAGGCATTGAAAGCATGCCAGTGTAGGCAGCCATGTAGCAGGAGAGGCGGGTGCTCGGAGGCTTGAAGGTACCACCAGGACCTGTCCTTCATGGATGGCGAGGCCACTGGCAGCCCGATGCATCTCTGTTGTCCCTGGAACGAGCTGACGGTGAGGACGTAGTAGACAACCCTGCAACTCTTGTTGTCTGGATACTTCCAGAAGAGGACACGGTAGTCGCCCGACGGGCGGTGAGGGTACAGGGCCGCGACACTGCCGCCGGTCAGATCCGGGAGCTGGAGCACTGGCGCGTCGCCGGGTTGCAGATGTAGAAGCGGTGGTTGGAGAGGGAAAGGAGGAGGAGGCCGTCGCAGGAGGCGTGGATGGTGAAGCTTTTTTTTTTTTTTTTTTTTTTTTTTTGACGAACCATAGCAGCGCTACTTTTCATTCATTAAGAAGAAGAACCGGCAGAGCCGGGAAATTACAGAGAAAATACAAGGATGGAAGAAATAGATCACACCAGATAACACAACAAAAGGGAAAAGAAAAGAAAAGCTGGGTCGCCAAGAAGAAAATAGGAAGGAAAAGCCGGTGTGCCATCATCTTCCACCGTCCTCACCAATGAGAGGCTGCACGAGGAACACCACCACCGTGGACGAAGAGCTTCAATCAACCGAGACCATCCATGATGCCTCAAGGCTATTGGCGCAGCTGAAGGGCAACGAGCAACCGAGTCCACACCCGGACGAAGAGCCACACGCAGCCGAGGCTACATCACAACAGCGGCACCGCCGGCGAAGCTGAAGGGCATCAAGGAGCCGAGTCCACACCCGGATCGCTTCATCAGGCACACCCATCACCGTGATCGCAGAAGGAAAACTTCGGCACCACCGGTCAACGCCAGAAGACGGCACCAACAGAGAAGAAGAGCAATCACACCACCACAAACGAACCAATTATCCCTGGACGATGTCAGCTAGCCGGCAAGCAGAGGTGCTCCAAATCGAGGCCTCCAAGGAGGGGAGCCACACTTGAAACGCCACCATCGACGGATCCAGATGGATCCGAGGTTTCCCCCGGAGACTCGCAGACCAGGAGAAAGTGCCGTGGCTCCATCGAACGATGCCTCCACAGAGGTGAGCGGCGCCCAAAGACGTCGCCATCGTCGGCTCCAGCTCGGAGCTGGAACAGGGATTTCGCCCGGAGTGCTACACATAACCTCCGCCTACGCCCAACTTCCACCAGCATCACGAACACCATCAACCTCCGGCATCTCGACCAGCCCACCAGAAAGAACACCGCGACTGAGCACCGCCGCCATCAACCGAGCTGGACGTCGGGGCCCAGATCCGCCAAACGCCGAGCCGCCCCATAGCTCGACGCACCGCCAGGCGACCCACCGGAGCCGCCGCTCCAAATCCGGGCACTACACCGAGCGCCCACCACCGCACTGGCCGGCCGCCGTCCCTGCGAGCACGACATGCCGCCATCACGGCCGACGAATCTAGGCAGCAGAGCCCAAATCCTCAAGCGCCGGACCGCCCCATGGTCCGCCGCACTGGACCTCCCGACCGCGCCGGCGAGCAGGTCCGCCACCAGAGCCACCGCCCGGGGCCGCCGCCCCGGCTTCCGTTGTCGTTCCGCGAGCAGCCGCGCCGGCCAGGGACGGATCAGCACGCCACGGGAGGAGCTCGCCCAGCCGCTGCCGTCCGCCGAGCTGGGCTTCGCCCGTCGGCCTCATCCGGCAGCGGCCGCGGCTGGAGAGAGAGATCGGGAAGGGACGGGGCAGCGGCGGCTGGATGGTGAAGCTACGGCGAGATTTGTTGTAGTCGTCGAACCCAAGGACGGGCTGGCGAGCGGCGGGGGTTCGCCGGATATCCAAGGCATCAACCACGGCGTCGGCGGCGTAGTCGTTACTCCTGGTGCGGAAGAAGACCAGCGGGAGCGATGGCTGGCGGCGGTGGTGGGCCATTAGGAATGCGGCGTCGGAGGCGAGGCGGCGCCAGGAGCGGCAGGCCGCGCGGCAGCGGAGGAGATCCTTCGCCGGCACGCGGACGAGGATTTCCCACTGGACGACCTCGTCAGGGAGGGGGGCGGGGACGGCGGCACGGTCGCGCCTGCGCGGCGTCCCGTTCACCACGGATCCAGCGCCGCCGCCAGCCATCGCAGGCGGCTCGCCGGCGACGGCGAATCGTAGGGTTTGGCCTGAATTTTGGGGTGATGCGGCGAGGCCTGGTGGAAAATTGGGCAAAGATGACTTGCACGAATATTAAAGTGCCACCCAACGGTGGATTAAGCCCTCTCACAACTTACTTGATGCATTTTTAGTTAGTTTTTATTTATTCATCAACCGTAAAGGCTTCTTCAATTGTCTCATCACCTTGGATGATTGCTTATCATTTTCCCCTTGACACTTTAACCAATATTATCATTTTTCCTATCTGAGGAGACGAATCTATGTGCCGGGATGATTTGGTAGCTCGCTCGACGACAACCTAGTCTTCTTCGAAGAAAGGGACGTTTAAGCATTATACACGTGACACATGTGGTAAGCAATCCAAACTATTTAAGAAAAATATATATAATGGAACGATCAACCGCAAGAGTGACAGGATGAAAGGGGTAAGGATTGTCCAAATCAGGCAGAGAAATCCTCGTTAAATCGATTGTCCAAGCACAACCAATGTATCCTATGAGTTGCTTCTGTTTCCCCAAAAAAACTTTGCAAGAGTCTATCATTGATCTTATCCAATTTACGTACCAGGTTAGGCAGATTTTGTACTATCCCCTATCAGATAATTTTCAAAAGGGAACCGAGGTATGTGTCTTGCCTGAATCAAAAGTTATATCTCTTCGTGGAAGTGTAGAGATCGTGGAACTCCTAGGAAGCAAATATGATAATTATCAGATGGAAACGGAGGTCTGCTTGGGTCTAAATCAAAAGATTTTTCTGTTCGTTAAGGGATTGAGAATGTGGAAACCCCTAGAAGAAAAGAACCATTGATGGAAGGCAAGAAAACTGAATTATATGTATGGACAGTCATCGTTGCGAGGGATAGGCAAACACCTTTTAATGAGATCCTCATGATATATTCTCAATGCTCAGGTCAGAGAGTTAATAAGGACAAAAGTGCTATTTATTTTAGCCCTAACACTCTGGAGTGTAGGAGAATCCATGTAAAGCAATTGCTGGGCATTCCTAGTGAGGCTTTCACGGAGCGGTATCTTGGAATCCCAACGGCAGTAAGGGGGGTTACCAGCGGGACTTTTGATCATATTGATGAAGGATGTCGAGACGAATGGCTGGTCCGAGAGGGATATGGCCTGCACGACGAGAGAAACCCTAATCAAATCGGTAATCCTAGCAATTCCGACATAAGTTGCTTCCTGTTGACTAAGAAGATTTGCTCAAAACTCTCCTCGTACATGGCTAGATATTGGTGGAGCAGTTCCTTGGATAAGAAATCATTACATTGGCTTGCTTGGAATAAGCTCACAGTGCCTAAATGTAAAGGCGGAATGGGTTCTCGTGACCAAAAATTCTTTAACTTGGCGCTCCTAGGGAAGCATGGATGGTGGCTTTTGACTGACCCTGATTCACTGTGGGCTAGAGTACACAAAGGGAGGTATTTCCCAGACTTAGATTTCATGCATGCTAATACCCATTCGACTTCCTCTGGCGAGCAATAATTGCAGGGAGTGATACACCGAAGGATGGATTGATTACTCGAGTGGGCGAAGGATCCAGCATATCTGTTTGGGAGGATAAATGGATCCCGGATACTATATCTATGAAACCAATTTTCAAGCCGGACAATACCACGGTGCAGTTGGTCAGCGAGCTGACTGACATTGATAACTGGACTTGGAAAAAGGAGTTCATCTATGAGACTTTCCTGTTGTTGGTGCAATAATTTGCCTCCTTAGGTTTGGAGATTGTTGTCGGAAACAGTGAGGGGCTAATGTGTTCGCTAGTGCACACAGAGATTATAGGTCCCTGGAGTCAAGAGGAGTTCGGAACAAACTTCAAAGATAATCTCCTGCGCTGCAGTAAAGATTATCATCGAAGATTATGTGTGACAAAGTTGACCCCCAAAAAATTGCTGACGCGAAGCAATAGTTTCCTGCTCAAGTTGAGAAAGCAAGGGATGACCGGACTGTCACTCTTGCGCTTCAACGGCAGTATTGTCTCCATCTTTCGCCCACCCAGGGGTTAGGGGTAAGGGTTATCTTTACTTGAGGG